>CM062930.1:64377500-65002500 GCA_031878705.1 Tapirus indicus
ATTTTTGGGTATTCTCTTTCTGTTTGTCTCTTCTGTTTCAATTATTCTTACTTATCAACTATATTACTGAACCTTAGGCACAATACAAATAAACATTTGAGTTCACTCTGGATATTGCAAGAGTCATTGCTCAACCTATTTTCTCTTACTTATCTAGAGGTGAACCACTTAATATTTGGTTACAATACCTTCTGGAAAATTTGCTCCATAAGACGCATTGGTGATATAACTTCTGGATTCTGGTATAACCACAGACCTTTTTCTTTTATCCTAACAAGAGAGTGGTAATGACTGAATGTAGATTCTTGAGTCACATTCTTTTGCTAAAATTGTCTATAGATGCAATTACATCATCTTGCAGATTTTAATGAGGGAAGATAAGAAGTTTGATATAGGTTGCATTTCCATCGTTACTTATTCTATATATGTGATGACTTTACATTCTATTAAAAAAAAAAAAAAAAAAAAAACCTTGGAAGGTTGGGATATCAGCAGGAACTGTAATTGTATGTCATTGTTTTCATTATTTCAACCAAAGGCCTGATGAGCCCTCTCATTCTACAGACCCAACATTTCCTTAGAATAGGAAAATTTCCCTTGCTGTTTATGCCTCATTTTTTTGTGTACCTTTTCTCCATCTGTTCTTTATTTTCTTCTTAAATGTCATTTATTTACATGTTAAGTCTTCTGTATCTTTCCCCCCAAGTCTCCAGAATTTTCCTTCATGAAGAAAATACCCGTGTGTGTGTGTGTGTGTGTGTGTGTTGTAATCTGATCTGTTTATTTCATTTGCTATTCTAGGACATTTATAATCATAGAACATTATATCTTTGAATAAAGATAAAGGCATTTTTTTTATTTGAAAAATAATGCTTTCTTTCTTTTTTTCCAGAAAGTCTTTCTAATTCTCTAATTGCCTTTCCTAGAAAACAACTCTCTGGTTAGAGCTTTCTAGTCAAAATTCTCATTTTAGTCTTCCAATTCCAATTTATTCAGATTTGAAAAGCTTCTTAACTTAAGGATGTGATAGATAAAATTCAAGAATACCTGTGAACTAGGATGGTAAAAATTACATCTCTATTTTTACTAACTTCTAAACAAAATGTGTAATTTCCTTCAATTATGGACATAGGCCAAAAAATTAGTTTGCTAAGCAGTTCCTATGTCTTTGTTAATAATAGAAAGCACAGATATTTTTCTATCACATCCCTATTTTACTATATATCTGATATATTTATATGTTGATTATTACTTCAAAATTAGCCTAACTGCCAATAGATCTTTTTATTTAATGCATTGAGAAGCATATACTTACTATATAACATACTTGTTTTTAAATAGATTTTAAATATACTTAAATAATTTTTCCATGTATAATACTATGCATTTATGTTTAGAAAAAGTATTTTTTCTGAATAAATATCCATAGGCTTCTCCATATTTCCAAAAGAGTTTGTGGCACATGAAAATTTAAAAACCCCTGATTTAGAGCCATATGTATATAATGGTGGCTGATTCTTTTCGAGCTGCTTTTTATAATTATTTTCTGGATTTAGCTTTCATTAGATGTCAGATCAAACTATTAGTGTCTTTAAAATTTCAGCCACTCAGAAGCAGTGGAAAGCACGAGTCTTTGCTCTTATAGACCAGCTGTGAACATACTGGTAAATCATTAGCCCTACGCTGAGACCAAGAGGGAGTTCCTTTTTCTGCACAAGTAGAGTTTTGAATTCTGTTTAGTCTTTCCAGGCAATGGTTTGAACTTAAAATAATAAAGTTGACTTTGTTTAGAAAAGATTGTAACCAGATCTTTCACTTGTCCGTCCATCTCTTCATTTATTTATTCATATAGCAACCACTTGGGTTTTGTGTAAGCTGATGTATGAATGTATCTTTGTGTGTCTAGTATACATGTGTGTGTATATATACGAAAATTTCCAGTTCTAAGTAACTGATGTTAAATAAATTTTTAAATATAACCCAAAGTTGAAACTCCCTTATGTCAATTTGAATTAGTAAGTCAAACCATCTGAGTATATGAAAGAGATAAATTTGATATTTATAATCCTGAGTTTTAAAAAATGTAGGTTTGATACATTAGGTAAAAAGCATTGCAGCTAAAAACAAGATGAAACTAAAGAATTCAACAAATTTTTACTGAAGCATCTGAAAAAAGGTCTCATAAATTTTTTATTATTATGCTATCAACTGAAGTATAAAAAAGGTTTTGAATCATATCATGTTACAGGGGCTATTCTTTTTCATATAACAGAGATATTAAGAGAGCTTCCACAAGATCATATAACTAATTGACAGTAGAGCCAGATTAGAATATGGATCTATTTAGTCTTAATAATTTAGGATACATCAAATAATAGTATATAAGCAAATTTCTTTTACTCAATTTATACAACCCACTTTAATAAATGCTGGATTTAAGGGAACGAATACTCTTAAAATGAATGAATATCACTCCAGGATGAATTTCTCTCCTAGAAATTTATACTTCAGTATAAATAGTTCAAAAATGTATATTTTAGTGACAAGGAGACATTTCTATATTTGGGTAAAATATCACACTCTAGATTTCAAAATATTTGTCTGAGATTAGTGCTGAGTCACTTCAAGGTGAAGCATTTGGAAAAATTGAGAAAAGCAATGAGTTAATGGATTCCTTGTGTATGTCAGTCATTTTTAATGCTATGCGACATGAAAACGATTCAGTTAATAACGTATGTAATGTTATGGTAAGGTTAAGAAAAAGGCATTGAACAAATATTCGTTCATGAAGATTAGACAGCAGAAAAGCCAGAGCAAACTTCCAATTAGACAATGTAAAAAAGAGGGACATTTATTTGGTTCCAGGATCTTCTTTTAATTGCCTCTTCTACTTAGTTGTAGATTCCTGGGTGAAATATGTAATTCAAACACTTGATATTTATTTATTTATTTTAAAATGGCTGGGTGTGTGTTGTTTGTTTCTTAGTAATGTGAGCATATATTTTCATGCATGTATGTTTACCTGGATACAATGCTTTTACGTCTATAGATTTTACTTCTGCTAAAATAAGTCGTGCAGAGTGTGGTTTTCACCCACAGGGTTATGCTCCTGATGTTCACATCTGCCCTTAAATATGCCAAACAGAAATTTGAAAACTCATTAAAAAATGTTTCTATCAAAACCATTTTTAGGTAATAGCTACTGAGCACCTACAGGGACTTATTATTTATTTTGATGGTAGAAAAACGTGCGCTTCATTTGTAACGTTGGAACCACCAACGGAAAGAAGGAGAGTTGCATATTGAAGACACTGAATAAAGCAAAGGAGAGGGATTGAGGCAGAAAATAGACTGGTTTGAAAATGAAGTACGAAAAAGGAGGAGCAAGCCCGTTTTCTGGATTTTCTAAATGTTTCTGAGATCAAATGCTTTATAGTTTAGGGTTCTTTAAATTTCTGAGTATTTACTAGACAGTGACGTTGATAATCAACTGACAAATGTCTCAGCTGCAGGAGCTGAGCAATCAGGAGTCTCTGAGCCACAGCTCTTTGCTTCCTTTTCCATGGCTTCAATGTGGCCCATCTTCCAATCGCAGGGCGTGGTTTGAGACGGCGCTCTCACCTTCCCTACGAAGTCTGCGTCAGTAAGAGGTGCACTTTGTCAAGCCTTATTCGTAGCCAGCTAAAGGACAGAGAGAGGGGAAAGGTCTTTGGCCCTTATTTGATTTAGGACTTCTCTGAAAGTCCACTTTCAGTGCTAGAATTTGCAAATGTGCCATTAGAACTCGCAGAATATGCCATTCTGCAATGCAACTTTAGAGTTTTTAGTTCTGTTTATGCCCAGCTTTCTCTCCCACACATTAAAGTGGACATTAAAGAAACTGAAATGTGAACTGGAGGATGTCTCAGGACATCTGGACTAGACCTCTCTTCTTCTCTTACATCTTTGAATTGTTCTGCTTTATGCTTATGTTCTCTCTCTTGCTCTCTCTCTCTCCTGTTTGTGGGTTGTAATCACAGCCCTTCCTTTTCCATTGCTACAACTGTAGTTCAGACTGCAATCATTACCAGCCTTCTTTATCTGCCTCCAACCATTCTAATTTTTAATTCAATAATCAAAATATGCTATAGGAATTATCCCATTACTCTCCTAGTTAAATTCTTCTATGACTCCACACTGTATACAAAATAATGCTATCCAAAACCTTCCCTAATCTTGCGCTAATCTACATTGAGGCATTTTACAATTATTTCAGTCTATATGACTTATACTATACTCTAAAGAAAGTATTTTCTATGAGTCCATCTTTCGTATTTTCTTCTTGTTGCTGTCATTTCCCTGTAACTTTTCTACATCGCTAGTTTCAACCAACCTTAAGTATAAATTCCTCCTCAAGTCCTCTTCTAATTCTACCTTCTATTCTAAAAATAATCTCTCTTCTCCAAATTAATTTCAGAATTTACTGAGTAATTATGCTGAAATGATTTGTATAGTGTTATATTTTGTGTGTGTGTGTGTGTGTGTGAGAAAGAGAGAGAGAGTTTTCTTTTATGTTTCTTGAGGACAGAAACCACATTTTTCCCACTTAGCACATTGCCTTGCATATTGCTCATATCTAGTAATTATTTGTTGATTAAATGAAAGGCATTCAATGTGACTTATGATAAGATTTAGTGAAATTATTTTCTATTTTGTTTGAGTAGGTGCAAATCTGTAAGCCTGGGATGTATACCTGGAACGAGCTAGATGTACCAGCCATCAAAGGAAAAGGGCTGGGGAGTTTATGTGTATACACAGCCCAAAGATCATTTGCTAATAAATGAAAGGTTGTAACACTGGGACTACCTAAAAGGAGAGCCAGAGAAAGTTAGCAAAGAAAAAATGGGGTACGGGGTGAGGATGGGGGTTGGTATTTTGGTCTTTCTTGAGAGCAAAAATCTGAGGGATCTATTTCATCCTCCATTGTTTCACCTTCTGTGATTGGCTGTTCCTTTGCCACCTGAGCTTCACTCAACTGCTCATTGGAAAACTCGGAAATCTGACTCCATTACTTCACCCCATAGAAATGGCATCACCTGCACACAGTAAAAATCAATGTGAGCATGGATACAAAAAGTCTAAATAAAAATATTAGCCACACTAAAAATATTGTATATTTGACCTAGTGGTATTTATTCCAAGAAAGCCAGAATGTTTCAATATTAAGAAATTCATTAATATAATTTGCCATACTTTAAGGACTAAGTAGAACAATTATATGATTTTCTCTAAAGAAGCAAAAAAGCCCTTAGACAAAATTCAACACACATTCCTGATAATAAATAAATAAAACAATTCAAAAGATTGCTTGACATAATGAATGGCGTAAATAAATACATAGATAGACTGATAGATAATTGTCAATACCAAGTATAAATTCTGGTGGAAATAAAAATTAGTATAACTGCTTAAGAAAACTATTTGACCCAGAAATTCCACTCCTAGATACAAGACCAACAGACATGGACAAAAATGTGCATAGGAACAATATTCTTTATAGCCCCATACTGGAAACCACAAATTTCATCGACAATAGAATGATAAATAAATTGTGCTACATTCATAAGTCAAAATATTATGCAGAAGTGAAATAAAAATGATAGCTAACAATATGAATGCATTTCAAAGGAGTTAATGTTGAACAAAGACAGACATAAAATGTACGTATTCTGTGATTCATTTATATAAAGTTAAAAACTATGTGACAGTAATCTATGATGACAGTAGTTAGATTTGTGATTACAGAATATGACTGGGAAGAGACTAGAGGAAGATTCCTGAGGTGCAGGCATTCTTCTAGATTTTTATCGGTGTTGTGTCACACAGGTGTGTTGATGTTTTAAAAAGGTATCAGGCTATACATTAATATTCATGTATTTTACCATATGTATATCTCAATAAGAAGCTCAAAGTGAATAATTATAGCAATGAATCACAATATATTGAATAAAATAAAGGAAGAATCCGTGGGTTCATTCATAATACTCAATAATAAAAAGAAGAGGGCAAAATTTTACATACAGAAGAATGCAAGTTAGTAAATGTAGAAGTGATGATAAAATAAGAAAACCCACAATTTTCAAACACTATGTAATAATTCATGTAGGTATGTAATTAGTGCTCAATAATGGGCAATTTTTTATGTGTTTTTG
Source organism: Tapirus indicus (assembly GCA_031878705.1). NCBI lineage: Eukaryota > Metazoa > Chordata > Mammalia > Perissodactyla > Tapiridae > Tapirus > Tapirus indicus. Next base: position 64,383,692 of record CM062930.1, read on the forward strand.
TCTTCTTGTTATTCTTCTAATGGAATTGGAGAAGATGCCCAATGCCTGTCCTCCGGGACCTGGGTAAACACTGATGCCTACCTGCTAGGCTGGTCAGAGTCCCAGCTGACTCCTGTGTGGAGGATCCCTAAGGCCAAACCGTTCCCAATGTCTAGTGGTCTATGACCACCCGGGCATCAGGCAATTAACGGTAAAGAAAACGTATAATTTATTGTTGAATTTAGAACACATTTTAGAGTGAGAAGAAACTCTAAAATAATTAAAATCACATAATTTTAAAAATATTTATTGACCAATAAATTCTTATTATATTGGCGGTCCTGTAAAATAGTTTCATTAAAAAATTATTTTCAAAAATAAAGCTCCTTTTTTACAAAAGATAAAATTAGAGATGTTCATATATTAATTAAAAATTTGCAATGATTTATTGAATATTAAAACATAAACAGAATATTTATTTTTGGTGTAGCATCATATTTTAACCAATTCTTTAACCACATCTGTCTCTGATACTATGACACTGGTATTTTTCTGAAAAATGTATGTTTTTCAATATGGTCATATTATACTTATTTTTCTCATAAAATTTCCTGAAATATTCTTCAAAGTTGCATTTTATGGTTAATAAATTTTAAATTATCGACAACTTAAAAAAAAGTATAGAAATCTAGGATAAATTATACCAAATCCGCAAAACCCCTTCAAGTTGCATCTCTCTGTCATTTACATGCACATTTATTATAGGACCTTATTTTCTTATATTGTTTTGTTTTCCCTAAATGTCTGCCATAGAAAAAACTTAAAGTATAGTTAGTTAAAGGTTACCTTTTGTTCAGTTTTGACTAATGGAATTTTTCTTTTTGTAATAAAAATTAAATTAAATTTTCAGTTAATGCTATCTTTAAAATGAAAGATATTTACTTAAAAAGTAATGATGTATTGACCCTGCTCAAATGTAAAATGCAATCTCAACAGTGTGGCTCCTCTCGTATTTATAAGCACATTTTAAAAATAGTGTTTCTTACTATCTTCATTATCAACTGATTGCATACCTTACATAGATAACTTCATCCCTTAATCTTTATATAGTGTTTCTTATAAAACACAGGAATATTCTAATGGCCAGATGAATTTAAAACATATAGGTTTAATTATTCACATATAAAGATGAGACCTCTACTTAAAAATAGTGTAATTGAAGTTTCATGTGAATATCATTTTTCTCTACATGGTTGTTTTCCTTTAGATCCTTTTGTGGTTTCCTTCATATTTTACCAGCAACATATTTTCTCGTGACATATGTCATCACTTTTTCTGCCATACCTGCTTAACTTGTCCTTATGTAGCATTTATTTTCATAGAGGCTATTATGACTTTGTGCTGGCAGAAAAAAATATCAAACCAAAAATTGTAAAGCAATATGATGTAGTGCAACATATGCAGGCTTGGGTGTCAGACAGGTGGATCTGGATTTAAATAGCAGACCTTCCACTTACTCGCTGAGGGACCAGGTCTACAAAATGTGAATAATAAATGGTGAGGGTTAATGTATCTAGCAGATGCTTACTAAATAGCGCCTATTAAATTATTTGTGTCATTACCATTCCTAGAGTATAACCCAAAGGAAATTGCACATAAACACACTGCCGACCTAATTCATTGGGAACTGATTGTTTATTTCTAATAAAACAGCGATATTAGCAACGGAGCACATTTGTCATCTGGAAAATATACCATATAGGGATAGATGAAAACAGAAAGCATGAGGCTAGCCAGCTTACGTTCTGCTGCCACCTTTAAATCATAGGCTGGATATTGGGAATGCAGAAGATAAAACACAAACAAACAAAGCTGATTGAGAAATTAAAAGACTCCTATCATTGAGGAAAAGCTTGGTTTTAAAACAAATCATTAACTATTTTTCAGTGTATTTCATGATTATTTAGGGAGTCAACATCTCTGGAAAAGAAAAGCAAAGATTGTCAGAAAATAAGTTAGGAGCAAGAAAGGCTTTTATCAAGTAAAGAGTTTCCATAGCCACTTATTTTAAAGCTTCGTAAAAAATGTCATAATTCAGATTAAAGAAAGAATAATGTGTCATTATATTTGAAAGTTATTTTTTCTCTAATATTCTCTTGTCTTTTGTGGGGGAAAAACGCCATATCTCTCCTGCAAAAAACCTGACAAAAGATTTATAAACATTGTTCGACATTGCTACAGCATGCTGTTTGAAATTCACGGGCTTGAACAAATGAATAAATGTTCTGCTTTTTTTTTTCCCTAGGTGCCTCCCATACTCCTTGACAAGCAGTTCTCTGAATTCACTCCAGACATTACACCAATCATTTTGGCAGCCCATACAAATAATTATGAGATAATAAAACTTTTGGTTCAAAAAGGAGTCTCAGTCCCTAGACCCCACGAGGTCCGCTGTAACTGTGTTGAATGCGTCTCCAGCTCAGATGTGGATAGCCTCCGCCACTCACGCTCCAGACTCAACATCTACAAGGCCTTGGCCAGCCCCTCTCTCATTGCACTGTCAAGCGAAGACCCTTTTCTCACAGCCTTTCAGTTAAGTTGGGAGCTGCAGGAACTGAGTAAGGTGGAAAATGAATTCAAGTCAGAGTATGAGGAGCTGTCACGACAGTGCAAACAATTTGCTAAGGACCTACTGGATCAGACAAGAAGTTCCAGAGAACTGGAAATCATTCTTAACTACCGAGATGACAACAGTCTCATAGAAGAACAAAGTGGAAATGACCTCGCAAGACTAAAATTGGCCATTAAGTACCGTCAAAAAGAGGTGAGTGTTGCCAGCTTCATCCATCAAAATGCTATAGAATTTAAACAGTGAAGTAAACTGGTACTCCAAAATTAGGTTTGGGTTTTAGAGCGTCTTCTATTTAACTGTAAGTGGACGATATTTACTGTTTGCCAGATTAATAATCATAAATCATATGTTTATATTTATGTAATTATAAATCATATTGAAGAGTGGGATAAGAGGTTTAAAATTGGTGATGGTTTTGGCACCTGTGTTAAAATGGACACATTTACTGTAGTATAACGGACAAACTAATGACTTTCGAGAATCTCCAGACTGAGAGTTCTGGTTCTGCCATTTAAGTCTTATTACTTTAGAGGGTCACACAGATCTCTTTGAGCTTCAGTTTTCTCATCTGCTTAATTGCCTTAATATTTACAATATTTGATGATATATATATTTATACATATAAAATATTTTCCTCACAGTTTTGTAGGAAGTGTAAAATGTGTGGATGTGTGTGAAGGCTCTCAGTAAATTATAAGCTATTACATGAATAAAATACATTATATGTTAGAAGTTATTAATAAAGAAAAGCCTTTATTCCAGCAGTGGATGAAAGTACTAAAACTCTCATGTCTGGCTTAGTTTCTTGATTTGTCAGGAATAAGAAGTTAAAGAAATTAATTGCAGGAGAGTAATAAATTTCTCATGAAATTTTCATGGATTTGAAGTACCCAGCCTAATCGTTTTGTGTTTCCATCACTGTTTGAGTCTGAGCAAGTTCTCCAAAAACTGTTTACTTCTATCTCCAGAAAATATTGGTTCACTATTTGTTCTTGAATGATAGTAATTATCTATTCCAGAAGGACAGCTGGAAAAAACTATATAATGCAAGATGAAAAGAAAAAGAGACTTCTGAATGAAACAAATGTATTCAGTTTCTTTTGAACTTGGCCCTGATTATTTCACATTAGCGCTGGCTGCTTTGTCTATTGCTATTTACTAAATGTTTAAGGTTCAAGGTACTTGAATTTGCTTCCCCGAGTTTTTCCTGAAGTTCTTTGGCCAGTTGTCATGGGGTCATGAAACTAGTTGAGATGAGCTTTTTCCTCTAACAAGGAAGTGACAGCTTCTTTCCTTTTGTGCGCATTCCCTCTGACTCTAAATCACGCATGCTGATTTGAGCCATGTCAACGGTATCAATTCATTTTCTTAGGTTCTTGTGTTTAGGACTCAGAGATCTGATATTTTAAAGGGACTAGAATAATTTTAGTATACTACTATAAGAAATTGATGAACTTCACTTGATTAAAGATTTTAAAGTACTATGAAAATTAAATGTAAGTGCATGCATTAGAACTGATAAAATGAGGTAAGATACTGACGTTGCCGTAGAATTTGGGCCAGGCCTTCTTAAATATCCATTATTAACACAATTTTATGCTTTATTTAGTTTTTTGTGGGAATGGGGATTGAAGGGATTGACACAATGAGTACTTATGAAACCGACCCTAGCTTTGTAGGCTCTCTGTGTAATAGAAACTGACAAGAGGCCCAACCAAAGTCTCAGACAAAGGTTTATCGGGGCTCCTGCTCAAGCACAAGGGAGACAACACAGAAGTGGCTCTCTGGCTGCCTCCCCGAAGGGAGTCGTCCTGAGTCTTTTATGGGGTACAGGAGGCAGAGTGCGTCAAGATTCTCCTGCTTCGGAGGCGTTCTGCATCCCTCGTCCTGGTGGTGTCGTCTTCGCATGTCCAGTTGGAGCTGCGGTCCCTGCAACTGCCCAGTCGGTCTGACAGGGCGGTGTCGCTCACTACCTCCGCCCCAGGAAGGTCGTATAGTGATCATCTCAAGGCTTCGTGCGCATGCGGGAGTTGGGTCGACTGCTCCGGGGCAGTTTTGTGGTTGGAAGGTTGCTTGTCTTGACTTCAAAAATAGCTGGGCTGGGAGGTGCCAGACCTGGTGGTTAAGAGAGAGGGGCAGAGTCCCGTCCCTATTATGTCTCACAGACATCTTCTCTTATGATGCATCTGTTCAGTGTTGATATCATCCTATAAATGGTGAGTGAAATATAATTCCCAGGACATTCAGTCCGTGAATTGAAATAACACAGTAGCAGCCGGCTGTGCTCACGTGTTACACTCTTGTTCTCTCTGTGGTCAGTGAACCAGCTCAGCTCTATTTTATGCTTACACTGATTCTGGTCCTGATATTGTAACTGATTTAACTGTGTCGTTGGCCACAATGACTTTTGTGAAGGCACTGGAACAAAATATAGACTCTTTTAACATACCCTCATAGTGGAATGTTACAAATGATATTTAATCAACGGAAGCTGCCAAATTCTCATCAAAGGCTTGTCCAAGACAAAAATTTTTAATATGAATTTCTTGCATATTAGCATGTTTTTATTTTTACCTAAAAATCATTTTTATACGTTTTATTTGTGTATTCATTTCTTCATTCGTTGACTCTTTAAACGTATATTTTACAGAACACGTTCCAGGCATTGCACAGGGCACTTAGGCCTCCATGGGGTCCTGGTTTTGCCCTTGTGGTCTGTCACAGGGAGACAATAAAGGATTAAATATGTATTGTTCTTGAATCACTAAAGATGTTAGTTCCTACTGAACAATTTTTCTTTGCTTAGGTTCTTTTGTATATTTCAGGAATACACAAAGCAAGCTCAACTTCAAAGCCTAGTGAACAAAGAGCCACAAATTGATTCTCAATAGTTAGATATCTCAGAAGCAAAGCGATGGAAAGCATTTGGTAATTTCTAACACTTCTTTCAAGATGCTCGTACTGTTTGCTAATCTGAAATTGTGAAATTGGAGGGGGATAGAATCTAATAATACAACAGGAAGAAGGATGGCTAAAAAACATAAAACATGGAACAAGAAAATATGAGTTAGTAATATCTTTTATAAGATACATATTTTAAAGACACTGCATTTGTATTTTCTCTTTTCATCTTTCAAGATTACAATGGAGGAAAAAAATCAAAACAAAATTCTTACAGAGTTGTTCTGGAGTATCTTTCATTCAATATCAGAGTATATTTCCCTTAGGTTGACAATTTTTCCAAAGCAAAGTAATATTGGATGGCATTATAAAAATCAGGATTAAAATTTTACTCTCATATATATTCTTTGAAATCATAGGTCTTTTTTATGAAATATAATGCTGAATTTAGAAATTATTGACTTCAAAGTATTCTATTTAAAATTCTAGTAAGATCATGTGTCTTAAATGAAACTCTGCTTTAGCCTGAATGTCTTGCCTTGTATCTTTTTACCACGTTTTCCTTGTTTTAGACTTAACAAGATTGAGGTTTATCTTTGGTCCATCTCCTAAGTTTTTGGAAAGCTTTCTATTAGTCTTTATCTGGCTAAGTCCTACTCACTCTTTAAAGCCATCCCCCCTCCCACCGGGAGATTCCATGAAGCAATTCCTCTCTATACAGTCTCTGGGTTAAATGCCCTCCTTCTACACATTCTATGTTGCATGGTATTATTACATTTCACTTTCCTCCTCTGGACCATGAGTGTCAGGAACACATCTATCTTGTTCACTGGTCGTACTTCAGTACCTGACAGATACAAGGTGCTCAGGATGAATGCTCTTGAATGAAGTTGCAGAATCTCTTAGTTCTGGAAAGTTCCCTGCATGTTTCTTTGCCTGATTAAATTGCAGTGTTTAGGTCAGTCACTTAATAACAGCCTTCCTATGAATTCAAATATACAAACAACTCATTTTGCCGGGACTTGATTGCAGAATTGTTCTGGTACTTCTCTAATATCATCCTGAAAGAAAGGCCTGCATTAATTGCGTATCATGGATATTTTTACAGGCATAGAAAGAAGGCTTTTTCTATTAATTAATATTTATAATTAACATATCTAATTAATATTTCTATTAACACTGGACTAATGATGTTATATCATTATGGTCATGATGTCATATTGATCATATACTGGTAGAACAAATATTACCTAGTAGCTGTTGTTTCGAATCAATATGTCAGGGACTGGGTTAATTTGTTAACATGGTTTATTATACTTAAACTTCCAAACAAACCTACAAATTATGACCTTTTTTTTTCTATGAGGAATCTGAGTGTTAAATAATGTACAGTGTTACACTGTTAAATGTTGGGGCCTGGGTGTAAATCCAGATCTTTACTACAAAAATTTTGCTCTAACCATCACACCACATTGCCTCCACTCAGACATCATCCTGGTGAACATGTGATAAACCTGATCAAACCTGAGCTTCTAGACTAGTTCAGTTGAGCACACGATTGTACTTCGTGACTCAGCTTCATAATGAAGCCATGTGTTTCGACATTGAACTTTTCTGTTTTCACATTTTGATGACTCACTTGATTTCTCTGAAGAATGCAGTCTCCTTACCACACTTTTACCTTTTTTTTTCTGCTTTAAACAATAATCTCTTTAGTTTCATTCTGAGAAAAGAGCAGGGAAAGTCCTTTAACCAGGGCTAGAAGCCAGGGCCCCCATCCCAATGTTACTTATCAAAATGAATAGTATCAAAGAAAGATGGAGAAAAACAGAACCAAGCACCCACTCCTTAGAACTGACTCTTCTGTGTATTAGGTAAAGGAGATGCATGAGTAAAGACACGTCTTAGACAAGGAATTTATCCCTTGGTTCCTGGCATAATTTTGCGGATACAGAATTTATGGCAGTTAAAATTACCTTCCTGCTGTCATTCCTCTTTCCTAATATTTGTACAATCACTGAATGTGTATGGAAAGCTTGCTGTATTCCTTAAATATTTTTACAGCAAAGACCTTACCTAGTTTCAATTACACATGGTTGACAATATTGTGAAGTAACTACATAGTCCAAAAGCAAAGAAGCCTAGACGCTGAATAATAATGGAAAGCAGTGAAATACATGATTTTGTGTGAAAGCCTTATAATGCAATTTCTTTATAGCTCTCCAAATTAAAAGGAAAAATATAATCTCTACATAGTCAATAGCATATATGTGTTTTTAAATAGACTTTTCCCTTTCATGAAGGTATGTCAACAGCTTTGCAACATGAACTTTAAACTTTGGTACTAATCTGGGTTCTGTATTGTAAATTAATGGAGTTGTTAAAGAGGAAGGAGAAAAATCAACAACCCATAGCCCTCTACTCATTCCCTCCTTACCTTCTTGTGAAGAGATTCATGTCAATCAGATGCCATCCACAGCATGGTGAACTGAATTGATTCCAAATATTGCAGAATCACACCTCTTTAAAGCTCCCTCACTGCTCTCAAGATTTATAGTTTTGTTTCTTGATTTATACGAAACTCCTTGATGTGGAATCAAGAAACAAACCTACTATCGGAAAGGAGACGTAGAGGGTAGGATTCAGGGACGGGGAACCACCGAGGATATTGCCCTAATACAACCAGCAGGTCCCCTGGGTAGGAAGGAGGAGAGGTAAAGGGGAGGGTATCAGAATCCTGTTGGGTGATGCAAGCAGCAGTTAAACAATGACTGGAGCAGAAGCAAAGGAAATTTTGTTCTCTTAAAACTACCTAGGGCTGGACTTACCAGCCTTTCATAAGCTTTGTTTTGTTGTTTTATAAACCCTTTATTGATAAGTTTATCAAGACAAAATTGTTTTTTAATTCAAATTTCATTTGAAAAGAGATAATAAATGATAGTTTAAATTCAAACTTGCTACTATATGAATTTCATATTAAAAACTAATTTAAAAATACCACTCATATTCTATATCTACCTGAAATCTACCTGGAAGCTCATTCCGGAGATCTATAGTCAGATGCCATTTTGTGCTTCTGGTAGTAGTTGAGGCAAAATAGTATCTCTATGTATATATTTTTTTTATTCTGAAACCACCAACCCTCAAGGATGCACCACTACCCATCGCCACCAAAAAAAAAAAAAAAATCACAGAGAAATCAAAGATAATGTTGCTTCCTGGCTATTGTATCAGAACCTTGAGATGGTGTTGGCAAATCATGGCTCTCTCCTGTTAGACCCAGTGGATTCTGGTGGCTGGTCAGTAGCCACGCAGGAGCTTTGCATTTGCTACAAATTGGGCAGAGTAGCCGACTCTTGTTAACCATTTGATTGTCTTCAATTCTTTTGTTTTCCTCCTTTTTCACTCTTGTTCAAGTCTAGGATGTCTAAAATATACCTTTCAATGTTTTCTTGTGCCTGGTAAATTCCACATCAGAGTGTGGATAATTTGGGGGGAAAAATATCTCATACTATTGAGACTTTGTCTCGTGGATGTCAAATAACTGTTACAGAAGAATAACAAAGAGTACTTCTAGGGAGAAAAGTGAGAAAAGGCAGTACGTATGGTGTTCCCCTCTACAAGTGAGATTTTTCTACTGAAATAACTTTGAGAATCATTCATATAAGTAAAGTTGGTAATGCCTCTCCCTTAGTTTGGTTTACTTATTTAACACATACTGGGTTATTTGAATCAGACTTAAATTAGTTACCACATTCCTCTCCTTTTCTCTGTGTTTTCAACTGTTTTGAAAACATTCATGTCTTTCAGATCTCTTCTCAAACACTACTTTCTCTAGAAGCCTTCCCTTAACCTCTCCCCAAGTCAAAATTAATTATTGCTTTCTCTTGTTATGGCAGCAACACTGTTTTATTGCAAATGCTGATTTTGCTGCTTCTTTTTTCCACATTTTGTTTCTCCAGTTAAACACCTTGCCTTTAGTCTTACCTCTTCCAATCCATTGCCCACATCGCCACTTATGGTTTTTTTTGTTATGTTTTGTGTTTTAGGAAAGGTAAAACCAGGAAGAATTTTCGCTACTGTAGCACTGAGAGTCCCATGTCTTGGGGAACGCCTCAGCTTGGTCGTCATAAATCTGAGCCACGAGCTCTGGGTAAAGCATTGCAATGCCCATCTCTCACTCACATCAGGTCCAAATGTCATAGCACACTGCACATGGATTCTGCCTGAATGGTCAGTTTCATCTTTCGTAACACCCACCATCACTGCTTATATTTCAGCCAAATGGAAACACTCGTAATACAATTGTACTATTTTACCTCTTTGGAACTTTACACCTAGGAGTGTCTTGACACAGAACGACCTCTGCCCCCTTTCACTTTTCTCACCTATTGTAATGGGTTTTGCCTGGATCATGTTAGAATCACCTGGGAGGTTTTTAAACACTACGGTGCTGCTTCCATCTCACTCTCAGGCCAGTTACACCAGAACACCTGGAAGTATGGTGACTTTTTTTTTTAAACTATCCAGATGGTTCTAACGTGTAGTCAAGGTTGAGTACTACTTGAAATTATCTATCAAGGCTTAACTCACGAGTTAAAACTTTTGTAGATTTCCTTGAGTTTCTCAGGTAGAGAAGACAGTGGTTGCCAAATGTGACTGATCATAAAAATCATTTAGACAGTTTTGAAAAATAACGACTATCTCAGCCTCATATGCAGAAATTCAGCTTCAGTAAGTCATTGCATTTGTGGAATACGACAGAACTTCCTTCAAGTTCTTTTCCTTCTTTCAATCTCTTTCTTCTCATCTCATTGCCCACCCTGCCATTTCCTTACTCTGTTATGCCTGCCCAGACCCAGATGCCCTCCTCTCTACTTAAGGTGTGTCATGCTAGTACTCGGGATTCTCAGAGCTTTCATTTCTTTATTCTCTCTATCTGCAAAATAAGACCCAAAAGTCTGGTAGGAAAAAAAAGAAAATCCTGTATGAAAAGAAATAGGGAGAAGGAGAAATAGAAAGACGACCCGGTGGAAATGACTGATGGCTTTGTATAGACAGATGGCTGGGAAGAGCTCGTACATTAGTATGTCCCCTGTCACGTGATAGATAAATAAAAATTTTCCATCTCAAGTATGCATACCACAGCCATATCTTCTTTCAGGTAAATTTTCTGGCCATTTAAGAACTATTGGAAAAATATCTTTTTGTTGGTATCAAGGAACTCATCTCTGTCCAGTTGAAATAAAATATTGTATTAAACACATGAGGCCTATGAAATGAATATAATTCTCTTTATTGCTACTAACCAGGTATGTGGTATTAGGCAAATTATCCTTCGAGTTTCTGTTTTCTCACCTTTAAAATGGAAAAATACTGCCTGCCTCATAGGTTGGTAGTTAAGATGAAGCACGATAATGCAAGTCCAGAGTTTAGCATACTTCCCTGCATATTTGCTCATGAAAGAGTAGCTATCTATTATTATTAGTTATTACTACTATTATTGTTTTTGTTTATTCTCTCATGGCCTTGCAACATGAAAGGCTAAGCACATGAGGGAAAATGCTATACACCATTCTATTGTATACTATGCAGCAAAAAGGGTTGGCTTCATTATTAAACATTTTCATATTTGTAATGAGTATTTTTCTAGGCATCTGTCTGGCATTACTTTTGAATATCAAAAATAAGTTTTTTCTTCTTATAGTCTATTGGTATAATCAGTACTCTAAACCATTTATATTAAAACATACATTCTTGGGGCCGGCCCGGTAGCTAGTGGTTAAGTTCGTGTGCTCCGCTGTGGCAGCCCAGGGTTCACAGGTTCGGATCCCGGGCGTGGACCTACATAGTGCTTATCAAGCTATGCTGTGGCAGGCATCCCACATATAAAATAGAGGAAAATGGGCACAGATGTTAGCCCAGGGCCAATCTTCCTCAGCAAAAAGAGGGTTGGCAACAGATGTTAGCTCAGGGCTAACCTTCCTCACACACACAAAACATACTTTCTCATCAAAAATGTATAATGTAGGGCCCAGCCCCATGACTGAGTGGTTAAAGTTCTGCACACTCCACTTCGGTGGCCTGGGTACACAGGTTCAGATCCCAGGCGCAGACCTATTCCATTTGCCAGCCATGCTGTGGTGGTGTCCCACGTACAAAAAATAGAGGAAGATTGGCACAGGTATTAGCTCAGAGCTAACCTTCCTTAAGCAAAAAAAGAAGAGGATTGGCAACAGATGTGAGCTCAGGGTGAATCTTCCTTAGCAAAAAAAAAGAAAAGTGTAATGTATAAATTTTATCCCAGTCTGTACTTGAATCCTTCTATTATAGGCTTTCAAAAGCAACTTCTATTATGTATTACACACTTGATTTTAATTTGTCCTTCTGACTTGCATTTTTAAATATATTTAGGCATTGATTATAGATGCCTTTTGAACCTGACTGCTACATTGCTGCATCTCAAAATCAGGAGCTGGTATCAGAGCAGCCTGCATAAAAATGCTAGGCATATGGTAAGATTTTAACACATGAGACCACCCTGAGTGATGTAAATAATTATGAGACTTGTAAAAGGGATAACATGCAGCATTCCTCTAACTTAGTTTTCTCTCCTACAGTTCAGAGCATGCTCACTGACCGATTTCTGGGCCCCTGCCTCTCAGTCCTCCACGCATGTGCACACACCTGCTGTTGCTAGGCAAAGGCAACGTGGATCACAGGTTCCCTAACGCCTCACCCCAGCCCCCTCCTAGGGACCAACGTTTCAGTGCCTGCCACTCTATAATGGATGAAGCAAATGCCTGTTCAGGACTTGTCAAACCGGCTGACAGAACTGCGATAACTCATTAGGCATTTAATTTAACACTAGGTTTTAGAGCTTGGAATTCAATCCCCATGAGTTTCTTTACAGCTAATTAAATGACATGTAACCACTTTCTCCTAATTTGTATCTGAAAATGCTTGTTTTTTCCTTCCACTATTAAATATGAAATTGTATATGTCCAAAAATTGTATAAATTTAGCCTTTTAAACTGCACTGATTAGAAAGTGGTAAATTTATACCTTATAAAACATAAAATAGCAAATCTTAACTTTAAATTAGATATAAAACATAGGTTTTAGGGGCCAGCCCAGTGGCATAGCGGTTAAGTTCGCCCATTCCGCCTTGGTGGCCCAGGGTTTGCCAGTTTGGATCCTGGGCGCGGATTGACACACCACTCATGAAGCCATGCTGAAGCAGCATCCCACATAGAGCAACTAGAAGGATGTACAGCTATGACATACAACTATCTACTGGGGCTTTGGGGAGAAAAAAGAAAGAGAGGAAGATTGGCTACAGATGTTAGCACAGGGCCAATCTTCCTCAAAAAAAAAAAAAGCTTTTATTTGATACTGCTTTAAATAAATACAAAAAGGAAGGGATTAAGTAATTTATCTTCAAAGAGGTATACTCTTCTATTTAGCCAACAAAAATGTGCATGTCCGCAGAATAAGCAACTCTTTCCAATGTAGCTTTCATTTGTCACAGATATAAACTAAAAACATTAGGTTAATGGCAATATCTTTGAAAAGTTCCACTGAGTATTGGACACCCTTTCTTGGTCCTCAAATGAATTACTTCTCTGCATAGAACTGCTACTTCTGGCTCTGTGATGATTGGCAAACACGGGTAGCAATAAGATCAGGTGTTTTCCATTATTCAGATGCAATCGTTTAGTTTGTCAATGATGAAGAACCATTTCTTTTGCATAAAATTCACATTTACATTTGAGGATTATTTGGGGGGGTCATTATTTAATGTCGTGTATTTACTCTGTTACTCATCACTAAACAAAATTAAGAATTACCAGTTTCTGAAATTATGGGTTTAACAGCTTATCCCAACCCACATATTTCCTGGAAAAATACAAAAACCCAATAGTTTTTCTTTTGGAAATTTTTGAAACAGAAACACTATCATTCTCAAGAGATATAATATAAACTCCTGCTACAGATTCCTTATAAATTATGCATATGAGGGGAAACTTTTTAATTTATCATCGCCTTCATTTTCCTTTGACCACATGAGGCATATTCACAATTTTTCTAAATGGAGTTTATTTTTTCTTTGAATTCTTGGAAACAGAAACACACAGTAAAACTTTCTAGGATTTATAATGCCTATGCTATAATTTGGTGATTCATGATTCTGAAGCTGTACATTTATAGATTGCTTCTAGGTAATATAGAACTGGGAAAAAAGGCACATAGGATTATGTTTTTATTCTTTGTATCACGCTCTGTTCCCTTATTCCCTTCAGCTTTAAGGAGCTCAGTGGCACTCTCTCTGCAGCCACAGGAGAAAACAAAGGACTTCTTCCTCTGTGGTTTTCTCTTTACCTTCCTCTCAACTCAAGCTGCCCCATTGCCAGTTCCCTGTGCGTTTGTCAAAGGCCTGCTTTTCCTTATTCCCTAGCACTGCAGCAGTTTTAAATGATGGATGCTCTTCTCCTTTTTCTCCCTGGCCTCTCTAAGCTTGGTGATTTTCTCCAGGCAGCTCTGGGACAGGCAGCTGGGAGCCTCTTAACACGCTTTGCCACATTCTCCTCTTTAAGTACTGGGGGAAGCTGGAAATGTTTTTGGCAGATGCTATTACAGTAAACACACGAGGAAGCTAGTGGAGGGCGTTAGGGGGCTCTGGCCAAGAGATGCTCTTTCTCTCTCCAAGTGCAATTCCACAGATGCATACAGGGTGTCTATTCTGTGCCAAAGACAGGACAGCAAAATGAGAAGATGGCAAGTTCTAGGCCATGTTTGGATTTCTTCCAGAAGTTTCCTAGAACCTGGAATTTTACTCTTACTTAGCTAATAAAATAAAGCCTGTGTGTGTACTGCAGCACTTAACCATGCAGAAACTGCTGACTATAAACCAAAAATATCACTGTAGCCAGATTTCACTAACACTTTATGTGCTACCTCCTTCATTTATGATGTTTCCCTCATCTTCTTCCCTCCTTCCCTCCTTTTCTTCTTTCCCTTTCTTCCCTCCTTCCCTCCCCTTCTTCCTTCCTTGTTTAGTAATTCACTTACTTATTGAAGAGAGCCTTTACTATTTGTTACTTGCTGCTGATGCCAAAAGCAAAGACACAAGTCTTGCCCTCAAATAACTACCAGATTTTTAGGGAAGGAAGAAAAGTAAACACCGTGGTCACAGTGCGGGTCACAGAGGCTATGGCAGAGCAGCATTCCTGAAGCCCAGGAAAATAGTTCCTAACTTTGCCTGAAGGTTTTATGGGAGGCTTCCTGGAGAAGAAAGTTCCTTAACTGAGTTTCAGGAAAACTAGGAGTCATCCAGGCAGAGAAGTTAGAAAAAAGGCTTTATAGGAAGAAACACTAAGTACAGATCGTGGAAGCAAAAAAGAGGATGACTCATGGAGACCACCTTCAGTGTCCTTCTTTCTGTCCTCGTTCCCACCCATGGCCTCTGCTCTAGCTTTTCCCTTTGCCTGGCATGTCTGCATGGCTTCTTTGTCAGTTCTCAGCTCGTATTATCACCTTCTCGGTGAAGACTTCCAGAACACCCAATCTAATTACTATCTTCTTCCCCCACCCTTTAGTCTCAGTTGTTCCCTTTACGTCACAATTTTATTATCTTCATGGACCTTATCAAAACCCAAAATAACTTTATTTGTGGGTTTATTTTTGTCTTCCCCCACCTGTGTCTAAGTATCTTGTCTGACTTGATTATCAGTGCAAGTCCAGTGCTTGAAACAGTGCGTAGAACATAGGCAGCTAAATAAACGACCATAATAGGGGAGTGGCAGGAGCCAAGATTACAGAAAAAGACAAAGACTAGGTCATAAAGGGCTGGGATCAGCAATCCTAAGGAACGTGGATTTTGTAAAATCCTGTGATATTTAATCATAATGTAAATATATAAATCGATATTATCATTATTATTTTCTTTTTATTATTGTCTTTATCTTTCTCTTTAAGCCTGGTCCTTCATCTGTCATCTCTGTTAGAGTAGGAGGCATTCCCAGTTACTCATGTTAAAAATTGAGAGTCATCCTTGATTATTTTATATCCATCACCTCCCAAAGCTTGATGTGGTAGATAAAAGATGGCTGCAAATTGAGAGCTACCATCTAATCACCCTTCGCTTACCTCAGAGACTGCCTTGGCTACTCACCTAACCAATAGAATGCAAGAGTGACTTCAGGTAACTCCAATGGCTTGGTCGTAAGAAGCCTTGCAGCTTCCACCTCGGCTCTCTGGGAATCCTGAGCTGCCATGTAAGAAGTCTGACTGTCCTAAGGCTACCACAGTGGAGCGGCAATAGGTAGGCACTCTTGCTGATACTCACAGCCGAGCCCAGCCTTCCAACCCTTCACTCCAGTGACAAGACTCATAAGAGAAGTCAACTTGGACCTTGCCCCAACACCCCACACCGGGCCATCCTCTAGCTAGATACTGCTGAGTAACTTCTGTTGATACCATGTGGAACAGAAGAATCAACCAACTAAGCCCTGCCCAAATTCCTGGTCCACTGTTATGGACTGAATGTGTACCCCCAAAATTCACACGTTGAAACCTAACCCCCAATGTGATGGTGTTTGGAGGTTGGGCCTTTGGCAGGTAATTAGGTCATAAGCATGAAGCCCCCATGAGTGGGATTAGTGACCTTATAAAAGTGACCCAGAGAGCTTTCTAGTACTCTTTCTGTGGTGTGAGGACACAGCAAGAAGATGGGCTCTCACCCCGAATCTGTGTCACCTTGATCTTGGATTTCTCAGCCTCCAGAACTGTGAGAAATAAATGTTTCTTTAAGCTACCCAGTCTATAGTACTTTGTTACAGCAGCCCAGACTGACTAAGACATCCACAAAATTGTGAGATATCATGAATTGTTTTAAGCCACTAACTTTTGTAGCATAGTTATTGGGGCTTTTGTCAGTCACCCAAGCCTGCCAATCTTACTGCCAATTTATGTTCTCTAATTAATTTCCCAAATCATTTCCCTTCCTTCCAGTCTTACTCTTCCTGCTGTTTGAAGGAGTCTTAGACAAGTGTCTCAGCCAATTTCCCTATCTCCAATCTCATCCCATCCAAATTCACACTACGCTTCAGAATATTTAATAGTAAATATTCCCCACATTAAAATCCTTTAATAAAACATAATAAACATTACTAAGTTATTTTTTATTGTGGCAAAATATACATAACACAAAATTTACCATCTTAACCATTTTTAAGTATACAGTTCAGTGTCATTAAGTACATTCATGTTGTTGTGCTACCATCATCACCGTCTATCTACAAAACTTTTTCCATCTTCTCAAGCTGAAACCCTGTACCCATTAAACAATAACTCCACATTCCTCCCCTCTCAGTGCCTGGCAACCATCCTTCTACTTTCTGTCTTAATGAGTTTGACTACTCTAGGTACCTTATTAAGTGGAATCATACAATATCTGTCCTTTTGTATCTGGTTTATTTCACTTAGCATAATGTCTTCAAGGTTCACTTATGTTGTAGCATGTATCAAAATTTCATTCCTTTTAGGGGCCAGTGGTGTAGCAGTTAAGTTTGTGCAGTCCACAACCCGGGATTCTCAGGTTTGGATCCCAGGCACAGACCCATGCACTGCTTGTCAAGCCATGCTGTGGTGGCCTCCCATATAAATAGAGGAAGATGGACAGGGATGTTAGCCCAGGGCCAATCTTCCTCAGCAAAAAAGAGGAGGATTGGCAATAGATGTTAGTTTAGGGCTAATCTTCCTCACACACACACAAAAATTTCATTCCTTTTTAAGAATGAATAATATTCCATTGTATGTATATACCACACTTTATCTATTCATCTGTCAATGGACATTTGGGTTGTTTCCACTTTTTGGCTATTGTGAATAATGCTGCTGTATTGTGTTATTTTAAAACCCTACCCTGGTTCCCTATCTCTTATTTTGTAGATCCTATAAAATAAAACCCAAGCTCCTTAACAAGATATATCATATCTGAACCCTGACTTTCTGCCTAACCTCATCTCTCACCCCTTCCCGACTTGTATACCCAGCAATTCCAGATTGCTAGTATTTCCTCTCCCACGCTGTTCTCTGTGAATGTTGCCTCTGTAAATTTTCTTATTATTTTTGAAATATAATCATTACCTCTGGCTAGATCCTACTCACTCTTTAAGATGTCAAGACTCAGGCCTCAGAACATTTCCTCTCCTGGGCTGGGTTTGCACTCCCTGTTCTGAAGAAGCATGTGCATTCACCACATTGTATTATAACTAATTGTTTACATGTCTCTCTCCTTCATGAGACTGTGAGCTCCTTGAACCAAGAACTGTGATTTTTATTTTGCTAAATTCAGCATCTATGATGGTCACTGGCCCATGGTGTGAGCTCAACAAATGTTTTCTGAACAAATACTATTTTTCTCCAGGTCAAAGAGTGTATTTTTATAAAAGCTTGTTGGTAGTCCTTCTAAAGGATTTTCTGTTGCAGAATAACTTGATCATTGGTGAGGAGAAAAAAACAAAGCTTTTTGTGTAATTTTTGTTGACTGTCCCCTTTGTTTATGACACTGATAAATGCCATAGAGATAAAAGAAACTGTAGATAGCTCCCTTGGGGGTGGGGGAAGGGAGATACTACTTACATCATATGTAGGCAAATATATCAAAAATATGGTTGTTTTGTATGAGTTTGCTCTTAATTATTCACTTAAATAATTATTTAACATAAAAAAATAAAATGCTCTTAGCAATATTGATTAGTTTCCATCTTTTTTTCTTGTACAGTTTGACTTTTATCTGTTCAGACGAATATTGCTGTAAATATTATTGACATAGCATTGATTGTGTGATTATGGTTTAGGTGCCAGGAAGCTGTAATAGCTATTACTGGGATATATAACTATATAACTATATAACTATATAACTATATAACTATATATATATATATATATATATATATAACTGGGATATTGTTGTTTGAAGCATTTTATTTTTTGTCCTTCCTATGTATTTTCTAATCTTTTTCTATTCTGGTTTTACTTACTGTTTTATCATTTCTTCATGGGCTACTGGTTGCTGATACAACTCTGTCTGGAACTTTGGCTCTAGAGGCAGAGATTTGAGTTTTGCAGCTTTTTCCATTAGGGAAAAATAATCTCTATCCCAGGACATATAAGGAGCATTGGCCTTTGCGATAAGGCCAGTAATCTAGCTTCTCTGTGGTGACTGTGTGGATTGAGTGTCTTAGAATCTTAGCAAACCATTTCAGGAAGGGGAGTGAGTGAATGTGCAAGAAAATCTGTTATCCAAGAATATTGGAGAATGAAGAGACCTAAAAATAAGGCAAATAATATTCCAAAGAGTTGAATTTTAAGTAACAACACTTTTTTTTTGCTTATAATGTAATCAGTTTGTATGAAAATAATTGGCTGAAAATCTAACATGTCATGTATTACCTTCTTTTTAAACAAAATACACAGAACATAATTAACCTTTTCTTTGTAATTCATAGCTTTGGAATGAACCTCAGTTATTATACTCTGTGATCGAGGTGTAAGTTTAGGATTTATTCAACATTGATATTTAGCGCTCTTTTGGCCTTTATGAAATTATAGGAGATATCTATCCTTTTCATAGTTTTGAACTCTCTCCCCTCACTGTTAGACTTTCAACTATCAGACTATCAGTTCTTGCTAGTATCAATGCAGCTGCAGCTATATAATTTATAACTGTAAATTGTATAAATTTATATTTTTAAATATAAATATATTTACTTATTTTAATTAATTTTGGATTAAGCAACCCAATAACTACTCCAGGTAGAAGTGTAGGAAAATAAAGGTAAAATTGTCTGAGTGAAAGCCTGAGGAATACTTTATAAATATAATGTGTAAGATTTAACGTGTGAATACTGTGACATTTATTCAACTTCTCTGAGACATTTCTTTACTTTTCTGGGTTTCAGATAGATCAAGTTTGCCTAACAAATTACTTGCATTTGGAATACATTTCTGTGTGTGTGTACAAATAGATATGATACTATGTTTAAGCCTTTTGAAAATTAAAGTATAATTAAACAATGTGGAGCTATTTCTATAGTCTTCATAGGAATCATAGAAATTTTAATTAATTTAACCAAGCATTTAATATATTAGAAATTATCAACAAGGGAACAAAAGGGGGAAATGCTGCTAACATTTAGAGAATAATTTAATTGTAAGGAAAATATGGCATTTTTTTAACTAATCATATTAAATAAACTTAATTACTTGCTGTAAACCAAATCACCTAGTTAAGCCGTGAAAGAACATTGATGATGTTTATTTTTGCTCTAATACTTCATGAAATGCCCCACCAAATTTTCATGCAAAATATGTTGAAATTGCTATGGTTTGAACTGCTTTTACAATGGCAATCAAGATTGTTAGAAAGGTCTCTATAAGCAAATAACAGAGATATTTGGAGAGAGGTAGCAGAGGAGGGTTTTGGCAGCAATATTTAGCATATAATGTAACATTTTTGTGGTAATGACATTTTCATATTTTGCTTAAGAATTTGAACTTTTTTCCCTTTTAGCAGTGGGAAATTTTTAATCAAGGAAGCAACAATAATAAATCAGTAAGAACATTAGCTCTGGTGGTATTAATAAGTTGTTTCATTTTTAACATGTTACTTGTACCATGTTATGTAGGTTTTACTTTCATTATCTCTATGGTGAAGGTATAACCATCTCTAAAATCCCATTGTTTTAATATTATTTGAAAGGCAATTTCAACAGTGTCTACAGTAATTGGGTAGAATGTTTCTATGGGGTGAATTATGTCCCCGCAAAATTCATATGTTGAAGCCCCAACTTCCAATACTTCAGAATGTGACTATATTTGGACATAGGGCCTTTAAGAGGTAATTAAGTTAAAATCAGGCCATTTAAGTGCACTCTAACCTAATCTGACTTATGTCCTTATAAAAAGAAGAAATTTGGACATACAGAGAGATACCAGGATGCACACACTCAGAGGAAAGACCAGGTGAGGACAGAGCAAGAAGGCACCCATCTTTAAGGCAAATAGAATGGCCATAGAAGAAAATAGGCTGTCCATACCTTGGTCTTTGACTTTTAGCCTCCAGAACTGTTAGAAAATAATTTTCTTTTGTTTAAGTCACGCAGTCTTTAATAATTTTTTATGGAAGCACTAGCAAACTAATATCAATGTATTAATAGTTATTCTATAAATTCCATAGTATATATGTATATACAATCTAGTTTAAGCATTGCTTACAGCTGTCTCTTATATAATTCTGGTTGCTACCTGCTGAGAGTAACAGTATTTTTTACTTTAAATATGATAAAACTGAAAGGAAACATATGATAAATGTAAGGGAAAGATTTGAGGGAATGAAGTTCTTGAAAAAAATCAACTAACCTCTGAGAAAAATAGTCTTGTACTAAGGATGGAGGATCCCCAAAACCAACTAACAGACTCTGATATTAGTCTTTAGGACAAAACTCATATAAGTAAATCAAAGAAGCAAGGCAAATTCTTGAGACATGATGAAAATTGCATTCTAATTGTATTTTTTAAATCTATCTTTTTTCTCAGCAAAATATTAGCAAATTGAATCCACCAATGTGTAAAGAGAATTATACACTGCAACCAAGTAAGATTTATTGCAGGTGTGCAAGGCTGGTTCAACATTCAAAACCACTTAATGTAATCCATCACATCAATGGACTGAAAGGAAAAATCACATGATCATTTCAATAGATAAAGAAAAATCATTTGACAATTCGTGATAAAAATTCTCAGTAAACTCGGAATAGAGAGGAGCTTCTTTGATTTTATAGAGTATATCTACAAAAAAAAAAAAACCCATGTCTAACATTATATGTAATGGTGAGAAACTTGAAGCTTTCCCACTAAGATCAGGAACAAGGCAAGGATATCCCTTCTCACCACTCCTTTTCAACATTGTGCAAGAAGTTATATCCTATGCAGTAAGACAAGCAAAGGAAATAAAAGGCATACAGATTAAGACAGAAGAGATAAATACTGTCTTTGTTTGCAGATGACATGATCATCTACGTAGAAAATCTGAAAAAAAATGACAAAAAATACCCCTAAAACTAATAAGTGACTGTAGCAAGGATGCAGGATACAAGGTTATTACAGTCATGCACTGCATAACAATATTTCATTCAATATGCATATATGACATATGCATATGTCATATATGACTGCATATATGACAGTAGTTCCATAAAATCAGTACCATATAGCCTACATGTGTAGTAGGCTATATCATCTAGATTTGTGTAAGTACAATCTACTGTGTTCACACAATGATGAAATTGCCTGGCAACGCATTTCTCAGAACATATCCCCATCATTAAGTGATGCATATCTGTATACAAATGTCAATTACTTTCCTATATACAAGCAATGAACAACTGGAATTTGAAGTTAAAAACATAATACCATTTATGTTAGCATCCCCAAAAATGATATACTTATGTCTAAATCTAATAAAATATGTACAAGACTTATATGAGGAAAACTACAAAGCTCTGATAAATGAAATCAAAGAAGAAATAAATGGAGAGATATTCCATGTTAGTGGATAGGAAGATGCAAGAGTGTCAAGTTAGCAGTTCTCCTCCACTTAATCTATAGATTCAATGCAATCCCAATCAAAATCCCAGAAAGTTATTTGTAGATATTGAAAAACTGATTCTAAAGTTTATATGGAGAGGCAAAAGACCCAGAAAAGCCAACACAATATGAAAACAGGAACAAAATTGGAGACTGATACTACCCAACCACAAGACATACTATATACCTACAATAATTGAGACAGTGTGATACTGGTGAAAGAATAGACAAGTAGATCAATGAAATAGAATAGAAAGCCCAGAAATAGACCCCCATAAAAATAATCAACTGATCTTTGACAAAGAAGCAAAGGTAATACAATGGAGCAAAGATAGTCTTCTCAAGAAATGATGCTGGAACTGGATCCACGTGCCAAAAAATGAATCTAGGCACAGACCTTATACCTTTTACAAAAATTAACTCAAAATGGATCATAGGCTAAATGTAAAATGCACAACTATAAAAATTCTAAAAGATAACATAGAAGAAAACCTAGATGACTTTGGGTATGGCAATGACTTCTAGGTACAACACCAAAGCCACAATCCATGAAAGAAAAAATTGATAAGCTGAACCTCATTAAAATTAATCTATTCTGTGAAGGATAATGTCAAGAGAATGAGAAGACAAGCTACTGACTGGGAGAAAATATTTGCAAAAGACACATCTGATAAATGACTGTTATCCAAACTACACAAAGAACTCTTAAAAGTCAACAGTAAGAAAACAAACAACTTGATTAAAAAATGGGCCAAAGTCCTTAAGCACCTTGCCAAAGAAGTTATACAGATGGCAAATAAGCATAGGAAAAGATGCTCCCCATCATATGTCATCAGGGGAATGCAAATTAAAACAAGATGCCACTATGCACCTGGTAGAATGGCCAAAATCTAGAATACTGACAACACTGAATAGTGGTGAGGATGTGGAGCAGCAAAAATTCGGATTCATTGTTGATGGGAATGCAAATAGTACAACCACTTTAGAAGACAGTTTGGTGGTTTCTTACAAAACTAAATATACCTTCCATACAATCCAGCAATTGTGCACCTTGGTATTTACCCAAAGGATTTGAAAACTTGCATTCACATAAAAACCTGCATGCAAGTGTTTATAGCAGCTTTATATATAATTGCCCAAACTTGGGAGCAACCAAGATGTCCTTCAGTCGGTGAATGGATAAATAAACTGTGGTACATCTAGACAATGGAATATTATTCAATTATAAAAAGAAATGAGCTATCAAGCCATGAAAAGACATGGAGGTAGCTTAAATGAATATTATTAAGTGAAAAAAGCCAATCTGAAAAGGCTACATACCATATGATTCCAACTACATGACATTCTGGAAAAGGCAAAACTACGGAGACAGTAAAAAGATCAGTGTTTGCCAAGGCTTAGGGTGGGGGCGGAGGTAAAAGCACAGTACAGAGGATTTTTAGGGCAGTGAAAATTCTCTGTATGATACTATAATAGTGGACACATGTCTTTATACATTTGCCCAAACCCACAGAATGTGCAACACCTAGAGTAAACTCTAAGATAAACTCTGGACTTTGGGTATTATGATTTGTCCATATAGGTTCATCAATTGTAACAAATGTAGCCTCTGGTGGGGGATGTCAATAATGGGAGAGGCTCTGCATGTGAGGGGGTAGGGGGTATACAGGAAATCTGTACCTTCCTCTCAACTTTGCTGTGAACCTAAAACTCCTCTGAAAAATTTAAGTATTTTTAAAAAATCAACCTTATAAAGAAGATTCCTGACTAAATAATGTTCAGACTATGCCTTGTGTGCCAATAAAGGATAGACTACCTACCTCATTCTCCACTAACATCTCCCTCACCAAATCTTGAATAGTCTCCTTAAAGGAAATGCATTTAGCATGTATCTTATAACTCATAATAAGCTCAGTATACAACAAGAGGTAGCCTTGGTTTTGTTTTATTCGACTCCCAGATCCACTCACCTTTTCCCTAACCAAGGATATCTTCAGGTGACAACCTGAGAGTCCCTTCTACTGACAGATGTATGCTGTTCTGCTCTTATTTCTAATTGAAAGAGAATGTTTTTTCATTGCTGCAATTTTTTTAAATGTTAAGAAATTAGGAATGAGAAAGGCTCAAATTTATGTTATTGAATTTTACTTTTTTGCTTATTGTGAGTAGTAGCATAAAAAAGAAAAAAAAAAAACAGAATTACCACTCCCTATATAATGTCTCTTTTATTGCAGTTTTCTCAAAAGGTTCCAATAGGTTTCTAAAAGTTAAATGTACACTTTAATATTTCCTCAAACAGAAGGTTAGTTATTCTTCACTATTTATTCTTTATGATAATTAATGGAAGTGAATTTTACATTTTGAATGACATATAAAAATAGTCCCTAGCCTATCTTGTGTGACCTTGTATGTATCCTTGTGCTTCTCTTGTACACGACTAGGTGCATAGTATCTATTGAGTATTTCAAATTTACTTCAAAACTCCTTGATTTATATATTTTAATTTACATAATTATTTTAGGATGTAATGGATGTAATAGGAGGGACCCTGAAGAGACAAAGCAGAATTAGAATCAAAGGAAAAGCACAGACTCTTTGTTCATGTAGTTTCATGGTCAGAATGAGTTGTAATTGAATTACAAGGAAAAAAAATGTATCTTTACAGTTTTTAACCTCACCATTTTCACTCTCTCTTCTTTCAGTGACTTCTGGTTAGAATATCAATCCTTAGAGATAGCCTGTTCTTCCTATTAAAATCTCCTCACAATGTCATTCATTCATTCATTCATTCAGACATTCACCAATCCTATATTCCAAGGATTCATTCAACAAGAAGTTATTGAATGCCCCCTATGTTCCAGACATTTTCAAATTAATTTGATTTGAACAAATAAAGCTTCAACAAGAAGACTTATCACTTATAAATTTATATGCACCCAACACAGGAGCACCAAAGTGCATAAAGCAACTATTAACAAACCTAAAAGGAGATATTAACAACAACACAATAATAGTAGGAACCTTAACACCCCCCCCCATTATATCAATGGATAGATCATCCAGATAGAAAGTCAATAAGGAAATAGTGGACTTAAATGAAAAACTAGACCAGATGGACTTAATATATATATATATATATATATAGAACTCCATCCAAACACAGGAGATTATACATTCTTCTCAAGCATGCATGGAACATTCTCAAGGATTGACCATACGTTGGGAAACAAGGCAAGCCTCTATAAATGTACGAAGATTGAAATCTTAACAAGCATCTTTTCTGACGATAATGCTATGAAACTAGAAATCAACTATAAGAAAAAAAACTGGGAAAGTGACAAAGATGTGGAGACTATACAACATGCTACTGAACAACCAATGGATCATTGAAGAAATTAAAGGAGAAATAAAAAATATCTGGAGACAAATGAAAATGAAAATACACCATACCAATTCATATGGAATGCAGCAAAAGCAGTCCTAAGAGGGAAATTCATAGCAACACAGGTCCACCCTAAGAAACAAGAAAAATCCCAAATAAGCAATCTTAAATTACACCTAAAACAATTAGAAAAAGAGGGGCCAGCCTGGTGGTGTAGTGGTTAAGTTTGTGTGCTCCACTTTGGTTGCTCAGGGTTTTGCAGGTTCAGATCCCAGTCGCGCACAGATGCACCGCTTGTCAAGCCATGCTGTGGTGGCATCCCATGTAGAGCAGAGGAAGATGGGCACAGATGTTAGCCCAGGGCCAGTCTTCCTTAGAAAATCAGAGGAGGATCGGCAATGGATGTTAGCTCAGGGCTAGTCTTTCTTACAAAAAGAAAAGAATTAGAAAAAGAAGAACAAATGAAGCCCAAAGTCACCAGAAGGAGGGAAATAATAAAAATTATAGCTGAAATTGAAACCAAAAATACCAATGGAAAGGATCAATGAAACTAAGAGCTGGTTCTTTGAGAAGATAAGCAAAATTGAAAAACCCTTAGCCAGACTCACAAAGAAAAGAAGAGTGAAGGCTCAAATAAATAAAATTAGAAATGAAAGAGTAGAAATTACAGCAGATAACACAGAAATACAAAGGATTATAAGAGAATACTATGAAAAACTATATGCCAACAAATTGGACAATCTAGAAGAAATGGATAAATTCTTAGACTCATAAAACCTCCCAAAATTGAATCAAGAAGAAAGAGAGAATCTGAATAGATTGATCACAAGTAAAGAGATTGAAACAGTGATCAAAAACCTCCCCCCAAAAATAAAACTCCAGACCAGATGGCTTCTTTGGAGAATTTTACCAAACATTCAAAGAAGATTTAATACCTATGCTTCTCAAACTATTCCAAAAAACAGAGGAAGATGGAATACTCCCTAACACATTCTGTGAGGCCAACACCCCCCTAATACCAAAGCCAGACAAGGACAATACAAAGAAGGAAAACTACAGGCCAATATCGCTAATGAACATAGAGGCAAAAATCCTCAATAAAATATTGGCAAACTGAATACACCAATACATCAAAAAGGTCATACACCATGACCAAATGGGATTTAAACCAGGGCCACAGGGATGGTTCAACTTCCACAAATCAATCAATGTCATACAGCACATTAATAATATGAGGAATAAAAATCACATGATTGTCTCAGTAGATGCCAAGAAAGCATTTGACAAGATCTAACATACATTTATGATAAAAAATTGCAACAAAATGGGTATAGAACAAAAGTACCTCAACATAATAAAGGCCATATATGACAAACCCACAGCCAACACCATACTCAATGAGGAAAAATGGAAAGCCATCCCTCTGAGAACAGGAACAAGACAAGGGTGCCCACTCTTATTCAACATAGTACTGGAGGTTTTGGCCAGAGCAATTAGACAAGAAAAAGGAATCCAAATAGGCAATGAAGAAGTGACACTCTCACTGTTTTCAGATGACTTGATTATATATATAGAAAACCCTAAATAATCCATTAGAAAACTATTACAAATAATCAACAACTACAGCAAAGTTGTAGTGTACAAAATCAACTTAGAAAAATCAGTTTCATTTCTATAGTCTAATATGGAACTAACAGAAAGAGAACTCAAGAATACAATCCCATTTATAATTGCAACAGAAAGAATAAAATATCTAGGAATAAATTTAACCAAGGAGGTGAAAGACCTCTACAATGAAAACTATAAGACATTATTGAAAGAAATCGATGATGACATAAAGAAATGGAAAGATATCCCATGCACATGGTTTGGAAGAATAATCATGGTTAAAATGTCCACACTACCTAAAGCAATCTACATATTCAATGCAATCCCAATGACATTCTTCAGGGAAATAGAACAAAGAATCCTAAAATTCGTGTCAGGCAGCAAAAGACATTGAATAGCTAAAGCAATCCTGAGAAAAAAGAACAAAGCTGGAGGCATCACAATCCCTGACTTCAAATTATACTACAAAGCTATAGTAATCAAAACAGCATGGTACTGACACAAAAACAGACACACGGGTCAATGGAACAGAATTGAGAGCCCACACATCTATGGACAGCTAATCTTCGATAAAGCAGCTAAGAACATACAATGGAGAAAGGAATGTGTCTTCAATAAATGGTGCTGGGAAAACTGGACAGCCACATGCAAAAGAATGAAAGTACACCATTATCTTTCACCATACACCAAAATTAACTGAAAATGGATCAAAGACTTGAAAGTAAGACCTGAAACTATAAAATCTCCTAGAAGAAAATATAGGCAGTACACTCTTTGACATAGGTCTTAGAGGGATCTTTTCGAATTCCATGTCTACTCGGACAAGGGAAACAAAAGAAAAAAATAAACAAGTGGGACTTCATCAGACTAAAGAGCTTCTGCAAGGCAAAGGAAACCAGGATCAAATTAAAAAGACAACCCACCAGCTGGGAGAAAATATTTGCAAATCATATATCAGACAAGGGGTTAATTTCCATAATATGTAAAGAACTCACACAACAGAACAACAAAAGAACAAACAACCTGATCAAAAAATGGGAAGAGGATATGAACAGACATTTTTCCAAGGAAGATATACAGATGGCCAGTAGTCACATAAAAAGATGTTCAACATCACTAATCATCAGGGAAATGCAAATCAAAACTACACTAAGATATCACCCTCCACCCATTAGAATGGTTATAATCACCAAGACAAAGAATAACAAATGTTGGAGAGATTGTGGAGAAACGGGAACCCTAATTCACTGCTGGTAAGAATGCAAACTGGTGCAGACTCTATGGAAGACAGTATGGAGATTCCTCAAAAAATTAAAAATAGAAATACCTTATGATCCAGCTATCCCATTACTGGGTATTTACCCAAAAAATTTGAAATCAACAATCCAAAGAGGCTTATGCACCCCTATGTTCATTGCAGCATTATTCACTATAGCCAAGAAATTGAAGCAACCCAAGTGTCCATCGACTGATGAATGGATAAAGAAATATGGTATATATATATATATATACAATGGAATATGACTCAGCCATAAAAAAAGACAAAAAACATCCCATTTGCAACAACATGGGTGGACCTGGAGGGTATTATGTTAAGCGAAATAAGCCAGACAAACACAAATACCATATGATTTCACTCGTATGTGGTAGATAAATTAACACACGGACAGAGAGAACAGTTTGGTGGTTACCAGTGGCATGGGGGTTAGGGGGTGGGCACAGGGGGTGAAGGGGCACATTTATATGGTAACTGGCAAACAATAATGTACAACTGAAGTTTCACAATGTTATAAACTATTATGACATCAATAAAAAACTACAATGAGATACCAAAAAAATGAAAATAAAATAAAGCTTCAGGTGGAATTTTGGGCCTTGCCAGAAAGTTAGAAAAGGACCTCTTGGAACATCTGGGCCATCATTCTCTCCTCACAATGATGTTACCCACAACTTGACCAGTTCTACTTGCGTCAGTTCTGATTATAGATGTGGAAGATTAAAACAAACAAACAAAACCACTTATTTGTACTTAGTATGTGCTGAGCAATGTTTTAAGCCTTTTATAAATTCTAATGTTTTTTAATCCTCATAACAGCCATACGTTCTATTATTATTATCATACTATTTGAGAGATGTGGTAGCTGAGTCTCAAAAAGCTGAAGTATGACCAAGGCCAGAGAGACAACAAGCGTCAGAGCCAGGATGCTACACAGCCTGGCTCCACAGTCCACACTCCAACCACTACACACACTGCCCTACACTGCATAGAACAACTGTCATCATCTCGGGATATTTCTTGGCACTCCTGGAAATGTGTAGCTTAGTGATTTTCTGTTTCTTTATCATTTTGGTTTCGGTATTGCATGTATTATTGTTAAGTTGTTAAGGTACAAAATGATTAGAAGCCCAGAAAAATAGCTTAAATTAGGAAACGTTATTTCACAAAATAAGCCTATGATTATTTTCCCAATTGTTAGATTAATATTCACTAACACAGCCTGAAAGATTTAAATATACATTAATTGCCTTTGTATGTTCAAAGTTAAATGGAGAAAGTTTACTTGCCCCTAGTTTGGTTACTTGTTGGAATGCTGCTATTTTGTGTAATTTTTTCAGTCTGTATGAAAAAACTCAGTAAAAACCCTTGAAGTTACATAAACATAGCTAACGCTCTTTCTATACTATTCTTGTTTGGTTATAGAAGTGTATTTTTACTGATTTGCAGATTCACCTTTTATATTATGACTATCTATCAGTTATTTATATATTTCAGGTATTCTTGTGTTTGCTGTTTTGGTGTACGACACTTTACATTTCTGTACTCGTCTATCAATTGTGTGCTTAAAGCATTTTCAAATATCGATCTTGTTTAGGAAGTACATCCCCAAATGCAAGATTATAAAAACATTCTCCTATATTTCTTCATGTATGTGTACGAGAGAGAGAGATAGCCACTGTTATTTTATGGGACTTACATAGTACTAACTAAAGTGTCACAGCTCACATTAAGTATTCTATTTTATGTTAGGATTATTTTGCTAGCTTTATTGAGATATAATCAAGGAATAGAAATTGTACATATTTGAGGTGTACAGTGTGATGATTTGATGTACCTATACATTGTGAAATGATTACCACGATCAAGCTAATTAACACATCTGTCATTTCGCATAGTTACCCTTTTTGTGTGTGTGTGGTGAAAATGCTTAAGATCTATTCTCAGCAAATTTCAGTATACAATATAGTATTATTATTATTGGATTACAGTATTATTGTATACAATACAATACAGTATTATTGTATCCTTTGACCTAAATCTCATCATTTTCCCCACCCCCAGAGCCCCTGGCAATCACCATTCTACTCTCTGCTTCTCCGAGTTCAACTCTTTTAGATTCCACGTATAAGTGAGATCATACAATATTTGTCTTGTCTGGCTCTACAGTCATGATGGAAAACAGTATGGAAGTCCTTCAAAAAATTAAAAATAGAATTGCCATATGATCCAGTAATCCCACTTCTGGGTATATAACCACAGGAAATAAACTCAGTATCTCGAAGAGATATCTGCACTCCCGCATTCATTGCAGCATTATTCTCAATAGCCAAGGTATGGAAACAACCTAAGTATCTGCAGACAGATGAATGGATAAAGAAAATGTGATATATATATATATGTAACAGAATATCATTCTGCCATAAAAATAAGGAAATTCTACCATTTACAACAAGGATGAACCTGGAAGACATTATGCTGAGTGAAGTAATCCATTATCAATCAACTCTTCCTCCCTGCCCCTTCTATTAGCTATACTTTTGTACTCCTATATCACCTTGTGAAAATCTTTGTGATTCCACATCCAAATATTTACTTATTTGCATTTCTATTCACTCAGTGTGCAATTCTTAAATGCAAGGATTCTATCTTATTCATGTTTACTCCCTGTTTCTCATGTAATAATTGTCACATAGCAAATGCTTGTTCACTAACGTTAGAATGAATAAAAATAAAATCCAGAGAAACAATTGTTACTTGATCTTAAATTCATGCATTTATTGCTATGTGTAGATAAAGACTAAATATTTTGAAACCTGAATACTATTCCCATATTTTTTTGTGTACTTATTGGAAAGAATGGGAGCATCTTGTCTATAAGAACATTGTCAAAAACTAGGTATTTGGTAGCTGTAAAAAATTAGAACAAAAACTATCTAAGCATTTTATATACAAAAATTTATTTTTCTTGTAAGGTGTTAGAGAGATTGATATATCCCAGAACTTTTGGAATTAGTGGACCTACCAAATAGCTCATGAGAAATGTTTAGTCAGTGGGCACAGCAAATTTGAATTTTCTGATTACATCCAATTTGACCTAAGCAAACCTTTTTTGCCCCTGCCAATTATAGAGTCAATTGAGTCATTTATAGAAGAAGGCTGTTGTGAAAACTTTTATATGTCATTGATTTGACTCCAATAGGTCAAACGATTAATCCCCAAGCCTAATTCAGCTGATGCAGCTAGCTAGTCAGGCAGAAGTGTAATATAATAGGAAAAATCCTAACAGAGCAAGACAAACCTGAGTCTAAACCACTTCTTGCCAGTTACTGCTGGGTAACTGAATAAACTGCTTAACTTTCCTCAGCCGCAAGTTCTTCATCTGTAAAATGAATATTATAATACCTACCCTTGTATTGGTTGGAAAGATAAACAGCATCTAAACTATGTGGGGCATAGCCGGGCTTAGTAAATGGTATATTTTATTATTACCTTGTACATATCTCTATATGCACTTCTGAAATTGTTATATCAAAGAGGATAATCCATAATCTTCTACCACAATATTTAAACAAATATTCATATGATAATAGTCATTCTTGAATAAGACTTTCTGCCTTAAAGAGTCATGAATTAAAATAGCCCACAGATTGCATTGCTGTGCCTTGCAATAGGAAATTGAAATAGAAATGAGGAAATTAAAATTTATCCAAATAAAATTAATTGGAAAATATTTCTTGTACGTTATTATAAATGAATCAGTTCAAAATTAAGTTGAACAATCTTTGAACATTTAGTTCTATTTTCAAAAGTAAAATTACAGAGTTTGCAATGTTCAACCAAATCTACCTATCTGATTGGCTAGTCATTCTGAAATGCCTTATAACGCTCATGGATACACCGTAGGGTCAGGCACAATGGGAAGAAACTCCTTTGTAATACTCTAACAAAAATAGCGTAGTATAAACCCCAATGTCCCCTCTTTGAAAGCCCTAGATTTTTAACAATTATATTGAAATATAGGTTTTGAATGTCACTTTACAAAATCCTTAGGGGCATTTTGATTAATACACTTTTGCATTTCAAGAAATGACTTACAGTGTAAGTTTTAAAAATTCAAAATGATATGTAGATGATATAGATAGATATAGATAGATGATAGATATAGCTACATAGATAGATAGATAGATAGATAAAAACAGCAACCTGAGTTTACTACTGAATTTGCTAAACTTTTCTTTTTAAAACATTATTGGAGGAAAAACCATATAGAAACTAGTTTTCTCCAATCTTCTGTAGCAGTGAACTATTTTCTATATAAGCAGTTATGAAAAATGGAAAGATGCAGGCTATAAATGAAGAAGTCCTTCCTTCTTTAATAGAATAGAGCTATTCATAGTCTGACTCTTGGCAACCTTTGTGTTTAGTCTGTGAGGTTAGGAAGAAACAGTTCTTTTATGGGGATGTGTCTCCTAATGGTCCTTTCTTCAAATTCTTCTAAGTATTCATAATAAATATTTTGCCAGCCCATGTGTTTGCTTTGTAAATCATTGACAAGTCCATGTGTTTAAAGATTAGACTCCACCAATTGTTGAGTTGCATAAATTTCCTGAGCTGCGTCTCTGTATATTATTAAATATGTATCTCCCTAAAGAATTGAAAATGAAGTATATTCAGATTGTACCAAAGTAAAACTCTCATTAGCAATATGGGAAATACATGCTCAAGTGAAAAATGGAAAAATAAATCCACTCCTGAGTAAAAATTGCATAACATTACAAGTGCAAAGAATTAGTTTTATCAACACTTATGTGTGTCTGTCATTATCTGAGGTATTGAAGAATAAATATTTATTTGTAAAACTCTTAAATACTAATTATTCCTATTTTTAATTTATAAACTTTATTCCACTAGCTAAGATTTCTATATAAAAAGTCTGATACTAAAATAAAATAAAATATCATTTAAGTCAGTTTTGATTATGTACTCAGAACACTACTTTCAATGTAAAAAAAAAAAAAATGGGGGGGAAGAAAATAACAGCCTTATTGCTCAGCTTCTCAAGCCCAAAACAAAGAACAGACTCAGGCTTCTCTCGACCAGGAATGGCAATCATCTGGCATCCTCTTCCCTTCTTGGGATCATGGTAGATATCTATGTCATTTTGCATTATGTTTTAGTGGTTACTTTAAGAATTGCAGCATATACCTTTATTAGTTTTCTCTTGATGCTGTAAAAATTATCACATAGTAGCTCAAAACAGCACAAATGTATTATTTTCCAGTTGTATGTGTCAGAAATCTGACATAGGTCTCACTGGGATAAAATTGAGATATCAGCAGGGCTGCATTCTTTCTGGAAGCTCCAGGGGAGAATCATTTTCTTTATCTTTTCTAGCTTCTAGAGGGTTCCCCACTCCTTGGCTCATGGCCCTCTTTTTCCCTCTTTACAGCCAGAAATAGCAGAAGTTTTAGTCCTTCCCTTGAGCATCACTCTGGCCTCCCCTTCTGCCTCCCTTTTCCATCATTTAAGGACCCTTCTGACTTCATTGGATCCTCTTGGATAATTCAGGATGATTTGCCTATTTTAAGGTTAGCTGATTAGCAACCTAATTTTTTCTGCAACCTTAGATCCCACTTGACATTTAACATAACATACTCACAAGTTCTGGAAATTAGGATGTGGACATCCTTGGAGGGGCCATTATTGTCTACCACAATATCCTTAATTTTTCACAATCTGTTTAGAGTGCAAATCATACAGCTTCGTGCAAAATGTGGAAGTTTTGCCAGAAAACAGGCTCATTTACCCTACACTACTGTCCTTTATGTTCTAGTGGACATATACATTCGAAACATACGGTATTTTAATTTCTGTTTTAAATATTGGTATGTACATTTTTTAAATAGTAGGAAAAATATTTTTTTATTTATCTGGGTATTTACCATTTCAGATGTTCTTCATTCCTTCCTGATGATCTAAGTTTTCCTCTGGTATCATTTCCTTTCAACCAGAAGAATTCTCTTTAGCATATTTGTTGGAAACAAATATTCTTGGTTTTCTCTAATCTGAAAATGTCTTTGTTACACCTTTATTCTTGAAGAATGTTTTTGCTGGGTATAGAATTCCGGATTGACAGTTTTTGCCTTTCCATTTCAGCCTTTTAAAGATATTGTCCCACTCTCTTTTGGCCTCCATAATTTCTGATGAAAAGTCAGCAATAATTTTAATTGTTGTTCCCTTGTATGTAATGTGCCATTTTTCTCAGGCTACTTTTAAGATTTTGTCTTTATTCTTTTGTTTTTGGAAATTTGACTATTATGTGCCTTAGCATGATTTTCTTCATTTTTATCTTGTTTGGGGTTTTCTGAGCTTCTTGAGTCTATAAATTTATTTCCTTCACCAATTTGAGGAAAATTTTGGCCATTATTTCTTTAATTTCTTATTTTTCTGACTCATTCTCTTTCTCTTCTTCCAAGACTCCACAGATACCTGAGGTTTTATTAATTTATTTCAATTTTTTTCTCCAGATGGAATAATTTCTACTGATCTGTCTTCAAGCTGACTTACTCTTTCCTCTGTCATCTGCATTATACTGTGAAGCCCATTCAGTAATAATTTTAAATTTTAGATATTTTTTCAGTTCTAGACTTTCCATTTGGCTCTTTGATATAATTTCTATTTCTCTGCTGAGATTTCTTAAGTTTTTATTTATTATGACAATATTTTTTTTTTCTTTCTTGAACTTAGAATAGCTGCTCTAAGGTCCTCGTCTGCTAAATCTATGATCTAAATCACCTGGGAGTCAGCCCTCATTGATTGTCTTTTCCCTTGAGAGTGGTCACATTTCCCTGGTTCTGTCTATATGGAGAAGTTTTGCATTATCTCTTGGATATTGAAAAGTTATATTGTGGAGACTCTAGATTCTGTTATGATCATCTAAACTGTTATTTTTTTTAATTTAAAAGCCAATTTACTTAAAACTTCAGTTCAGTTCTTCCTCTCACCCTCTTTAGCATGGCAGTCTGCAGTTTCGTCCTACATGTGCATGGTTCAGGATTCCACACAGAATTTGGGATTCCTGATCTCTGGCTCTCTCCTTTCTGGAATTCTCCCTTTACTTTCCATCATCTCTGGTTGCCCTACATATTGTCATCTATTACTGCAGGACAGAATTGTTCAGATTTTTCTGAGTCTTTGCCATACCATATTACACTTCCGGGGTGATAGAGGTAGATAAATAGATTTAAAAACTCACTCCCCTCGTCCTTTCTTTCAAGTTTTGACTCTTTTCCAGAATCTGCCTGTATTTTTTTTTTCATTTTCAGAATTGTAGTGTAGTTTTTCATTCTATTTTATATAATGTTATAGTTTTTTTCAAGAGGGTTGGTCAATGTATTAGTCTGCTAGGGCTGCCATATCAAAGTACCACAGACTGGGTAAAAACAGAAATTTATTTTCTCACAACTCTGGAGGCTAGAAGTCTGAGATCAAAGTGTCAACAGGATTGCTTTCTTCAGAAACCTCTCTCCTTGGCTTGTAGATGACTGCCTTCTCCCTTTTCTTCATATGGTCTTCCTTCTATACCTCATTTTAACTTCATTACCTCTGTAAAGATCCTATCTCCAAACACAGTCACATTTTGAGGTGTGGGGATTAGGACTTTAACATATGAATCTTGAGAGAACACATGGAAATTAGAGACATTGGATAGGATAAGTTTTCCTCTGAATTCTAATTTAGTCTCAGACTTCTATTCAGTATATGTTCCAAGCCCCCATTACTAATAAACTCATGTTGGCATTCAAGAGAAAACATATTTTCCACCCCTGTTCCCACATACAAACAATTTCTACAATGTCAACAGCAAAAGTCTTTATTGCTGCCTAAATGCCATCTACCCTAACTCAGTAAATATCAATATCACAAACATTAGAATTTTCTCTTCATTATGCCTCATGTCCAATAACCAACTTTTATTGAATTTATCTTCATAATATCTCTTGGGTCTGCCCCTATCTCCGAACTGAAGTATGAGATATATAATGTCATTGCTCACTGTTCTCTATCTAAAACTTTCCAGTGACTCTCACTTTTAGTCTGTTTATAGCCAAAATCCTTACAGTACTCTCCAAGTTTGTAAACATAGCTCTCACTCTTTCATTAACTATATCACATACCTGTGTATTATGGTTGTTTTTGGTTTGTTATCCTACTTATCTCCCCTAGATAGAAAGTAAATTACACCAAGACAGTTTGTTGTTGTTGTTGTTCATTACAAAATCTGAGTCTAGGATACAACCTAGATCCTGAGAAATGGCTAAACGTATTTGTTGAATTAATCTAAATGAGCACATTATTTAGCTTTCCCATTGTTGTTCTCTTACTGAAATGATGTTATTGGAAAACAATAACAGAAAAACAGCACCAACAAGATACAGAATGCTGACTATTTTTTCTAAGAGCAATAATCTGATGTTTCAAAACCCCTTCTCTAAGCATTTGTGAGTCTTTATATTAGTGGCACTGCTTTATATTTTGTTACTGTGGGCAACATCTTAAATCTGAACTATTTTACCCTCTTTTAATATAATATTAATGAAGCAAAAGTATTTTAAAATGTAGAGTTAAATACTTTAAGTTGGTAAAACAGAAGGAGCACACTTTTAAATTTATTTTCTGGTGTCTTCATCTTTTAGCTGTTCAGTTTTTGTGAAAGACTCTAGTATAAACCATCTTAAATCTCTAAATCATGGTAATTCACTGATGACAAGTAAATTCTATTATCAGTTCTGAAAATTGTTCTTGAACCTGTTTCTCTCTCACACAGCTCCCTGTAAAACCATGTGAATATGAAATATTGTCATGGAAATAAGCTATTATATCCTGGGCAGCCTCAGTTCTGATGTTTTTGTTTTCCACCCACATGTATTATTACACTATCATCATAAGCCTCCACGTCAGAGTTAAGCAAGTGCACATGTGTGTATGAATATATATTAGTCTATGATATTTTACCATTCTTCACACCAAATTTGTCTTCTGCTGTAGTCTTCTATGTGAATCTAAAAAAAACCCACACAACTTAGATGTACCCAAGAGAAACAGCTATGAGGAAAACAGACTCACAGAGGACAATTTAAAAATAAATTTCTTTTCCAGCTTCCTAGTTTAAAAATATCATGCTTGTTGAGACTTGCAATGATTAAAAATAGCCCTTAAGTAGAGAGATTGTGTTTTTCTAAGATCTGTTTACCTGAGATTTTATGTCAAAAATATTTAAGAATCAGCATTCATATTTCACCAGTAATGTCTTATAAGTCCTCAGAGTAACCCACCCCCACCCTCACCCCGACCGCCACATACACACTCTGTTAATCACTTCCCGAATCTGCCACGTAGGTTCAGAATTATTATTAACCACTTCCTGAATATGCTACATAGACAGATTAGTATTAACTGCTTTCTTAATATCCTGTGTACGTTCAACTTAATTTTGAAAAAGAATAACTCAGTTTAGAAGTTTTCCTATACAAGACTTGGCTAGAAAATCAAAGCCAGTGTTCTTTTCGTGAACTATCCCTTATTGGCAAATGTATGGTAAAGAAATCTTTGGCTATGAAGTGTTAGTATGAAATAGAAGTGTAAACTTAAATGAAGAGTTTTATGGTTAATTGACTTATAAATTTGTGATTCAAAGTTTAATTTACATTTAGTAATTAGAGGCTTTACTGGGAATTTTTAATAGTAAGATGGAGATTTTTCTCTACACTCCTACTTAGGAGGGCCACTGTTTAATCAAATACATTCTCCAATTTAAATTTTTTCCAGTTCTTTTTCTTCTATGCCAGGAAGTACTCACTCTTTAATGAACTTCATCTTCCCACTTGTAATTCTTATATTTTTCAATATGTAAAAGCCCCTTAGACCCTGAGGGTAAAGTGATGGCCCAAGCATTGTCACATCTAAGAGACTACACAGGAAGTCACTGCAACTACAGAAGGTCCTTCTCCTAGAAGAAAAATTTAAGATATTTTTAACAATATTTGTTCTCTGCCTTTAATTTGTAGCTAAAAGAGAAAAAAAGTTTTTATGTTCCTCTTAGTCTTTAAAATACACACAAGCACACAAAAATGATATATTTAATTCTATCAAAGGTTTATAAAGTTGAGAGGCTCTTGAGGACATGTCAAAAGCCTATATGTAAAAAATTAGTAGGATGCCTAATCATGCCCCTGGCTCCTGAGAAGGAGTGAGGCATGAAGCACATGCCCACACTTCTCTGAATTACTTTGTTGTCTCTCTCCTGGGTTGACAGGGACGGTTCCTAGCCAGCAACTCAATTTTGGCCAGAGTCACACCTCCATATACTGTTACAGGAAAAGAGAGATAGACAGTTTTTCACCTCTGCCGATTCTGAATGTTTACCAAGATCACATTTCACACATTTCTCAAGTGTCTCAGTGACAAAACTGCCTATGATTTTATGATCCAACGAATAATAATTTCTTATAAAGTCAGATGCAATGCCTGGAGTAAGTCACACATGATTGAACCTAGTGAATCCACTTCTCTCATTACAGAGTTGCAAGTGAGTATAGAAATATTTGCAAATTGCTTTGAGCTATGTAATGCCTCAATGCATTGGGAAGGGAGGGTGGGAGGAAGGAAAGAACTAATAATATTTTTGCACTTGTACTGTAATAAACAATTTTTATTCTTTGTCTCATTTTATTCTTTAAAATAAAAAGACAGCTGTTTTTATAATCTTTTTAAAGACAGGTCTTTCTGGCTCCAGAGACTACACCTTCATATAATGCACATTATTTTCTCTATGAAAAAGAAGAATCCTGTATTCATTTGCTACTATTCAACCCAAGCTAAAAGGAATTCCTTGCTGGTTTCCTTATATGTCTATACATCGGCACAGGTGATATGCATGTCTAGCCTGCAAATGGCACGTCCTTCTCCACTTTGGCAACATCAAGTGGCTCATGCTATACCATCCAGCCATATTCAGATGAAGAGCTCAGGAAAAAGTGGACAATGTGGAAGTTAGGTATAGATAATTGCTCCCAGGTTTAGACCATGAGACCTCTGCAGATTCGCTGGGACACTGACGACTATTTTAGGGGAGGAGAGATAAGAATCACATTGCTTTCATTCATTTGTTTATACATGCATGCATGTCTATATTTATCATTCATAAACAAACATTATTTGTACACTTACATGTGCCAGGCATTGTTTGGCATTGGGAAGGCAGAGGTGAATATGACAAATCTAGTTCTTGTCCTTATGTAACTAGTAGTCTAGTGGGAGAAAATAACATAAAAAATAACTACCCAAATAAGTGTATTAGTGCCATCTTTGAAAAGTATAATGGAGAATATCAGGAGCTTTGTAACAACGCCAGCAGGCCATCTGAACTGGTCAAGATGTTCCAGCCAGACTGACTGGGGAATGGGAGACAAAGAGGTAAAGGAGAGATGGGGTGATGCATAGCATTGCAGACAAAGGGAGCATCGTGTGGGGCGATTCTGCGAGGAGGAAAGTAATCTGATTTCCTGTTAAAATTATTGCATGCAAAGATGTCACAGACTGATAGACTGAACTGCTCCAGTGTTATTTACATTTTAAAATAGGAACTGTTAACACCAGTGGATTGCTTATTGATTGGGTGGCGATGAGAAATGTGTGGGAGCAGTCTCCTTGCCTAGCCAAAGTACTTCCTAAGAACAGAAGTCTGTGACTGGACATTCCGTTTCCGAAATCTTACAGATCCCCATTGTTTAGTTTCTTCTTAGCAGTATAAGGAAGGGATGCTATATAGGGGTGAGAGGAGTGCAAATCCCATGCAGTATGTAGCACTGGGGAGGTGGGGGGAAGAAGTGTAGGAATCATTAAATGTAATTGACTGCCCGCTTGTCACCCTTTGGAGAGAAGTGCAGCCAGGGAAATAGGTACAGTGACTCCTTTCTGAAATGCACTTTTTATTAACAGCCACTGAAGCAACAAAATTACTCCTCTCCACATTCAGTACTCAGTGACCCTCTTTGAGATTTCTTTTGAAATTTCAAAAAATATCTATTAGTCTATAATTTGAAAAACACTAGATCTGTATTATCAATACAGTAGCCACTAGCTACATGGGGCAATTAAGCCCTTGAAATGCAGTTTGTCAAAACTGAAGTATGATCTAAGTGTCAAATACACACCAGGTTTCCAAGATGTGATCCCCCCCCAAAAAAAGAAAAATGTCTCATTAATAAGTTTTACATTGCTTATACCTCACAATACTATTTTAGAAATGTTGGATTAAATGAAATCTATTATTAAAATTAATTTCACCTGTTTCTTTTTTCCTTTTTAAAAATATGTTTATTAGAAAATTTTAAATTACACATATGGCTTGCATTGTATTTCATGGAATAACTCTGCATTAGACTGAAGAAAACAAATGTCTATATTTTACTGGGCAAGGTAAATAAGCCATGCATTTAATGTGAAACATATTTAAAGAAATACAGGAGGTTACTCAGTTTAAATCTCTTCACAAACTACCAGTTTCTTTCTTAAATGTGTTTGTTACATCTTACAGTAAGACTCATATCCTGAATGGTAGGGAAAATAATCAAAGTGGACTTTAAATTTATCAACATTTGGGTGACTCACTTATTCTGGGAACTTAATCCTCAAAAAAAGAAAACTAGTATGTTACAGAATTTAGTCATCTTTAAGCTAGAATCAGAGATTTGTTATTTCCATAACTAATGAACTACTTCAAATTGAATAAAGTTACGATATGATTGTGTCTGCACCATTTGTATCATGCCTAACATTTCCAAGTACTATTGGTTACACTATGAACTCTTAGACTATTCTTCTGTTTGAAATAACTATTACTATAATCATCCATTTAATATGATATTAAAATAATTCAGGAATACATTATCTTTATTTGTGAATTTGCACAATGCTAACAAAAGAAGGTTTACAAAATGAGGAGCAATAATAGACTTCTAGTAAAAAGCACATATATTTTAACAAATGATGTGTAGTGCTGTTTTGTCTAAACTGATTCAATGTGACCTTTTAGAACATTGACTTGAGAATTCATATATTCAATAGACTTTGTTTTACGGTTATTTTGTGAAGAGGATTTTTAAATAAAATCTCATTTTGGAGTAGAAAATCAATCTTTCTTTAATATGAGAGAATAGTTAATTACATATTTTACAGCATTGCATAGACCCTAGAAACTTACTTCTCAATACGTTACTTTGATATAAAAGTCACAGTCTGTCTTTCTCTTCAAAAATTCTTTGTCTTCACTTGCTTTGTTCCTGCTATAGACTGAATGTCTATGCCTCCCCCCATTCATATGTTGAAACCTAACCCCCAATGGCTGAAACCTAACTGCCAGTGATGGTGTTTGGAGGTGGGACCTTTGGGAGGTGATGAGGACATGAGGATGAAGCCCTCATGAATAGGATTAGTGCCCCTAGAGAAATCCTTCCCTGCTCCTGGTATGCAAGGTTTAGGGGAAAAAGATGGCTGTCTGTGAACCAGGAACTCTTCCTTCATCAGACACTAGATCTACTGGCATCTTGATCTTGGACTTCTCAGTCTCCAGAACTGTGAAAAATAACTTTTTGTTGTTTATAAGCCATGCAGTCTATGGTATTCTGTTATAGCAGCCCAAAAGGACTAAGATAGTTCCCTCGTTAATTGAAAATCTATAACAAAATCCATGGCCAGATATCTTCAGTCGTACAGCTCCTATCCCTCAGAAATAAGAGAGATTCAAGACCCATAAAGAGGGTCAGTCATCAGCTGAAGTTTTTTCTAACAGAAGAAGGGATACACAACATTGGTAAGTGGAATGTATACATTTAGTAGTATATTTAGCTATGAAACAATCATCTGATATTTGTCGTTCTAAGCTGTGCCCTTCTCTTTGAAAACAAATAATTCCCATACCAAAGTTATGAAATTAATTCTACCAAATTTGAAAAATAGGAGTGAGAAAATTTTGCAAACTACTTTTTCCTGGGAGGGGAGTAATAACTTACTCTCTCAAAATCGGAAAAACGTAAATGAGCATCTCCTTCTAAAACTAAAAACCAGAAGCCAAAAAAAAAGGTTTGTGCATTTTTTGGTTTATTTTACTCTTCAAGCATTGCCTATTAAAATACAGTCACAATCAACACTTATTTTGCTGATAGTTCGAGTCTTATGTATAAGCTGAGAATGTGTTTCATCTCGATGTTTACACAAACTGGGAGAGTAGAAGTCTAATAATCCAGCAAGAGTCAGAAATCAGTAATTAATCTGCAACAGGATTAAAGTAAATGTACCTTTTCCATATCTCATGGTCATGGTTATTTATTGAGAAAATAATTTTCTTCCTAATTCTTAAGACAGAATAGTAAAGCCAGTTATATAATGTGCCACATCTCTTTGACTTCATTTAGAAGCAGTATCTTACTGTTTACATTTCTCTCTTTAGCATTCAGCCATATGTGTAGACTTGGCCTCTTCTTCCATGCCACATAGCAGTATTAAAACCATAAAATAACCTATGCGCAATTTTGAAAGCAGTAGGTAAACTTTGTGTTTCTACTGTTGCCTTTCATACAGGTATTCATTTACTCTAAAAATATTTCTCAAGAATCTTCTTTGTACCAAAAACTCTGCAAAGCATTAAAGATGCAGCGATAAATAATTTCAAATTGGCATGGGGGTATACAGAGGTAAATATGACAATAAAGTTAACGATAATGTTATGTATTATAATGGATGCTGATATATGTATATATAGAGAAAACCCACCATTGTGAAGGGTGTTTCTGGAAAGCTTTCTCAGAATGAAAACCAGCCAGAGAAGAAGGAGATGGCATGGTTGGAGGGCTGAATGAGGAGGAGGCATTGTTTGGGACGGGGGACTACCGGAGCTTAGAATGTATGTATGAAGGGAAGAAAGGTAAATGATGAAAGAGGATAAAATTTCTCATTCTCTAGTTACTTCGCAAATAAAGTTTTACCTTCCTCACTTAATTAGTAATTCCACGATGATCTTTGATTATCAATAGCATTATTATTAAATATTCTATACTCTCCACAAGGACAAGACTATATTTTATACTTATTTGACATCTCTTCAATGGGTTTGACAGATCTTTATAATGTCTTGAATTTCCCTCAAATCTGGGTATTGGGTGGCATCTGGATGCTGACATTTAGTACCAGAAGTGTCATCACCTCTTAGATTATGAATGAATATTCCAAATCCTCAAC
This sequence comes from Tapirus indicus, assembly GCA_031878705.1. Taxonomy (NCBI): domain Eukaryota; kingdom Metazoa; phylum Chordata; class Mammalia; order Perissodactyla; family Tapiridae; genus Tapirus; species Tapirus indicus. The sequence continues at coordinate 64,427,423 of CM062930.1, forward strand.
TCAAAAAACATTTTCAGTCTTTAAACATGTGGCTACCTTTTGAGGTCAATGCTGCAGTGACACTGTGAAAAACTACCTCTAAAGAGACTCCTCATATTTCTCTGCCCAGCATTTTTCTGCCTCCACAATATCCTGGGATGGAAAATTTGGTCTTGGATTTGGCTCCAGTTGGAAGAGGACATTTCTTCTCTGGGCAGACTTACAACTTGTAGAGATATGACAAGATTATTGTGGTAAAAATGAAATAGCAAGAATATGTCAATCCCAAGAAATTATTATGTCATAAAGCCTCCTCTAGAGCTTTGCTAAATGAGAAATCTATCTTCAGCCTGCTGAGAAGGTAGAAATTATTTGGATCCCATTTATTTATATGAAGAAAGAAAAGGAAATTTCTTTGCACTCTTTGGGGCTTTAACTTTTTCACTCTCAACTAACTGAATAAATGATGACTGGAAATTAGGACTTTCAATTTAAATATTATGTGTTTTATAGAACCTTACTCACTGTTCTTGAATTGTGGGAGTAGGTATGAAAATATTCCCTATTGTGACTTTTGAATTCCTTTGAGATTAGGGAATGAGGCACCTACAAAAGTGTCCAGAATATGTATCATGGTCTTGGTGAATTTAGTAAAAGAAAGTAAGTTCAAACTGTCTTTGGCTTTCAAAAATGTTTTGGGTAAAGTAAAATTATCCTGACAGAAATATAAGTAAATATTTTGACTACATTTCGCATATGTATGATTCACCAAAAATTGCATTATAAATGTTTGGAGGTGGTTAAATAGTTACTCAGAGTTGGCAATAATATGTCTAGATGATATGAAGCAGATAGGTTCTGCTTGCTATCAAATGGACTTTCCAACACTAGAGAAGAATTTAGCAAGAAACTCTTGAGCATTTGCAAACCTCCTCATAGCTTTCATTTGTTTCTACTTCAAATCTAGTTACCAAAGAAAAAGAGACATTCTATGTAATTATGATTATCTTTATTATTGCTAAGATTATAACTCTATTTAAATTTACTATCAAGTGTGGAAGCCTCTTCTATGTTTGAACCAAGAAATCTAATCCCTATTTTAGGATAGAGAGGGTGCTGGCATTGAAGGTTGGTGACATAATGACTTCTTGCCCTTCCTCCTCCCAGAGTCAGCATTGATGAGGAGACTCAGACCCAAGACGGGAGCAGTGGGGAGAATCCAGGGTGAGAAGGCACAGTTCCTTCAGTTCTAGGACCTATATCTCTGACACTCAGTACCTTTTATCACTTTTTAAATGCAAATGACAGATTAAGGTAAATCCAATTAGCTGTAATTTTGTATGAATTCTTTTCGTCTCTTAATCAGACTGTTCCTAGTTAAATATAAGCAGTTCTAGAGCGATAGTCTTGGTTCTGCTGCTAGGAAAATAGATATGCAATTTTGGGTATCCCAGAGTAGCAGAAATATTAAGAGTTGTTGGATTACTGTCCATAGTATTGCCTGAATTATACTGTGGTAGTCATGGTGGGGGGGGGGGGAGGTTGGAATGGATACTGGTGCTGGCATAGGAAACTTAGAAATTGAACTGTTTCTATACACTAGGCTTATTATAGAATTTGCCTTGGACTTTGTAATCAGATTATATATGCATAACTGACTCCTAAACACTGTGTTCACATCTTGTGATATTTAAACATAACTACTGAAAGTCTTTTACAGACAATCCCTAATTTACAAACAGATTGTATTACAGAAGCTTATAACTTGATGAAATGGAGTTTGGGGATATATTTATCTTTTGGAGCAGCATGATACTGAGTATTGAGGATTCCAAGTCAAAACATACAAATTGCTTTAACCTATCTACGTGTTGTCTGATATACTTTCATAATAACGTAAGAGAGCAAAACTTTGAATCTACTTTTCAAGTGTTTCAATTTTATACGAGTAGTGAACAATGCTTATCCTCTGCATAGAGACTAAAAGTGACAAAAAAGATTTGTAGTTTATATATATGCGTTTTTAACATCATGTTTTCTTGCATAAGAGTCCAACATTGGTATTTTCTTTCCAATGTTTGGACATCATCAACAGTTTTATATTCAAGGAAACAAGTTCCTTGAGATTGCTTTATCTTTTTTTTAACATTTTTCATCAGACATGTGTATCTCTGATTGCACAAAAGAGCAAGGTAGAAGAAAGAATATTATTGTTATTATTATCTTCTTTTAAAGCAATATCAAGAGGATTAAGGAGGCCATGTTAGCCACTTCCACGTCTTGGCCTCTTTCACTGATTCTTGTAGATTGAACTACATTTCTCTGAAGTGTATTTCATTGGCAACTACTTGAAATACACTGTCTCTGTGCTCCTTGTAAAGATGTATTTTCCAAGAAAAAATTGATTTTCAATAGCGTCTCAGCACTGACATCTAACCTGGACTGAGGCAGCCTTCTCACCCCACATTCAAGCAACACAGTGGACCTCCTAGGAAGCTGCCTCACATTACATTATGGAGAAGGAAAAGCAGCTAATGTTGTAGTTTCTGAAAATAAGCACAAGAATATAAGGTGCCCTTCTTCTTAATGCTGAGGTTAACGACTTCAACCAGGCTTTTCTGTGGAACTTACATGAGCAGCGAGTGCCTGATTAAATGGAACCATAAACCTTGAGATATGCTCAGCAGTTAATTCAGCTGAGTAAACATTCATTGACATCTCAGTGCCAGGCACTGTGCCGGGGATCAAGTGAGGAAAAATGCCATACCCTTTTCAAATAGCTCACTATAACTCATAATTAAAATGCAGTAGAGAAGGGAAATAAGTGCAATCATGAATATATGTTTAAGGTACAATATCAGCACAGAGAAAAAGAAAAATTGACTCTAGGAGTGACCAGGAGAATTAGAAGCTGAGTTGGAAGGCCAATAGGAATTCCCCAAGAGAAAATGAGAGGTGGATAATTCCAGACAGAAGTATCAGCATATGCAAACCTACAACAGTAAGAAAGACTCAGATATGATCAGAGCACCGTAAGGGTTTATATGCCTGAAATATAAATATGCAAGGCTGGGGGAAAGCTGGGTCAGGGTCAAGGAGCTAAGGGCCTTGTAGGCTTTCCTAAACCTGTGACTTTTTCCTGGAGACTGTGAAATAACAGTACAGCCTTTTAAATGAAGAAGAGACACAGATAATTTTGCATTTTGCAAGGCCCACCATCTCAGCAGTATGAGGCATAGGTTGGAAGGAGAACAATTCAGAGGCTAGTAGTCTTGGGCAGAAAATAGACCTATTTTCCTAGTTTAGGCCTGAAATAATGACTTTTAATATTCTGATATTATCTCATGACAGTCTGAACTAGGGAGTGGTATTGAAACGAAATAGGAGATGAATACAAGAGAAAGTTAAGAGGCTGACTTACTAAGATGGTAACAGATTGAAGGTGGATCATTCTGAATGTTTTTGTGGCACCAGCAAAATAGGGACAGACATTCTTAAACAACTTCATTGAAATAAAATTGACATACAATAAACTGCGCATATATAAAGTGGATACTTTGATAAGTCTTTATAATATGTGTACACTTGTGAAAATATCACCACAATTAAAATAGTGAACACATCTATTGCCCCCACGGGTTTCCTTATAATCTTTCTCTGCACATCTGTGCCCCTTCTCAAGCAACTGGCGATCTGCTTTCTGTCACTGTAGATTAGTGCGCATTCCCCAGAGTTTATATAAATGGAATTATACAGCATGTACTCTTTTTTCCTCCAGCTTCTTTTCATTCAGCATAATTATTTTGAGATTCAACCACTTGTGTTCATCAATAGTCCTATCCCTTTTTATTCCCTTTTTATTGTGGTATATGGATATACCACATTTTGTTTATTTGTTCACTGGTTGACGGAAACTTGAATTGTTCTTGTTTTTGGCTATTAAAAACAAAGCCACTATGATATTTGTACACAAGTTATTGTATGGACATATGCTTTCTTTTCCTTGGACAAATTCCTGGGATTGGAATGGGTTCACCGTATGGTAGGTGTATGTATAATTTTTTTAAAAAACTGTGAATTGTTTTCTAAAGTAGTTGACTATTTACATTTTGATGGGCAATGGATGAGATTTCCAGTTTCTCCAATTCCTACCAACACGTATCACGAATAGTCTTTTTTATTTTAGCCATTATAATAGATTCATAATGATATTGCATTGTGATTTTAATTTTCATTTCCCTAATGACTAATGATGTTGAGCATCTTTCACATGCTTGTTTGCCAGCAGTATGTCTTTTGATGGTGTCTGTTCAAATCTTGGGCTCATTTTTTTTATTTGGGTAGTTTGTTTTTTGTTATTGAGTTTGGATAGTTGAATTACATATGGTCATAGGGAATTAGAGTTAAAAAACATAGTTTTTTGATGCCAGGGACTCTCTAGATCTTAACTACTTAGGCCATGAGTGGATAGAGAGGAGTTCATGTCCCATCCAGATAGATGTTGTGTTGCTAAGCAATATAATATATACAGGTGGGTAAGCAGTGTTATAGTCCAAAATAATTAATTATGAACTTTTTGAGTTTCATGTATTTGTGTGACTATCAAGTGGTAATTTTCCAATAGGAAAAAATCTGCTGATAATTTAACTTTAGGAATATGCTCAAACCAGGCAAAACTCTAGGTAGTCAAAGTTTTTCTTATGTTGAAGATTCCTATGACATACCCCCATCTCAGATGCCTTCTCTTAGCTCGTCAGTATCCATATATTTCCCCTGCATCCTTGGGGTTCTTCAGTAAGGATATAGTACAGCACCAAATCAAGATTTCTTGCTTCTAATTTTTCCAACCACCAAAGCTATGTATTTTTTTTACCCCATTTCATGAAAGTCTTATCTCAACCAGGTGACAATTGTGTATGTGCTTAATGCCTTGCTTGCCTAGACAATGTAATATTTTATGCCAGTTAAAATATGCACATCTCCAGAAAGCCCTTAGGAAGTAGATATAATCGCAGCAGCAGAATGATATGGGAGATGAATTTATTTATATGACTTTTTTTCAGACAATCTTAAACTTGCATCATATGGATAGCTTACTATCTCTCTGTAGAGGCCCCTCATTTTGTAATATTAGTGACAATTCACTCTTCTTTATTTCTTCTTATTCATTGCCATTTATCATCAACCTTGTGAGAAAATAAGGAAATAGAAAAATAGACAGAATAGAGTTAAGGAGAGGGAGGAAAACTGAACACGAAGTGAAAGACAGAGATCCAAGGCCACAATCCACCACTGTGATATCTCTTCAATTCATCCAGATCATTGGTTGCTGACATATATGGGCTAGCAATCTTATCTAAAAAAGCAACATTTATAAAATAGAATTATATCAGTTATTAAAAAATTATTTATGGACTTGAAATATATTTGAGTGTTCAAAATAGAAATTTTTATGTAAATTATAGAACCAAAAGCTATATAGTAGGCAACTACTAGAAAATGAGTAATTATGAATATTATGGTTTGAATTATGTCCCCCCATATTAAAGTCCTAAACGCCAGCACCTCAAAATTTGACCTTATTTGGAAAAAGGGCCATTGGAGATGAAATTAGTTAAATTGAAGTCATATTGGAGTAGAATAGGCCCTTAATGCAATATGACCAATGTCCTTATAAGAAGAGAGAAGATGATGCAAGTGAGGCACACAGGGAGCACTCCATGTGACAACAGAGACAGAGCTGGAATATGCAGCGACAAACCAAGGCATGCCAAGGATTGACAGCCACTACCGGAAGGTAGGACAGAACAAGGAAGGATTCTACCCAGAGTCTGAGAGGGAGCATGGCCTGTCAATACCTTGATTGTTGGACTTCAAGCCTCCAGAACTGTGAGATAATACATTTTTGTTATTTTAAGCCACTCTGTTTGTGGTACTTTGTTATGGCAGCCCTAGAAAACTAACACAATGAGCAAATATATTTTAAGAAAACCTCAGAGATCATATGGAGATATAGTTTATATAAAAAACTTTCAATATTCACAAGGATAGCAGTATCTCGGTTTAGAAAAATAATCAGTGAAGTTCTTATTTGCACTTTGAGTTGCAGGTTGAGTTCCTTTGAAGAATTTCTATTGATGGTTGGAGGTCCACGTTTTCAGTAACTAATATCGTCATGTACAATAGCTTATTCCTTATTTCAGGTCATTCTTCACACATGCCGTATGATGTGTCCTTACACATTGGGTCGTACGTTAACTCAGGGTGCTAGCATAAGGCTACACAGACCAGCATATGAACAAGTAACACTTGTACTCACGGCAAGTGGCAATCCTCAAAATGATGATGAGGGAGAGGAAATGATGCATCCCTCAAATTTAAGAATATAACTTAGGTTGTTTTTTTTAAAAAAAAAAAACAAAGAAAGAAGACAGCTCATTTTTTAATAATCCTTATGAGAAACTGAGGACCTAGGTTACAGTGAGGGCAGAAGGGTTGGAGAGAAGGGCCAGCCTGGGAGGCACTGCAGACAAACAGGCATCCGTGACAATTAGATGAGAGAGGGAAGCAGAAAGAATGAAAAATGACACCAAAGAATAATTCCCTTTTAACAGATCCCTTACTTCTTATTCTTCTCTGATGTCACAGACTGACAAAGTTATATGAAACTGCCTTCTCACTTTGGTTCTTTTATGTGTTGTTTATGTTCTGCTTTCCCCTCTGTTGCCGTTCAAGTTAGAGCAGATAGCGCAAGCTGCAGGGTCAGTTACTGTGTGGGCTCTACTGGTTCCAAAACACATAACTTTTCCCTCTCCATCATAAACTAGTTAATTTCATTCCAACCTCAATAGACAGATAATTAACAACTGAGTGTTATTTTTTAGCCCAGAAAATGTGTTAGCCAAGACAGTCTGAGGAACTGTTGTCAGGGAGGCAGAAAGGAGTTCAGTGGAAGGAAAAGAGATTAGAGAGCATAGAAGGAAATGATCTTATTCTTGACCCTGAGACTAGAGTTAAAAACTTATCTGTTGGGGCCGGCCCCATGGTGTAGTGGTTGAGTTCAGTGCTCTCTGTTTTGGCAGCCCAGGTTTGTGGGTTTGGATCCCAGGCTCAGACCTACACCACTCGTTGGCCATGATGGGGCCAGGATCCACAGGCAAAATAGAGGAAAATTGGCATGGATGTTAGCTCTGGGCTAGTCTTCCTCAAGAAAGAAAAAGAGGAAGATTGGCAACAGACGTTAGCTTAGGGTGAATCTTCCTCACCAAAAAAAAAAATCTGTTCATAGGATCTAACACATTTGAAACAAATGTAACTTTTCACTTAAATTATTTGTGTGTATAAATTGTCAGGGTAGAGGGAAACTCTTTTCTGTGATATCAACTCTTGATTCTGAAAAGAAGATATAACAAAGACCTTATTTTACAGTCTTGTACAATTTAATTCTCCTGGAAATAGCTGGTCTTAATATTATGTGAAAAGGGTAGGGAAGGGAAAAGAATAGTGACTATGTTCTTTCACCTCATAAGAACAACTACTATTCATTCCCGGTGTGTCTATCTTTTCCCTTCTGGGTTCTGGTCCTAAGGGAAGATAGTAAAGCAGAGTTTAGTCCTCAGAAGGAGTCTCTCCAGGAGACTGAGTAAAAGTGGACACGCTTTCTGAACATGCCACTTTTCTGTGCAGAAATTGTTGGTGCCTTATAAGAGACTGGGGAACCAGCCCATTCTACCCTGAAGAGGAGCATTGGTGAATAAATGTAGAATTCATACCAACTGCTGTCCTTGGTAATTTTCAAAGAACTAACAACATTTGTTGACTCTACCTTCCCACTACCTAAACTAGGTTTTGTTTGTTTGCCAAGTTCAATAGTTTAATGCATTCAATGTTGGGTTTATCACTTCCCACCTTATTTCCTTTGCCTCTGCATTTTCAACTTCCCATTACTGCCCACTCATCATCCCTGCTCAGTTGCCAAACCAATTTTGAATTTAGGCCCAGAAATTATTTAAGAAGTTTAATTCTGCCCCTGCCTCACCAACCCTATCAGATGGAGTTTAGTTATCATCTTCCTTTCTGGATATGTAGACATCAGAAGTGGAGCCCTAGTAATATGCTTTGAGCTATTCCTTGAATCCCAATCTGTAACTCTGAATTTGACATGCATATATCTAAGGAAAATAATCAGATGATTTGATGACTGGATAGGAGATTCTTTGAAACTGACAGAGCCAGGGCATTTGTTGGCCTAGCTAATCTGCAGAGGACAGAATCTAAAGTTTATCAATTAGTCTTCTTGACTAATCTGAAACTTTTCAGCCAATAGCTTCTCAGAAATGATTAAATCTTCATTAATTTTTTATTTTTTAGTGAGTCTGACAAAAACTCAGTCAACTAGTTATTTTATTGGTATTTTCTTATGCTTGAAATATTATCATCCTTTAAATGTAAGTTCCTTGTAGAAATCTTTTAAACTAATCTCCCATTTTGTGACATTATGTTAATTCAAATTAGGTTATACAATAGGTAAATACATACAAATAGGTATAACTGCAATACTCTGTAATATGCTGAAGTGAATAATATTATATTTTGTGTATAAGTGTAAGTGATCCTATATGTATATGGACATATGTGTGTGTCCATATCCTGTGTGTGTAAATATACATGTGTATATATGCAATAATGATAACATCTAGCATTTATTGAACATATACTATGATCTAGGAACTGTGGTATTTTTTGTGTACTAATTCATTTAATTTTACAAAGGCCTTATGAAATGTGTTTCTATTAACCCCATTTCATAGATCAGGAAAAAGGCACGCTGAGCCTTTAATAATTTTTAACATTCACTCAGTCAGGAAACAGCAGATCCAGGACTCAAATCCTAGTGGGCTGTTTCTAAGGCTTCTATCATCTTAATCCCGATAATATCGAAGTATATAACAACAATATAATTTACCATTTTACTTTAGTGTCATAATGATGGCAGATAGTGATGCATAGGTAAATATCTGTCAGAAACTAGGTATGAGAATTTTCTTCTCCTTTTTTGGTCCAGGTTCTTTATCATCTACTCATATCTGTCATGTCCACTGTGTCCCAGTCTGTTTCATGCTGGTCTAGGTCCCTTTCTGGCATTCACGCTTACGTGGTGAATTAGTCAGCTCTCATCCTCTGCCTACCATGGCACTGTGTTCAGATTTTCCATCTGCACTAGAGTTCAGTGACTTGGTGGGGATTACTCTTGATATTTGCATGTTTGTTCCCATAATTAGATATTACACTGATCTGTACCATAGAACATCTGCTAGATGAGTGACTTCTTTGTCACTCCCTTCAAAGCCACCGTTACTCATTGAAATTTGCTTTTTCATGACCTCAATAAGAGGACTGACCTTAAATGAGGAAAGCAAAAAATAAGAAAACACTTAGAAAAACTGGAAGACTATCCTACACTACTCAAAAGTTTTTTTCACTATGGCAGTGGTTCTTAAAATTGGTCCCTGGACCAGAAACATCAGCGTCACCTGGGAACTTGGTAGAAATGCAAAGTTTAGGGCCTCACCTCGGACCTAGTGAATCAGAAATGCTGGGGGCAGGGCTCAGGAATATGTGTTTTAACAAGCTTCCATGTGATCCTGTTGCTTACTCAACTTTGAGAACCACCATTCTGTGGCTAGTCCCTACCATCCAGGTTCTCATACTACCCACAGCTGGGCTTAGCTTAAAACAAGCTCCTGCATACTTGCTCTCACATGTGCATGGGCGCACACACATACACACACTTGCTCCCAGGGTTTATAGACATTACCATGTATATTTACATTGAGTTAAAACTATTCTTTTGGTGTTTATCAGATAAAATGGAGCTAAAGATAACTTCATTAGACAAATCCTTTAAAGCAGTGTTTATCAAATTCTTACATTCATAGGAATCACACAGTTAAATGCAGATTCTTACTGAGCAGGTCTGAAATGGGACCTGAGAATATGCATCACTAACAAGCTTCCAGTTGATGCCAATGTTACTGGCTTCAGCCCACACTTTGAGCAGCAAAGACTCAGACACAAGCATTGCCTCAATAAGCATTTTCATCTATATCCAAAAATATGGCTGCAATTACCCTTTACACTCTATCTCTGTTATATCCACCATTGATTGTAACCTTCTAGCACAAGGCGTAGTTCATCTGAACATACTTAACTCCATTCTCAAGTTTTTAATATGATATTCTCTAAATCTAAATTAAAACACATTCCCCTACCAAGTTGTGCTTGTGTATATTCTACCTGTTATTTCAGGCTTAACTAAGATTCTGCTTCCTATCTTCAATTTCCTCTGATTATTTCATGTTGAGCATAATCTCTCCTATACTCTTTACCTCTTTTATAATGTCTCACTGCTCTGTATTGTTACCCAGTCACACAATCAGTCCCCAACATATTTTGAGTTCCCAGAAGACAGATTTATCGGATTCTTACAGATCTTTAGTCCTCTCTCTACTTATCTCGCCAATGTCTAACTCATGGATGATGCAGAATGCTATTGGCTTAATAAAATTAGGGAAGATGAGGTGAAAATGATGCTTTGATTAATGAAGTAGGAGGGTCTGATTAGTTATGTAGTATGACTGTGCTCCAGGAGACTAGAAGAATTTTAATTAGGAACACAAATAGAGCTATCTCTAGAAAACAGGAGGAGGTCCAGACAGTTAAAGGTCATTGGCAGCTATGGAGGAAATTAGGGCTGAAGTAGAAGAAAGGTGTTTTCAGCTATGGACAAAATGATTCCCTAAAGCTCTTCTGCCTACAAATAATCCTTAAGCCTTACTATCAACATTACCAAATGAGTTGCTGAAAAACAATCCTAGGCAGAGGAAATAAAATTCCAAGGGATATAGATTATTTTTTGAGTTGCTAAGGAATAAACAGTAAGACCCAGAGAAAACTGGCATGTATATGAATCTGTGGTCCTTTTTAAGCAAAAGAATCAGATTGCCCTTATGGTCATCACTATAATACATTCAATCCAAAAGTTTCAACTCTGTTTATAAGCAGCCAGCAGTCAGTTGAGACTCACATGTAACTATCTGACTTAGTCAAGATGCATAAATTAGCCAGGTTGGTTATTCCCAGAATAAGATTTTGCTCTTATAGAGAATATAGCCGCACTCTGAACTTTGGATACACATTTTTAAACTAGAAAAATATATTGAAAAGATGAAGAAAGGACAAATACCAAATAAATCTGAGCCATAGTTATTTTAATTATTAGGGCTCCATTAATTTTTGAATTCTCTTCTGCTTACTTTGTCCATACCCAGTTAACATTTTAGTTCTTTCCTATGTAGTAGTATGTTTCTTGTTTAGTTTTGGTTTTTTTGGTGTTTTCTTTGTTTGTTGTGTTTACTTTTCAGCTTTATTCCCATTCTCCTCATCATTTTTTTCTTTGTTTCCTTTATAGTTTTGAGCGTTTTAGTATTTTGAGTAATTGTTTTTAGATCATTGATACTGGATCTCATTTTATTCATAAAAATGAGGTTATATTCAATAATCTTCACAGTTTCTTCAGTATTTGGAATTCATGACTCAATCATTTTATAAATAATCATGAGATCAGGCTTTTGAAACTTTTTTAAAGGTTATTGAAAGAGAGGGATAGGAAGTTTTTCTTTTTTTTTCAGAGGGTCTTTTATAAGTGCATGGCACAAATGTGAATTTGAATGTTTATAATGTTTTAACATGAATTTTAATGTGATGGCAGGAGTTGTGCTGGAATTGGCCAACAACTCTAGGAAGGGAAGGGCCTCTCATACAGTGTGCCTGAAAAGAAACCCTACTTCTCCCAATGCTGGAATGGTGTAGAAGATGGTAGTTCCTGTGACTCAATGTGCGGTGGAAAGATGGAGCAGAGGAGGCAGGAGCCCTAGGCCCCCAACATGCTGCGGGCAATGTGATGGCCTGTCTGGAGAAGGCTTTGCTGGGATGGACCAGTGGCAGGCGTCAAAAAGATAGGGTGGCCCCTCTCTGAGGGTGTCCAGAGGGGGTTGGGGTAAAGCTGAGTATTCCTCTAAATAATCTAAGTAAACCAAGAGACAGAGAGTCGGGGGTGGGGGACAGAAAGAGAAAAAGAAAGACGGGAAGGATGGGACAAAGAAGGAACCAAATACAAAGAAGGAAGCACATAGGAAAGAAACATCAACTAAAGGAGGAAGGAAGGACACGTGAGATAATTGAAATCTTTTAGTACTTTAGCAATTAAAGACTGAAAATCCTGTAATATAAAAGTTTAATTCTTTTAATCCTTAATTTGGTAACTAACTTAAACATGAAACCAATTTTTTCATGGAAAATCTATTAATCAACGGGATACAATTTGGGATGTGCTGGTGTAGACATGTAGCCAGCAAGTATAGTAGAAAGAGGATGTAAAACCATTGTGAGAATATTTAGATTTGTAGTGATTCTTAGGAATACTTTTTGGGTTATTTCAATCCTAAGATTAGAATAAATTTGTAGCCAAATAATATCCACATTTTGGGAAAATCGTGTATTATACACACTCACTCCTGCTCTTCTTACATTGTCCTCTCTATCTCTATTCTTTGCCTCTACATAAACCTCACTGGGTCTGTGTTTAATTTTTAAAAATGTGCACAGTGTTCGTTTAATAAGCATGGATGTGTACTTTCCAATAATTAAAGAAAACAATCTTTTAAGAAAAAGCATTAGTAAAAATCAAGGCCAACCTAGTGCTTGGCAATGGCAAGGATAAGTGATTTTCTTCTTCTAGGTAATTTAACACAGTCTATGTGTTTGCATTAGGCCACAGGGATATTTATCCAAGGAAACTTTAAGTGCTCCCAATAAAGTTATTTGCTCAGTTGCCCTGGGGTATCCCATGCTCTAATGAGATTTTGGCCAGAAGGGCCGAGTTTGTTTGTCCTAGAATTTACCCAGACCATATTGAACAAAGTACATACCTTTCTTTTACTTTTTCTGCATGTATAAACTGTGTTATTCATACTTAGTCCCTTATAGTGTTTCTTTAATTTGTGAGGATTAATGAGATTATAGCAAATGCTTGTTATATCTTGCATTTTTCATAGGTTTCTTTAACTCCCTTCTATTAAGACCTTTCAACTGTGCTAAATTCTAATACTATGAAGAATATTTTGAATATTTTGTATGAAAAAGTAGAAAGAAGATAGTAGACTAGGATTTGTTTATAAAATGCTGACAGGAAAGAGTATGTGTACGTGTGGAGGGAGACCAACTCTTACAGAGAACAGGGCTTTTTTAATTTCCTTTGTGAGGAAGACTAGCCCTGAGCTAACATCCGTTGCCAATTCTCCTCTTTTTTGCTGAGGAAGATTGGCCCTGGGCTAACATCGATGACCATCTTCCTCTACTTTATATGGGACACCATCACAGCATGGCTTGACCAGCGGTGCGTCGATCCACGCCCAGGATCCAAATCTGCTAACCCTGGGCTGTGGAAGTAGAGCATGCAAACTTAACTGCTACACCACAGGGCTGGCCCTGACAGCAGGGCTTCTTAATGACCTGTATCATTCTTTGCCAGTACTCAGCAGATATATCAGCAAGAACTCTATTTTGACTTTCAAATACCTGCCTTTGACCAGAATAATAGGCAAGGAGTGTGTTAAGAAAGGCTATTCCTTGAATTTTAAAATTTAGCTTTACTAATTACAGAGCTTAAACTTGCTTAAATAAATTACTTACACTGAAGAGAGCCCTCATCATCCCAGTCTTGAAGAAATGCAATTTTATTTTGTTTTATCTGTACTTATGTAACCCATTATTATAAACTTAATTTAATTTGTTACATATTTCTTTGCCCACTATGTACTTTGACAAGTGGGGTATCCAAGACAAGGTGAAGAGAAACAATTGCATGAGAAATCATTCTATGTCCAGTCCGCATGGTTGCACACCTCAACTAACCTCAACTGCTGAATTGTTCTAGTAAATCATCGTCTCTCCTTTCACTCTCAAACAGCTTTTAGTTCGTGATAATCGAGGTCCTTTCTGTGTACCCTGGGATTGTCTGTTTGCTTAGCATCAAAAAAGAGTAAGGGCAAAGTCTTGTGTAAGGGAGATCCATGCAGGCTAAGACTGAAGAAGAAAAATGGGAAAAATTGGGGAGGAGGGAGTCCTACGAATGAGCCAACTATTCAGTCTGCTTCTAGGGAAGGCCTCTTTTTGATGCCAACAGAACTTTCCTGAGTCCATTACAAGGGACTGAAGCTTCTGCTACAGTCAAAGCTGCCTTAAACACACCATATACTTTCTCACCAGTGTTAAGTTCTCTCTCTCCCACCGTACCTGACCTTGAATTGCCTTCCCTTTTCTTCTCTGCTTTTACAAATCTGCCTTTTCAGAGCCCAGACCCATGCCATCTGGAAGAGAAAATTCCTCTGAATTTATATAACACTTTGCTCTCGGTCCCAGTGAGAAAGGTAGTGTGCAGAAAAAAAATCCTGGACCAGATAGTCAAACATTTTATCATTTACTAGATATGTAACCTTGAAAAAATTTACTGACCTCTTCTAACTCCCTCTATCCTCATCCTTAAAATAGAGTAAGGTCTATGCTATATCTCAAACATGTTAGAAGCAAAAAATCATGTCATGTTTGTGAAATGTTTTGTATATGGTAATTGATTATACTTAGGTAAGGTATTTGTTTTATTTCCATCAAATTCAGTTATGATCATTCACATTCTAGTAATCTTAATATGCTTTCATGTGTGTTTTTCTTATTGCCTCAACCCAATTAAAAGTATATTTATTTTTTCTGATAATGAAAGTAGTAAGTGTTTATTATAGAAAATGTTAAAAGTATACTCAAATATAAAAATGAAAAACCAGTATTATGTCATAACCAGAAAATAACCACTAAACCAAGAAATAAACATTTAGCATTTTTTATTTTATGCCATGTATATATCACAGTTCTTATATATGTACATATATGTGCATATCTTTGTATGCAGCTTCATTCATTTATCAATATTTCCTATGAATATTCTCATTCCTCAGCTCTACTTTTGCTTCCTCAAGTGCAACCATAGTATTTTGACTTCTGTCCTGCCTGGCTAAACACAAAGCACTATGCCTTGGGTGTAAAATGTTCAATAAATGAGCTTTGTTCACAGAATGACTTAGAGCACTTTATGATTATTTAAATATAAAATCATTTAAAACATAACTGCCTTTAAAGATAACTCTGTGTTTTTATTGATGAACTGAAGCCATTACACATGACACTGACTCTTCCTTTTCCTTTCCTTTCTGTTCAGTTTGTTGCCCAGCCCAACTGTCAACAGCTGCTTGCGTCTCGCTGGTACGATGAGTTCCCAGGCTGGAGGAGAAGACACTGGGCGGTGAAGATGGTGACGTGTTTCATAATAGGACTTCTTTTTCCTGTCTTCTCTCTGTGCTACCTTATAGCTCCTAAAAGCCCACTTGGACTGTTCATCAGAAAGCCATTTATTAAGTTCATCTGCCATACAGCATCCTATTTGACTTTTTTGTTCCTGCTGCTGCTTGCCTCTCAGCACATCGACAGGTCAGACTTGAACAGGCAAGGTCCACCACCAACCATCGTCGAGTGGATGATATTACCGTGGGTCCTGGGTAAATGTGTTACTATAGAAAATATAATAAAAACGTGTTACTGCCATGGAATTTTGTTGCTCAGAAAAGAATATTCATTAAAGTTTGAGACATATGAATGTTTAAAACAGGTTCTGACCATTGTAGTTCCAAGGCCTAATCCTCAAAGCTAAATGCTTTATAAGCTGTGGTGGACCTGCTCCCATATGCAGCCTATGGTTTTAGAATTCCAGATTTTAATCACTTCATATCCAATGAATGATTCTCTGGGAATCTCTTCATAGCTCATGAATGACCTTTTTGTCTGTATGTTTGCCTTTTAAAGCCTTTCAATATGTCTCATTGGCCATGTATAAGCAATTATTCTAATTTTCTTGATGGATACACCTTCTAAAAGACAAGTGCAAATCACTCTGCAGAATTAGTGATTTTGTACATAAAGTAACTGTAACTATTTTTTTAAATCAATCCACTTAATTTTATCTTTGAAATTATGTATTAAATCAAAATAATAGGAAATTAAACGATAGGACATTCTCTTTTTATAGAAAGAAAAATGTTTTAGATCTGCAGCAAATCATGGTAAAGTAGAAAACCTTAAAGTACCTGGTAAAAACCTTGTTTTCCTTTCCTCTTGTTGTTATAACCATAGTTAAAATCTACATTTTAATTATTCTTTCCTCTATCCTACTGTGGTTTGCTGAGAAATCACATTTTCTCAATTTAGCTCATAATTTTAAACCTCTCTGGTATCATATCCGTCTCATCATTTAGTAATTAGAAAATATGTGACAAATTTCATGATTCACAATCTCAGAAGATCAGTTTAGGCTAATTGTCAAAACTGTTGGAGAGTCTGTAAAATGAGGAAAAGGCAGAAAAAAAGGACAGTATCTGAACATGAGAGAGACACACTTTTCAATTTTAAGGATTATAAATACTTTAAGTAGTGACAATAAGAAAAGTTCACAGGAACAAGATTTGATATGTTTTACAAATGTTACCAAAAAAAACCTTCTCAAGTGAACTTGAACATAGAGTACGTTCTCATTAATCTGAAGTGCGTAAAATGTGGCCTTGCTTAAATCAGAGGGAAGGTTTAGATATTCTGCGTCTTTTTAGAATAAAATAATTATGACATTGCAGTTGATATTAAATGTAAAATTACCCTGCTTGTCTCCATTTAAGTTGAATATCTCACATTAAGAATACCTTGTTTATGGAGTTTTCTTCATAGAAAATTTCTTGGGAACAATTCTTAAAGAAGCATTGAGGAGTTTAAATTTCCCATCGTGGGTAACTTGTATTGAATGCCTAAAAGTCCTGATGTCCCAAATGGAAAATAGGATATTTCACTTTGAAAAGTGCTGTAGATATAATGCAGCATGAGCAGATATAGTATTTCTAGTCTTTCCTTTATGCAGTCAATGAAAATATGTGGAGTACTATCTGTGAAGCTTAAATTTTACTGGAGGAAATGGATAATAAACAATGAGATATGTGATACAATAGCAGAAAATGGTAAATAATATTAAAATATAGAAGCTCCAAACTTTGAATAACTTGCACAAGTAAAACAGTCATTGGCTGCCTCCTACATGCAAAACTTGTAATGGAATTTTCCACGAAAGTTGGCTAGAAGAAACCATATCCAAACCACAGCTGAATGGTTAAATAAGGTATAAATTTAATTGTGAGAATTACACTTCCAGCCAAGAGAAATATTTGCTAAAGGCAACATTTTTTTAAGATGCTCTGACTGAAGGGAGTTAATTTATCTGGGAGTTTTTAGGATGAAAAGAGATTTTCTAGAATTGAAAAAAAAAATATGAACGATCATCTTGCTTAAATAATAGGGCATGAGAAAACGAATCTTTCCATATCAAATAGATCTGTCAAAACAGTTATATTATTCATCCAGCCTGGTGAATTTTGAGTGCCTCATATCTAAGACAGAGTTCTAAGTGCTTTGCTCGATCCACGATTATAAGAGGTATTCTCTATGATATTGGGCTCTTGTAGAAAAGCGCTGCATTTGGATACATGCCCAGATTCTACCACTGAGAGACTATTAAATTATGGGCGGTCACAAACTCTCAGGATTTTCAATGTCTTCATCAACAAAATGAAAGATTTAGAGTGACGGCTTCTTAAGTCCCACTGAGTCCTATTATCCTGTGCTGGGGAGCTATCAATATTAGCACAGAGAAAAACGGTCTTTTTTTTGGTAGGGGAAAGGGTTGGGGGGGTGGGGAGGGCAAAGACAACAGGGTAGAAATGCTTTAACCTTTTACCAATAGTGTGATATAGACAAAAAGGTGTAGTCTGATTTGATGACTATATTAATGAGTCTTCTATATTGTCTTATTCAGTCCTGCTGTCTGGTAAAGTAAGTGGTCATACATTTCACAGTCCCTCCATTGTAAGGTTCTAGATTTATAAGAACAAAACTGAACGACTTACAGAGAAAGGTCTGGCTTATAAGTGTGTCCCTCATCATGTTAATTTTGCCAAAGACAGATTGAAGCTTTATGCATGGGTTTTTCTCAAGTCTTCTTGATCTGACTTAGATTTTCAAC
Organism: Tapirus indicus; assembly: GCA_031878705.1. Classification (NCBI taxonomy): domain Eukaryota; kingdom Metazoa; phylum Chordata; class Mammalia; order Perissodactyla; family Tapiridae; genus Tapirus; species Tapirus indicus. Next base: position 64,445,628 of record CM062930.1, read on the forward strand.
CCGTGTCACCTCTGTGAGCTACTTGTTGGGTAAAGAAATACTTTTTCAATTGTACTCAATTTACTTTCCTTCCGTTTTCAGGGGATGTTTCCCAGACCTATGATACCATAACTTATGAGAAATGATTACTTCCATACCTCCCATTTTGTTTATCCTGACAAAAAGAATTTTGCTTTTTTATGTATATTTATATCATAAATTTTCACTTTTTCTGAATAGAAAAGCTTTCTAACTTTAAAGCCTATCCTCTTAAATCAATCCCTTTATCTCAAGAAGTGTGGTTTTGCTTGGGAATTTCTGTTATTTTTATATACTTCGCTGAGTTTCAACAGTAAGAACTTATTCAGCATTGCAGACCTAAATATCCTGTGATTGAGTACAGTGACAGAATAATGTTTCTGTGTTATTTTCAGTGTCTTTCACGTTGAAGTTCAACATCTAGTTGACTATTTAAATGGAAGTCTACCGAGTTTATATCTCTAGAACACAGTCTACAATGGCTCTTCTAGCCTTCCACTGTGGTGTCATTGATAAAATGGAACTCGTCATCCTGCAAAGCTTTTTGAATTATTTTTCCTTTAGGTTTTCTTGCATTGAAGGTTATCGACCCTTCTTTTCTCCCATCAAACAGCCTGAAGAGATCTTCTTGCAGATGTTTGCTGTCAGGATAAACTTTAGCATACAAGCAAAGAAATCTAAAAGCCTCATGCAGGGATCAAACATGATATTAGTCATCTTGAGATACACTTTGAACCAAGAGAGAAAACTAATCACAGATAATTCAGTTAGAAATCTCTCAATAGACAGGTAGATTCTAGACAGATAGACACCAATATATTTCCCGGATGGTCAAGTTACGCATTTAAACTAGAGTAAATGTTCTATCAAGCATGTGTAGGGTCCTGATCACAGAGCTAGAAGTGTCTCGAAAGTATCATTGGAAAAATTGATGGATTGAAAGGACCCTGGGGCAGATTAGAGATCTGGTCACTTCTGTGTTCTGCTGTGCCATGACCCTATGGCTCTTAACTTATTCAAGGTTTGATTTTTAACATATAATGCCAGGGGTGTGAAATGAATCAAATATTCATATAAGGAATTCCTTTTACATGAAATTTACATGCAAACTAAATATAGCATATTATATGTATAATGTATATTATAAGAATTCATCTAAATTATAAGAGTGGTTTTATCTCAAATAGATGTCATTTTTTTCTGGAGATAATATGGAGTAAAATATGAAAAAAAGAAAAATTTTGGATGCTAATTTTTAAGGCCTTCCCCAAAACCAGTTTGGATTTTTCCACAGAATCCATTATAACTCAATTGTAACAATGTAATTTGTGTCATAGCTTATTCCTCTGCAAAAAAAGTGTACATATATCTGAAATATCCTGATGTAGATTTATGTTGTCAGCTTAGCAAAAAGAAATCATGAAATTAATAACACTTTTCATAAAAGAAGTAGAATATTAATGAAGGTTATATTAATAAAGCAGGAAATACTTTGTTTCCAATGAGAAAACAAAATGGCTGAAGTGACTTGATATTATGTGTGTGTTTAAGAATATGCCATAATTATATAGTATATAAATCTATGCACACTGAGCATGATTAGAAGGGTGAACTGAGGAAAAAATGTATCACAGGAAGAGATCTGAGCTCTGTTAAAAATAGCTTCTGGTGAATTCCTAGGCAAAACTAAGAATGGCTCATAGTATCCGGATTATACGTCTTGCCTATAACACATACTTATTTAACAATTTTTCCCTAACAAACTTGGCTTCTCATTTCCGTGGTTTATTTTGCATTTTTGTCTTTTAAAGGGATGATATTAACAAATCTGAAAATTTCAACAAGGCCTGCCAAATTGAAAATGTAAAATGAAAAATGATGATCACATTCTCATCTAGATAAAGACTCATAAAGACAAACAATTCTATATATATTCTTCCTTTCTTGGGACCATTTCTTCATCTTTTGTCTGGTAGGCATTAAGATCATATGGCTTCAGATACTCATACTTTCAGCCTCGCCCCTGAATTACCCATCTTCTCAAAGAGCCTCAAAAGATATTCTTGCGATTATAAGAAACAAGTCTATAGTATTTCCCCTACTCTCTCCCTTGGCAAGGTGCCCTAACCACCTCAGAAAACTAGCTTCAGACATGCAGTCACTCAAACACAGCTGCAGAATCTCCATTTATTAATTTAAAGGGAAATTTTAGTTTCAAGAAAACTGGATAATCATTTTAGTATGACATATAATCCTCATTTTCCTGTCTGTGGGGAAAAAATAATTTAAGGTCACCTTTATGGATTTATCAAGACTAATACTGTAAAATCTCAAACAACAAAATATTTATGTAGATTTAAATTGATGGTTGTGCACATACTATTGCTGATCAAATGACTTCTTTATTGGAGAGAAAATTGTCTTTTAGGTCATTACAATGCAATGCACATTTGATACACCACAAATGAACTCTACAGGCCTTGAGAGAAAGTTTGGCAACATGGTTTAGATGGTTCAAGGCAACAGGGGGAAAGATAGGAAAAGAAGAGTAGATACCAAATGAGGGCAGTCAGAGTAAAAGACTGGAGAGATGCTTGAAGTGGTTTTCATTAGGTCAGAATGACAAAAGTAGTAGTAGGAGTGAAAGTGGTAATAATAGCAGAATCTAGGGAGTTAGGCACTGTGCTAACATTGAAATGCGTGTTCTCATTTGCACTTCATAGTAATTCCACTTCATTTAACCATAATAAATGATGTTGGTATCTCATTTCACAGAGAGGAAATAGGCTTAGAGAAGTCAGATTGCTTGCCAAGGATCAAGGAGCTAATAAGTGGTAGATACTAGATTTAAACTCCAATCAGTGTAACTCCAGAGCTAGAACCTTTATCCTCTATAAATACTGCCCCAGGAGTGTGGAAGTAAAATTCAAGGAGGCGAAAACAACCCAGTAACTCAAGTCTCCATATATAGACTTCTTTCCTATTTTCTCTGCCTCTGTTTGCCAACTTAGATCTTTACACAGGTCAAATTTGAATGGACCATGTTTATGAATCATTAAAGATCAAACACTCTTTAAGATGAACACTTGATATGATTTACTATTAAATATCATGTCTGCTAATATACCGACCTTCTCACCACTAACACTAGCACATCACCACTACCTCCATCAATATCTCCACCATGGCCCCTGTCTCCACAGACTTTATATGTGGCTCCCTAACACTGAAAAAAACCAATCTATTCCAAGAAAGAAAGAATAAAATTCTATAATATGACCTTGAGATGTTTCCTTGTTGGTTTCCATAATCATTTGCTAAGACCGAAAGTTAAACTTCCTTGCTTCCAAGGATGTCATTAATTTTTTTAATCCTTCATTGGTGTACATATATGTGTGTGTAGTGGCATCTTCAGGAAAATGTAAAGAGATAAATATATTTCTTTTGTACATAATTGTTTTTAAAATAGTCAGAAGTTTACATGAAGTGGAAAGTGGTAATTTTCATAGTGAAAAATTAATATTCACTCATTAAAAAATACATATTGAGCAACTGTTACCACTGACGGAAAAGGGGACTAGAGCAAAGACTTGGAATAATACTATATTCATTGTTTTTCCATCTACATAAACATTCTATGCCTTAGTTTTCATGGAAAATTTTAAATTAAACAGAAATCTTATAAAAGGAATGCTACTGCACTGATAGAAAATTACTTGCTATTTCAGTTACTATGTTTAGGCCATAAGCTATCAGATGACCCAGAATTCTGAAGTTCTACATTCTACATCTTAATCTAAAATTAACGTGTTATCCTTTCTTGGCACACTTTGAAAATATTTATTTCCTTAGTTCTTTGTTCCTACCTTTTTTCTCTAAGTGTTAATGTGATGATGTCAAAACCATAGTAATTTAAGGGTTTTTAGATGTCTTCAAACTAAGCATATTTAACTACTCACTGTCCGTTTAAGTTAGTATTTCTTGAAATGCGATCTGCTGAATAAAATCATAATCATTGTGGATTTTTATGAAAAATTTAGCTTTTAAATTTTCTCCTGGGTTGACTGATTCAGAAATTCCAGAGGTCTTTAAACACTAAATTGAGAAACAATTCTGGAAGCCAGATTTCATATTCATGTGACAACTTTATTACGGAGTCTCAACTAGATTCTAAAACATGAAACGTTTTTTCTTCTGATCACCCTCCCCAACTGCCCTATACCAAATATCCTTTCCCAGTCCCTTAATGATATATCTAGTAGATTTCATCAAGCTCCTGAAACTTTGAGTTATTAAAAAGTGGTCCCAGGGGCTGGTCCCCAGTGGCACAGTGGTTAAGTTCACATGCTCCACTTCAGCACCCCAGGGTTTGCGAGTTTGGATCCTGGGTGCAGACCTATGCACCACTCATCAAGCCATGCTGTGGCAGCGTCCCACATACAAAATAGAGGAAGATTGGCACAGATGTTAGCTCAGGGCCCATCTTCCTCACCAAAAAAAAGTAGCCCCAGTTCAGTTTAAAACTTGAATCTTATAATCAGTTTAAAGTTCTCCTCTTCCTAACAAAGGCCTGATGCATGGCTTGAAGGATGTGGAATTGTCCCTCTTGCACTCATCCTTCCTCCCCAACACTGGAATGGAAGGGGGAACACAGACTTTTTATGTTATCCCCATTCCTTGGTTGCTGCAGGGAAGAAGGATGACAGAAAAAGTTAAACACGTATATTACTTCCCTGAGACCCTGGTCACAGCCCTTTTCTTGTTGGTTGTCTGTATCTCTGGCTCATACTGAGTAGCCTGTATGATAGGCCTTGACATGCTGACTCTTCTGACAGGTGCATGGATGTTCTTTAGAGGGCCCTGTGTGCCTCCACACTGCACAGTCTCTGAATCAGAGATTCAGCTCTGCCTGACATTTTCCAGTCCCTCAACACTTGCAACCAGCAGTGGGTCCTGTAACACTAGCAAGGGCAGGAGAGCAAAATGGCTCAAGCCCAGCTTCTTTCTGTGATACGCTTCCTCACTCCCCAAGATCATCACAAAACCTTACCCCATCAAATGGCAGGAGATCAGGCTGCTGCCAGCTGCTCTGCTGCCAAGCCCCACTGTTTTTCTCTTTTCCCTGATGAATGAGACCCAGGGAGAGAAAAGCAAGCCAACTGCCTCAGCAGATGCCCCTGCAGGCATAGAGATGCTGATTTCTCCGTGTTGTAGAAAGCTCCAATCTTTATCAGGGGTTTTCTTGGAGTCTCCCTCACCTGACTTAGGCAGGTGGTCGTGCCGGTGAGTAATCACCCTTGTCTCTCCCTCTGGTACTCCCTTTTAGCACAAAAACTGTACTGCCCTGACCTCAAGGCTCTCTTGCTACCTCTTCCCAGCCCTCTCTCTGCATAGACCATAGGGTTGGAGGGGCGGGTGGTTGGTGTCAGATAAGGTCCTGATGTCCCTTAGCAAGACCTAGAGGGAAGGGTATGGCTGTAATTTGCTGTAAACTCTCTTTAGAAAGTGGACACTTGGGGGCTCTTCTCTTTATCTTTGTTTGGGTTCTAAGTGTGAAACTGAGACAATAGGAGCTGCCCCTCAACTTTTAATGCCTCTTATATGTCCAGCATAATGTGAGTCTCTTCTGACTGAAATAGCTGTATTTAGATTTCTCTTTGAACAGAAGCAGAATTTGATTAGAGACTACTTTTTTGTTCCATGATTTGGGGGAGAGGGGTCGGGAAGAAACTCCAGCAGGGAGGAATTCTTTTTGTTCTTTTTATGTTCATTGATTTGGTGCTGCAACATGGAGCTCAGTGTTCCATTAAGAGACTTCCGAGGTCAGAGAGCCTGGGCTAGCTTTTGGGCTGCTGTGACAGGCCCTGAAGATTGCCATAGGTGAAAAGGTGACTTGCTTATTGTTCAGGCTTGTTTATGCTTTGTGTAAGTACCGACAGCAAGAAAGGACAAGGTGTCTGTTTGCAAAATTACACATTCCTCACATGAAATTGGGGCTGTTAAATGTGCACCTGAGGTCTGCTTATTTCATCTCATCCTTACAGTTAATTTTCACATGATAGGATATACTAGAACACTCAGCTAGCCCTCATGAAAACTGTTATGGGAAAGGTAGAAAAAAATAGTAAAAACTTCTAGGCATCCACAAATATTTTTAAAAGGAAGTTCTCTGACTCATTTGCACCGTGATCTTTCCTTTGTCGGTCTCAACAGTCTTGACATCAGTGCTTGTAGTTAGCCCTCCACCATGACTCTGAGAAATCATGTATCTGTTTATAAACAGCAGAGAGCAATTTTGAAATGTTCCCATTGTGGGAACAGGACAAACATTTCATGACAGAAGCTCCCTCAAGCTTTGTTCTCTTCAGACGTTTTAGTTACCACAAAGAGTTCACTATCTGGATGCATTTTTCAGCCAGTTAATAGCACCCTCTCGTTTTTCTCAAGGTTTGTTTCTTCAAAAATTTCAGTGAATGTTGCCAGGATAGAGGAAACTTGGTTTCACTGAAGTGCTCAAAACAAATAGAAATCAATAGTGATCAAGCCGGTGTGTGGTGACTAGAGCAATATGAAGTGATACTCTGGTGCTTTAAAAACAAAAGGCCCAGAACCGCATTAGCCCACGAGCACTGATTGACCGTCTTATTTACAGCTCAGTTTAAAAAAATGATGGTGTGAGTCCTCAATTTCACCAGGATCTCTGTTTTTTCCATATAATTGTGCCTTTCAAAGGTCAGAATTGAAATAATTTTTTGTGCGATCCAGAAAGTCAGGTTTAATGTCTACTCTGAACTCCAAAGGAACTATAATATATCTGAATTGTGAGTTTTTGTTGTTACTCTTTTAAGGAAACCTTAGAGGTCATGTGGTCCATACTTCAACTTGAAGTGACGTCTCCTTGAACCCATCTAATAAGAACAGTCTGCTCAGACATCAAGGAGCTCCAGATTAAAATGTTGCCTTATCCTGAGCTCGTCACTGCCTCTGTAACTCCTCCCCAATGGTCCTCACTTCGCCCTCTGAAGCAATTAGCCCTAGTGTCTTTGTTCTTCTACATAATTACCCACAACATATTGGAAGTTACCTGTTTTGATAGCTGTTAATAGTCATTTGGCTTTCCAGTTTGGTAGAAGCAAATACATAATAGAGATAACACACTTTATCTGTAAAGGGAAATAAGATATAAACACTCTGGTGGGTTAGCAGCTTTTTAAAATTTATTTTATTTTATAATACATACAAATTCAGAAACAACAGTTACAAATTCATAGAGTTAGAATGACCTTTAGAGATCAGTGGAACAGGTTTTCACTCATTGCAAGAACTTCTCTGGAGTATGACTGATGGATGACATTCCAGGCTCTGGATTGAAATCTCGACCCCACAGGGTGATCCATTCCAATTTTGGAACAACTTTGATTGCCAGAGAATCCTTACATTCGACTAGGTTTCTTTCTATAATTTTCATATCAAAGATTCAATTTCTGCTTTCTGGGGCAGACTGAAGCAAGTCTGTGTCCTCTGGTACAGTAGTTTTTAATCTTTCATGGAGCTATTGTGATGACTGATTTTAGTAAAATTTTGATAATCCAAATAGGAAGAAGCAATATCTGGCTATTTATACCACTGAGGTAGAACTATACTTCTTGTATGATTCTATATTTAGAATTTAGAATTCTGCATATCATCCAAGCCTCTCTTTTTTTGAAGTGAGATAACAGAAATCTAGAAAGGTGAGACTACTAAGATTACAAAGCTGATTACTAGTTCTGTAATTACTAGTTCAGTACCTCTCTCTCCTGACATAGTCCAATTATTGTCACTGTGCCTTCTGATGAAAGCTAATTTGAAATGCATTTGTTCAATCAACAGTTGCAATGCACACATCTTCTAGTCTCTGAGAAGTGGCAAAGTTTCAAACAAAACAAAACAAGCTACGTTGTGAAACCTCAAGAATAAGAAAATGTTGTCTAAGAGCACTGCATAAGACGCGTGAGATCCAGTTCTGGTTTATCTGTTAGCTAATAGCGTAGCACTAGTCACACTGCCTCTTTGGGCCTTAGTTTCCTGTGTAGGTTGTGGTTGTGTGCTGGATTCTGAGATTGTCACAGGCTCAGTGGGAAAACACATCACGGATGTGGGAGCGAGGAGTGTTCCCATGTGTACCTAGCATTTTTCCTCATTGGATGAAATAGATTGTAAGTTTCCCACAAGTTCTAAAATCAGTGCAGGCATCATATCTTATTCAAGTCTGGTATATTCCTTTCCTCAGTGTGGGGACAGTGAACATTATCACCTCCCGAATTGTGCCCCAGTCTTATCTGAGCTCTCAAGAGAGATTTATTTATGAAAGAAAACTCAAAGGGGAAGCTAGGCTATATACACTAAATTTACAATAAAGCCATAGTCTACAGCAGACTTTAAAATGCACACTATAATTAATTCAACTGAAATCAGTTCTCATCTAGGTTATTAATTTAAACATAACTTAAAATTAAAAAATAAAACTATTAATAATGTAAAATTACCACTGCTAGTTTTCACTAAATAATGGTAGACCATCATGTCTAATACACTTTTATTTCTTACAAAGTTTTATTGTGAAAATTTTCAAACATACCTATCAGCAATATATCACAATATTTTTTTATATTTCTTTATTTTTAATCTATTCCTATTTCCATTGGTCAACATCAATCATAATTTTTGCTGCCTTCAAATTAAGTTGTAGCACTACCTTTATTTTTTGGGGGGGCACAGAGATGTAAAATGTTGACAAACACATACAACCATGCACTACCACCACAGTCAAGATATAGGACAGGAGTTGGAAATCCATGGCCCAGCAGGCCAAATCTGGCCCTTTGACAGTTTTTATAAGTAGTTTCATTGTAACACAGTCACATCCATTCATTAACTGCAAAGCCTAAATTATTTATTGTCTGGCCCTTTACAAAATAAGTATGATGATAGTTGTAGATTTGTATAGATGTCCTTTATTAAATCAGGAAATTTTCCTTCTATTCATACTTTGCTGAAAGGATTTATCATGAACAGATATTGGACTTTGCCAATGCATTTACTCTATCTGTTGAGATCTTGTTTTTTCCAGTAGTCTGTTGATGGGATAAATTACATTGATTGATTCTTAAACATTGAAACAACCTTGCATTCCTGGGAAAAACGTCATATGGTCACGATTTATTATCAATTTTATACACTACTATATTTAATTTACTAATATTTGTTGAGGATTTTGGTGCATATTCTTAAGGGTTATTAATGTGTAGTTTTCTTTGATTATATCATTTTTGTCTGTTTTTTAATCAGAATAATACTTGCCTCTTAAATGTTTCTTCCTCTTGTATTTTTTGTAAGTGTTTGATGAGCACTGGTATTATTTCTTCCTTAAATGTTTGGTAGAATTCACCATGAAGCTACTGGACCTGAATTTTTCTTTGTTGGAAGGTTTTTAACTAGGAATTCATTTTCTTTAATAAGTATAGGGCAATTCAGGTTCCTCTATGTCCTCTTGAGTGAGTTCAGAAGTTTGTTTCTTTCAGGGAAAATGTGCAGTTGATTTAAATTGTGAAATTTATGGGTATCAGGTTGTTCATTTTATTCTGTTGTATCCTTATAATGTCTGGAAGATCTGTATTGAGGTCCATTCTTTCATTTCTGATATTGATCATTTATATCTTCTCTATTTTTTCTTGACCATTCTGGTTAGAGTTTTATCAATTTTATTGACCATTTCAAAGAGCTAGATTCTGTTTTCATTGATTTTTCTCAAGTTTTATGTTTTAAAGTTCATTGATTTCTGCTTCTATCCTTTTATTTTCTTTCTTCTGCTGTTTTGAGTTTAATTTGCTCTTCTTTTCATAGTGTCATAGTTGAAGCTGATATCACTGATTTGAGGCCCTTATTCTTTTCTAATAAAGCATTTAGACCTATAAATTCTACTCTATGTACTACGTTAGCTTCATTACAGAGTTTTGGTTGTATTTTCATTTTCAATCATTTCAAAATATTTTCTAATTTTTCCTGTAAATTCCTCTTTGAGCAAGAGTTATTAGAATTATGTAGTTTGATTGCAAAATATTGGGATTTTCCACATACGTTTCATTATTGATTTGTTGTTTATTATGGTGTCATATAACCCATTTTGTATGATTTCAACCTGTATAAATATGTTCAGGTTTGTTTTATAGCCCATAATATAGTCTATGTTGGTGAATGTTCCATGTGCGCTTGAAAAAAACATGTATTCTGCTGTTGTCAGATTGTTCACAGTTCTGTTCAGAACTTTTATAGTCTTACGAAACTTCTACCTTCTGATTCTATTGGTTACAGAGAGGAGTACTAAAGTCTCTAACTATAATTGTACCTTTCTCTCTTTTTTATTTCAATTCTAATAATTATGGCATCGACATATAAAGTTATTTTGTTAGCTGCATTCATATATAGGATTGTTCTGTCTTCTCAGTGAGTTGACTTTCTATCCTTATGTCATATCCTACATACCTCTACATACCTAGTAACATTCTTCTTCTGAAATATATCTACTCTATGTTAATGTAGCCACTTGAGCTTTCTTTTGATTAGTATTTCATGGTATTCTCTTTATTCCTTTACTTTTAACCCATTGAGGAATTGTGATACAGTTGTGTTTTGCATTTTTATCCTATTCGGCCATCTGTCTTTTAATTAGTGTGCTTACAGCATGCATTTCATTCAATGTAATTATTGATACTGGTTGATTTAAAATCTACCCCATTGCTATTGTTTTTCCTATTTGCTCCATCTGTTCTTTGTTGAATTTTTCCATTATTTTCTGCCTGTTCATGGATTAATTGAGTATTTTTTATAACTCCATGTTTGTTTGCATTTCTGGCTATTTATTTATACATTTAAAAATATTTTAAATGATCCCCTAGGATTTACAATATAAAACTTTAGTTTATCACAGTCTCACTTTAAATAACATTATTTTACCTTACACGTAGTATAAGAATCTTATGGTAGTGTGCCTCTAATTCTCTCTCATCTTCTGTGCTAATATTGTCATACATTTTACTTTTACATGTGTTACAAAACAATATATTGCTATCATCTTTGCTTTGGGAAGTCAATTATCTGTTAGAACAATTCAAAATAAGAAAAATATTTTTTACATATATTTTTATGTTAACCATTTCCGGATATAGATTTTTATTTCTTTTTATAAACCTAAGTTTCTGTTTAATATCATATACCTTCTGCCTAAAAAATATCCCTTCAGCATTTCTTGTAGCATGGGTCTCACGGCAACAAACCTAGGTTTCTGAAAAAAGTCTTTTGTTCATCTTCATTTATTAGAGCTATTTGTGCTGTGTGTAGAATTCTGGGTTGACCTTTTTTTCCCTTTCAGCACTTTAATGATGTCACCCTGTCTTGCATAGTTTCAGACAAGTTGGATGTCAGTCTTACATTTCTTTGTATGCAATGTATCTTTTATTTCCACCCCACCCTTCACTCCTAATGCCGTCAATATTTTTTCTTTATCTTTTTTTTTAAACAGTTTGAACATGATGTATCATGGTGTGCATATGTGTGCACGTGTGTGTGTGTATTTTTGTGAGGGTATTTATTCTGCCTGTGCAGAAGGCTTGACAGAAGTACAGCATTTATGCCTGAAAATAGACATGCCTCTTGTGCTAGAACATTAGTGCCGAAATTTGAAGCAATATAGTTAGGAGCTGAGCTGGGTTTGGGTTTTGTTATTGCTGCAGTCAATGTCAGGGCACCATACACTTCTGCTTAGGGTGGTATTATGGACTGCATGTCTGTGTCCACCCCCCAAGTTCATATGTTGAAACCCTAACCCCCAGTGTGATAGTATGGAGGTGGGGCCTTTGGGAGGCAAATAGGTCATGAGGGTGGAGCCCTCATGAATGGCATTAGTGCCCTTAAGAGAAGAGGCCAGAGAGCTAGCTCACTACCTTTCTGCCATGTGACGATACAAAGAGATGTCAGCAGTCTGCAGCACAGAAGAGGGCCTTCACCAGCGCCCAATCATGCTGATACCCGGATCTTAGACTTGCAGCCTCCAAAACTAGGAGAAATAAATTTCTGTTGTTTATAAGACACCCAATCTATGATACTTTTGTTATAACAGCCTGAACTGACTAAGACAGCTGGGAAAGAGGGTTATTCTCAGAATTCCTGCTCCACCAACATCTTTTGGCCTTTCCTGTGCACCTGTGCCTCAGAGGGGGTCTCGATCCATGCTCTTGCCACTCCTCCAAGGGTTTCCAGTTTCTGCTTGTTACCTGGTGTTTGTCAGCCTGGTGATGTGAGGCAGGAAGGTTCTCTGTTTTTGTGGCCTAGAGTCAGACCTCGGTGGGCCTATGCCTGGGCATTAGGGATGGAGTTTCTCAATGATTCATACCCTTCTTTTCATGGCAGTGAAACTTTGCAGCTCCTGTGCAGCAGAGAGTTTCCTGACCTCCCCCTGTGCTAGGAAACCTCTAATGATATTGGTATAAACCCCAGGCCCAGGACCGTTTCCTGCTTCTCACATTGGGTTAAGTGCTTTGCTCTTTAGGGGAGAGGAACCTGGGTAGGAACCTGTACCTTTCCCCAGAATCAGCCTCTAGAGTAGTGGATGGGGTCTATGGAAAAGAGCAGGAAGTATGTGGAAACTTCCCTTGGTCTGTGTCCCAGGGGTTCTATCCTCTCTCACTAGCTCACACTCAGCCTTTAGAAACTTATTTCAAAAGTTTTTCTAACATCTTCTTACTCTCTTGTATGTTGCCAGTGTCTCTTTCCCCTGCACTCTGCTGCAGGGGAGCTAACGCTCACATTGTGGCTTTCTTAGGAGGAACCTGCTTTTCTGTGACGTGTAGCCTCCATGGTTTCTTCTCTCTCCGATGGGCTCATGAAAAGTTCTGATTTTATAATTAATCTGACTTTTTCTTGCTTTTAGTGTAGGACAAATGTGAAACTGTGCTAGACATGTGACATTCCAGATTATCATTATCTTAAAAGAGTCTTATCGTTTGCTTGTATTAATGTAGTTATAAAGTCACATTTATTCTTTTAATATTTCCTGATTCTAGATACTTTGGTGTCTCTCTTTCTCATTATCAAGACCTAAAAATAGATTTATAAAATTTTCATAAGATTATGGAAATAGAATAATGATATACAGTGATATTTTAAAAGTACTTCTTAGAATTTGAAAATAAAACATTTTCTATTAAAAATATGCCCATAATAAAGGAAAGGGATTTTTATTTTCTCTGGCTATAGCTCTAAAGCTATTGCTAGAGATAATGTATTTTGATGAAGTAACATGAATATTATAACCGTCTTTTGTCCAGAACTGAAGTCATATCTCTGAAAGTGCTAATTGCTCACAAAAGCACAAAAAAGTACCTGCTTAATGGTATTAAGCCAGTTATGCTCACTGGATACACTGTTTTCTCATGGGTCTTTGAGTCATTTTGACTTGGGGGGAAAAAATGTCTTAAAGTGTTTACAAGTAAATGTCATGATATTTTCCAAGAGAAAAATATATAGCTGTAGAAGGATTGCAGTTTCATTCAAAAATTGCACATTCTTATGAATTTATCAAATGGGTAAAAGAAAGTGAAGCTGCCCTAAGAGCATTCTCTCCAATTAGCTGAGTGTCCTAAAAGTTAGAAAATCTGGCTGGGACTCAATATTACTACCTATAAAAATAGATGTTGCATTTAGTGTAACTATATAGTCTCTTGCAGCTCCAAGATTCTATAATTCTTAAATTGTATATCTCTATCTCTGTTTTTAGTGATTTGATTGAAAAAAATCACACTTACAATGAATCTTTCTATAATTACAGGTTTTATATGGGGAGAAATTAAACAAATGTGGGATGGTGGACTTCAAGATTACATCCATGATTGGTGGAATCTAATGGATTTTGTGATGAACTCCTTATATTTAGCAACAATCTCCTTGAAAATCGTTGCATTTGTAAAGGTAACTACTGTTTATTTGTTGGTAAAGCATAAGTTCTGATAAATATTGTTCTACCTTCAATTGCTGTTAATTTTATTAATAATGTTACCTAGAGCATTATCTGGATGTGATATTCATCAGCTCATGACTTTATTGATAGATAGGTGTAAAATACATAGGTAATACACAATTTATAGTCAGAAAACAAATTTTAATAAACACATAGAAGTTGTTATCCAATTTTCTTGCATCTAAATTGAATGATGCCTCAAAATTATTCACAATAGCTGCTCTAGTTTCTAGTCCTTTTCATTTTAATGGAATTCTACCTCAAACACTGTTTGAATTTTGACAACCAAAATCTATTTTTATCAGTTATAACCAACCGATAAAATTACATAGACAGATCAAAATATTACTCTTTCAAAGCATTGAAATTATTATTTCAGTTTAAACTAACAGAGTGTGATATAATTAGAGCAGAATATAATTTCTTTCTCCTCATCCCATTCAACATGACAAGGCCTGAAATCTCATACACCCATTACTCCCACAGATTTTGTACAACATCAATCTTACCCCAAACCACGTAATTTACATAAAACATTTTTGTTCTGCCATGACAATTGGGATTATTTTGTACTTTGGGGGATGTTTTTCAAACCAGTGTGTGAACGTCTCCTCCTTCCTGTCTTTCTTTTTCTTCCCACTTTCCTTTTCTTTTTTAAAAAATGTTGTTTCAAAATGATTAGTGAATTAGTAAAAAAAATAAAGAAAGTCTAGTTGGACTTTACATGAATAATTAATGGAATTTAGTGATCTGAACTAGAAAATGCTAACATGTAGGTGAACTCATTCATTTTGTCTAGTTCTTAAAAAAAAGGCCTGTGTCTCCTTGTGCAATGTTCAGCTATGACAGGGTCAAAATTGCCCAAGGTTGGAAAGGCCATAGTTTCCAGAATTTGTTCAATTAAAATGTTTCCAGGGGCCGGCCCAGTGGCATAGTGGTTAAGTTCGCGCATTCCGCTTCAGCGGCCTGGGGTTCCCCGGTTCAGATCCTAGGTGCGGACCTACTTGCTGCTCATCAAGCTGTGCTGAGGCAGTGTCCCACATAGAAGAACTACAACTATGATACACAACTATGTACTGGGGCTTTGGGGAGAAAAGAGAAAATGAGGAAGATTGGCAACAGATGTTAGCACAGGGCCAATCTTCCTCAAAAAGAAAAAATGTTTCCAGTACTCACCAAAGCATTAGGGAAAATCACTTTCTACCAGTTTCATGGGAAGCAAGTTATGTTTTAAGAATGGAAACATAGTTTGGTAATTTTTCCTATCCGCATTGAGGTTAATACCCTTGAAGACCTTATAAAGATAGCAGAAGATAAAGAAGATCTTAACCAAGGAGGTTATGCATCTACATAGGAGACAGTCTGTTTTTAAGTGTGTATGTATCCACTTCCTCTTTCCTTTGTTATGATCCTTAAATATATCTATAAAGTTGTTTTGCACATCTCTGTACTAAAAACTAATATATCTGTTTTTTGTGGCCCCATGCAGTTATAAAAAGACCATAAGAGTTCTCCTCAAACTTTCAGATGCATAAGAATCACCTGGAGAGCTTGCTAAAACACAGATTCCTTTTCTCAATCCTCAGAGATTCTAAATTACAAGTATTCAGGAGGGGCCTCAATTTGCATTTCTAACAAATTCCCAAGTGATGGCAATGTAGCTGGTCTAAAGGAAAACACTTTGACTGATGGGCTATATAATTCTATTCAACAGTTTAGAGAAGTTGGGGATTAATTCTAAAAGGAACCTTTCTCACATATTTCTTACATACAATATTTATGCTAAGATACATAATATTTGTATATATTATATTATATGGTGTTTACGTATATTGCATATATGTTTTCATAGATAAGAACTCTGGTTTATTGTGGGTACAATTACATAAATTAATGGATACTTGTGGATTTTTTGCCTCAATGCTTTTGGATATAGGATTTGAATTTTCATAAAAAGTTGTAAATGCTTCATGTGCAACATCTATTTTAATATTAAAATATAAACATTGTTCTTTATACTATACCAAGGGAAAATTTATATTTAAAATTAAACTCACCCACCAAACATGACGAAGAAAGAGAAAAAGGGGGGAAAGAGAGATGGAAAAATACACAGAAATTACCTTACATGATAATGATGTAAATAAGATGGAATGTTCAGGAAATATATAGTTTGCTTATTCACTTTGGTTAGAGGTGTTCAGCTATGATTGTAAACATAAACTATGACATGTTCTTTCTGAATGAGGAGTTTGTGTGACTAAAACTGGAGCGGCACGGGTAGTGTTTCACGGCATGCACTTCAGAGTCAGCTCTCCTGGGCTCGGTTCTTTCCTCGATCACTTACTGCTTGTGTGAACTTGAACCTGTTTTGTCACCTCTCTGTATCTCATCTATAAAATAAGGAAAATACTCATTTCCACTCTGTGCTGTTGGTATGAGAAGTAAACGAGTTGGCATATTTGAAGTGCCTGTTACAGAATAAACGCTCCCTATTAGTTTTTCTTCTTTCTCTTTTAGTCCTGTCTCCTCCTCTGTTTTCATACACTCTGAGCCCACTACATTGCCTTTTGTAATATCTTTATTATGACTCTTCATTTGCTTTATTTTAGTTGAAAACGAGTTTGAGCACACGTAACCTGTGTGATTTGGGGCAAGTTATTCAATGCAGGCTTCAATTTTATTACCTGTTAAGCGAGGACGATGATCAAAAGAACACGTACTTTGGGTGTCTGTGATGTCATGCTGACTTGCTGGCTACCCTCCTTACCTTATTTTTGTTCTATCATTCAATTCTTCATGCTAATTTTTAATAATTTATAACTTACTATTTTAGGGAAAGCTGTCTTTTTTGTGTACAAAAATAGATTGCTATAAATAAGGCAAACAGCCGTTATGTGAATCAGGCAGCTAATTCAATCAATAATAATTTAAGAGGGCACGCTAAGAAACCGGCTTTTGATCTGGTTGCTGAGAATGCAAAGATGCCTGAGATATATCCCTGCCTTAAAGCAGTTCACAGTCAGGTAGAGGCAAGAGAGATGCATATAAATAAGGATCTTACAGTGTGATAAGGTCTACATCAGTGGCTATCATAGCATCAAGGAAGGAACTAAATTTTACTGGCAACATCCTGGGATTATATAGAGGACAGGGTGAGTGTTCATGAATATGCATGAGCATTCCAAGGAGAAAAAACCCGATGTGCAAAAGCCTGAGTGTATAAAAGAGATAGGTATCTAAGAGGGATGATCCAGGAAACAGGGAAAGAGAGAGAATGGAAAAGACTTTCCAGTTCCTGCTATAGAATTTGGATTTTACCCTATAAGTACAGAGGAGTCATTAATGAAATTTAAGCAGAGAATGAGTCCAGTGATGATGAATGCCTAAAGTGGAGCAGTGGACACAGGGGAAGCTAACAGAAGGTTGGATTTGAAAAAAAAAAATTAGGAAATAAGACCCACAAGATAGATGACATTAATTATGAAGTATGGAGTAAATGGCATCATCCTGATGCTGCTTCCTGGTAAATAGTGGGTTTTTATTGTAGTGCAGGTGAGATTATCAAAGAGTTATAACTGGGATCTCTCCTGGCATTGTACAGGTTCTGCGGCCTTTCTGAGGGTCCATCAATGGGAGTGAAAATCCAGCCTAGGTCTTTCTGGCCAAGCTATCGATCCAAGGCAAAAAAAAACCTGCCAGCTCACAAAAAGGGAAACCTTTCTGTAACTGGTCTGTCCTGAGGCAGAACCTTTCAAAAGGTTTTTAAAACCTTTTAGAATAGGTCTGACAGAGGGCCAACTTGCTTAATTGTTTCATCCTTTTGCAATTCATCCACCCGGAAGGAATATCTTTTTATTTTATTTTAATTTTTTAAATTTATTTATTTTTGGAGAGGAAGATTGGCCCTGAGCTAACATTTGTGCCAGTCTTCCTCTATTTTGTATGTGGGACACCTCCACAGCATGGCTTGATGTAGCTCCCAGGTCCACTCCCGGGATCTGAAACCGCAAACCCTGGGCCAGTGAAGCGGAGCATGCGAACTCAACCACTACGCCACCTGGCGGGCTTTAGGGCGTATCTTTTTAAAACACACAAAAGTGGGGCCCGTCTAACCAAGGCCATGGTTTGGGCTCTGATCCACACTTGATGTGAGTACTGCCTATACTACTTCCTACCTGTGAGATTTGGGACAAGTTACTTAATCTATGCCCCAATTTTCTTATCTATAAAATGAAACTAATAATCAAATCCCATAGAATGTTTGTGAAGATTAAATTAAAAAACACGTTCAATGCCATAGAATAGAGCTTAATATAAGCACTCAGTAGTTGTTTTGCATTTTTATGCACAATGCAACAGCATTATATTGTATAGACAAAGACAGAACACAGAGGTATATGTGACTCAGTGTCCTCCTTACACGGAAGGCTTTGTGGTGCTTCCTGGAATACCTTGATTCATGATCATTTCACAGTTCATGGATTGTGGCTTTTTTTTTGTTTTTAATTTGCTCCTAATTCTCTAGAGGAAAGTCTGTCGGTCATTTCCTCTTCTCACCATGAATGAGGTGTGAATCCAGAGCTTGTTGATGCCTGGGCACAATTATACAATGTTATTTTACCTTCGTTGGGGCTGGTTTTCTCCTAAATATTACCTAGCCCTTTCTCCATATGTACAACTTAGCTCTTATATTCATCTTCAGTCTTTTAGCAGAATTGATTAATTTCCTATGCCTCTTCCACTATGTAATTTAAATAATATTTTCAAAAATCAAATTATTATGAATAAGAACATTTATTTAACAGTCATGATGGATTTTTGTCATAGCAACATTCTTCTAAATAGTTTTAAGTATATATCTCATTGATCCTTACTAGTTTTATCAGCTAGAAAAGTGGCAAATATTGTTTCCATTTCACAAATGCTATAACTGTAGGGTACTCACCAAATTATGGCATTTTCTAAATATTCTTTAGTTTTATGGCAGAGAACTGTAGAGATTTGAATCCTAATTGTTTAATCTAGTAATATCTACCACAGGAGAAAATCAAATGCCCTCTTATCATCTTTCACTAATTATCTAACCAATTTGTAGAAAGGGAAAGGTTTTCACTTTATAAATCAGACATTAAAACCAGTATGCATACATTTTCTACTTAATTTCATATGACAAATATTTTCATTATGCATTAATTTAATTTTTACTTATTTTGATTCGTTACTTGACTTTTATAAGTATGCATCAGAGACTATAGAGGACATAAAGATGAACTAATATATATTTTCCTATATTCAAGGAACTTATGACCTAATGTCATGATTGAATTCATCTTCCTTTCTTGATACTTCTGCTAAGATCTTCATGACCTGGCACCAACTTCTTCTCAGACTCATCACTATTCCCAAACCCTCTGTATTCTGGCTATATTAAGATACTCACATTTCTACAAATGATCCCCCTTTTCTAACAACTGTGCTTTTGAATATGTCTATGATTCTTCACCTAGAATGGTTTTTGAGCTCCTATCATATATAGAGCAGTCTACTAGATGTCCAGCACCTAAAATCATTAGACAAACCTCCCGGCATGGAAAACTGGCAAGTAATACAAAGGCAAATATTCTATTATGTGGGTCTGCAGTTCTCTTAAAAAGAAGAGTCTGAATAGAAATGAAGGCTTAGGGCAAAACCAAACTATGATAGGTTTAGCCTAGAAAGCAAATACTTGAGAGAAAAAGGAAATCAGGAAATGATGGTCCAAGAAAAGCTATAGGTGTGTAGGGTAGCTCTTAACGTCTCTCTCTCCCTCTCTCAAGAATTATTCTACAACGTGGAGCTACCACTCTGGTCAGCAGGATCTTAGTGTCCACTCCTCTGAAGTCAAAGAGTACCTGTCAAAGGAAGGATTAGCATTGTTTAATGCCTGTCTTCTTCACTATATTGTAAACCCATATGGCATGAACTAGATCTTGTCTGTTCAAAATGATGCACCCAAAAAATAGCCTGACACAGAGTAAGCACCCAACATATATTTGATGAATGAGTGATATCTGAAGAATCAAAATAATTCAGAATTTAAATCCATTCTAGATAAAGGCCGGGTATTAGCAGAAAGGCATTTTGGTGAGAAGGTAAGGGTAATTAGGGGAACTACCACTACCAAAGGTTTGAGCCACAGAATGAGTACCTAATTAGGGACAAGTGGCTGGTCAATCTCAAAAGAAAGTCAAGACTCAAATTCCATGGCTTGTTGGGAAATCAGAATTTCATCTGGAGGACAATGCAGAGTCACTGAAGAACATTAAGCAAAACATGAGGTGGTCTGATTGGCCCTTTTAAAAGATGATTCTGGAGGAAATAGATGATTGTACAGATAAGGTTCCAGGTAGGGAGAGCAGTTAGGAGGCTATTATAGTAATTTCTCTGTGCAATAGAAGAACTCTTTAAGACAGTGAGGATACCAATGAAGAGGAGTAAGTAGTGTGTGTGTGTGTGTATGTGTGTGTGTATATATATATATAAAGATTTGAGTTTAGAGACTGGGAATTTGGAAAGGAAGACTCCAGGATCAACCTCAAATTCTGCCTTGGTGATTTGCTGCCATTCACTAAGATCAGAAAGCATAAATGAAGAAAGAGTTTGAGGATGAAAAGATGATGAGTTCCATTTTTGACCTGTGAGTTTGAGATGCCTGTAAGACATCCAAGTGGAAAAGTCAAGGCAGAAGAATGTAAAATATGACTGTTAAGTGAGGAGTCTGGGCTGGAGACGTGGAGTTGAGAGTCATCAGTGCATAACTGACAGTTGAAAGCATAGAAAACATCCAGGGAGAACAGGTAGAATGAAAAGAGAAGACGCTTGAGAACCAAATTCAACCTTTGAGGGGTGAGAGAAAGAGGAACCTGCAGAGGATACTAAGATGAGGCAGCACAAATGATTGAAGGCAAACATGCAAAGATGAAGAACAAATAAAGATTTTGTGGGTAATTTTTAGAAAATAGAGCCAAAGAAAAATTTTAAATTCAAGTCAATCTTTTAATTCCTAATAATAGGCATGAAAAATACATGTAATAATGTTACTGATCAAAATTGGGGTTCTCTGCCTGATGCACATAAACAAACCAATTAATTATGGCACCAGCCTTTGAGGAGAGAAATCTGCTTTTTTCTGCAAGATTGATCTCCAGGGAGACAGGGGGTGTGTGCCCTCAGATCTGTCTCGCCGATTCAGGATTTGGGGCAAAATTTAAGAGGTTGGGGAGAACAGGTTGGCATGTGGAAACTCTGGTGGGACAGGTTCTTGATTGGTGGGCTTCAGGTATTTATGGTAAGATTTTATACATTTATGATAAGACTCTAAACATTTATGATGGGGTTCTACATATTTTTGTATGAGGTAAGGGAAGAATTTTAACACTGGATCTTCCTGGGTGAGGGACCCCTCGCTTCTGATAAGTCCAGCTTTCAAGTTCCGGTCATGTCCCAGTCCTTGGGTTCCGTGGGGAGGAGGGTCTTTGGTTCCAAGATCATTTCAGGTCACGATTTCTTCTTTTGCGCATGCCCTGGCTGCGTGACTCTGCAGTTTTTCTGAAAGACAATCCTTAATCACGTTGTTGATAAGAGATGGGGTCTGTTTGAACTGGGTCTAAATGGGCCTGTGGTTACAATAACTGAAGAATTACAATTTTTCTTTCCAAATTTAAAGAACACCATGGTTTGCAAGAATTTTAAAAATTGCTCTGTGAAACAATGCCTATATTTAAAAACCTAAGTAAATGTATATGTGAATGACAAGAAAAAAAATTAAAAAGCAACATTTAAAAGAATGAAATCAGGAGATAATTACTAGATGTTTATATCTCTATTTATTCTTGAGAGGAAACAAGTTTTCTGAATCAGAGAATAGACAAATTATTTACTTACATAACAATCTTAGCAACAGTTCCCCATGCCCCAGTCCCCCACAGGGTGACAGAAGAGAGCCACATGTACCCTTCACATACAGGAATTTGTACCACAGGAGAGGAACTGGGAAATTATGAATCTCAGAGCTCCTATAGTGCAGCTGTGTCAGAAGCCGATCTTCCCCCTGGAGAAGGAGAGGGAAAGGCCTTAACTTTCTAAAGTAAACAAATTTTCTCTGGGGAGACAAAGGTGCCCAGGCTTATTATCCTTAGAGTGTAAGCAGATGGCTCCAGAGGAGATGTTTCTAAATCTCTCAGGAGTTCTCTCTTTAACATCCAAGTCTTGTTTCCCATTCAAACATCCTGTAACCCAATGCCAGCAATGTTTTGCTGAGGAAGCCCTGATCATGCATAAATGTAAACATATTCATGGAGCATTTTTCCCAACAGTTACCAGAAGTGCTAGACTCTGAGCAGGCTTGAGTCGTTACACTGGGGCAGAATCTAGCATCTCATGATTTGTAAAATGGAGAACCTTCCTCTTATGATTTTGTGAGTCCCAGCTGAGATAATTTGTTAAGAAGGGTTCTGAAGTACAGTAGGTCAGTAGTAGAGCTACAGTCAATCACCAGATGATGATGGATTCTACATCCAACTGCCTCAAACTGGCTGTGAAAACTAGAACAAGGAACAGCGTCTTCACTGGATTCAATAACATCCAAGGACCCATAAAGCTTGAACAATGTATAACTCTATCCTGGCCCCCTCAGCTCCAGACAGAATTTATCACTTTCTCTTCTCTCTTCCCACAGCACTTTGTGTTAATATCTGAGAGCATTTTTATTATAATTATTTATCCCTGTCATCCTCACTGGACTATGAATACTTGATGGGAGAAAATGTTTCTTCAGCATCTGTTACGTGCAGGGCATTTTGTTAAACATTGTGAGAAATTCTGAGAAAATGATCACATCCTTAAGAATGGTTACTGTTTCATAATTTGTACATTTTGAGATATGGTCCTAAGCCATATTAGGTTAAAAAAAGAGAGAAATATATAATTAGCCATCAACAGAGGGGGAGATATTCTCTACTTAAATATGTGTGTCTTTCAAGAAAAGTGAGAAAAGGAAGATGAATGTGATCTTAGTCTTTGGAGGAAAAGGTGACATAATATATGGGGGAACTGAATGGAGAGAATTAGGTTGTGTTTGCTACCACAAACCCTTGCTCTGATACTTGTTATAATGAACAAAAAAAAAAAATTTAAATTTTGGGGTTTTTTTTCTGTGTCTTCAATCATTAGCTATTTTATGCTGAAGCTACGCATGGGAATGTTCAAGAACAGTTATCAGGACTTAAAAATGGAAAATAATTTCCTTCTAGTTCAAACTTGATTGTTTTAAATTGTCACTCAAGCAAGAGTCTGAGTGTTGAAGAAAATCAGGAGCTTGTGATGTATTTTCTCCTCAGGGAGATTAAAAAATACTATCTATTAGTTTCAAGAGAAATAATTAACATTTGTAAAGGTCTTTGGTATAAAATGCAATATAAAAAGAATGGAAATATTCTGATGGGACTCATACAGAAGTAAAATTTTTTTCTGACATGATCATTAGGAAAAAGATGTAATTGTCTAGACATTTTTTAGTGATATGTATGAAGAAGTGAATTCAATTTATTGCTCAATTCTTATACAGGTTTAATTATATATTTTCATAATGCAATATTTCAAAGAACTAATCTGACCCTTTTTTAAAAAAAGGATAGAAATTTACCTCAGTAGAACAAAGGATGAATTTCATTGTGCTCTTTATATAGCTGAATAATGTTAAGATAATTCAAAGCTGACATTTTAATTAATTGAGTCTTGCTTTTTAAATAATTGCTGGTCAAAGTTTAATGTAGCAAGTATTTTTTTCTCAAATCACGTATTTTATCTAATTAAGGAATGTTCAAATGAATATCACATTTTCTACCTATTAAATACAAAAAATTAGCAATCACAGACTTCCAGGGTGATTTCTAAGTTAGATTTTATTTAGGATATAACAAATACAAAACACTAATGGTTATGCCCATATTGCTTATTACTATTTCCAAGGCAACAGACCACTACTTCCATTCATTTATAGGTAATTTGTACCCTACATGCATTCCCCTAAAATAAGCAAGTGTGTCAAATATGGTAAGTAAAGCTATTGATTATTTTGTTCAAAATTTAGTAATTTTCCTTTATAATGTAGTTTTATTTATTATGATATTGCTATCTTTTCCCAATATAAAATCAGATGCTTTTTTCCTATGTAACATTTTCCTTTTCTTTTTTTAAAGTTCTATTGGAAAGTTCAAGGAAAGATGTAATTCACATCGTAACAAATACCACAAATGACAAGGACGACCCAAGAAGGCCACTTTGATCAAAGTTCATAAGTTATAAACTACTTTAATAAATCCTTATCTTTGTGTAGATTAGTATTGCTGCCACCATCGTGGAGAACGTTAGCTTCCTGACAACGGGCTGAATCTACCTGAAAAAGCATCCTGGCCTGAACTCTTGACATCTTCATATGTATGTGTTTGTTTTATTTTCCCTTTGTTTCTCTCTTTTCTCCAGTACAGTGCTCTTAATCCACGAGAATCTTGGGACATGTGGCACCCCACTCTGGTGGCTGAAGCTTTATTTGCTATTGCAAACATCTTCAGTTCCCTGCGCCTGATCTCACTGTTTACCGCAAATTCTCACCTGGGGCCTCTGCAAATATCTCTGGGAAGAATGCTCCTGGACATTTTGAAGTTTCTCTTCATATACTGCCTCGTGTTGCTAGCATTTGCAAATGGTCTGAATCAACTATACTTCTATTATGAAGAAACAAAAGGGTTAAGCTGCAAAGGCATACGATGTGAAAAGCAGAATAATGCATTTTCAACGTAAGTCGAACAGACATTTCTACTGGTAATGTTGTGCAGAATTTAGAGTGTATTACATCATGAATTTGAACTGTGACAACCGGTTGCAAAGAAAATTGTGCTTAATGCAGGAAACAGAATCAGCGTGGCTTTGAACACAAATGGATCTTTCTGACATTAAAAAAAAAACATCCAGTACATTTATTTTAAGTTTCAGTAAAATGGTCTTTTTTCTTTTAAATGACCTCATATAAAGCAAAGCTGTATTTACTGTTTTAAAATGTGGAATAAGAAGGAAACCTGTATTCCATTGACAGCTTACAAGCACATTAAACGACAGAATATATGAAAAAATAATCATGTATGAACATCCAAGTGCTTTTCAATCTTTCCTCATGTGTTTTCCAGATACTAAAGTCCCTTCACATGTCTCTTTCATTCTCTAGTTCCTGACACAAAAATCTAAGCATGTAGGATCCGGTCCCCTAGCCTAGTGGTTAAGTTTGGCTTTCTCTACTTTGGCAGCCAGGATTTCCTGGTTTGGATCCCAGGCGCAGACCTACACCACTCATCAGCCATGCTGTGGCTACAACCCACATACAAAGTAGAGAAAGATTGGCATAGATGTTGGCTCAGGGCTAATCTTCCTCAGCAAAGCACAAAAAAATAAAAAATAAAAAATCTAAGTATGTAGAAATAACCAAATAGAAACCCAGGTCTAACCTAGGCCATTATTATTATGTACACAAAACTCTCTGTGTCCTTACACCTGATGAGCAGGCCTTGTCCAGTGTCAACCTCCGGTGATTCTCCAAACCAGGTTTGCTGACAACACAGGTGCATGACCACCATGTGTGATGCTCACACGGTCCTCACAGAATACACCTCTACATATGTGTCCATTTCCTTCCCACTGTGATAGACAGTTAATTAGCAGATGAATAAAAACGTTAGGTGATTTTCCTCTGCATAGTAACCACATGTGAATACATGGTCATTTTGTAGATGACTTTAAAAGTCAGACCCTATTCATGGGCCGTTATAGAATTTTATGTAATATAAGATAGTAGAATAATTTCTCAAGTGGGGGAAAATCGACAACTTCACATAAACTAAATTACTTATGGTTAAAATATTCTTGCAGTTTCAATTCTGTATCTGTTTTATCTTTGATCTCACTATTTAAAGCTCCATTTTAATTAATCAACATCTGTTTATTTGCACATGAATTTTTAATCTCAGCCTTAACTGCCTCAAATCTTTTCAGAAATAAATTTGATACAAACCATGAATCATAAAGAAACAGCAAGTCATCCCAGCTTGCCCTTGCCATTTCATCCCTTGCTGCCAGCCTCTTATTCTTCTGTGCTTAAACAGCAGTTCTCCAGCCCAAGTTACTCAGCCTTGTCATCTTCCTCATGTTCTTTTCTGACCCTGGACATGAGGGAGTCATCGAAATCCCTTGCAGCAATATCCTCGTGACTAGTGTGGCCTTGGATTGTGTCTCAGTTTTGATATCTGAACTTATCATCCTTCCCCACTCATTTGTGATCCATGACTTGGAAATTTGCCCTTGGTAGGTGGGACTAGAGATTTACAATGGTCAGATCCCACCAACTTCCCCCCTCGTAGACTAGATTTCTGCCTCGAACAAACTTTCTGGATATTGTCAGTCTGTTGACTGGCCTCCTGGATTTCTGAAGGAGAGCCCTTTTGCACGCTCAGTCTTTCACAACTCCCTGTCACTCTGTACTGTGTGCCCTGATGCAACCAAGACCACCCCGTCTATGTCTGTTGACGTATCCTTCTGATTCCATGTTTTGTCTTGCAGAAAGAACTTCCACACTGTACCTAGAACTGAGTTACCTCCCAGGTTTTCTTTAATTCAGGGAACAGCTCTGGTTCCGAGACCCAACACCTTCTCAGACATCTGATTCACCTGGAGGTTATATCTAACCCCATCTTAATTTATGATCCCTGAGATTCCCGGGAATTCCCTTGCCCTGTTCCTAGTTTCATGGTAAATGATTACATATTACAAACTAATTTTAAGAGTATGGCTAGAGAAGTCTGATGCAAAATGTCTAATATAAATTGTATTCTAAAAGCAAATATATTGAATTGCTTGGATTATGTATTATTTTTGTGCATCCACACCAATGATTTCCTCTATTATCATGAAAAGCAACAGATAATTGCATATCTTAAATATTATAGGCCCAAATCATTCAACGCAAATAAATCAGGTGTTGTATCTGAATTTTTTTCCAGATAATGAAATGTAAATCGGCAAGCAACAATTTATTTTTGTTTAAAGTTATTCAGAATAACACTGAAAAAAATAGATTAACAACTCCTAGTCTTACTAGTGCACTAGAATGTAAAGAATGCACTAGGTGGGCATAAGTTAGCTTTCCTTTGATGACTCTGTTCCAGCATAATGATTATCAGTCATTGTGAAAGGACGTTTAGTGATACCCTTGGGGCTCCTGCTCTACAGCTTATCTCTGTGTTTTTGTGGGTCTTTAATTTTCTTTTTTTAGTTCTCTCACTTCCATAAATTTCAAGCTCTTTTATTTTCACTACTCACCATCTCAGAGATCTTATTCTATATGAGGATTAAAAAGCTCAATAATTCATGTACCTAACATAGTGCCCGCCATATAAAAAAATGTCAGCTACTCTACTTCTTTTTATCATTAATGCCCTAGAGTATTATCTCTCACCTGCATCTCACATGGCTCCTCTCTATTTCTCCTTCACGCAGGGTACGAATGTGTCTGTCCCTGACGCCTGAGTTTCCCAGTGGTGGGAGTAGCTACTACTCCTGTCTCTCTCTAACCAACACTGAAACGACGTCTGGACAAGATATCTTATTTTCTTGCTTTTTATTCATTCTTCATCCAGTTGCAATTTGACTGCTGCTTCCATCACTTCATTCAAACTACTCTAGAAAATATCTGGAACCTCCATATCACCACTGTTGATGGACAGTGATCTCTTTATATCTTATTTATGTGTCTGCATCATCTGACCCTCTTTAACCCTTTCGATCTTGAAATCTTGTCCTTTAATTTTGATGTTACTGTGTTTTTGCATTTCACCTGTTTCTTCTCTAATTTTTCTTACATTTCTCTGGTAATTATATTTCAATTCTTGCTTTTAAATAGTGGTGTGCCTTAGCAACTATCCTCAGCCTCTATTACAATATCCCTGTGAAAACGCATCTGTGCTTACGGATTTGGCCCTATAAGCCTAAGAGATGACTCCTATATTCATATCACCAGCACAGATCTCTCTTCCCAAGATCTGTGTGTCCAACTGCCTTTTGGACACTTCTCCATGCATATCTCCTAAAAATTTAAACCCAATCAAAGAAAACTCATGAGTCTCTCTCAGAACTTATTCTTCCTCCTCCTTGACTCGTGTTCTTAGTCAATGCCACCACAACCCACCAGATGCTTAACACTAGATCCCCATTACCCCCACTCCCTCCATACGCAGGCAGCCAATAAATGTCTGTTCCTGCTCTTTACCATCTTGGTGCTATCTTCCCTTGGTCACTGCCCAAGCCAAAGTCTAAGTTCCCCTGCCCCTGGGCTTTGCCTTCCGTTCTATGTTTCCCATCCTGTTGCCTGAATGATCTTTCTGAACCGAAATCTTGACATTCCTCTGTGTTAAGTATCGAAATGGTTTCTCATTCCTTACTGGATACAGCCAAATTCCTTAGCTCGACCTACTGGGTCCTTCAGTGATCTGCCCCTTGCTTCCTTTTCAAGCCTCCTCTTCCTCCATTCTCCAAGAACACTTTACTCTTCAGCATTTTCTAATAGGTTGTCAATCTCCAAATATGTCATATTATCTCTCATCCCAGAATGCCCTGTTATGCCCTCCCACTTGGCAAATTTTATTCTGTTTTCCAAAATCTACCTCAAAGGTACCTTTTCCAGAATGCCTTTCCTGATCCCCTGCTGACCGTGAGCTCCCAGTGGGCACAGAATGTAATCTATGTCTTCTAGTCTCTCCATGCATTTTCCCACGAGCACATGGACCTTCTTCCTGTTCTTTTCACACTTTGAGGTTCTTTGCTCTTTAAGATGAGAAGAACCACATGTCACTAAAAGAAACCAAATGTTTAGTCACCAAAATTATTCTACATACAGTTTGAAGTTAACAATCTCCAGGTAAGTGACTCTCCTATGAAGAGAGGGCCATGGGCTTCGTGACAGATATCGTCTCATAAGCAAAACCCTTTTATGTTTATTGGCACTGTTTTCCATGTAATCAGAACTGGCCGATTAAGGTCATACTTTATTTGTTTTAGTATTACATTATTCCTTATAAACAAGAATACATTATACAGATGCATCTTGTTTTAATTTATGTTTCCTCATAGTTTTAGTCTCAAGGGATAAAGGAAAACATCAGTTGTGGAATTCGTTACCTTTTTGCTTGTTTGATTTCTCTAGTTGTGAGTATTTAACTAGGGAACAAGCTAATCGAGAAAGAGACAAAGAAGGCGACACTTCTTTAAGAAGGCGAGACTATAACCTCACTCCATAGAAATGGCCAGGTTTTAGTCTTCAGCCAGTGTTTTATGTTAAGTTTCTGTTAAATTTAATTTAGTGTGGCATTATTCTGGAAAGTTTTCAGTCCTTATCACACCACAGAATTAGGAAAACAGATGACACATAAAAGCAGTCTGAGATGTAATGCAGCTAATGACTCTTCAATCTGGGGTCAATGTTGTTATCAATAGATTTGGGAATCACTAATTTTGAAAACATTTCTAGAAGCAATGGCTTTGATTGAACCTAACTGATTGAACGTAAATTGATTTTTTAAAAATTCATATGATAAAATAATTAACTTAGAAATACCAAGGTCTCAATACCAGGGTCTTAATTCATCTAAGAATTAAATATATTTTAGTTAAGTGGAATTATTCTGCAAATCTCACTTCTGATTCATTCCACTGGAAAAAGGAAAAGAAAACAAAAATAAGAATGAAATCCAGAGTTAATCACAAAATGTCACCTTATTTTGAATTTTCAAATTCTAATTAAAATGTAATTTTGCTAAAGTGTTTGCAAATATTTCCTAATAATTAGTAGTTCTTACTTAGACAGAAGTAAATCAGTATTATTTAACCTAACAGTCCATTTATTCTGTGTCACTGTTTTTATTTGAACATTTAAAAAAAAAACTGTTATGGGATATATGTGGCAACGTTTTATATAATTTGTATCACTTATGTAACTTCTAGCTCTCTCTGAACTATTGTTGATATCAAGAGAAAACTAGCTGAATTCTATTTGTATATTCACAGTAAGAATAAACACTATTTAGAAAGGAGGAACAAAAGCATTTCACATTAAATCCAGATGACACAATCATTAATTTTAGAAATTGCCCTTGAAGTCACCAAAAATAAAGAACTCATGGCCTTGGGTCAAATTTGCTTTTTTCCTGAGAAACTTTTCAAAGAATAACTTTTAGTGGCCTTTGCCTGGGACCAAAGAATTAGATTAAACTTTCCCTGATATTATTAGAATCTGACATCTGGATTGTCCTTTAAGAATACACGGTCAGGTCCTCACATAATGCATATCCCTGCTTTCAAGTCACTGTCTGATTGAAGTTGACCAACTCAGCTTCCTTACCTCTTTATGATATTTTGTTCCATTGTTGAACAGTTCTAGCAAAATAATAAATTTCATACCCTATAATTAAAATTTAATTATATAATTAAAAATATAAAATTGTTTACTTTTTTAAAAAAGCAATAAATTTGAGAAGTCCTGAATGCAAATTAAGGCATCCTTCGTTAGATTCTCTTGGTTATACAGACCAGAAATTCATGGATTGTTTCAAGTAACAGGAGTTTGCTACGAGAATCATGAACAGGATTACGGCCCTTTGATGCTCTGAACAAGGGTTGATCTTAGCAAGGACGGGGCCTAGAGCAAGCCCTGGCTTCAGGAAGAGGAGTTGACATAGTGCTGGACCACAGGATTTCTCACTCTGAGAACCATGTTAACACGATTCAGCTACTCCCTGTCTACTCTCTTCAGTTTACTTATTACCCAGCTTATTTATCCTTCATTCTCTGCTTTTTAGTTTGAGCTGTCTCAAACCTCTGGCTTCTTATAATTCCAGTGTTCCTGACTCTATGTCCTCTCATTTCATCCTTTTTGGCAACTACCTCGTTCTCAGGATGTTTCTAAGATAAATTTTCTTAAAGAGAAAATCTGATTATTAAGCCTCATTTTTCACATTAGGCCATGCCATTGTCCCCTGGCCTCATATGAATTGGCTCTCCTTGAGTCACTTGACCACGGCTGACCTAATCCTTTGGGGCTCTGGGTGGGAGCTCCAGAGACCTAGGTAAGGACCACCTCTGATCAAAAGGTACACGTGGAACAATGTTGCTGGGCCTGAGAGCTGCCAGAAAACATGATTGACTTGGTCCTACAACATGATTCCAAACTAGTGCTAATCACCCCAAGGACTGAAACCCTCCCTCCTTGGTCTCCATGCCAGGTATGAGATAGTTCTTGTTTTGTTTTTACCATATAATTTAACTACAGTCTTATTGTAACCGTCTATCAAAGAGTTCTGTTGTCTTTATTACATTATATTAAGGTGTTATAATGGTCCTGCTGAAAAAACAATTCTTCATTTGCATTCAGACACTCTTCATCTTATCCCATTTCTTGGAGTAAGTTAAGGAAACTTTCGATAAAATCGCCGGAGTTCATTCATTGGCAGGAATGAATAAAATGTTCCCTGAAATATAAAAAATAGCAAATTTTATTTTCTAAGCGTTCTGAGACACTTTACCATCCTTCAGGATTCACTGTGGGCAAATTTAATTGCAAACGTGGAAATCCATAATGATAACATTATTTTTAATCCTCCTACAACCAAAAGCAAAATCAGGTAAAAGTACTGACATTTTTCAAAGACTTAGCTTGAGAATCTGTCATTTATTAACCATCACTCAGTGCCCTAGGACAGGGGTTGGCAAACTTTCTACGAAAAGGATAGATAGTAACTATTTTAGGCTTCGTGGGTCATATGTTCTCTGTTGCAACTGCTCACCTCCACCATTATAACACAAAAGAAACCATAAACGGTGTATAAATGAATGAATGTGACTGAGTTTCAATAAAACTTTATTTATGGACATTGAAATGTGAATTTATATAATTTTCACATGTCACAAAACAGCACTCTTCTTTTGATTTTGTTTCTCAACCATTTGAAAAAGCAAAAACCATTCTTAACCCAGGGGCCATACAAAAACAGGCTGTGGGTCAGATTTGTCATCCCTGCCCTAGGAAACTGATTACAATTTTTGAAGCTCTTGGGAAAAATACACCATTTGTGTTAGTACGATGAAAACAACTTTTTAAAATTCTTTTTATTAAGCTTAACTTTATAATTGCCCTAAAATATTATTTTACTGTTGATATGTATTTTTAAATTAATCAAATATACATAATAGCTATCAAATTCTATTGTTATATTTTATCGTATAACGGTTTTATTAATATAGCTATTAGTGTCATTTTATCTTTATTTCAGGTTATTTGAGACACTCCAGTCCCTGTTTTGGTCAATATTTGGGCTCATCAATTTATATGTGACCAATGTCAAAGCACAGCATGAATTCACTGAGTTTGTTGGTGCCACCATGTTTGGAACATACAATGTCATCTCTCTGGTTGTCCTACTCAACATGTTAATAGCTATGATGAATAATTCTTACCAACTTATTGCTGTAAGTTGAATAGCTTTATTTATTCAATATTTATTCAATACTCCCCCCAGAAGGTGTTGTTCCTAGCTGTGCTACGTCCTGTTTTCATTGGAAATAAGTCTGTAATTGGCTATTAATGAGATGGATCAGAAGTATAATATAAGTGGTTAATTTGAAGTTTCTAAGCAGTATTATATCATATTTGGCTATGTACTAATTTAGTTTTGTCATATTACGCATGATTATAAAAGAAACTAAATCTATCCCGCCAGGCAGTCATTGGCTATGGCAAGCAGTATGTGAGGTATGAATTGTGAACAGGCAACTCATCCCTACACAGTGCCTTCTGGGCTTTGCATTGTCTCTGTCTATTTAAACTACAGTCTTGATATAAGCAACTCATGCCCACTTGCCAAGATACAAAAGGTAGCTCAGAGGGGAGTCTGAGGGAAAAAGCCACAGGATTTTCAGATTCTTAAAGCCTAGAAAAAGCAGTGTAGCAGTAACCTTGAATTCTGTAGCAGAATATACAATACCATATGTGTTTATTTGAAACTCTGGAATCCAGACAACTTAATGTATTTATTCATTCATTCAGCAAATTCTTATTGAGTACTTTCTCTGTTGCCAGGTACTGTTCTAGGAACTATAAATACAGCAATGAACAAGAAAGACAAAGCACTTTTTCCCCTTGAACTCACATACTAGAGATATGTGGCTATGGCCAATAGCAATAGTGACAAAGCAAACCCATACTGGAATGAAATATACTTCTTAAGTCTTCCATATTTATACCTTAGGCAAGTAGCATTTTATAAGCATAATTGTAGCCTGCACATTTTCTCCATAAATAACTACAATTATATTGCTTCTTTGAATCTATTGCTAAACCTCTGGAGTGCTATTATTGTTATTTTGAGAAGCAATATTCTGAATTTTACTTAAACCGTTTTTATGAAGGCAAGACATCTGTCACAGATGAAAACTGCGTAAAGCATAAGATGGATTATTTTTGTTTACTGACTCACAGACTAAAGTGTTCCTACTGGATCTACCTAGATTCTAATATCTTCATGTGAATATCTGAATTTGTGGATTTTTATTTAAGCAACTTACAAATCTGAATTTTCTAAGATAGTCCCTATATATTTGCTTCAGAAGTTCTGTGTTCCTCTAGTCAACACATTTCCAAAATGGATTCTATCTTCCAGACCATGTTCCAAAAGAATTAGAAAGCCTCTAATTATCAAGCTATATACAGAGAAGCTGTATATACCATTGGGATCCTAGAAAACGTTAAATGTACTGATTTCATCATGAAGAGAACATGATTCAAGAGTAGTATGACATTTTCTTTTTGCTTCTTTGTGGGGTGCATCTTTCTAGGTTACTTCTTACAGAGATCAGAATGATCGTCAAATCTCTAGTTTTGTTTTGCCCAAACTCTAAAACTACTCGAGAGGAGAGCAGGCACCGAGGACCTGAGCCCAGGCGTCCCTCCCCGCATCCTGTGCAGGATGCCACCTTGGAGCATGAACATGCCAAGTAGTTGATTTTCACCTGTCCCAGAACAGCAGAATTTACCCTAAGGGCTTTCTCTTTTTGTCTTGCTACCCCTAACTCAGAGCTTTAGGGTAAAGCATGAAAAAAGAGGAAAATTTAGTTGAATGGCAAAAGCAATCCTGCAGGCCATATCTAAAAGCCTGCTTCTCACGCACTCATTTGTTCATTGATCAAATATTTATGGTACATCTGGTATATGTGCTTGATTTTAGGGGTACACAGAATAATGAAATCCCTGCTCTCAAGAAAAAAGTAATGTAGTAGGGACAAAAGAAATCAATAAATAATTTCAATATTGAGAAAAGAAATTTGAGAATGTGGTGAAAATACAGAAGAGAGGACTGTAATGTGGGCTGAGGGGAGGAGGCAGCTGAGATTGATGGGAGTCAGAGCAGGCTTCCCAGGAGAGGAAAGACCTAAACTAAGTTTTAAATATTGACTAAGAGTTAGAAGGTGGGTAGCAAATGGTGGCTTTAGTCATCGCCAACCTAGAACTTTTCACCTCCAGATTTTCTAACCACTCTAGACCTTATTACAGACCCTCTCAGAATCCCAAGCCATGAACAAAGGAAGAGTCTGCTTTGTAATAGCAGTAAGAGAACATAATGAGGTCAGGATAGTCCTTAATTTGTGACTCACTGAGAATCAAAGAATCAGAAGGAGTAGAAGTTGCTCACAGACCAACACTTTCTCTAAGCGACGGCCTTTTGATTACCTTGAGCCAGTTCTGCTGAGTCCCGTTCTCCATGACGGCAGCAAACAATATATACTTTTCTTCATTAATGCAGAATCTATATGTTTGTTTAGAAAGAGAGGGAAGGTGAAGAAATAGAGGAGAGGAAGAGGAGAGAAAAGGGGAGGGAAACTATAGGTTCTGTGCTTCCATCTATGGATCAATCCACTCAATCAAACATTTGCTAAGTAACAATGAAGACCGTGCATTTTCTAGATATGGTGATTCCTGTTGAAAGCACAATCTGTCCAGTGTCTAGATTAAAATCTATATTGTTCAGAGTAGAAATGCATATACCTCATATGCATTCATTAGCACATAGCAATTTAGGAATATTAGAATAAAGCATAGTCTACAATTATTCTTCTCTAAAATCTGAGATCTTTTTTTATAATATTATTGGGTTAAAATAAACTGTTTTGAATTCTTAAAATGCTTGTATGCCTAGTTTCTACCACCTCCTACTTCCCAGATTTTCTACTTAAATCAGATTTGTGGCTAATTTAAGAGGAGACTGGCTGCCCTATATCTAATTGCCATAAAAGTTCCTAAAGTTTCTTCGGGAGGTTAATAAAGAGGAATGATTAATAAATGGTGAGGGGGACAGCCTGAGGCTTTCAGACAGCTACTAACCATATTCCCATCTGGTGCCACTTGACCAAGTTTATGTCAGGGTTCAATGCTGTGTCAGAGGCCCTCTACATTTGTTAGAGGAACTTCTCTCTGAGTTTATGCCTCTTGCCTTAAGGTAGGCAAGAATTATTCACATGGAAACATATCAAGTAAGACTTTTCCCAGAAACACCAGAAGGCTAAGCTGTGAGCATCCATGAAGGTGCATCCACTTGGGTAGGGCTTCAAAGCCTTGGGTAGGACATGAAGCATTGTTTGTGGCCAGAATCTAATGAAGCTGAGCTAATGTAAGCCTACGGTGCAGGAAATGAAGATTCATCTTCAAGTCATAACTAATCACTGCAGTCTCTTTAACATGGGATTATTTTAGATGTCTGTTTCACAGACTGAAAAGTGACAGGAGAGCTGTGACTCCTTACCAGGGTAAGTCATCATCTGAAATGTTTAGAGGACTATCTCTGGGAGTCAGCCGTATTTCTGTAAGCAATTTAATTAATGTTCTAAAAGCCACTCAAAGTCAGGTTACAGGCTCTTTGCGAGGTTTATCTCACCTTATTAATTAAGAAACCTGTCAGCGGTTGTCATATTCTCCTGTTCAGGACCATGCAGATATAGAATGGAAATTTGCTCGAACAAAGCTTTGGATGAGTTATTTTGAAGAAGGAGGTACCCTTCCTACTCCCTTCAATGTCATCCCGAGCCCCAAGTCTCTCTGGTACCTGATCAAATGGATGTGGACCCACCTGTGCAAGAAAAAGATGAGAAGAAAGCCAGAAAGTTTTGGAACAATTGGGGTAAGAACACAGCATGTTAGTATTACTCTTTTTTTTTAATTTTGTATTTGAGTATATTTGTATTCCGTATTGGATTATTTTTAGAACTTTAGCCTTTTTGTTCTTACTGGTTGCATTTCATGAACATATATTGCACATCTACCATGTCTAAGACACTGTCTGAGCACCTATGACTTTTTCACAAGCGCATTTCCTACATTGAGGGCAGTCACTGTTATTTTACTGTTTTAGTAATCACACTCGACCCAGGCCTCTCCCAGTCCCACCAGTCAAGGCTAGGGGAACTAGTACATTCTCTCTTAGTACCTCAATTTCTAGCTCTTTTCAGAATTATAACTCAGGTTATTTGTGGCATTGCTTATTCATTGTTTCTCTCTCTGGATTGTAAGGGAAGGGGTCTGTTTTGGTCACCTCATATTCTTAGTGCCTAACATAGGTCCCAGCACAGATCATATCATGCTTGATAAAAATGCCAGTTAAATGATTGAATGACTATTATGACTTCAAAATGCTGTGCCATATTCAAGCACAGTGAATTCAGAATATGTTTAATTACTTTCAACATTCTGCTTCTACTCCCAGTCATATTAAATGCCAAGAAGTTGTGTTTTCAAAAAAATGTTAGGATTTCAGAGCCATGCTCCCATTATACTGGAAGATTATACTTCCTTTGGAAATTTCTTTCATATTGGAAAGCAGGAGTTCAAGCAATTCTAGCCGAAAATATGTGTTTTGTTCCAGCCAAACCATGACATGGGATAAATTATTCTTCATTTCTTTCTCACTTTATTTCCTAATTTTCGAAGTTCTCACAGTGATGTTTTGGGAATTAATACCCTAACATTGATTAGTCCCTTTGACTTTCTCAGAGAAATTGCTTTGGAAATATTCTAATATACTTTTATATTAGAATCATCGAGTAATATTAATTATTTAACAAACAATTTTTGTTTTTAATTTTATCTAACATATTTTATGACTGCTAGTTATGCCCCAACTTCATCGCCCAGGCATTGTTATCGGCATCAAATGGGGCTTTCTCCACTGGAAGTGGCATCGATTTTCCTGTCATCTCAGTAACAACTCTAATTCTAAAGAGAAATTAACTGGCAAGAGAGTATAGGAAACAAGAAGGGGGTTAGGAGAGGCCGTTATAGTCTTTCCTATAAACTATTACTCCATGAGCTTGGAGGACTCAAGTTTGGGCATATATCTGATCTTAGAAAGCAAAGTCAGATAATGATGTCTTATCCTGCAATCCTCATATAGACTTTATCATTTACCTTAGAAAAAGTGAAATTATTTTACTCTAAATGTGTGATTTCTCTGTTAAAAAATAAGTTCATATTATACAAAAATACATGATCGTGAAATAAATGTAATGATTTAGATTTAATAAGCTATTATGTACATGTTCCACATGCCAGTAACTGAGCTAGAAATTAGGGGGTGAGAAGAGGTACAAAGGCATGGTTTCCCTCCTTCCATCATTTCTAATATGTGAGATGCAGCTGTGAGAACACATTACCAAAATATATGTTATATAAAGCATTTAACATTACAGTATAGTCATATACAAGATGCTATGAGAATAGTACAAGAAATAATTAATGTTTTCCTTAAGACAAACAAGAAAAGATTTCAGAGAAGCCAAACTCTGACTTACTTCCACATCAAAAATATACTTATCTTTCTTCCCATCTTATTCTTAAATTCATAGGAAATTTATTTAATAAATTTCTGAAAAGATTTAGTGATTAATAGTATCTTATTATGCTATCTCTCAGAGGAATATTTTTGACTTAAAAAGAGTTTCCGGGCCCAAAAATAAAGGCCACACACAAAAATAATTTGTCTTTAATATTTTAATTTTAGGCAATAGGAGAGGGAATCTTGGGTTTTAAGATGCCACAAAACTTGTAACAAGATACGGGACCATGCTCTAATATTCTAAGACATCCATCTGTGAGGCCACCAAAATAATGGAGAATGACTTTAAGAACTTGACTTCCAACTCCCCCACCCCCACACCCCCAGAATCCTCCCACTGTTGACACATTGTTAGGAATATCTTACCATCTTTTCTTACATAAAAGAGGAGCTTAACATTTGCTTGGGCTTTCCTATTCAAGTAGTGATTCACACCTTTCAGAGGGAGAGGGTAAATGGCATAATTTAAAGAGTTTTGTCTCCTATACATTACTAGTCTTAAAACAACAAATTTCTTTTATGTCTCTATCTCTCAATCTGAATGTTTTGCTCCAAGATGATGAACAGCAAGATAATACACCAACTGTATCCTCCAACCATGCCTTTTCCTTAGCCATGTAAATTTTACTAACCTTTGGTAATGGACATTTTTGTGCTTGGGGAATTTATGACAAACTAAATAAGCATTGTGAGTCATGTCTCTCTTCTCCATGCTCTTCCCACTCTAAGCCCTGCCTCTTTTCCACCAAGCCATGGCTCTAGGCAAGCACCAGCCTAATCAAACTGAATGCCAAAAATTTACTCTCTATCTGGACTACATTTCCAGAATGAGAAGGATGTAATATTTTGGTTTGCATACTCTTAGTTGAGTTTTATATATTTATATTTTAGAAGGAAATAAATATTTGAATTATTTTTAATAATATTAGTATTATTTGTAAAGAAAATATAAGATAAATGAAAAGTAAGTAGGTTGTAATATTAATAAAGGAGTTAAATGAGAAAATAATGTCAAAAAGTCATTGATTTTGTTGTGAATTCATTTCACTTTGGTTGATTCTCCTGATAGTACATTGTGTAGACACATGAAGACAAAGAGATACACACGTTCATGAAATAAAAGGTGACATTGAAGTACCATGACATGACTTGTATAACCAAGGCATGGCTTAGAATATTGCATTACATTTCAAGGGGCCTTAGAAATCATCTAGCTCAGCCATTTCCTTTAAAAGAGAATTTGTTTACCTTGCCCAGTGTTTCAGGGTCTCTTGGTAACAGAGCTGGGAAAAAACCTAGGTCTTTTGTCCCAATCCACTTATGTTTTCCATTGCCCTCTCTTGTTTCCCTGAAAAGTCTGATGACCTTGCAACAATACCTTTCAGGTTGTGTATTCTTCTTTTGATTTTTCTCAACAGCTCTTGCAGATCCTATCACTATTTTTAGCTGGCTCTTAGATTCCCGTATCTCAAAGCCCTTGTGTAACAGGCTGGCTTACCTTCTGCTCTCTTTCCAACTTGTTTATATTTATGCCACATTTTTGAAGCAGAAAATTGAAGCTAAATGGAAGGTAGAGTTTATACATTCTTTGAGGCATTTTCTCCAACTTTCCCACTTGTGATTCACTTACTTACACTTGTCACCCAGCAGCTGCCTGAATGTCACGCTTGTGCTCATTCCCTTCACGTGTTGGGCAGAGCCTGAAGCCAGTGCTCCTCAGGGTCGCTGAACTGGCCACTCCATAGGAGCCCATCACTGGTGATCTTATCTTGCTATATATGGCTTCCAGGCAACACTGATACAACTAGCCCTGGAAACTCATTAACTCCTTTTTTTTTTAAATTAGCTTTGCCCTTCCTTTTATGGGTAATTAAAGGTTCCAGTTAATTAACCTTTCATTTGAAGTGCTTTATGAGGGAAAGCATAAATGAAGCAGAAATGCTTTATTGAGCAAAACATTTATCATAGGTAGCAAACCCATTATTGAGAAATTGTTTGCCTCTGGGAAATCATGAAAATCCATGAAAGGGGCAGCCTATTGAGAGTACAATAATAAAATAAGAAACATGCTGTAGCTTTTGGGTTTAATATTACTTTTTGTCAAAGTTTGTGCTTAACCCCATTTTATCAGCAAACACTCTTCTTAGCATTAAAACACTGGTTCTCAAACTTTAGTGTGCACTAGAATCATCAGGAATCTTCATTTTAACAAGCATTTCCAGCTTGTATCTTTAACTAGAAACTCCTGTTAAGGAAAGCGTGGGTATCCAGCTCAGCTTTTTAAGCTAAAACAAAACCAACCCTTGTGCTTGTTGCTCAAGAGGTCCAGATCATTTAAGGTAAAAAGATACTAATGCAATACTTCCCCAAAGTGTTTAATTAATATGAAACATTCTCAATGCCACAGATCAGGGTTATAAATGGAATTCTTAAGCTAATAGGTCAATATGCTAAACAAAAAAGACTAGGTCTCTTGACAAAATCATAAAAAAGTTATTTTTAACAGCCTTAGTTTTATGTTTTCCACTTTCTAGTTTTCTCCTGAGCACATAGTGAGGAGAACATGAAACATGGTCTTTGCTAGGGTCGGCTGGCATCCCTCAGCTCTGGGATACAGATGGAACAGTCACGCCTGACCAGTTGCCCCAGAAAGATGCTCAGTTAAGTCACAAAGAGAATCACAAACAGTGACTGGATTAGCACCACTTGTCATCAATAAAGGATAAACGCTACTAGTACGTTCCTTTCAGACGTCATTTTTAGTGATAATTTATCAAAACGTATTGTTCCTTAGCGTTCCTGACTTCCAGTAGGCCTAACTACAAATCTTACAGATATGACAATATGCATCCATGAGTATCTGTCAATCCTTAATTTACACTAGAAGATTTACTAACAGGGCCTTTTAATTAAATTTTCTTTCCCGAGCGGGGATGTAGAGGAATGAATTGCTTGATGCTCTT
This sequence comes from Tapirus indicus, assembly GCA_031878705.1. Taxonomy (NCBI): domain Eukaryota; kingdom Metazoa; phylum Chordata; class Mammalia; order Perissodactyla; family Tapiridae; genus Tapirus; species Tapirus indicus. The sequence goes on from CM062930.1 coordinate 64,486,676, forward strand.
GATATTTCAAGAGTGAGATCCTGAATACTTGGTCTGACAAGGCGACATTCAAGCATTTTGTGTCGTTTATTTTTATATGCTTAGAAAGTGCGTATATAGAGAACAATATGTAAATCCATCTGTAAATGAGCCAAACTGCAATTTTTAAAAAGGGATCACATCTTGGAATGGCCCCTTGCCTTTTTACTTGTTTTTAAAAAGAAAAGAACACGGCAAGCTGCGTGCCTTAAGGGATTCACTCAGCAGAGCAAAGAATAAAAGGCATACTTCACGGGCTTGAAATCAGTGATAGACCAGAGCTGGAGTGGAAACGAGAGAAATCAGCATCTACAAGTGGCTGCAGGGAAGCAGCGGCGTGAAGTGAGCCTCTCGTTCCACACAGCGGACCTGGAGAGAACGAGAGATAAAGAGTGAGAAAATGTCACAGCCGATTCCCCAGAGCCCTTCCTTTCAGAGAGCAGCCCTTCCTGCTCTAAAGAAGTGACAGTTCCACCGAGATGTGCAGTTACCTCCCAGCAGCGGAGGTTTCTCACTAGTTGGTCTTTTCCTTTATCATCAGTTCTATGATCCAAATACTGCCGTTGCCTTGTCCTGACAAGTCAGGAGGAACTGCAAACTGGGAGTTATGCTAATGTGGCACACGGGTGTGCCCTGGGCACCCGCGTTAAAAGCCACTCTGCCAAGGAACATTCTGCGCACAGTACTAGACTTCTGATATAATTGACAAAGAAAACTGCCACTTCCTCCAAAACAGTCTTCCTAGACACCAAGTTAAGGAAAGTTCTTGATTAGTCACGTGATCCATTTTTCTTATCTTAAACACGACTGACAACCAATCTAATTGAAAAATATAAGCTGCAAAATGCAACTCCACAAATTTCTCAGTAACATTGTAAACATGAACTCATTCACAGAGAAATTCTTTATTCCTAATCTAGGTCTGCCATGCTATAATTCTACCTAGTTTATTATTTTCTAGTAAAGACAGAGAACACCTAGTCATTGCAGATTACTTTATCAGTTTGTGAATGGCTTGAAAAAATTAAATACCCCTTACCCACTTAAGTATTTTTTAATGAAATGTCTCTTATTATACTACTTTTATAAACACAAATTGGTCAATTCTGTTCTTGGTCATTTCTAGTGATAATTATAAGATGTAATGCCTTCCTTTATTATAGTAAATCCCTTTCTAGCTCAGCTGATCTTTACCCAACACAAAGGTTGCAAACAAGCTAGGTATTGTTGATGGTAGTTCTATTGTATAGTATTTAATGATGTCACTAATTGTCACAAATTATCATTATGTTTATTGCAAAGAGTACATATATTATGGGTTGAATGTGTCTCCCCAAAAAAGATATTTTGAAGTCCTAATCCCCAGTATCTCACTGCAAATGTAATTAGTTAAGGTGAGGTCACAGGAGTAGAGTCCTTATTAAAACATGACCATGTGAAGACACAGAGACACAGGGAGAGGACTAAGTGAAGATGGAAGCAGAGACTGGAATTATGCAGCTGTAAACCAAGGAACACCAAGGATTGACAGCCACCCCCAGAAGCTAGGAGGAGGAAAGGATGGATTCTACCCTGAGTCTCAGAGGGAACATGGCCCTGCCAATATCTTGATTTGAGACTTCTTGCCTCCAGAAGTGCGACACAATAAATTTATGTTGTTTTAAGCCACCCAGTTTGTGGTACTTTGTATGGCAGCCTGAGGAAACTACCGTTAACATATACCATGCATTTTGTGGTTAATTTTTATTCAAATAAATGTGGATCTGGTATGGCAAGGATGTTGATCCACAAATTCAAATGTGTTGGGAGAGAGGGGAAAAGTCACAGAATACAGGGCAGATGTGTTCAGATGTCTCCTAGTGTCTGCTTGATAGAAAGAGCAATGAATAAAGAGTGAGTTCTAGCATGGGATTCCAGAACTGGCACTGTCATGAGAATGTTGTGGCATTTTACTCACTCAGCTCTGTGGGCCTTGGTTTCCTAACTTATAAATGAGACAATGAGACTGGACCAACTCTTTTGTTCTAATAAACAGTATGTGTATCCTTAAAACCTATATGTCAATTGTCATGTATTGAAATTTAAAACCCAGTCTGATTTTTCTTGACCTTTAATAGATCCTAGGAAGTTAGAGAATTAAATTTTAGTGTTAGCCTAAGAAAGCTAATTAAAAAAAGAAAGAGGATCATTTTACGCATTCCTAATAGACATATTCACAATTTATCAATGATTTTATTGTCTATGATAGTTTCCCTTTGCTAATGCTGAGAAATGTGGATTTGTGATCTTATCCGCTACTGTGTCTATAATCCTCAAGTCTTTTGTTCTAATCTTCCCCAAAGATTTAAAATAGACAGTGGCATTTTCACCTTAATGTCCTCTGTTAGCATCTCCAAAATCAAATTCTTTATTATTTTTTTAATAGCACCAACACCTCAGCAGCCAGGCTAGAAATCTTCATCATCATGCTCCCACCCCGGCTGCCAAACCCCCTGGCTTCTGTTTCCCTTCAATGTTCCCTGTCCCCTTGTGACTTACTGTCCCTTCCTTTCCATTTACACTGCTACCATTTTAGCTCACCCCCACTTTACCTTCAGTTACATTCTGGTAATAGCATCCCAACTGATATCTTCATCTACTGATTCTCTCCCACGTACCTTTCCTACCTAATGCTGCTGCCAGATGACTATCACAGAAGTTAAGTTTTTTCTACATGTCACTTGACTAGTCAAAAACCCCAGGTGCCTACTAACCACTGAATCCACTGTGTCATCTAAGATTCAACATAAGGAACTCATGCTAACCTTCCTACATCATCTAATCCATGTGCTCCTATTATCAGAGCACACTGCAACTGCACTGCTAGAAGTCACCCTAACATGTCTCTCACCCTCTAGCACTAGCATATTCCAATCTTCTAGAACACCTGTGTTTCTCTGCCTGTCAAATCCTATGATTCTTTCATGTCCAATCTAAAATCCCATTCCCTCTTTGAAGGCTGCTACTGATTCTTTCCTTAGCCCAATATTACCTCTTCCTTCCCTGTACTCAAATAACATTCTTATAGCACTCCCCATGTTTTCTCTTGTATTTTGCCTTCATCTGTGGTCATATGTGTTCCTGGTATTTTACCTATTAGACTATAAGTCATTTAAGGGCAAAAAGTGTGTTGCATTCATCTCTGGTTTCTTCTATCCCACTGCCATGAAGATGTAGTCACTTAATAAATATATCTTGTATATATCTTATAAATATATAAATAAATTGGCCGCAGGCTAAGAGCCATGATACAGAAACCCACAAAGGAAAATTCACAGAGGTCATAACAAAAATCCAGTATAATGCAGAGATGCTCAAAAAACTTTTGGGACACCCAAAAGATGACTGACCCAGCACTATACACCTATTCGATTGGCCAAAATCCAGAAGACTGACAACACCAAATGCTGGTGAGGATGTAAAGCAACAGGAACTCTCATTCATAGCTGGTGTGAATGCAAAATGGAACAACTACTTTGAAATATGGTCTGATGGTTTCTAACAAAAGTAAACATGCTCTTACTATACAATCCAGTAATCACACTTCTTGGTATTTACCCAAGGGAGTTGAAAAACTGTGTCCCCACAAAATCCTGCACGTGTATGTTTATAACAGCTTTATTCCTAATTGCCAAAACTTGGAAGTAATCAAGATGTCTCAGTAGGTGAATGATAAATAAACTGTGGTGCATCCAGACAATAGAATATTATTCAGAACTAAAACGAAATGAGCTATCAAGGCATGAAAAGACATGCAGGAAACTTAAATGCATATTGCTAAGTAAAAGAAGCCAATCTGAAAGGGCTACATGCTATATGATTACAACTGTATGACATTCTGGAAAAGGCAAAATTATACAGACAGTAAAAAGATCACTGGTTGCCAGAGGTTGAGGTAGGAGATGGGGAAAGGAAGGGAGGGATGAATAGGCAGACAACAAAGGATTTTCAGGGCAGTGGAAATACTGTCTATGATACCATAACGATGGACACTTATCATTATGTATTTGTCCAAACTCACAGAATGTACAACACCAAGAGTGAACCACAATGTAAACTATGGAGTTTGGGTGATTATGGTGTGTCAGTGTAGGTTCGTCAGTTATAACAAATGTACCACTCTGGTTGCAAACAATGATAGTTGGGGAGACTATGCATGTGTGGGAGTGGGGGTATATGAGAAATCTCTGTACCTTCCCCTCAATTTTGCTGTGAACCTTAAATTACTCTAAAAAAATAAAGTTTTAATAAAAACAAAAATGACTGCCTACAGAATTTGTGTTACAGCTATCTATATTTATTAGAACCATCCCCTCACACTATTACTTAAATTCAAATTTCTTGCTTCCAAACCTCTACTGCCTAGGCTAAAAGCATCCAATTCTTTAGCTAAAGAAAATTCTCTCCTCAAGCATTAAATGCCATGCAAATCACACGAAGAGAGACAATAACATCCAAGTACAATCCTTTTACTTCCCCAGAGGTAATCCTGTTATGTGTCAAATTATCCACCAATTTTAAGATTCAAGAATATTTTATAAAAAATTGTGTTATATCATATTATTAATCAGAAAGGAAAAAAATGGAAAGAGAATGGAAACTAACATTAGTTAATGATAGATGCCTTGAATCTTTTATCTCATGTAATCTTCAAGATCGCTCAGTGAGTTTATCTTTACCTTGCAAAATGAAAAATGGGCGAAGAGAGAAGATCTCAAAGATAAATTCCTTGTTCAGGTTCAGTCAACTTCAAACCCATGTGTGACCCTTAAGTCCATGTTCTTAATATCACACTACACCACCTCCCAGAAAATGATAAAGTAGAAACAGGTAGGCATAATAGTAGTGGTCAATAAGACAAGAATCAATTCCACGGTACTAACCAGAGGAGGAAAGATTAAATGGACATAAGGGATATCTGAGCTGCATAATTTAGTGGTTATCATTTGGTGAATGTATTGCAGTCATTTTTGTTTTCAATACTCAGAATATGGTTAACTTCATCCATTCTTATTTTCCTAGCATGTTGAAGTTTAGTTAGCTGATATAATCTCATAAGACTAAAAATAATTTTGTAGTATTACTATGTAATTGTGGGAGAAAATTGGTTGGCAAAAACAACTAACTATGTTAACTTAGCCTTGAACCTGGGCAATGGATATTGACTAACTCCTAAAAGTTACCATAGTAAACTTTTTCTGTGTTCTCTCTTTCTGCCAGACTATTTTGCTTTTTAAACAATTTTTATTAAAATTTTAAAATTTGTACATGAGTAGCATTCTGCTGAAGGAAAGGCAGTTTGTGCTCTTTTTAATACTAAAATGTATCATGATAATTTTCACTTATTACTCATAATTTTGTGATTCTGTCATCCTTAGTTTTAGTTTTGTGTTAAAGAAATTTAAAGGGGAATCATGACTTCAAACTGCTCTCTGTTGATTGTCTTTTATTGGCTTTTTAAAGACTGCAACAGAAGAGCAAAATGCTGTAGAATCCCAAAATAATCAAAATTGAGTCGACTAAATTCTATATTAAATTCAAAGTTTCTATCTATTTGTATCTACCTATTTAAGTAATCATAGAATAGGCATCTCCTGTACAATATTTATAGTGTGAGCTTTCTTCTTTCTATAAGTGCTATTTGTTTTGGATTTCAGGTGAGCTGTGAGATGGAAGTCACATACCTCCATCTGGTGGCCCAGTCTTAAATTCCCATGCTCTATTTTTTTCAAGATGTTCTAATTTTGCATTAAGTTTCAAATTTACCAGTCTTTTAATTAATACCATAATCATATTGAAAATTTGTTTCTTAAGATTCATATAGAAAATGAATTGTATTCACATAATTAGTGGCCTTTAGGAAGTTAAGCATTGTCTCATCTGTTTCTAAAAGTCACTAATAATCATGAAACATGAATCCATTCTCATGGTCAGTGAAAATGCCATTTTCTTCTATTCCCCTAAAGAGAAGAAAGAGTTTCTTTTGAATTGTTTGATTTTTTTTCTAATATCATTACACAGAGATGTATGCATAACTCTTCAAAATTCCATTTTATCAGCCTATGATTAAGTGTTTAGTAAGGAACAAGATCAAAAGACTTATTTAAATCCAAGATACATTATCTCTTTTGCTTTCTCACAATTTACCAAATTCATTCCTTTATTACAGAAATATTTTTATTTTAGATTGTTTTGGCCAGTTTTCTTCCTTAAGAATCAGTACTGATATTTATTCAACATGCATAAAATTGGGATTATAATAGCTTTTTTCTAGTATCTTTAGAATACTTGTGAAACCTCCACATACATAACTAGGTGTCATTTATTATTTCACTTAATTTATACTGGACTTTTCCCCAGTCATTAAACATCTTCTCTGTCCATTCTGCACTCCAGAATCACTGCTCTGTGCTGATCCCAGCTCTGCTCCCAAACCATTCTGATCTCTTCAAAGCGATAGCTGGAACTCAAATTTATTTTTAAAAACGATAAATTAATGAACCCTATGTTTGAACAGAATCTTTTATTTTATTTTATTTTTGTTAAATTCAACCATTAATTAAAACAGCAATCCCCTCTTAATGTGCATCTGACTGAAATTAGTGTCGGGGAGTTTATTGTCCCACCATGTTTCTGATTTCATGTTGCATATCACGGCTAAATTATTAATCTTGCTATGTTGATATTTGTGAAGACCATCATGTTGTTATAATGCTAGCTTTTTAGTCTACTGAATTTTTATTTTTATTTGATATGCCCCATCTGTGTCTTAGCATCATTTCAAGTGACTTGGGATATGCATCAACTACAATGACCTAATTCTCCATCACCTTATATAGAAGAACGACATTTCCATCATGTTACCTAATTCTATATATTAAATGCCGTGCAGATTATAACCTTGCACTTTGTTGTTTTGGTTCACTCATTCTTTTGAATCATGTGAAGCCCTCTTTAGTTACTGTCCATTGTCTAGTAACATTCCCTCTTTGGAGAAATGAGGAAAAAAAATATTTTTGATTAAAAGAACAATAAATTATTTTCCAGAATGGTAATACGTCAATATAACCAAAAAGTAAATGTCCCTTTCCTTTTCAGAGGAGAGCTGCTGATAATTTGAGAAGACATCACCAATATCAAGTAAGTTATTCTTGTATTCTATCTTGAAACTTACACTAAAATAAAGTACAGTCTCCTCTTCAGAAGTGACTCAAGAAAGAAAGCGCATTTATGCTTTGAATATCAATTCTGTTGTTTTAAAATGCCTCAGGAAGTTATGAGGAACCTGGTGAAGCGATACGTGGCCGCAATGATTAGAGATGCCAAAACTGAAGAAGGTCTGACTGAAGAGAACTTTAAGGTAACCGTTTTCATCTCCATCACCAGGAGGCAGACTCTGCAGAGCATGGAACCAGACACAGCACATTGAAAATCAGAGCTGGAAACAGCCACGTGTGCCAGCAAGACTGGATGTCTTCTGGTTTTAAATTAAAGCCTTATTGGATTATCAAAAAAATTAGTGGTGAAATTTCTTCTCAAAATACAGTTTTCAAACATACTTAATCTGAAATGTCAAGGGACTTACTTGGAGGCAGAGAAAATCCTAGTGCCTTGTGGCATTTGACTTGCTGATCCCAGTGACACTCTGCCGAGTGAACTTTAGTTTTTGAAATTTCAGTCTGATTTCTAAACCTGAACCATTAGTCACGAACACTCTGACGACAACAACAAAACCTTCTTTGTGCTCTGCACAGCTTTGGTAGCAGGAAATTCAAGATTTGAGCTTAATTACAACTTCTAAACTTAGTCTTTCTCCCTGTTTTTTTTTTTTTTTTTAATTCTATCAGAGGAGATGGGTGGAATACATGAAATATATATAGGCTCATATCATGTGTATGACATATCTTTGTTATTCTGCCTCAGTTTTTAGAGATTTTGGAAGAATGATTAAAGTCAATAAGTTCTTATAGGCAAAAAACAAACAAACAAAAACCCCAAAGAGGACTTTTAAAGAGAAAAGCAGCAGGTTTGATAAAAAGAATAAAGACAAGCAGCCAGTTAGGTAGAAGATGGATACATTGCAAAATTTAAAGCACAAATTGAAAGTTGGCTAGGATCCAAAATGCTGTTTGTAGTCACAACATCCAAATTTTGAAGTTAAATGATTTATGGTGTTTTAGGAGATAAGTTGGAGGCAGGAGGCCACCACAAAGACTACCGGCAGGTTAGGACCAAGAATTCAGTTGTCCAAAAAGATAAGAGAAAAGGATGAATGTCGGAAATGCTGTCTGATCAGAAGCAATGTGCAGGATTTAGTGGCTGACCCAGATGTTGGGTAAAACGAACTCCAAGGTAGTAAACAATTGAAAGTGACTGCCCATTCTTGGAAGAATAGACTCCACTTTCATTATTTTGTTTTAGATATCCCTTTGGGCGGCAAAAATAGGCCAATATTAAAAATCTTAAAAAAAAAAAAAAGCATCTCTGAGAGAGTGTGAGGTGACTGGAAAGCAGATGAATATTTTAGAGAGGAAGTATTTGAAACTGTTGCCCCCCCAAAACCCAATATATTCGACTACATAGTGGTGGAAAAGAAAACTCCTCCCATTTTTTTTACATCAACCTTCGAAGTCTCCTGTTACTACAGAACTCCAACAGGGAAATTAGTAGACATCAAAATGACACAAGTGCCCCTGAGAAAACTGGCAATTCCTAATAGAACCACAGCAGAGTGGAAACCTAGCTCTTAAAAACGAATTAAAACAGGTCAGACCCATATATGAAAGGAATAAATGGTGTTTCCTGATGTTGACTTAAGTCACAAACTAATTTTATCATTTTAAACTTCACCTAGGAACTAAAACAAGACATTTCTAGTTTCCGCTTTGAAGTCCTGGGGTTACTAAGAGGAAGCAAACTCTCTACAGTGCAGTCCGCCCAGGCCGCGAAGGAGTCTTCCAATTCAGCAGACTCAGATGAAAAGAGTGATAATGAAGGGAGCAGCAGGGACAAGAAAAAGAACTTCAGCCTTTTCGATCTAACAACTCTGATTCATCCGAGATCAGCAGCGATTGCCTCCGAAAGACACAACATAAGCAATGGCTCCGCCCTGGTGGTGCGGGAGCCCCGGAGGGAGAAGCAGAGAAAAGTGAATTTTGTGACCGATATCAAAAACTTTGGGTTATTTCATAGACGATCAAAACAAAATGCTGCTGAGCAAAATGCAAACCAAATCTTCTCTGTTTCAGAAGAGGTTGCTCGTCGCCAGGCTGAAGGACCCCCGGAGAGAAATATTCAACTGGAATCCCGAGGATTAGCTTCACGGGGTGACTTGAACATCCCCGGCCTCAGTGAACAATGTATTTTAGTAGACCATCGAGAAAGGAATACAGACACCCTGGGTTTACAGGTAGGCAAGAGAGTGTGTTCGTTCAAGTCAGAGAAGGTGGTGGTGGAGGACACGGTTCCAATAATACCAAAGGAGAAGCACGGGAAGGAAGAAGACTCTAGTATAGACTATGATGTAAACCTCACCGACACAGTCACCCACGAAGACTATGTGACCACAAGGTTGTGATACTCGAAGGAGGAAGCGTTTATCATACATACACATATTTTCCGTAGTGCTCTGGGTCGGGGGAGATGTTTAAAAGTAAATTAGCAAAGGCTAACTTACACTTTCTGGCATTTATTAACTGTGGCATATTAACGTGTTAACATGTTTAAATAAGGCAAAGGCTATCAAAAATCCTTGTTTTGTAGCCTGCTTTTGCTTTCACAATTTGTTTTACAATTTTTTTGTTAATAAATAAATGCACCTGTATTCTTGTACTGTTGCAATACCCACAGGAAATTTTTAGCTATCTTTTTCAATTAAAACAAATGCAATTTATTTCATGTTGTAGTTGACTCCTACAATAGATATTTTTATATGCAAAAAACAACGTAGCTGAAATATTAGAGCTTTTCATAATTTTTTAGAGTCTCTAGAGATGGTTACTCACCAAGGACTTTTCACCCGGCCCTACAGTTTGGCTCTAAAACACAAATATGACCAAATTATTTCTCAAGATCATGTGAATAATTATAGTACACAATTAAAGCAAGCAAGCCTCTTCTCGTGGAGTCATGGTTGACCTCTCTTAAAATGAAAGTCAGGTATACTTTGTAGAGATTTACGTTGCCCAATATTTCCTTTCAGTAAGTAAAAGAAATGTTTGTCTAATAAATTTAGATAATTGATGATTTTAATGACATTTTGTCAGAAAAAAAGTATCTCAATTTAAAAAAATTGCCTTTTTCAGGTTTAACTGCTGATCAGTATAAATGTGAATAACTTGAACTTTATGAATAACTTGGCAAAAGTTCTCAGTGATAGAAAAGAATGACAATAAATTAGAATAGTTTAAGCACCTTCAACAAAGCAGGATGATTGCATCCTCATAATATCCAGGTAAAAAGGAATTCATTTAACAATCTAAATCTAAGCAAACTTAAATTCTATTTTCAACCAGTGCAATATTGTTGCCAATTCAAGAGAAGTACAAAAACCTAGAAGTTTCCTATTCTTTTCCTTAGTGACTGGTATATATTTCTTTAAAATTAAAATCACTGAAAAAATCACTATTAATTTTAGCAGTAGATATAAATATCTAGTTTTCTCCATAGGGACAACATTCTTAATTCCTTGTTTCTTTTGTTGTTTCCAATGTAATTTAGCTTACATTACACTCATTCAGTGTATATTACACTCCATTTAAAAGGAAAGTGTTTTCACCTGATATAAAAAGGGTACTGGCAACTTATTAAAGTTTAAATGATATAATTTGTGTCTATTTAAGCCATCATGGAAAAAGAAGTTTCTTCACCACATGCAATTAGCATTTATTTCAAATCAATAGAAAAATGCTGAATTCATTTTACTTCAAAAATTACCTCCATGAACTAGAGAAATTGTATATGATTTAGCATTGACCAAAAGCTACTGAGTTTTACAAAACCCAGTTTCTGATTACCATATATCAAAAATAAGGAATAACACCAGCCACTGTTCTATACGCCATACATGTATTAATATGTATGTACTGCTCATAACAACTCTCTGAAGTACTACTATGCTTATCCCCACTCTTATTCCTCGTCTACAGATTAGGAAACTAAGACAAGCTCTGACTTGCTAAGGTTCACAGCCAGCGGTGGTGCTGTGGTGTATCCTTCAGGGCTGTGCCCTTAACCACTGTGCTGTACTGCCTCTCAGAACATAAACAGACCAAGCAGGGAAATGTGTGTATATAGGAGTTACTATCGTCACTTCAGAAATGCTATGTTTTGAGAGAGAGGGGGTTTAGTAAACTCTGTAAATTTGTGTTCCTTCTTGCAAGGCAAGAGGAATGTGCAAAATTAAAGATGTATTTGATTCTTTAGACTCAATTACATTATAGAAGTTAGATTTTTAAAAAGATATTTAGTTTGGGATATCAGAATTTAACTTGAAATATTAGATTTTAGTTTTCAGAAAAGCCAGAGGCACTGAGATACGGCTCACGCCTAACTGATTTTGTTCTCAGGATTTAGGAATGGGCTGGACAGGTTTGGAGAAACACAATAAGCCCAATGAGTGTTCTTACTGCTTCAAGCTCACGTTTATCTCATGTTAGGACTCAGAATAAGCCCTGGGGATAGTGAAATGAAGAATGCCCGGTGGTTCTAAGTTAGACATACGGGAATAGGGGAATTGTAGGCCTAGTCTCTATCCTGGGGTATTTTCCAATGATTCTTTTTCTGCCCCCCTTGTCTTTTTCCCCCCAAAGTAAAGACTATATACATCACCATTATACATGCTTTACCAGAATTTGATTTCAAAATTTCTCTGTTCCTTCAAATAACGCCAACACCAGTATAAGCAACAAGAAAAATTTTTTCCCAGTAGTTTATTACATCAGGGATTAGGGTGCTGATATTTTACAGGTCAACGTGGTGATAATAGGGGGACTTATCTGGAGCCAGTAACACCCTGCTTTTCAGTGTTCTGGAAATAATCATTTCTAACAACGCTCAGATGTCACTGACAGATGCATTTACGTGTTTAAACAAAGTATTGGATATTGTTGGTACCAGATGTCCTAGAATTGAATATTATTCTAAATACGTAGGGATATTAGGTAGCATAAATGAAGATGAACAGTAGAAAGGAATAAGAAAACATAAAACAACAGCAGGATTGCAAATAAAGTGATGATGTTTTTGAGGTCTTTAAATGAATAATTTGGGGTTTCTTTCCATTTCTATTATATTTCTGTCAACAGAAATTCCTAAACACCAAAGAGGTTTGACATCACACCTTCATTGGTATAAATAATGTTTTTGGTGTGTTTCATGCCCTTTTGATTTTGCTGCTGCTCACCCATATTTATTTATTTATTTTTGGCCAGGGTTGGGTGGAAGAATGTCTAGAAAATCCAGTTTAACTTTAATAGAATTAGGTTAAATTCACAGCACTTCATTTATCATAGATATATCTTTGGAAAACCCATTTATAAGAAAGAATGCTATAAAGACGTACCTCACCATTTGTGATAGATGTATTCCTGAAAATATCTGTGTAAATAAATCTATATAAACTTCAGTATGGAAACTGGCTATGTAAAAAACAATGGTAGTGAATTATTTTGTAAAATGATGAATTATTTTTCAAAGTGATGATCATCCTGAAAATGTAACTGTTTCATAAGTTGGATATTTGTATATCAAATTTTCTTAGATATTTTATTTACTGGCTGGCAATTAAAATACTGCAAAATCATACTCACTTTCTTGCCTTGACCTGGATAGAAACCTGACATACTTTAGTAATCAAACACACAAACCCAAACGATGAAATTTCTTGGGGTGTAAAGAAAGAAATTGATGAAGAGTTAAGGGTAGTAAACTTATCGTATTATTTTCAAAGAAGCAGTCAATTTTCTAGCCAGTTCGGAAGGAATATAGGCAGCTGGTGGTATAAAAATGCAATCTTTTAACGTACAACTAGAATGTACAACTATGTACTGGGGCTTTGGGGAGGAGAAAAAAAAAGAGAGGAAGATTGGCAACAGATGTCAGCTCAGAGAGAATCTTTCTAAGCAAAAAAAAATGGACTCTTTTAATATTTAATAATCCTTAATAATTCTGGGCATTAGTTGAATGAATGATTGTCCAGTCTCATGACTTTTTGTTGAAGAACAGACATCAAGTACTGAAATCTATCCATTCTTATATATTGTGCATTGTATTTGCAGCAGAACCTTCTACAGTTTAGGCAGCTGCCAGTTTAAACAGTCAAGATGGTACCCCTAAAAATCAGCCTAGCAAAAACCATCCATGTGTCTCTGCAAATATGTTTACAATCACTCAAGTTAAAAAAAACACATTTATGAATATATTTCACCATTTTGAAAGTTATTTCTGCAAGACAGCTTTATGTTTTTTCTTGTTTTATAGTTTCCAAAATTCAGTAACCATAGAATTTAGAAATTTAATATTTCTGTCTCCTTAAAGTCAATTTCAAAAATATTATTTTAATTATTTCACAATATATTATAATGCATTTGCTTATATAGTGTTATCACATGACTTTTTGAAAAATTTTAGAATCGTATAAAAAGTTCTTCAGAGATCACTGGAGAAACTATGCCCAGGGCATTTATGGCAATTATCCAAATTTACCCAGCTAATTAGTGGCTGAGTGGAGCTTCAAGAAAAAATTCTTCATCTAGATATTTGGATAAGACATCAGGTCATAAATACCTTAGCTAATGAGTTTTTATTTTTGTGAAATTTTGTGTTCTTTGCTCTCTCCTTCAGTAGAAAATATTTATACTTGTTCAAACTGTCCACAGCTAAGAATCAGAATTAATATCACATTACCTTTTTTCCCTACAAAATTGTGGTCACAAATTTTTTTAAACCTAGTGTCTGTTTCCTAAAAATACATTGTTCATCATTTTCACTTCAACTGTAGATTTTGTGACAATGCACAATGGTAATAACAAATGTATCAAATAATATTAAGGCTTATCAACTGAAAAATGATAGAGCTGGAAAATATGAAGCTGAGCCAAAACTGAGGCCATGGGACCAGGGCCAGATATGGCATGCTGTCACCGAGCTGACAAACAGTGAAGCTGTCTCCACCGATGAAATTCATCAGTAGCAAAACCACCAGTGTCCTCCAGAGCTGCATTGTCCAATATGGTCGCTACTACTCGCCAATGACTCCTAAGCACTTGAAATGTGTAAAACACACACCAGATTTCAGACTTAGTATGAAAACAATGTAAAATATCTCATTAATATTTATATTGATTACATGTTGAAATGATAATATTTTGCATGCATTGGGTTGAAATATACTACTTAAATTTTTCCTTTTTAATGTAGCTACTAGAAAATTTGAAAATACGTATGTGGCCGGCATTTGTAACTTGCAGTACGTTTCTAGTGGACAGCGATGCTCTGGAGCATCTCTATTTGTTTCACTCAGTTCATGTATTTCCATCATTTGAATTTCATAGGTAAAACTTACAAATTCAACTACTCAAAAAATATTGATGTGGCTCAACTGAAATTTGGCATCTCTCCTTGATTCCCAATCTCCTAATGGAGTTATTGCTAAAAATTTACTATTTCTCATGTTTTCCCTTGGCTTTGCAAATATATTAATATATAAATATGTATATGTATGTATAGGTTATGGTTTTTTATTGTTTTCATCAAGAATGGGATTATACAATACCTGTAACTTGTTCCTTTTTTATCTAACAGATTATCATGGAAGCCTTTTCTAGAGCCACTTAATATAGTGGAGCCATTTGAATCCATTCAAAGAAATTCTTTCATTAGTTGCTTTACCTATTGAAATATTTGCACACAATATTTTTAAAATCACTATGGAAGAGCTACTTATTGGGCCAAACAAGAGGTTTTGAGGAGTACTTGAGAGACAACAAGGTGTTTCTGGGGGCAAATATGCTCATTTCTCTCCTCTGTTGACAATTTTTCAGAGTTCTCTATTTTCCTTGTGATTAAGTCCAGATTCCACAGCATGATCTTTGTAAAGTGGCACCACTTTACCAGTATCATTGCTCAGCATCATTCTCTTGTACACACTAAACTTCAGCAATTCTGGGCTTCTTTTAGCTGTTTAAGATGTAATATTTCTCTTTCTCCAACATTTGCAAATACTGTTCCTCCAGGCCTCGATCATAATTGGACCAAAATTTTATCACTTTAAAGATTTTTTTTTAATCCAGGATTTTAATCAATTCTAATTGGTCTGTTTTTTTGGTTTCCTTTAGGTCTAATTGTTTTACCAAATGTCTTTTTTCTTAAAGATTATCTTTTCCTAAACCAGATAATGAGCCAGGTTTCCCCGCTCTGGGAATAGGAGGTTATCTGCATTGACTTCCTTTCAGGGCATCAATGTATTTAGAGAGGTTTAATTTGCTCCCAGGAAATAACTCACTGTGTTGCTTCAGCATTCAGAATGCAAAATGACCTGTGGTCTGCGGGAAGGCAGGAAGCTGATATCTTTTCATAGCTGCTATGGAGTGACCGCAAATCAGGCATTTTACTCATTTAGATCTCATCTGCTGATATTTGAAATTTCTGGATGAAAATGTCTCATCTATCTCCAAAATACTGAACTATGCTAAATCACCTTTCTAAAGTTAGAAGTACCACACAAATAGGAAAGTGGAAATGTAGAAAAAATAAAAGCACCATAAAATATTCCGTGAATGGTTATTTCTTCTGTTTTTTAAATTAATTTTTTTTTAATTTTGAGGTCATTACAGATTCATATGCAGTTGTAAGAAATAATACAGAGATAGCTCGTGTACCACTTACTCATTTTCCCCCAATGGAAACATCTTTTAAAACTACAGTACAGTATTGCAAAATATTGACATAGGTATAATCCACCGATCTTATTCAGATTTCTGCGGTTTTCTTTGTACTTATGGGTGGGCTTGAGTGTGTATTCAGTTCTATACAATTTTATCACATATAGGTTTGTGTATCCACAGCTGTAATCAAGATACAGAACATTTCCATCTCCACAAGGATCCCTGGTATTACCCCTTTTTAACCACATCCATTTCCTAGCACCCCCCAATCCCAAACCCCCGAAAACTACTAAGTTGTTTTCCATTTTTATAATTGTGTCATTTCAAGATTGTTATATAAGTGAAATCATACAGTATGTAACCT
The DNA here is from genome assembly GCA_031878705.1 of Tapirus indicus. Taxonomy (NCBI): domain Eukaryota; kingdom Metazoa; phylum Chordata; class Mammalia; order Perissodactyla; family Tapiridae; genus Tapirus; species Tapirus indicus. The sequence continues at coordinate 64,502,981 of CM062930.1, forward strand.
TCGGGGATTAGTATTTTTTCACAATATAATTCTCTGGCAATTCATCCAAGTTGTTACATCTATTAATAGTTTGTTCCTTTTTTATTGCTGAGTCCTATTCCATGGTATGGATGTGACACAATTTGTTTAACATTTCACCCATTGAATGATATCTGGGCTGCTTCCAGTTTTGGGCTATTACAAATAAGGCTGCAGTGAACATTCACGTCTAGGTTTTCGTGTGACCAGGATGGCAGTTGCTGGATAGTATAGGAGTTGTATGCTTAGTTTTGTAAGAAACAGCCAACCCATGTCCCAGTGTAGCTGTACCATTTTACATATTCACCGGCAATGTATGAGTGAGTCAATTTCTCTGCATTTTTGCTAGTATTTGGTGTTGTCAGCAAATTTTATTCATTCTGATAGTTGTGTAATGATATCTTATTGTGGTTTTAATTTGCATTTCCCTGATGACTAATGATGTTGAACACCTTTTCTCATGATTATTTGCCATCTGTATGTCATTTCGGTGAAATTTCATGATTTCGTACATGTTCTAATGAGATTATTTATGTGATTTTTTTTTATGTTCAGTTGTGAGAGTTCTTTTTATATTCTAGACACTAGTCTTTTGTCAGATATGTGTTTTGTAAATATTTTCTCCCAGTCTGTAACTCATCTTTTCATCCTCTTAACAGAGTCTTTCAGAGAGGAAAATTTTTAAATTTTGATTAACTCCCATTTTTCAACCTCATGTTTTATGGCAATTCTAAGATGATGAAGATTTTCTCCTGTTTTTTTTCCTAAAAGCTTTTTACTATTGTTTTACATTTACCTATATCATTTTTCCTATTTCTTTTCTTCCAAGTACTTTAGCATCTACACGGATTTACAGAAGAAAAGTCGTCTTGAGGAGTGGGATCACATCCATAGAGAGAGGCAATGGGGAGGGGACTGTTAACAGGCACATATGCAGGTGGTGGTGAAATTGGGATGACAAAAAGAAAGGTAAATCATTTTTATGAGATAACAATTGACTTAGTGACTCATATTATAGCCAGACTTTTCTAAAGCTTGAAAAAAAGAGCTCAAATAATGTTTCAATTTCATTACATTTCTCTCAACTTCCTGAATCAGATGGAGAAGCAGTAAAGAATGAGAAAAACTGCTGTGTTAGACTGAAAACCAGAAATACAAAAAGTTTTCAAATGTACTTTCTTTATGAGACCCAACTGCTATTTGAAAAAGGCTGGGATATGATCTGACTGTCAACTTTCTGACGATTAATCACTAAATTTGAAGCTAGTATGTAGGTGCCATTAAAATGACCAATCATTTGTTTAAAATGCTTCTTTTTGGCTTTAACAGTGCACAACAAAAAAAGAATAATTTGGGTGTAATAGTAATGTAATTCATTGCTGTAAATGTAGTAAAACTAGAATAATGAAATTATAACTACATAAGAATATATATGAACCATTAAACAAAACAATTTAGTGTACACACACACACAAAAATGATTGAATAATAAAGAATGGCATAAAAATTCCCATTTCAATCAAAATCAACTCTGAGGCTTGTATTAGAAAAGAAAATTATCACTAATACCTATAAAATGTGGGCTAGAATTTTGGCTAAGTCATCAAGATATATTGTAATAATATTTTGATTCTCTGGTGGAAATATGGCAACTGAATCACTTAATCAATGAAAACTATGGGCATTCTTCTCCTATAAAATTCAAAGTTTCCATTTTACAAAGCACAAAGTTGAAAATTGTAACTCAATTCGTAAGATAATCTAGATCTTTAATTTTGTTTTCACTTTCTATCATTTCCCATCCCCTCCCCCCATTAGAGATTTGGCCCTGTGGTAAACAATAGGGATAAAAAGATGCGGTATACTTTCCAGAGGAGCTCACAAAGTCAAGTCCGGAAAATCTCACTTTTGTTTCACATTGTTAGAGATTAGAAATAGTATTGTTCTCTATACAGCTGGTGCTTAGCAGTCAAGGTTTGTAGACTGGATATTTTTTTCCTCATCATCCATCAAGCCATGTGAAAAGAGACTATTTTGCTAAATGAGATATGTATTTTAGTTTTCTTTGAGGTAGAAATGTAATAAGAAATACAGAAAAGACATAGTTTTTAATTTCATGCCTAAAATAAATTTATTTAACTGGTGATGGATTGATCAATTTGCATCTTCATATTTTCACCCAGCTACCTAGTAAATTACCTTCTGCAACAATGATTCCTTCATTCACAAATATTGATTAAGCACACATTTTGTGACAGGCATTGTGACACATGCTAAGAATAAAATAAAACAAAAAAGTTATTAAACTAAAAAAGGATTGATCTTCAGGAAATAACAATTCAGTATGGTAAGCATGATGTCCTTGGGGAGCACCTAGGAGGGGCACCTAACCTGGTTTGGATACGGAGAACAAGAAATGTCTATGTTAATTCCTAAAGATGAGTAATAGTTGTTCAGAAGTTGGTCTTTATCCTGGGCACAATTGGGAGTCATTAAAGAATTTCATGTAGGAGTTTGTCATGACAAAATTCTCTTAAAGTAGAGATGGAAAGAGATGTGAAAATCATCACATTTGCACTACAAAATTAAAGAGAAATGACTCCTTTTGATTCTGAAAAAGAGGTTTTTCAGGATTTTGCTTAATGGTTTTAAATAGCCTAACCTCCAATCTGCAGGTAATAAATGAGTAATAATTTTTTCTAAAGCAAAACAAGTCAATACAATTCTAATTAGTTTTCTATTTTATCTTTTAAAAAGCTGAATATGTTTTATATTCATCATCATGAATTTTCTGGCCATTCTTAATCATTTGAAGAGTGATTATCTTTTTTTAATAGTTTTATTGAGAGAAAATCCACAAACCATACAATTCACTCATTTGAAGTGTATTCAGTGGTTTTTGGTATATTCACAGATTTGGGCAATCATCACCCCAGTCAATTTTAAAACATTTTCATTGGCTCAAAAAGAAACCCTCACCTATCACCACCCTATCCTCCCCCCGTCCCTCCGGCCCTAAACAACAACTAATTTTCTTTCTGTCACTATAGATTTCCTAGTCTGGATTTTCATATGAGTTGCATCATATATATGGTGTTTTGTAACTGACTTCTTTCAATTGGCATAATGTTTTTAAGGTTCATCCGAGTTGTAACATGTGTTACTACTTTGTTTCTTTGTATGGCCAAGTAACATTCCATTGTATGTATATACCACATTTTGTTTATTTATTTGTCTGTTGATGGGCATTTGAGTTGTTTCCACCTTTTGGCTATTATAAATAATGCTGCTATAAACTTTCACATTCAAGGTTTTGTGTGGACGTATGTTTTCGGTTCTCTTGGGTAAATACCTAGGAGTGGAATTACTGGGTCATATGGTAACTCTGTGTATAATCGTTTGAGGAACTGCCAGACTGTTTTCCACAGTGGCTACACCATTTTCCATTCTTACCAGCAGTGTAAGAGAATCCAGATTTTTTCCACATCCTCATCAACACTTTTTCTCTGAGTTTTCTATTCTAGCCATCCTAGTGGGTAATGAAGTGCTTTCTCAAATGGTTTTGATTTGCATTTCTCTGATAACTGATGGTACTGAGCATCTTTTCATGTGCTTATTGACCATTGTATAATTTTCTTGGAGAAATATCTGTTCAGATACTTTGACCATTCTTAATTAGGTTATTTGCCTTTTATTATTGAATTCTAAGAGTCCTTTATATACTGTAGATACAAATCCCTTATATATATGACCTACAAATATTTTCTCCTTCTCTGTGGGTTATCTTTTCACTTTCTTGATGGGGTCTTGTGAAGCACAAAAGTTTTTAATTTTGGTGAAGTCCCATTTATCTATTTTTCTTTTGTTGCTTATGATTTTAGTGTCATATCTAAGAATCCTTTGCCAACGTCATGAATTTTTAGCCAAATGTTTCCTTGTGAAAGTTTTATAGTTTTAGCTCTCACACTTAGGTCTTTGATCCATTTGAGTTAATATTTGAATATGCAGTGAGGTAACGGTCCAAGTTCATGCTTTTGCAAGTGGCTATCCAGTTTGCATGGTTTCTTGGAAAGACTATTGTTTCCCCATCGAAAGGTCTTGGCATTCTTGTCAAAAATCAATTGACCATAGATGTATGTATGGATTTATTTCTTGACTCTCAGTTCTATTTCATTGAGATATATGTCTATCCTTGTACTATTACCACACTGACTTGATTATTGTTGCTTTGTAATAGTTTTGAAATCAGGAAGTGTGAGTCCTCTTAGTTTATTCTTTTTTTTAGCATTATTTTAGCTATTCTGGGTCCCTTGCAAACCCATATGCATTTAGAATCAACTTTTCAATTTTTACAAGAAATTATCTGGCATTGTGATAGGGAGTTTATGGAAGCTGAAGGTCAGTTTGAGGAGTATTGCCATTTTTAGAATGTTAAATCTTCTGATCCATGAACATGAGATGTTTTCCCATTTATTTAGATCTTCTTTAATTTCTTTCAACAATGTTTTTTAGTTTTTAGAGTATAAGTTTTGTACTTCTTTTGTTAAATTTATTCCTAAGTATTTTACTCTTTTTGATGCTGTTGTGAATGGAATTATAATTATTTTTTAAGATTCTCAAGAGTCAGAAATTATTGATACGCAAATACATAAAAAGAAATTCATCAATGCTATAATTACATCAATTAAAAACTGGATAAAGTGGGGCCGCCCGGTGGCGCAGCGGTTTAGTTTGCACTTGGCAGCCCGGGGTTTGCGAGTTCGGATCCCGGGCGCCCGCCGACGCACTGCCTGTCAGCCATGCCGTGGCGGCGTCCCATATAAAGTGGAGGAAGATAGGCACGGATGTTAGCCCAGGGCCAGTCTTCCTCAGCAAAAAGGGGAGGATCGGCAACAGATGTTAGCTCAGGGCTGGTCTTCCCCACACACACACAATAAAAACTGGATAAAGTGAAATTTCTACTCCTTGTTACCTTAGAAACTTTTGCTAAGTAATGATGCAGTCTCTGATCCAATTTCTTTTATTGACAAAGCCACTTAACTGCTGGAATTGTTTTGAAGGTGGTATATATAAAAGCCAAGAATAAAATAAATTATGTATTTAAGCATACAATTCTCCATTCTTGTTCAGATTTCTACTTAATGGTCTCATTTTAACTACTCTGCATAGTATCTATGTAACTTTTGTCAATTTAAATTGCAGTGTGGTTACATGCGTTAATAATATGTTTGTTGGGGCCGGCCCGGTGGCGCAGCGGTTTAGTCCGCGCTTGGCAGCCCGGGGTTCGTTGGTTCGGATCCCGGGCGCCCGCCGACGCACTGCCTGTCAGCCATGCCGTGGCGGCGTCCCATATAAAGTGGAGGAAGATGGGCACGGATGTTAGCCCAGGGCCAGTCTTCCTCAGCAAAAAGAGGAGGATTAGCAACGGATGTTAGCTCAGGGCTGGTCTTCCTCACCAAAATAATAATAATAATAATAATATGTTTGTATTTACATCTAAACCTAGCATTATCATCCATCTTACCATGCCATAATGTGAACACAAACTTCCCATGTTCCTTTTTAAGAAGGGATTTTCAAATTGTACTGGGTTTTATGTATGTATCCACTGTAGTTTGTTGATGCTAATATGCACTATGTAAGCATTATAGGAGATCTCATTTATGAATATCTAATTATAATCTTATTGATCAATGAGGAATGAGGAGTGAGGAAGTGGATTAAAATACTACTATTTTTCATATTTGCAATTTTACTATACTTAGTAATGGGTTTTTTGACTAATATGGAAAGTATGCCCATAAATTTTACCGAATCAAGTTTACAGAATCAAGATATCCCATTAATCTTACTATATAGGACAGGAGGAAGAATAAATCTAGCTACTTTGAAGGATTAGTGCTCAAATTATTTCCTCAGAGGAGGCCATAACCAGACTAATTGGTTAGGTTAGTTGAAAAAGTGAGATGAAAAGAAAAAAAGTGAGTGACTGTATCAGAAAACAAGGTCCATGATATCTGAAGATTAAGATTCCACTATGGATGAGAAAAAAAAGCGAGGAGGAAGATGGCAACAAGCACAACTTCACATCCACGACTCTTAGTAGAAGAATGATTAGGACTGAAGCTCCTGACAAAGCCGCACTCACTGGCCTTCATTTGCTCTTTCTGACCTTGTCAAGGACAATTGAAAGAGGAAAAAAACGTTTTGAGGAAATAAAATAGGCCAATCATGGATACAAATATTAAATGTTTATATATGGCTTTATATATGCCTACATGGCACTAAAATGAGTGAGAAATTGGTTATAATTGTGTTTAATAAGTGAAAATAGCCAAAGCCACTCTCAATCTAAATTCGTTGACCAGAATCCTCTGCTTTGGCTATTGGACTTGAAAGCAAGAAGTTTAATTTCCAGCTTTATTCTAATGTCTTTATCGGCTCTTTTGTAAAATATGAAAATAGCAACTTACTACTCTGGACCAAGAAGCTCAGTTATCATTATGATTTTAAAAAATGGAAAAAGAAATGAAAAGTATTTTGTCAAGTATAAGGAACTATGAGTGCATGGTTTTCTTTTCATTACACGAGGATAACACTAAGGAATTTCAAAGAATTTAGGATTAAGTGGTATATAAATTCTTCACATATGACTTGGATCAAAGAAAAACTATGCAAATCACCTTGGGAAACAGAATGAGCTGCAGGCCAAGAAGACTTCATTGCAACCTGATCTAATGTATTAATGTGGCTAAACAAAGAAAGTGACTGTCAGAATGAGTGTGACAGCCACAATCTGGATAAATGCTATAAAGAAAAGATAAAGGAGGGACTGGCCCGTTGGCGTAGCGGTTAAGTTAGCGCGCTCCGCTTCGGGGACCCAGGTTCACAGGTTCGGATCCCAGGTGCGGACAGACGCACTGCTTGTCAAGCCATGCTGTGGCAGCATCCCATATAAAGTAGAGGAAGATGGGCACGGATGTTAGCCCAGGGCCAGTCTTCCTCAGCGAAAAAGAGGAGGATTGGCAACGGATGTTAGCTCAGGGCTAGTCTTCCTCACACAAAAAAGAAAAAGAAAAGGTAAAGGAGTATCAGCCAATTTTGGCATTTCCAAACACATATTGCCCTGGAAAAGAAGGAATCTTTGTCCATGTATTTGGATCATTCAGGTCCCACGGATAAAGCTGACCCAGTGTGGAGATAAATGAAGGTATGCTGATAAATGCCTCTGATACCATGCCCCAAATTTTACTTTTTAATCCTAGTAAGGTCCCTCATTATAGGTGTGTTCATGGAGCAAATGCACCACTAATGTTGAATCATGTATTCTGGTTTATGTGACAGTTATAAGCACGGAAATAAGAAATAGCCATCTTGATTATAGAAAGCAAGCTTCTGAACTTAAGTAACTTGAGTCTGTAAGAGATGGGACCATGCTACAGGCACTGACAAAGTTAGATTTCAGAGTCTGCAGGTGAAGAGCCAGACACTGAATTATGGCCAATTAATCAAAGAGAGGCCAGCTTGTGAAATCTCCTGGGAGACAACCAACTGGGCTTTCTGAAGGAGCACACATATCTGTATCACTAGGAGTATTTACTATTCTAATACCCCTAGTTATTGTTATTATTATTGCCCAATCTCATTTTACGCGTTGAGGACCTAAGTCACTAAGCAAGAAAGTAAAAGGATCACAGATTCTATCTACTTTGGCTTAGATCAGATTCTGAAATTTACAGAAATAAAACAAAATGTATATACTAACAAAACCTATGCATACCCTAGGGTTTGATTTTAAAGACCAACTCAGGCTGGTGGTGAGAAAGATGGAGAAGTCAGGAAGCATGCTCACAACTCTGGCCTGGGCAGATGAATAGCTCAAGGGATGAACAGAATGAAAGGAAATGACCAAACAACCTAAATAGCCATGGCCAGAAAGACAGTGGGAAATCAAGAGATATAAGAAAGAAAAGCATTTTCAGGAGAAAGTGACTTGCGTTGTTAAGAGCTTCAAGAAGTCAAATAACATAAAGATAGAATTTTTCTGGGAACAACAAGAATGAAGAACAGAATGGGTTAGAGCAAGTTAACATGAGATTCACAGGGCAGAGCAACATTCTGAAAGGTGCATTAAAAATTGAAAAAGATTCCGACTCCTGACTTCCTGCTCTCAAGATATTTGAGATGTGGAGAATGAATCACATCCACCGGACAGGGCTACGTGGAGAGATGGTTTCCTCAGGTGAGAACCAAGGATTCAGGAGGGGGAAATTGGTGGAAATTATTTTCAGAGTAATGGGTGATTATTTAAAATGCATTTATTTAGCATGAAATAAGTAAATTATTAAATAATTGTTCCAGAGTTTAAAATTGAAGGGTTTGAGGAAGAAATCATGGGAGAGAATAGATGATTGGGGAGAATAACATTTAGGGTAGTTAACTATATAACAAGGATATAAAACAGGGTGGTTCTGGTGGTGGCAAGATTTCCTAAAATAATCGATTTCCCAAGTTGCTGGTAGATTTGGGAAAAGAGTGGAAGCATTACTTACATTACTGTCCTTTCTGGAAAAAAGTACGCTCGTCTTTGATTAATTGTGTCTCTGAGAGATTCTTAGCCCAGGTGAGCAGGGATGTAATAGGTTTAATTACAGATTAAAGAGTTTAACTAGGAGTCCTAGATAGCAGTGGATTTATTCATCTGTTGAATGGAAGCATTAACTGAAATCAACATTTTTTGTATCTTGAGAATTGGTTTTGAAAACCAGGAAAGAAAAAAAAGAGACTGATTAAGACAATGACATAAGCTTATTCAAAAGGGTTAATAGGTTCAGTGCAATTTTTATAACAGGTTGAATAAGTTAATCTCTAGCTCTCAATTTTTATGAGAGTTTTCAAAAATCACTGGACTATCTAAACTTTTTCCTAGCCAGAGACTTGTTTATTCCTTGCTTCTCTGTGTATTTTCTGCCTCTTCCTCTCTAAAATACTACTCCCTAAAGCAGGGGCTTTATCCATATTGTTCATTCTCATATTTCTAGTGCCTAGAACAGTGCTTGGGATATTAGAGTATACCTAATAAATATTTTTAAATAAAGTTTTGAAATGTTCCTTCATACTACCAGGTTCACGTACCACCCAATTTCCTCTGTCAAGAAGTCAATGAGGTAGGAATAGTAAAATGTATATAAACTCAGTGGTTTTCTAAAATCACAATTTTTACAGAATATTTAACAAAGAAATGAAAGAAAGAAAAGTAATCTATTTTTGAACACTTACTTATACCAGAAGACTTTCACACATATTTTATTTAATGTAACTCACAAAGATTGTTAATAAATAAGTTTTGTAGGTGAAGGAAAAGAGATTGAGAAAAGTTTGATACTTTGCCCTGTGTCAAATGACATGTTTGTAGAATAAGATGGGTTTTAACATATGCACCTCACTTCAAAGAAGAAGGAGGAGGAGCAGGAGTTGGGGAAGAGAGAGAAGATAGAAGAAAAAATAGACAGTAGAAAAATTAACAGTTCTTGAGATAAACACTTTACCTCATAATTTTCATAAGAATTAGATGTGATAAACTAATTCTCATATCACTCAAAATTGATGATCATAGAATTTTTGTGATTTTTCCAAGTGATGCATAGCTAAAAGGTAGAGGAACTGGGTTTTGAACTAGGATATTTTTAAGCCCAAAGCCCATGCTCTTCTTATTACATCACTGGTTTTGACAGAAAAGAGAAGAAGAAAGAGAAAAAAAAGCAGAATATATTCAATTTCATTTAGAACCCAAACTGATTTTCAGAAAACTATATTTGGGCTGGTTCTTACAGTCGTGGTTAATTGAGGGACACGGTCTTCCTTCTTTCTCACAAGTCCCCTTATTTCAGTTAGCTGGGGTTACATTGTTTGCATTTATGTGTTAATATACTAAAGATAAAGTTTAGTATAATAAACTAACTACGAGGAAATTATGATTAATAAGCTGTTGTTCTGTACACATATAATTATCATCACGGATAACTGTTTCTTCTCATACTGGAGAACTGTTTCCCGTCATATTGGAGAACCTGTCAGAGAACCACTGTATAAACACAAACAAAAAGAATGCCTTTGTTCCTTTTCTTTCTGCCTCTATAGAACATAGACATGTGGAGTCTCCATAGTAGTCTAAAGAAATCCACCCTGAAATTAGCCCCAGGAGTGACCCACATGTTGAAAAGTGTAGCATGGTGGGACAGGAAGTGCACTTTTCATTAAACATGTATTTGAATGACTACATTTCCAGTTAATAAAGACAGAGTAGTTTTAATGGGCTGTGCCTACTCTAACTTTTCACATCTGTTCCTCCTTTCCTGAGCTTCCATGCTGTTTCGTTGATTCATGTCATCACCAACAATGATCACTGTAGATTCTGATAAAGGTTTCCATCATCTGATTATTGGGTAGGTGATGCATATAACAGCAGCAGATGAAAAATCAAAAGCTAAAGAAGCCAAAATTAGCTTTATGGACAGGAAAAAAAAGAGAGAGAGAAAAACAATTGCATCAACATAGAGTCAATTGTCATGACATGGTGTTTTACTGAATAAATTTGATCTGAGGACAAAATTAAGAAATGCTGCTTTTGTTTGCAATTTTTAAAGTGCCATATTTTTTTTTGTGTGTGTGTGTGAGGAAGACCGACCCTGAGCTAACATCCGTCACCAATCCTCCTCTTTTTGCTGAGGAAGACTGGCCCTGGGCTAACATCCGTGCCCATCTTCCTCTACTTTATATGGGATGCCGCCACAGCATGGCTGACAGGCAGTGCGTCGGCGGGCGCCCGGGATCCGAACCCGCGAACCCCAGGCTGCCAAGCGTGGACGAAACCGCTGCGCCACCGGGCGGCCCCAAAAGTGCCATATTTTTTAAGATTTCTGTTAGGAAATTTTTGATACACAGCCTTTGCCTGACTCTAAAATAAACAATATTACATTCTTGCCACACCCTGTTCAGGATGATTGCAGCTATTTAACAGAATTGGCTATTGACTGGTGGGAAGAGAATAATAGGGACACAAATGCTCTTTGTCTATTCCTCTCTGCTCCTCTCCTTCTTCGTCTCACCTACTCAGGTCACTCCTTCCCAGGATCAGTGATGGTTTTTCCCTCGTTTCAGAATGCTCTCTTACCTGACTCAAGTAGAGAAATAACGGCAATTGTCACAGTTTTAACTCTTCTAACACAGTTATTGCAACAGCAATCTATTTATTCCCCACCTTTCACTCCCTATCAAGAGGCAGGGAATCGTTTTACAGAAGAGACACAAGGTGTTGTGTCCAGGTCCCAGACCCTTTGCTCGTGAGTATGGGAGTGAGAATTGTGAACTCCAGTCAGGAACAGAGTGGTACAAGGATGCCTTCATACTGATTTTACTCTTCAAACATATATTTGAATGTGAGTTTGTGCACTGGCACACTCATGTCTGTGTCATAGGCAGGGAGTAGCCACAGCCTGGCTCTCAGTTCAGGGGAAATTATCAAAGGTACTTCTTCCCGGTGGGGAAAAATTTGGCAACGGCAACAAACTCAGGGGAGGGTATAAATACACTGTAGTGGACTTAAAAGAGTTTTTTATTCTCCGTCTATTAGTACCATAAAATTTCCCATAAGAGATGTTAATACTAAATACAATAAGAAAAGTTGCAAAATTTGATTCACTTTAAATCATTGCAAATAATATATGCTATTTCCATTGTAAAGATAATAAAACTGAGAGTCAAAAAGGTTAAAAATTTGCCAACCTCACACAGCCAGTAGAACTGTGCCAGGATTCAGATTCTTTCTCTTTCATGTAATAGCTGCTTGAGTATTATAGAATAATATATATATGGATATATAGAATATTCTATATATGATATATAGAATAGAGTATGACCTATCCTACAATGTTAAAAACTGTCAACCATTTTTCTTTTACATACTGCATGCTTTCAGTTTCTCAATCCTGCTCTCTGCTGTTCGTGGTTGTCAGTGGGAATACGGGTTTACATTTGGGAATGCTGCTAGAGAAAGGAATCTCAGAAATGTGGGAAGGAGCAGATGATCCTTCTATTGTAGCATTAGTGGAGACACACCATTCTGAGCTATAAAACTAGTTCAAAGACTTTCACCTAATAGGTGGCAAATTAATATCAATCTTTTTTTTCTCTCCAGTGTGGAGAATTTTGTGAAACTGTGTAGTCTTTAACTTTTTGTTTGTTTTCTTTTATTATAAAACTGCCCTTGAAAGTGCAGTTTGTATACCATTCTCTGAATATCAGAAATTGTTGCTTTGACCCATAAAGAAGTAACCTATTACCTCTAAAAATTCTGTCATCATCATTGATTATCTTACCTAGTACATTGTTGTGCAGTAATAATATTTTACTTGTCTAACTCCTAAAAAGCACAAATTTTATAAAAATTATTTGTCAAAACAATAGAGAATCATTGGCACTTCTGTCTCGTACCAACATGTATGAAGACATAAATCCTTTTTTGAAATTCCTTATTCAAAGGAATATTTAAGAGTTGTTATCTCATTTCAATTAACAATGCATTGTAGCTGTAGAATTTCCAGTTGGAGGGAATGTTTAAAATCCTCTACTTTCTAGCACTCTAGTTTCAACTGAGGTTTTGTGAAGTGAAATTATGTTTACAAGATTACACAGCAAGCTAGAGATGAAAGCAACACTGGAATCCAAGTTTCCAGATTCCTAAACCAGAATCTTAAGTCCTGTCCACATGTCCAGCCTGGAGGAATTACCATGCTGAATGGCACCTAACACTGATTAAATGCTATATTTTAGAGCTTCCTGTATAAACCTCTCATCCTGTATGAGATCTGGTTAGGGGTGCAGAACCTGACATGATCCTGTGGCAGGCTGATACCTCAGAGTTATAATTAAGTCATACTTAGGAACTATATTGTGGTATGACAGACATGACATCTATGCCAAGTCAAATTTAGAAAGTTTAAGAATGAATTTCAATACTGTGATAATTTATAGTATTTCCTTTCCTTGTGGACCCTATTTGGGTACTACTAAGCACCAGTGACCACACTAAAAGGTTTACCACAATCTGTGGCTCATTCATCACAATTTGGTTGGTAGTGGCTCATTTTGGCCAAGGTAAAGCAGTGAACAAAGTCAGAAGACTTTAGTATCACTCCAGAATCCATCTTTTAGGCCTTATCCTAACTTACCTTCACCAAGAGCTAGTTGCCTTAGCAACAAAATGGAGTTAATCATAGCACCTGGCTTACTAAATCATGAGAATCAAATGAAGTCAAATATTTTAAAGTTCTTTGAGGTGCAAAAATGTGGTAAACAAACATAGGCTTGTGACTCTCTTGACCGAACTCAACTTATAGATGCCACAGAAGCAAAAGAGAAGTAAAAAGTTGCTAAAATCTAAATCTAACACACACACACACACACACACACACTGAGAGATCCTTGGAGAAGAAAACAGGTTTACTTTCAAATGGGAGTTTGGGAACAGAATGTTAGCCTAGGACATTATAGAAAAAGCATAGGCTAAAGAAGACTTTCTAGATGTATATCACTAAAGGAATGGCTATCAACAATGTCCTATAAGAATAAGATCAAATATTATGCAGCTGTCAGAAGTAACAAACTAAATCTACATACAACTACATGGAATGATTTTTAAAACATAGTATTGAGTAAAAAATATACATATATACATATCTATAACAAAGTACTATTTGTGTAAATTCATAATCTGCAAAATATAGTATTTTGCTATAGATATATATATTTTTTACTCAATACTGTGTTTTAAAAATCATTTTTTCCTACCACACACATATATTGACAGTCAACTAATTTTCTGTGGGAATAAAAGGAATGCCACATAGGATGAGTTTAAAAAAAAGAAAACAGTAATAAAACAGAACAAGGAAGAAGACTTAAACTTCACTATGCCAATAATGTTTCATGAACTAAAGAATATCATTATCTTCGATCCACCAATTCCATGAAGAAAGAGACAGGAAGAGAAGAAAATCGAGAGGAGCAAGAAAGTAGGGAACACTGCTCAAAATTAGGCTATGCCTCCTCTGTCTTCACTGTTGGTACAGAAGAACATCCTGCAAGGGTTCCACAGTAACCATCCCAATAATACACATCATCTTTAACAAGCACACATTGTCATTTTCTTTTATTGACATTTGTATTCATATATATATGCATATATATACACATATACACACATACATATATATAATTTCCACTTATATCTTTTATATCTGCTTAGAGAACAAAGGCATAATAAAGAGACTATAAATAGTCTAACTCCATTTTTGATGTTTGACCACTAACAGCTTTCAAGCCCCACCTCTCCCATTTCCCATCTCGACTCACATCTAGACAAGCCAATAAGAAAGCCCACAAGCACTTTGTCCCTTGGTGCTGGCAGGAAATTCAAACCAAGCAACCCCAGGCCCTGTGTGAGACCACTCACCCTGGCCCCACACCCTACCTCCAACAAAAGTCAAAGTCATGTCCCCTTCCTGCTCTTTCAAGCCACTTTTGAACCTTCTTGGGGACTTACTTTGCTCTCCAGAGAAAGTCTTATTGTATAAGTAATAAATTTCTTTATACCCTCTTGGCGCGTCTGCAGCAGCATCAGTCGACATCTAGACCAAGTTTCAGGACAGTCCTGTCCCCGCTCAGGGCAACCACAAATCAAAAGCGAAAATAAAATAGACAAAGGCACCAATTTCCATTCACATGATCATTCTAATGATGATGCCGGCCCGAGGAGCCAGTATATAGTAAAAGAAAGTTGCTAAAATAGAGATAGACATTGATTACCTTCATCCTCTACCTGCAATTACCACTAAGGCTAAAGGAAAAAGAAAACCATTTTTATAATTTTATCTCTATTACTTTTTTGAATAAAATAAAAATAGCACTTAAGCAAAATAAGTCTTTTTCTAAGCCATAGGGAATATATTACTATGGTAACATGATCCTCAACAGAAATAGCAACACTGATCTTGACATACTCATAGGATTAGTTTTCTCTTGATATGCCACAGTGGCATATAGATAAGGCCTGCAAAGGCTTTAAGGAGAACATCTAAGCTACAATATAACGCAATCTCATAATGAGGTTATATTAAGCTTTATCTCAGTCACCATGCAAAATAATCAGAAACTCCTTTTTGGGCTGTGCATTTTACATGTTAATAAGGGATATAAAGCATAGTTGCTTTTCCAGGGCACACCAGCAGAATAGAAACCCCGTTATGTACTCCTTACTTTTAAGTCAGTGGCAACTGTCTATGTCTCCTGGCAGCAAAAAACAGAAAACTGAAACCAAACAACTGCAGCAAAATATCTTGCATCTTTCTAGACAAAATACTAGAAAGGGTACTTATATTTATTTACAAATTGGAAAGTTACTGTATATCATCCTGATACATTGGAATAATATTCCTAAATGTATGTGTGTATACATATAAATATATATTCTTTTTTCTTTTTAATTTGGATATGTTCCATTTTGAAGACTTGCCAGTTTAGCATCTCAGTGTCACCCTGACCTAACCATACAACCCTTGCAGTAAAATTATTCACCAAGTACTTTGTCTTTTGTCCATTCGACCTGCCAGTTCTCTACAGCTGGGCTCTCTGTATCTCCCCAAAGTTAATTTCCTGAATAGGTTGAGTTGGTACCTCTACATATTTTCCTCCGCCCAGAAGTATCTTAATCCTATAACTCCAAACCTTCCTTTACCTGCTTTACAGTTTAAAAGCACTTTTACACATAGTCCATGCCATCGTCAACATAAAATCACTCTGGGTATTTTCACTTTATTCTCGGTGCTATTGCACAACAGTTCCTCACCTATACCATGTCTATCGAGGCTGAAAAATAGGCATTGCTTAGTGCCTTTTGAAGGTCTCACTTGGCATAAATATGGAGTTGGCAATTTGGAGAGTAATGTTTACTTCTGTCAACTTTGAAAAGACACAGAATTTATTCCATTTGGATGTTTACTTAAAAACTTCCTCCTACTTTAAAAATAACTCTTAAAACATCTCTGAGGGGTTGAAAGGACGGATATTATTAGCTGATTATTCAGCTAAAGAAATTGAAGTAGAGGGATGTTAAGTGATTTTTCCAATGATCTCACAGCTGATGACTGGATAATCGAGGGTTCAAGCCAGGCTGTCTGACCTGCCAGTAGCAGCCTCTTTAAAATATATAGCATGGTCTCTCTCTTTGCTTTGTCTTTAAGTTTTAATTTCTTTACTCTAAATCTTTTTACTTTTGTTAATATTCAAATATCCCTTTAAATTTTAACATTAATTTATAAGTTTCTGTGGAAGAATGATCCAATACAAAGGTTATAGAGTGGAAAGAAAGAAGAGAAATGAAGAGAAAATAATCTTTGCTAAGGAATAGACATGGTACCAGTTTCATAAGTTTACATTGAGTTTTTCCTAATTTTTCTTATCAGAATCTGATCTCAAACAGAAAGATCATAAACTCACTTTTACCTTAAAGGATAAACATCTAAGGAGGTGGTTCCATGGCCTAGTGGTTAAGTTTGGTGCGCTCTGCTTTGGTGACCCGCGTTCTGTTCCCAGGAGCAAACCTACACCACCTGTTGGTGGCCATGCTGTGGCAGTGACCCACACACAAAATAGAGGAATATTGGCACGGGTGTTAACTCAGGGCAAACATTCCTCAAGCAAAAAATAAATTAATTAAATAAAGAGCTGATAACAGATTGAAGTTTTACTCCTGCTTCTCAGAAAAGGTGTACTTTAGATGCAATTCTTAAAAAAAAAAAAAGACTTTCATAGAGTAGAATTTCAGGCTACATCAAATAGTGGAGCATGTTAGAAGGATGAAGAATTTGGAAGAGAAGGGAAGAATTTGGTGTCTGAGAACATACCTGATAGGAATTTTCCTAGCCAGCCTTTTACTCTTTACTTGAGATGTGATGGTTGGGTCACTCAGTCTATAGGCTAACCCCAAATGTTACCCATCTCACCTTCACACTTTACAGCTGTGTCAAGTTATATAATACTATCTGAATAAAAGCAGTCCTAAGAATCATCTAATCTAATTGCTTTATTTTTAACTAATCTCAAAAACACAATCTTTGTATTGAGTTCTAAATATTTTATCTATTCAAGAGATTTTTACATGCTAAACTAATTAGAAGCTGAAAGCACTTGTTGGAATAACTTAAAAGGAGCAACAACAAAATCCAACTGACACACTTCGTGTTAGAATCACCTGAACGATGGTTCTCAGTCCTGGCTGCTTCTCATTGTTTCTTGGGGAAGTATTGATTTATTTTTTTCTGGAGTGGTAGTCTGGCCATCTGTACTTTTAAAAGCTCTTCAGGCTATGCTAATGTACAGTTAGGGTCAACAAACACTGATCTAGACATTTTATGTGATAATATATTAGAGCCCAAATTAGCTGGATAATGGTCAAAATATTTTCTTCCCTAAGTAAATATAAAACCCTCACATTTTTTAAGGTTTAACACTGGATATATAGATAAGTTAAAAGTCAACTTTTAGGACTTTAGTTACTAAAACTTTACCAAAAATATTGTCATCTGCTAAATCCTGGATTTGTTATTTTGTCAATAAAATCTCAAAGGAATTACATTAGTCATGTCTTCTAAATAAGCTATGAAGGAAATGCATCTTCTTAAAGCTTTGAAAGGAAAACAAATCACTTATTTTCATTTTACTAATACTTACATTAATGAAGAGCTATCACAATGAAACTAATAATTTGGAAGAACAGAAATCAAGAACATTTAATGATGCTAAAAGAAAAATAAACATAAGGTATTTTTATTTTTGAATTTACCAGATTTTCAAGATAGATGATGATGTATATAATACTTAACTAGAACATAAATGTTCCAAGTATGCTCCTGATTGCTAGCAGAAAGTCAACAACAAGGCATTTAATTGGGAATTAGTGATCAGAAAATATTAGGTTTCTAACTGGTGTAAATATATGTTAAGCTGTCCAAGAATTCACTTTAGCGAGAAAGCCCTAATTCCGGGATAAATTATTTAGCAGATTGAAACTTTGAGAGCCCTTGAAGAAAGTGTCATGTTGTGTTAAACTCTGTCATCTCTGTAGGCAAGCCTGAGCACAGTCAGACAAGTATCGAAAATATTAGGACCTGTATTTTATAAAGTTCAGAATAAAATCAACAGTATTCTTTGTCTAGAGACTCTGGAAAGGAACATAGTTCAAGAAAGAAACTCTCAAAATATAACTCCTATGGTAAATTATATAATATTTCAATAAGGTAAAAAGGAGAAGACCCTAAGTAAACTAGAGTATTTGCCTAGAGAGTTCTGATTTTAAAGGAGAAGATACATAATCAAGAAAGAATAAGAATGTAGAAGAATCCCAAAGCCCAAAGTGGATCGTGAGTTGTGGAAAAGTGTAAAAACAACAAAAAAAGTCTTTTTCATTTCCACAGAATGAAGCAAAGCAGGAAAGAAAAAGATCTGTTCTTAATTACTGATCATTGACACAGATAAAGCTCTTCTCAAAATCTTTCTGTCCGTCTACTCTATCAATAAGAATTTTCTTCAATCTGGTAGGGGAAAAGAAACCCCATTTATTACAGAAAGGTGAAAACCTAAGGTAGGTGTTAAGAAACCAAGAGTACCTAACTGATCAAATAAGTCTAAATCCACCAACCAATGTAACTTCTATCCCATGCTACTAGAAGTATATGCAGAGGAGATCACTGAATGGCTAGTGCAGATCTGTAATGAACTATGTTTGAATGACAGACATGCTGGGAGGTGGTCTACAAGCAAATTAAATTCAGATTTTAAGATGAAAGATTTTGAACCATGGAATTTACCACATATGTGATTCTGGATCTCAACATTAAATTTAATAATTTTTGAGCATATAAAAGAGGAAGCAGTGATTATCAAGATTCAGCATGGGTTCACCAAGAACAACTCTGCTTGGTTAACTTAACTCAGTGATAACTATGTCATTGATTGAATGACTATACTGATAGACAAAGGGAAGTTTATAGATATGGAAGGTATGTGGATTTCAATACAAAGTTATTCATGAACTATTTTATAAGGATAACATGATGAGGGGAATCTTGTAAACAAAGAAAGTATGTAGACTTCAACATTAGTCATTCGTGAACTTTTTAATAAGGATA
Source organism: Tapirus indicus (assembly GCA_031878705.1). NCBI lineage: Eukaryota > Metazoa > Chordata > Mammalia > Perissodactyla > Tapiridae > Tapirus > Tapirus indicus. Next base: position 64,522,243 of record CM062930.1, read on the forward strand.
ACATGGGCTGGATGCAAGGACAGTCAAGAGCTGAATAATCATTCCCAAAAAGCTGTGAACAAGTTAGTCACCAGGTTCCTGCTGATATTTGAGCTTTATTTTTGACCTGTTCTTTTCAAAATTAATGTAGATGATTAGGATTAAAAAATTAGGTGCCAGTTCACAAATGTGTGGTTGGCATGAAGCTGGAAGAGACAGTAGAAAAATAAAGTGTTTCCCCAAATGCCAGTCAATATTCTAACTAGATTCTGTTGATGAGCAAAATTCTTTATAAGCAGTTTGCTTTTAAATATTCTGAAGAGATTATCAGAATAATAATCAGGATCCTAGTCCTAGCAATGTGACTTCAGTGTCTCGATAAAACTTAGTTTCTACATACGTAAAATAATAACAGGTGATTGGCAGTTTTACAGAAAGTTCAGTGGGCAAAAAAGTTGAAATATTTGAGGTATATTTATTGGGCTTGGGAGAGAGATACATTTTCCCTTTATTTATACTTTATTGATAGCTCCATATAAATTAGGCCTTTTCTGTGGTTTTTTTTTTTCTATCTGATGTATCTCATTATTTTTTCAAGCTAAAAAAACAAATCATTTCTAGTTTTCAAAAGAGAAAAAGCACTCTAATATCTTTCTAGAAATTGAGAGCAAATATTTATAACAAGGATGATTGATGGTCAAAAGTATGCAATGGCATAACTAGAAAAAAAAGACTAGATTCTATCAAGACTGGAATACTAGTACCTGATGCTTGTATTCATTACTATGTCTGGTGTATGAGACTCCATATAGTAAGTTCTTAAACTATGAATTTTGTGCAGTCTAATTGTTAGAACAGCAGCTAGCAATTAGAGAACAAGAGTTATTTGTGTTAATTCTTATATAATTAATAATTTATCCCTCTCTCACAACAAATTTTCTCCAGTGTAGACTGTTAGATTTCTCTGTTTATCAAAGACTTTTTTGAGTCCTAGACCAGGACAGAGGCACAGAAAAATTAAATTAATATACATGGTATCATGATTATTCTTCCTAGCACCCAAGTTGACAATGTGTGCACTAGATTCAATTTTTAGGAGACCAGAGAATGACTTGAATGACTTCCTCCCTCGCCCTCACTCCCCATGGTGATCTAGCTTCTGTCCATATGCAATGAAAGGGTGGGAAACTGGGTACCTATACCTTTTTTAGTGTTTGATGTTCAAATTCAGTCTGAAGGGCTACTCTTGGTTCAGTCCTTAGGAAAATTGTCCTCAAAACTGACTTTTTTAAAAATCAATTTTGCAATTAAAAAACATGGTCCAGCCACTTTTACACGAATACCTGTTCAACAACAAGAAGCCACATCTCCTTAAATCCCTTGATTAATATACAATCCACGTCAGGGCATGGAAAAGACGGTAAATGCCATTGAAGTATCACTATTATTTATCTCAGAATTTATAGAATACAGAAGTATGTATTCCGTACTTCTGTTTGAAGGTTTGAAGCTAGGGAAATATAATTCTAATTCTCAAAACATCAATTCATAGTTCCAAGAAAGTCTACAAATCTAAATCAAGACAAATACAAAGAGATCCAAACCTAGAAACATCATAGACAAGTTGCCCAAAACCAAAGGTAAAGAAAAGCCATACAAAAAAGATACACTGTTTTAATAGGAAAAATGATAAGAAAGACAGAACTTCTCATCAGAAACACTGCAAGCCAGAAAACAATGGAAAAAACATATAATTGCTAAAAGGAAAAAAGTTAACCAAGAATTTTTATAAATAGAAAATATTCTCCAAAAACTTAGATGAAAAACAAAACAAATAAAAGCTGAGAGAATGTGTCTCTAGAGGCTCTCACTATAAGAAATATTAAAGGAATTTTTTTCAGGCTGAGGGAAATCAGAGGAAATTTGTATTTACTAGAAGAAATAGAAAGCACAGGAAATTATAAGTAGATAAATGTTACTTGTCTCTTTTCTTCAATTGTTTAAAAGACAATTAAAACAATAGTAATAACAATATTTTGAATTTATGACATACGTAAAAGTAAAATTAAAGAAAACAATATCACAAATGATGGGCAATAAATAGAAGTATAGTGATGTTAAAATTCTAATATTATATATCAAATAGTGTAATAGTAATTCAACTTTAAATGACTTAAGTAATCATATTATAAACTCTAGAGCAACCACTAAAATAAGTAAACCAAAAGATATAGCTAAATATCTTGGATACTTAGGCTATATGATGAATAATAAGAAACTCTCAATCTAAAGGAAAATGAAAAAGGAAGACTATTGCAAGACAAAATAGATGGGACAAAAAGGAAATGACTAGAAAGAAGTTACAATTAAACTCAATCATATCAATAACTATATTAAATGTAAATAGGCTAAACACTCTAATTAAAAGACAGATATCAAAATGAATAAATAGCAAGACCCAACTGCATTTTGCTTACAAGAGATAAACTTTAAAAACATAAAGACATAGAAGTGATGTCACCAAGATGGTGAAATAGGAGACCCCAGTCTCCATCCCCCCAACCAAGATCAACAATTAGACAGCTATCTATGAACAAAAACAGCTCTGGGAGAGCTCGGAGTCCACTTAGGAAACTTCAACAACATATTGGACAAAAAATAATCTGAGAATAACCACACAAAAAGGGAAGGAAGGGCAGCTTCATTTGCTCATGCCCTTGGACAGCGCTGCTCAGTGCCAAGAGGGAACTTCCCAGTTAGAAAGAGTTGTCCTCACTGGGAAAAGGAGATCAGAGTGAGTTACCAGCCTCCCCAGCCTTTCAGGGCATCATCAAAGGATCTGCTTCAGTTTCTCCCACTCAGAGATCAGCAAAGCTGTAACTTATAGACAGCTAGGAACAAGAAGGAAGAAGCAGGGACTACCAATATCAGCCACACAGTGAGAGCCACCGCAGTTTGCAGTGACCTGCTCTGTAGAATATGCCAGAAGATTTTGCCACTAAAGAACCAGCAGCCAACACAGCCACTGATGACCCTCTGCAAATGTCACCAGTTTTTGTCTCAGGAGTTTTAATGTTCACGGGTGCCACCCTCCTGAGTCCCTCCCCACTCCTTCTTGTCCCCCTCCTCCATACCAGAGCCCAGGATCCACACCAGCAGCCAGCCAAGGTCTCTGCAGCTACATGAATGCAAGACACCAGCCTAGACCTCCATAGCTGACCCCCAATGCTGTGCCCTATCTCTAGTCACTGGCCTGCACCACCATGCTTACCTACAGTTAGCCACCTCCAGCTGTGCACCTGTATGCCGTTTGCCTGACCCTCATCACTGGCCTCTACTGTCATACCTATGCCCATGGGGAGACCCTGTAGCCACAGAAGTGCACACCAACAACCAGGTCCCCCACAGCTGCTTGTGGACATGGATCCAGCCCTATATCCTATCACTGGCCTGCACTGCTGGGCTCACCTACAGCTAGCTCCTCCATCTGTGCATTTGCATGCCCTCAGTCTGACTCCCTTCACTGGCCTCCACTGCCATGCATCCACTCATGAAGAGACTCTGCAGCCACAGGAGTGCACACCAACACCAGGGCCCCTGCAGCTTCTGGATCGCTCACAGTTGGCCTAGGCCCCTCCTGCTGGCCCTGGCTTCCACCACTATATACGTGTCTGCAACCAGCCCCTACCAATACACAGGCACCTGCAGCTGGCCCCCACAGCCAAGTGGTACAAACCACCAGCTCTGGCCTCTACCACTATCTGCCCTGGACCTTAGCCACAGAACTGGGCGCACCACTGAGGACCGTAATAGCTCTTGCAGTCACTGAGAAGCCCTACAGTGCCTGCCAAGGATCCTGCAGTTGTTGATGCTGTGGACCCCAGTGCCTTGAGCCAATAAGATATCATGCCCCCTGGACCCAGAGCCACCAGACACCCTACATTTAGTGCCCTACAAAACTGGATCAAGGTTCACAATATGCTCCAGCATGCCCCCACCCACAGGTGAAGGACTTTCCATACCAAAGTCAGTCAATAAAGTTGAAGAGGTGACTGCTTCTTTGAATGTGCAGACACCTACATAAGGCTACAGAGATTACAAAGAATGAGGGAAACATGACACCACCAAATAAACACAGAAAATTTTCAGGAACAGACTTCAAAGAAATGGAGATGTATGAATTGCTCAATAAAGAATTCAAAATAATTGTTTTAAAGATGCCCAGAGAGCTACAAGAGAACACAGATAAACAATTTAATGAATTAAAGGAAACAATACAAGAATAAAATAAGAAGTTCAACAAAGAGATAGAAAACATAAAATAGAACCAAACAGAAATTTTGGAGCTGAGGAGTACAATGACCGAACTGAAGAATTCAATAGAGAGTTTCAACAGCAGACTGGATCAAACAAAAAAAAAAGAATCAGTGAGCTCACAGATAAATCATTTGAAATTACCAGTCAGAGTAGCAAAAAGAAAAAAGAATGAAAAAAGCCTATGTGGCTTATGGGATACCATTAAGAGAAATATCTATGCATCGTTGTCATCCCTGAAGGAGAACAGAGTGTGAAAGGAGCAGAAGGCTTATTTAAAGAAACAATGACCAAGAACTTACCAAACCTGGGGAGAGATTTGGACATCCAATTTATGAAGCTAATGGGTCACCCCCAAATTTCAATCCAAAACAGTCTTTTCCAAGACACATTATAACAAAACTGTCTAAAATCAAAGATGAAGAGAGAATTTTAACAGCAGTGAGAGAAGCAATTTTTTTCTCATATAAGGAAACCCTTATGAGGCTATCAGTAGATCAAAAACATTGCAGTCTGGGAGAGAGTGGGATGATATATTCAAAGTGCAGGGAAAAAAAACCTTGCCAATCAAGAATACTTTACCCAGTAAAGTTCTCCTTCAGAAATGAAGGCAGGATAAAGACTTTCTCAAATAAACAAAAGCTGAGGGAGTTCATCACCACTAACATGCCTTAAAAGAAAAGCCGAAAGGAGTTCTTCAAGCTGAAATGAAAGGATGCCAATTAGTAATACAAAAACACATGAAAATACACAACCCACAGGTAAAAGTAAGTATATAGGCAGATTCAGAATAATCTAATACTGTAATATGGTGGTGTGTTAACTTTAGTATAAAGGTTAAAGGGCAAAAGTATTACAAATACCTATAGCTCCAATAATTTGTTTATGGATACACAATAAAAATTGTAAATTGTGACAACTGTCACAACACAAAGTGTGCACAGGGAGTCAAAGGATAAAGTTTGTGCATACAATCAAAATTAAGTTATCAGCTTAAAATAGACTGTTATGTCAATAAGATATTTCAAGTAAGCCTCGGAGTAACCACAAAACAAATACTTATAGTAGATACACACAAAATAAAGAGAAGGGAATCAAAGTATACCACTACTGAAAATCATTGAGTCACAAAGGAAGATAGCAAGAGAGGATGAAAGGAACAAAGGAATTACAAAACAGCCAGAAAAGGATTAATGGGATGGCAAAAGTAAGTCCTTACCTATCAATAATTACTTTAAATGTAAAGAGATTTAATTGTCTAATCAAAAGTCATAGAATAGCTGTATGGATAAGAACATAAGACCCAACTATGACCTGCCTACCAGAGACTCACTTCAGATGTAAGGACACACATAGGCTCAAAGTGAAGGGAAGGAAAAAGATGTTCCATGTGAATGGCAACCAAAAAAGAGCAGAGGTAGCTATACTTATATAAAGACAAAACAAACTTTAAGTCAAAAACTGTAACACAAGACAAAGGTCATTATATAATGATAAAAAGTTCTATTCATCAAGAGGATATAACAATTGTAAATACATATGCACCCAACATTGGAGCACTTAAATATGTTAAGCAAATACTAACATATCTGAAGGGAGTAGTAGACAACAATACAATAATAGTAGGGGACTTTAATACCCCACTTTTAACATATAGATCAGGCTGACAGAAAATCAATATGGAAAATATTAGATTTGACTATTATTTAGACCAGATGGACCTAATAGACATATACTGACATTCCATCCAATAGCAGCAGAAAATACATTCTTCTTAAATGTCCATGGAACATTCACCAAAATAGATCATATGTAGGATCACAAGACAAGTCTTAACAAATTTAAGAAGTTTGAAATCATACCAAGTATCTTTTCTAACCACAATAGTATGAAAGCAAAAATCAAAAACAGGAGGAAAACTGGATTTTCACAAATATATGGAAATTAAATGACACACTCCTGAACAACCAATGAGTCAAAGATGAAATCAAAAGAAAAATTTAAAATATCTTGAAACAAGTGAAAAAGGAAACATAACATACTAAAACTGATGGAATGCACAAAAGCAGTGTTAAGAGGGAAGTTTATAGTGATAAACACATTAACAACAATAACAAAAAAATCTCAAATAAACAACCTAACTTTACAGCTCAAGGGACTAGAAAAACAAAAGGTCCAAAGTTAGCAGAGAAAGGAGATAACAACAATCTGAGCAGAAATAAATGAAATAGAATATAGAAAAGGTCAACAAAACTAAAAGTTGGGTTTTTTTAAAAGATATATAAAATTGACAAACCTTTTGCTAGACACATCAGGAAAAAGGAGAGAGGATTCAAATAAAATTAAAAATGAAAAACAAAACATTAGACTGATACCACAGAAACACAAAGGATCATAAGAGACCAGTATGAACAATTATTCACCAACAAGTTGGACAACCTAGAAGAAATAGACAAATTCCTAGAAACATACAACCTACCAAATCTGAGTCAGGAAGAAATAAAAAAATCTGAGCAGACCAATAACAAGTAAGAAGATTGAATCAGTATCAAAAACATTCCAACAAAGAAAAGCCCAGGGCCAGATGGCTTTATGGGTGAATTCTACCAAACATTTAAAGAAAAATTAATGCCAATTTTCTCAAACTCTTCAAAAAAAGAGAAGAGGAGGGAACACTCCAAAACTCATTTTACAAGGCCAGAATTACTCTGATACCAAAGCCAGAGAAGAATATGACAAGAAAAGAAAACTGAAGGCCAATATCCCTGATGAATATCCATGCAAAATTTTCAACAAAATACTAGCAAACTGAATTCAATAGTAAATTAAGAAGATCAGACACCATGATCAAGTAGGATTGATCCCTGGGATACAAGGATGGTACAACACACACAAATCAACAAATGTGATACACCATATTAATAGAATGAAAGATAAAAATTATATGCTTATTTCAATATATTTTTTCAAAAGCATTTGAACAAAATTCAAACTAAGCACAGAGGAATGTACCTCAACACAATAAAGGTCATATATGCCAAACCCATAGCTAACATCAAACTCAATGCCAAAAGGTTGAAAGCTTCCCCTCTAAGATGGGGAATAAGACAAGGGTGTCCACTTTCACCACTCCTAATCAACATCGTACCAGAAGTCCTAACCAGAGTAACTAGGCAAGAAAAAGAAATAAAAGGCGTCCAAATGGGAAAAGAAGTGAAATTTTCTCTGTTTGCTGGTGACATGATCTTGTAATATAGCAAATTCTAAAGACTCGACCAAAAAGCTGTTAGAATTAATCAACAAATACAGTTAAATTTCAAGATACAACATTGACATAAAAATCAGTTGTGTTTTTATACACTAACAATTAATATCTGAAAAAGAAATTAAGAAAACAATCTCATTTTTAGTAGCATCAAAAACACTAAAATATTTAAGAATAACTTTAACTAAGGAAAGATTCATACACTGAAAACTATAAGACATTGTTGAAAGAAATTGAACACACAAATAAATGGAAGATATCCTCTGGTCATGGATTGGAAAAGTTAATATAGTTGAAATGTCCATACTACCCAAATCCACCCAAAGATTCAATGCAATCTCTATCAAGATTTCAATGGCATTTTTTTTACAGAAAAAACAATCCTGAACTTTGTATGAAACCACAAAAGATCCTGAATAGCCAAAGCAGTCTTGTGAAAGAACAAAGCTGGAGGCATCAGACTTCCTGATTTCAAACTGTATTACATAGCTGTGGTAATCAAAACAGTATGTATTGGCATAAAAACACATGGCCACTTAGACCAATGTGAATTAAGAGCTCAGAAATAAACCCACACAAGTAGGGTCAACTAAATTTGACAAGGAAGCCAAGAATACTAAATGGGAAAGGATAGCTTCTTCAATAAATGATGTTGGGGAAACTGGATATTCACACATAAAAGAATGAAACTGAACCCCTATCTTACACCACTCATAAAAATTAACTTGAAATGGATTAAAAGCTTCAATGTAACAAACTGAAATAGTAAAACTCCTAGAAGAAAACATAGGTAAAAAGTTCCTTGACGTTGGTCTTGGCAATAATTTTTTGGATTTGACACCAAAAACAAAGGCAACGAAAGCAAAAATAAACAAGTGGGACTACATCTAACTAAAAAGCTTATGCACGGCAAAAGAAACAATCAACAAATGAAAAGGCAACATATGGAACGGGAGAAATATTTGCAAACCATGTATCTAATAAGGGGTTAATATCCAAAATATATAAGGAATTCACATAATTTAATAACAAAAAACCAAACAATCTGATTAAAAAATGGGCAGAGGACATAAAGGTATAGAAAAGAAAAAGATACACTATTTAAACACAAATCTACAGAAAGCTGGTGTTGCTAATTTAATAATTGATAAAGCAAAATTCAAAAGAAGGAGAATTATCAGAAAGAAAGATTTATAATTCATAATGATCAAAAGGTCGATTCATAAAGAAGACATAAAAATCCTGGTTAAGTGTACTTAACATCAGAGCTTCAAAATATGTGAAACGAAAAATGGAAAGAACTGAATTGAGGAGTAAACAAATCAGAATAATTAGAAATTTTACAATTAAGAGATGCTTATCCCTCCCTTCGACCCCAACCAGTACCACCTGGGTGACCTGTCGAGAAAGACCAAAGGCTGTTCTCTGCCTTGCTGGGATTTTAAATAGGGCAGCCTCTAGGGGAACCTCCCACCCCTTTGGCGCTACCTCCTAAACAAAATAAAATCCTCTCCCCGGCCCCCAATTTGCTCACCTCCTTATCAGCTCCTTGGTGAGCCCTTCTCCTCCTGAGAATCCCCGCTTGTTGTGAGTACTAAGTTAACTTTATTCGTATTTATTGGTGATGGTATGTATCTTCTGTCTCAACAGCTAAATAAATTCCTAAGTGAACAATCATACCTGTCTCTAGGGGGACTGATCAGAACAGTTTTCAATACTCCTCTCCCAATAATTGATTTAAAAAATAAGCAATCAATAAGGATATTGAAGAATTAACATTATCCACCTACTTGACTTTATTGACATTTAACATTTATTGACAGGAAGCATTTACCAAGATAGATCATATGTTGGACAATAGAAAATCACAGTTAATACAAAGGATAAAATCATACATAGAAATGTTCTATTACCAAAATGAAATTAGATAGAAATCAATAACAATAAGATATTTAGAAGATATCCAAGGTTGCACGATACAAGATCAATATATAAAATCAATTTTATTTATATATACTAGCAGTGGACAATTGAAAAATTAAATTGAAAAAATCCACCATTTGTGACAGCATCAAAAGCATAAAATACTTTATGAAGATGCTTCTCTAAAACACACACACCAATCTATAGTTGCAAAAATTAGTTGCAACCACTAGAGGTCAGACATTTAAATCTGCAATATGATGCTCAAATACTAAAGTCATCCAGTTTAGAATTCTGTATCCTGATTTTCCACAAAATATTTTCTAAATTTTCTTCCATTATTAAAAGTCATTTCCTTTCAAAAACTCAAAGCATTCCCTGCCTGAGTGCATAGTTTTACACTGTATTTAATCCAAGTGGCAAAATTCCAAAGAGAAATGCAATACAGAACACAGGAAGATGGAGCGCTAATAGCAGGGTAATTTTCTGAAAATAAAATAAAAATTAACTACTAGATGTGTAGTACTTCCACACACATTATCTAATTTAATCACAGGTTAGAGGGCTCCATGGGCATTTCTAGGTCTACGAGGAGTTTCAGAGCCTAAATCCCATTCTCCCATGGCCACAGATATTTGGATCCTCCTGTCACTGAGGGGTGGAGTGTATGTGCTCTCCTCTTACATTTGGGTTGATTTGTTGACAACTTCAACCATTAGCATATGCATCAGAAGATCTCCATGTGCACTCTGAGGTCAACTCATAAAAGACCATGTATATTTGCTTGTTAGGAGGATAGCTGAGTTGTCACATACGAAGTCCAACTGCTCTGAGGCCACCAATGCTGGAGTGGCCACATGGACATGCTCCCTCTAACAATCCCAGCTGAGCTCAGCCTTCCAGTCACCCTTGCCAATGTGCTGGACATGTGAGTGAAGATGCTATCTTGGAAGTGGAGGCTCTTCAGTCCAAGGTGTTCCAACTGGAAGCTAGCAGTCATTGAAATCATCCCAGCTATTCTGGGTCTTCCCAGCTGATGCCACAGACATCACGGAGTGGCATGGATTAGAAGCAATCCCCATTGTGTGCTGTCAGAATCCTGGCCCACAGAAGCCATGAGTGCAATCAATTGGTTGCTATTTCATGCCACTAAGTTTGGAGTAAGGTGTTAGGCAGCAACAGGTAACTGAACACCCCAAGACATTAACTGAGCTCCCTCCCTTCAACTGGGCTTTTGTCAAAGCAGAAATATCCAAAATGGGGGTCAACCTGGGCAAATGATTTGTTTGTTCTCAACTACCCTCTAGCTGTTAACCTTGTCAGAGTGGAGCTGGGTGGGGAGGCAGGGGAGAAAAAACTAGAGAAAAAGCTGCTGCATGGTAAAAATATGTGCTGATAGATGTTTAAATACCACTGGAAAATTGACATAATCTGTTTCAAAATTGAAGTTCCCAAAATATTCTTTCAGGCTAAAGAATTATTAATTTGCAAGCTTAATGGTCTTAACTGCTTGGCTATTAAAGTTTCTTATTACACCAGCACTATCAATTCCCACCCAAAATAATGGTTTTCCTACCACATTTTACTTTGTGTATGAATTCCAAACGGTGTTAATATACATGAATATATCCATTATAATGAATATCTGTTATTGTTATTATTTTAACGAATGCATACTTAAGAGTTTATTCTACTTAAACAGAAAACGATTTGCTAAAGGCAAAAATGTACAACTGTGTTGAAACTTAAAAGCAGACTTAAAGAATCAAAGATCCTTTTCTAATTTAAAGGCCAAAGTTTCCATTAACTACTATAGGCACTTTTTTTCTGAATAAGAACCATAGAATTAGTCTCTATGTCCACTTGAATAATTTTGCTTCCCAGAACTTTTTCTAACCAGGTCACCTTCTTTCTTGTTCATTGCATAATGGGAAGCTATTATGTCCAAACCTCTGTGCAGGTCATGCATATAGACCCAACCTGAGGTTCTATGACTTCTCTAATTCCACTTTTTCTACAAGTATGGATGTCTCTAAAAACAAGAATAAAAATATAAAGCATGTTGCACATTTGTTAACATAAAATGAATAGCAAGTCTTTTCCATTTTTGTTCCCCCACAGTTCTAACACAGTACCCCAAGACAAGTTTGCACATAAGAAAATTGTAGTGAATGAAAACCTTCATCAGATGCATGCATTTAGAGAAGAAGAGATATTTCTGGGTAAATTTGAGCAAGGAAAGCAGGAACCCTCATGATATATGGGAGAGCAAGAAGAAAGAATCTTTAACAGTAAAAATACTGACTCTGCGGTTGGAAATTGATCATATAAGATCAATAATTGGAGAAGTGGAGAAACACAGTTTATTTTCGAGCAGAATATATTCAATGTCTCTGAGTAGAGTGGACAGATTATGGTTGAAAAATGAGAAGTAACTCCAGTTTGGTTGGTGTTTTTCCTGGGAAGGAGTACAAGAAGCTTCTCACGCATGGCGAGAGAGAGAATATAGACAATGTATTACAAACCCTGGAAATAAAAGACGAAGAGCGTTTGACAACAATGTTGACACAGAGAAATAAACAGAGGAGATATCAGCAGACAGAGGTCTAAGGAAAGGACCTGAGAATATTTCTATTTCAGAGGGAAATGTTCCCAGGTGGTAATAAATGGATAATTATGAATTATGAAGTTACGTAATTCAGACCATTCTTTCAGCAGATCACATGTGCCAGATGGGATGTTGAAATTCTAGTATTATAAGGGATGGATGTCCACAGAGTCCTTTTAATTGCAGTAATTATCCATCCCTTCATCTTCCAGTCTGATCTGAAAGAACATTAGAAGTTATTTGTGAATGGGAGACAGATGATGACTAGGGTCTTAATTGTCTCTGAAACAAAGTTGTCCAGATCTAAATGAGAGAAAAGATGAAAGGCACAATGCCAACAGTGTCAAGTGTGCAAGAGACGAGAAATAAAGTGTCTATAAATGTGAGGGGGAACCAACGAGTGAAATCAGACTGTGGAAATGATTATTTCCAACCATTTATTTGAAGTAGAAAAATCTGTCGCAATTTCTTATTCACAATTTTTTACTCTTGTCAGTAGCCTATGTCACTGTAGAACAACCATCACCACAACAAATCAGACAAAATATGAAGCAATTCATTGTTCAGCTACATACATACAAAAGCAAGACTAGATTTTTCATGTTTCACTCAGATTTGGTATCATTTATCATGGTCAATCTGAGCTTTAAAATATTTTATATAAGAGACTGTTAGTAATCTTCAGTTATTTGGCATTTCGAAATGCGTGTAAAATGCTTGACTTTTTTCATATCAATTTCATATTAATTATTATTTTAATTAAAATGTAATAGATCATGTCTGTGCTTCTAGACATGTGTACTGCACTTTCTCCACTAGATGTCTCCAGAGAAACACAATACTGCTAATAAGAAATGCTGCTAATAAGCACCCAGTTTTAAAATTTAAAAAGTACCCAGCTCAACTAGAGACAAATAGTTACATTGATTACTTAGTATTAGAGTGAGATTTGTGATTTGATAGACTTTTAAAGGAAATCAGAGTCAAAATTTATACAGGAAAGGTGGCATACTACCCACATTCATCACAGAAAGCCTTCTGTTCTGCTTCTATATGAGTTAACATTAAAGAGACATCATTTAACGTCTACTTTGGGGTCGAGTTAGTTCTCTCTTTCTCTGAATATGATTTCATTATCTTAGATATGTTAAGCCAGAAGATGCCAGGAATATCTATGGGCCTAGAGGAGGAAATCCATTGGAAATATTTTGGAAGGGTGGTTCGGGAGGTCCCCCGTCTTGTAGGCTTTACAATGTGTCAGCCACAAATATCTGAGCCTATATATTGCCCCTTTGATCTCTTCAAGCCAGCCATTGATGTTCAATTTATTTTAGTTGTATGAGTATTTTAAAGATGGGAAAAATCACAAAATTTAATTTTTGCTCAGTTTGAATTCCTTCTACTGTTGCCTTAGTTCAGCATAATCTAACACTTTTCAGGAAACAGTTTCCCTCACTCAGAGGAAACAAAGATCACTGGATCTTTGCCAGAACTTCATTTTACAGGGCTGCAAACCCAGGTACCCGGGAATGCTGAGACCCTCACCAGCCCAGGTGCTTGGACACTGCAGAGTGCTGTCCCCAAGAGGGTGTAGCATTAACTTCAAGGCCTTATCATGTTTTACAAGGAAATTCTATTACCTGTTGTTTATAAATAGGCCAATAAGAAAGCAAAGTGATACTCAAGAAATGTTTTCAAGATCCCACAGAACGTAGGTTAAAAATCAGGGGTTTAGAAATAAGTTGGGGCAAATAACCACTCAATCATTCAAAACCAAGGAAATTCTGTTTTAAAAAACGTACTCTTGGCTTGAGTATCCAGGTTTGTTGAATCGATAGGCCATATCCTATCCTAGAGAGTGTAGGGCAAGTTTAATGTCAGTTACACAGTAGTGAGAGTAAGTGTGGTATTACAATGACTTCACAGTCTCCAGAGGCTACAAATCTTGCTACAAAGATCCACTGGATAATTTGCAAACTGCCAGTAAATTAGTATCCAGAAACCTGGAAACAAATGTCTCTGTCTTTCAGACACATTATTTTTCTTTGGTTGCATAATAAACGATTTCTTTTTCATTAACAACTTACGTTTCCGGGTCAGACTTTGCAATCCTGAAAGTCAGATTTAACTGCCAAGATTTCAATCTTCCTCCAAACTGCTAAGAAAATTATGTGGCCAACCCAGGGTCAGGATCTTTTCATGAAGCAGAAGAATAAGGGTCCTGTGTGGAGAGAGAGACACAGAGACTGACCCCTGATGACTGCTCTGAAAGGAGAGAATTGTGTCCCTATCAAGATTTTTCAACCTTTTCTCTACAACTTAGACTATCTTTTCTTCTCATTCTTTGGAACTGTTGCCTTCCCTCCCGCTACCCCAAACTGTCGGCTATGGACCATGGTTCAATTATTAGCCTTCCTGAAGCCAGGATCCTGGCTAAAACAGTTGCCTGGACTTTCTCCCACTACACAATATCGTATAATATCACACTTCAGGGCCGGGCTTAACTTTTCAAGTTGCAATGCATTGTTTTTTATATTTACTCTGAAATTTTCCTTCTCTTGGAATGTTCTGCAACCTCTAAATTTACATGTAGTTTACGTGCACAATCTGGCCCTCATTTTCAAGATCTTCCTTGATGGCATTGCTCATCCTGAGCATAAATATTTGTTAAGGGCTAGCTAGCAGCTTTTGACTTCCATAGAACTTATACGAGTTCCAATATGATGCTCAGGATGGATAGATTTAAGATTCTATTATTTGAAACTCTGAAAAGAAAGATTTAAGAACACTCTTTTTATTATATGAGCATATATCACGTTTTTTGCAAAAAGTAAACCTATATCTCCTGTCAGAAGGAAGCAGTCCTCTTTTGAAATACGAATGCATATCCATTTTCACTAGTCATCTCATGCAATTATTGGTCCATTTAGACCACTGAAGGAATCAGGATGAATGGAAGCCATTGATTCCAATGAATAAAACTGTGGTCACAAGGAACAACTAGGTCAAAATTGTTCTTGAAAATAATCAACATATTTTCAGTTTATTGCAGGCACTATTAAGAAAGCAAGTAAAGGAAATTATTGATTCTGCCTTCACCCCTATCAATCTATGTTTTCATTCTTAACTGTATTTAAAGAACTCTTTTACTCTTGATACATATTATCCAAGTCTATATCTCTTTCTCTCTATACCTCATTCCTTCCTGTCCAATCAAACCCTATTGGATTTGAGCAGATGTCAGCTTCATTACAGAAAAGCTTATAAACAATTGCAGCTGTCTAAAATGAAAAGGGTTGCATTGATAGTAGGCATCCCAGTAAAGACTGAATGACTATTTATAATGGTGATGTTGGAGAGATTTCTATATTTTAAGTTTGATTTATTCCTCTGTAATTCAAAATTCTATTGTTATGTTTTAGGAGATAAGTAATCTACATTATAATGTCTACCCAGTCTAGAAGACTTTTATATAACTATGTTATCAATAATGTTCTAACAGCTAATTTATTAAGTAGATTTTTTTTCATAAAAGTCTTTTCATACTACTCAATAAGCAATTACAGTCTGGACAACATAAAAGTAATAGAAACCTATTATATAAAGCAAGCTAGGGACATACTGATGAAGTTAGAATAATTCCATTCAGAGAAATATAAACGACAGGTTAATTCTCTTCTTTCCACAAGGGAGTAGGGAAAGAATATAATTTATCTTTTATGCCATCTTCTCTCCAGCTCTTCTTTTGAATTGCTCTTTTATTTTCTATACTTTAATACCAAGATTTTAACATTGAAAACAGGCCTCCAAATCATATTTCAGAACTTATTGTTTCATTGTATGCTTTCTTAATAAAGTAGCAGCAAGTTGCAGAATTATTTTAGTGCTCCAAGACAAAATCCTATAGCAAGTTTAACATAACTCTTCTGATACTTGGAATCCTTTCTGGCCCAATCCAGCCTCCCCAAAAGCCATCCAATTGGACCACATGGAGATTCAATGTAAAATTTCTCTATGTTGCCAGTGGGGAAACAAAAATGATGTACCCTTATGGTGGGAGCAATTTGCAACAAGACATATTTGAATTATATTTTTATTTTAGGACAGTGTGTAACTTGTTTATTCAAGAAGACTCATTGCAGTTATCATTGAAGCTTATTGCTGACTTCTGACATTCAGATTTCTTTTATCCAAAGTGTTCTGAACACTTGACGTACCATGTGTGGAACTGAGAATTCCCTTGGGTAGGAATTGCATAGTGTAACATTAAGAGCCTTTAGCTACTTTTGATCAAATCAGAAGAATTCTGGCAATGTCCCTGCTTCTTAATATGTATTTAATTATTCAATTACAGTTAGATTAGTAATACTTGTTTCCAACAGGGGATTTTGTCCAGTGGTTATCAATAGATGTGCTGCCTAGAGATGCTCAACATTGTGTGAAGCATGTAATGAAAAGACAAGGAAGAACAAATGTTTTTCTTTTCTGCTTCTTTTCAGAAGTTAGAAAAAGTTGCCAGAACTAGATTTATGTTAACTCTGTCTATTCCTTGATATTTGAAAAGAGAAGTGAAATGGGATGTATCTCCCCAGTTTAGTAAGATTGCAAGGAAAAGGTGGTTTCTCTTACATGTTTCATCAGCAAGTTAGAGTTATTTCACATTTTGTGCAAGCTTTAGATATATGCAACATTTGTTTTTAATCAACAGCCATTACTCCCTTGTAATTACCAAACTTATGTCTACCTTTGTTTTCTCATGAAAAATAATAACCTTTCAGTTCTGATGTGAACTGAATGTGACAAAAGATCAAATCATGATCTCACTGGGCACAGGGACATGTACTCTGAAAGGGACAGATTGCAGAATATTTCTTACAACCCAAACAAAACCATTTTCCATAAAAAAACCCCTAAATTACAAAAGAATAAAACTGAAGTATAAACACGCAATGAGTCAGTTATTAAAAATAAAGAGGAATACAAAGAGTATAAAAACAAATATCTTCATAATAAGAAGAAAAAGGGGCTCAATGTGTTCAGTAAACATAACTAACAAAAGTGGATTTTAGCTGCAACTGGAAGTTGCTGATGTCTTTTGGAGAGAGTTCAGATTCCCAGGTTGATACACTGTTCCCTCCCACAGCTCTCACATGTATATAAACTCTGAGCTTTCCAAAGCCCACTGCCAGTTCTCTTCGTGGACTAACAGCAACGGAGAGACTAAAGATGATTCCTTTCTTACCCATATTTTCTCTGCTCTTGCTGTTTGTTGTTAACCCTGCAAACGCCAATGGTCATTATGACAAGATCCTAGCTCATAGCCGAATCAGGGGCCGGGATCAGGGGTAAGTCAGTGGTTTGGTTTTATAAACCTTTTTATTTCCTCAGCTTGTTGTATGTACAAGTATACATAAAGTTCCTTATATATACCTCAGGGTTTTTTCTACTTATTATAAGTAATAAGCAATAGGAAAAAATGAGTATTCTGTGATTTATATATGCATTTTAAACTTTAAGGATTACTGTCAAAATAACATGTATAATTGCTTTTATGAAATATTACATAAATTTAATCTAATTAACAAGATTTAACAGGACATT
Source organism: Tapirus indicus (assembly GCA_031878705.1). Classification (NCBI taxonomy): domain Eukaryota; kingdom Metazoa; phylum Chordata; class Mammalia; order Perissodactyla; family Tapiridae; genus Tapirus; species Tapirus indicus. The sequence continues at coordinate 64,539,933 of CM062930.1, forward strand.
TCTTTATGATTCAGTTTATTTGTGTTTTTATTTCCTTCCAAAAATCTGGAATGAGGATTTAAAAATTAGAGAATCTGTGGTTAGTGGCTTTCATTATGTAAACAGCTTTGAAATGTCTCACATGATGTTAGGAAAAATTTCACTTAAGTTATGTGTGAGAATTAAATAATAGATTATGTTAACTAGTTCTGAATTCTGAATTCTTTGAAGCCTTTAAGAATGCTTTTAAATTTTACATTCTGTAAAATTTACAAAAACAATTTATATTTCATAGAATTAATTCAACTACAACTTAACATTTTTAAAGTTATCAGACATAATTTAGTAACTGAACCAATCATTTATCATTTTTTTTGAAATGAATCTTGGGTCTTCTTCCTATGTCTCAGAGGAATTTTCATAATGCTCAAAAGCTCTCTTGCCTTACAGTACAAACAAGACTTTCATCTTTTTAAGAGATAAAAACACTTAAAATTCTGGCAGAGGATGTTCTGATCTGTTACTTCCATTCAAAGAAATAAATTTTCTTTCGTGCAACCGTATTATTTAAGATAATTTTAACATTCATTTACTTCTGTGATTACTTACCTAGAAAATTACAGATCATAGTGTCTTTGGACATAGTAAAACCTGTCTCTTGCTCTCTGATTCTTCATTGTTCCAGAGAGCCCTAAAGGCTCTCCCACATCCAAAATGAGCAAATGTTTGGTTTAAAAAGGATTAGTGGGTTATCTACTATGAAAAGTAATAAGACACATGAAAACAAAATTATGTTCAACTTAATGCTGCTTGAATATTCCTATTAGATTAACTTTTGAAACAACACTGTTTTACTCTCAGGGATGTATAATTTTCTCTCTCTTTCTCTCCCATAGACTTAGTTTTTCCAGTGATTCAGTAGGATTGGATCAAGAATCATATTTGTACAAGAATAGAATCACATCTTTGAAAATTGAATCCATATGTTAACTTTTTTTTTTTTACCATCTAACCTGTAGATACAAAAAAATAGTCTTCATTAGGATGTTAACTCTATTTCCTTCCCTCTATCTTTCAGCCCAAATGTCTGTGCCCTTCAACAGATTCTGGGCACCAAAAAGAAATACTTCAGCACATGTAGGAACTGGTATCAAGGTGCCATCTGTGGAAAGAAAACGTAAGTCTCATCTTTTTCTTTATATGCCAGTTCTAAAGACAATACCACGGTATCTATGCCTTTCGTTGGGAATATGTGCCATTCCTGAAAATACTCTCCAAAACTGTGACTTTTTTTTTTAAAGTCACATACACGAATAAAGAAATTTTTCCTGCATTTCTCCCTATAAGAGTGGAACTCTCATTATCCCTGAATCTATGTGTCCTGGAGGTCCAAGGAGGCAAATCACATGGCAATGAGATTTGGTACAGAATCAGTGTGAGAGATTGACTATGTCATTTCTACTCCTGGTTGGGCCCTCTTTCATCTTAGGCAAACCAATTAACCTCTATGCCTCAGTTTCCTCATTTCATTAAAAAATGGTCCAGAAGAACAAATTGATCTGAGGCACAAATTAATGTTTTGCCTACAATCATTTGGAAATTATCTGAAGTACTCCAATTTACCTCTGAGTTTTCATCAAAGCCTACGGTTGGAAAGGACTTAAATTTCATCTCTTCATTTAATCCAGTCATTCCATTCCAAACTGCCAGATCCCCAGGGGTCCACAAAGGTGATAAAGTCCACCACTGTAATTACTATTTCAAAAAGACGGCTACTCTTTAACTTATTTATTTCAACAATCAATTTAAAATTGGAAAACACTTTTTATTACTTGATAGACATGCTTATTGGTTTAGTCTACCAGTAAATATTGGTAGAAAAAATACAATCCTGGGCATATAAAGGTTGAGAACTACTCATGTGGTCCAAATTCTTCATTTTAAAGTGAAGGAGCTGAGTCACAGATGGAATAAGTTACTAAATCAAAAAGGTTAGAGATGCCCTCCTCACTCAAGAAAACAGAGGAAATGGCTCTTCCTTGCTGCCTATTAATTTGGACCCCACCCTCCGTGAGGGAAACCTGAGAACCAGAGTGTCTGAAGGAGAACCTGCTAAGTACATCATCATTAAACTTCAGTTATCCTAAATAGGGTGGAAAAATGGGGGATTGTTAATTCCTAATTTAATAATATTGGTACGAATGCTAAACATGGAATCATTTAACCTCTCGGAGTCTTTGTTTCTTTACCTGTGAAATGTGGATTTAATACGAACAGAGTTTCTGAAAGTAAAGTGAATTGACAAATGTAAGATGGCTAACTAATTCAAAATATCAATTGTCCTTAAATTTAAACTATTTTAAACAAATGGATATAAGTAGATGAGAAAAGGATTTGTGAGCAGATGCCTATTTAACTGCATAGGATTATTTTTATTTCCAAATAAGAATCATGTACTCAAGATATAACCTTAGCTGGACTGTACCTGCCCACGGTAACCAAGTCTAGGACACCACAGGACATTGCTGCCCCTTCCAGTTCATCGGCTTAATAGAGTTTCAACTGATGTTACTTTTTGACCTGGACATTATTCCTATTAGTTTGCAGACAGCTGCCAGACTTGAGTCATTCACACAATTACCACGTCATTCAGTGGTAACAGTGGTGTTGGCCATGCTGCAGGCCAGGCCCCACTGGGGAACACGGGGGCTCTGGATTCTCCTCCGCTTGTTCTTGATATTCTTGGTTAGCATGAGGTATATTTGGAATGCATGCCAACCCCATATGAAAGGACCAGCTCTCTGAAATATTTAGGAGAAATCTTTATTACATCCTTCTTGGAAGTTAAGGAAGTGTGATATAATCTTACTTTAACCATCTAAATATATTAGAATGCTAAGGCTTGTACTAAGCATATGCCAAGATTCTGTCTAGCTTTCTATTGAAAAAAAAAAAAAAATCCCTACTTTGAAGCCTGGCTTTTTACCAGAAATAGAACAGTGTCTACTTTGTTTAATTATATTAGCTTATTTCCCCCAATTAGCTTCATTTTCACAACCACATTTACATCTGAGCTCTGGAGTAAATGTAAATGATAGTTGCTAGTTTCACATAACCAAATAAATCAATAATATTGACAAGAAGAATGCCTGATTTGCCGTCTGCTTGCAGCTGCTAAAATTTCCAGACATCTTTACAACTTTATGCATCAGTTGACAGAAATGTTTCTCTTCCGGTTGAACAATTGCTTTGGGAATTTGGGGGAAGTAACTGCAGGTCTAATGAAAAACAAGAAGTTTCCTAGGTCTAAAATATTTCCCACAATATATTTTGGCCTGGTAATAGCGTGCTTTGTAGACTTCCTTTAAAGAATGTCAGTGACATTTTCATGAGATTTTAGATACTGTTCAGAAAACAAAGATAAATTTCTCACTCTCCGAGATGCATATAGTAATGATTTTTTCTTTACTCTTGTTTTGTCCTACTGTCCTCATGGGAAGTATGAATTGTGTAGCATAAAAGTTCTCCTGAAAAAAACTGCTTTTTTGTTTTTAAAACATCAACTCAGGTAACCATGTTGTTCAACTATCGGCTGAAATTGCAACTGACTGTTTTGAAATTTTCCCATCTGGTGCATTAATTCTCTACATTAACGTTGATCCTTGGGTTATATTAGCATGTTTTGTAGAAATTTTTGTTACGTTAACGATTTCCTCTTCTATTCGCTATTTTACTTAACGTTTTATCAGTCCTGACCTAAAAATTATGTATCTCATTTTTTAATTATTTACAATATATGCTAAAGCTAATGTATGAGCAATTCTTAATCAATTCCTTGGCATCCAAATATTTAAATTTATTTTTATGAGGATCCAAGTAAATAAAATTATTTGGGGGGCCATATTTACATAAGGCTCCCACATAGGTTGTACATGTTTCCAATACCAATTATTCCTGGAATTATTTTAAAATGAGGGAACAATTGAAATTGGCATTTCTCACTTAATTTTCTCCATCTTCTTATCCATTGACTATCCTTAAGCCAATATTCCATACTTGAAATTTTTTTCTCATTCATCTTTTCCTATTTTACTACCTATATATGTCTATCTATAAACAACATCACATTGTACTTTTAAAATTTTACATTAAGAAATAGAGAAATAGGAATCCAAGGTCACAAGCAGGACCACAAATCATGGATAATCAATTAATGGACCTGGCTTCAATCTGAAAAGCTTATATTTTTTTTAGCTATATAAGACCATATCTTGTACTATTAAAAATTCCACTTTTTGAAAATTTGCTCTTATTGTAATTTTTATCATACCAAGGAAAAGGTTTTTTTATTCTTATAGTAGGCAATATTTCTTCTAAATATGTCCAAATTCTTTCATTCATTTATGGTTCTTGAGTACAATTATTATAACTAGATAAAAAGCCAGAAAGTAATAATGTCTGAATTAGCTAATGTATGCTTAATTACAGAACTACAAGATAATTAATATATAAGTAATTATCTTAAGCTGGTATGACATGGAATTTATCAACTAAAAATTACAAAATGGTCTGTATTTCCTCTTTAATTGTAATACTGCCTCTATTTCCAATTGTTTGATAAATTCACCTTCATATTTATATTGAGAGGAAACAAAGTATTATGTAAAATTTTAATTAAAAATACTACCTATGCTAGATCCTGAAGAAGTCCAGAAAATGTCAAATAAAATTTGATTAAATGAAGATCAGGATTATATTTTTTATAAAGGGGAAAATGGAAGCAATTATATAGATGATTTCAGGTTACTCTTTTCCCTCAAAATATAGTAAATTAGACAAAGTTACTTTGGATATATCTTTGCTTGAATTTTCTGGTCTGTTGCCTTAATTAATTATTGCCTGTATATAACTTAACACACTTTGTTAACTTTGAACAGCACAGCATTTTCTTGAATATTATATTCTAATAACTTGAAACAACATTTAAATTCTCTTTTCACATTTTACAAAAATAAAAATAAATAGATTTTAAAGGTTGTCTTTAATATGATCAAATTAATAACTCTACTGGCAATTCAAACCAAAAATAGCATTATTTTTAGTTAGCAATGGGATAGCATTTTATTGGTTAGAATGGGTTAATGTATTTCCTGATGTTTACAGTTTCTAATAACCTTACGCTAATGAACATTTCTAGCTATTTATAGTTTGCAAAAGGATTTCCAAAGCATTGTTTTGAGATTCACAGCCACCCTTCGAGTAGGTATTGTAGCTACTACATCCACGTTAAATAGTTGGGGGAACTGAAACTCAAATTTGTTAAATGACTTGCTCAAGGTCACACATCTACTAAGTAGTGGAACTGGGGAACCAAACTTCATTCTTCTGGCTCAATATTCTGGAACTTTTCTACCATCCCACGAGGCTATAGAGAGAAATCAAACTAATATAGATACCTTGGTGTCAGAAAAAAAATGGTTTTTAGATTCTCAATAAACCATGGCAATAAGTGATATGCTTTGCTAGGTTCATGTCAAATGTATTCTATGTAGTTCTCCATTTTAATATTGATTTTCTTCCAATGTACAGGACTGTGTTATATGAATGTTGCCCTGGTTATATGAGAATGGAAGGAATGAAAGGTTGCCCAGCAGGTAAAATTTCAATTGCTGAATTAAACGAAGAACTTGTCTTATGAGGAAAAAGAATTGAGGTCGCTTGTAGAGAAGCCGTGTATGTGTGTGTGCGCGTGCGCGCACACACATTTAGCACCATGATAAATCCAAGATCTATCCCCCATATCTTGATGCTAATCACGAATTTATTATGGTGATAAAGTATTAAAAGATACTTCTGATACACGGGATACTGGACAATACAACAGAAGCTGTCATAAATTTAAATTAGTTCAACTTTCCTTCCAGAACAAAAATCCCCTCTAAAAAATTCCTCTGTTTGAGCTTGTCTAGAAACGTGATTGACTACTTGGCAAAGCATCATCTTCTTTAATTGAACAGCTCTGATTTTATAATGTTCCTTAGATTGAAAGCTGATTTCTTATAACTCTACCAACTAGAGAAAAAATAATTCATCTACTTCCTCTTTGAAATTACGGCCATTTAGATGTTTAACACCAATCATCACACCTTTCTTCCAGCCACTCTCTCTTCCCCAACAGAATCTTCTCTTCCGTGGGCTAATTATCCCCAGTTCTTCTGGGGATATAGACTTTGGAGCCCTCATCACCATGAACACCAACCCATAAAACATCTTTAATCCAGTCACCTTGTTTTTATATGATCCCAGACAGGTGTCTATAATCCATGTAGTTCCAAGAAGCTGAGAGAATACCAAGACAAATACCTCACTTTTTGAGGCCCCTGAGCTTTGGTTAATGTTATTGGTAACCATGTCATATCATTAGCTCATGTTGAATTTGCAATCAGTTAAAATTGATTACAGGTCTTTTTTACATAAATACTATCAAGTCAGGTCTTTCTCTGGGATTTGTTTTTTCAACTTAGGTATAGGACTTACATGGAACCCTGTTACATTTAAACTATTAATTTGGCTCATTTTCCCCATCCTTTTGGGTCTTTTAAAATCCTGATTTTATAATTTAATTTATTGATTGTGTTACCTAGACTTGGTATATTCACAAATGTAATAACCATTTATCCTATGATATTATCCAATCACACTAATTTTCAAATCAGATACAGTCAGAAAAAAATAAGTTGGCTGAAACAACCTTCATGCTGACATTCATACATCAATCTTTCTTCTGAAGTTCAGGAGAAATATTCTAGAAGTGTTAGAAACTTTAATCTATTTCCTTCCTAAAGTTATGATGAAAAGAAGCAGGCCTACACATTTCTTTTAGGGACGCAAATCTATAAAAATTATATTAAATTATATTATATTATATCATATTACTATTATACTAATTAGCAGCTTTAAGTCAACATGAAAGAGAATATTACCTTTGGCATTCTCAGTAAGAAGTGAAGAGAATCTTTTTTTAGTGAAATAATCAGAGATATTTACTAAGTATAAATGAACTATTTTTTTTTTTTTGAGGAGATTGGATTTGAGCTAACATCTGTTGCCAATCTTCCTCCTTTTTTCTCCCCAAACCTCCAGTAGACAGTTGTATGTCATAGTTGTATATTCTTCTAGTTGCTCTATGTGGGACACTGCCTCAGCATGGCTTGATAAGCTGTGCGTAGGTCTGAACCCAGGATCCAAACTGGCAAACCCTGGGCTGCCAAAGCTGAGCATGCAAACTTAACCACTACATCACCAGGCTGGCCCCCTGGACTATTATTGACATAGCAGGATTGACATCTAAATAGATTAAATGTTACACCAGGATTATAATTTAAAATTCAACACAAAGGATATATGAAATAATAGTTTTCAATAGTATTTTATTATTTAGAACTCAAGGAATTTTATTGCTAAAATTATCAGTTAAATATATTGGGGAACTTAGTGTAAAGTTTAAATGATTGTGAAATAATCTTCTTGAAATATTATACTAAGTACTTATTTGTTTCTTGATTATTTCAGTTTTGCCTATTGACCATGTCTATGGTACTCTGGGCATTGTGGGAGCCACCACAACACAGCGCTACTCTGACGTCTCAAAACTGAGAGAAGAAATAGAAGGAAAAGGGTCCTTCACTTACTTCGCACCGAGTAATGAGGCTTGGGACAACTTGGATTCTGTAATTCATTGTTTTTATTAATATAATTATTTTTGGTTATTGTCATTTCATTTTAATTGATTTATTAACTTGGAAATTAATAGAAATTTTATACCTTTCTATTGTACTTATATGAGGATACATAAAAGGATGAGTTATTGAGGGTAAGGAGTAAAGCACTTTAATCCACCCATAAATGGAACAGCTCTCCAGCAGGCTCATAGACTACTAAAAGACAGGCAAACCAAGAGTGGAACAGGCACTTATAATTATTCTATTTACTCCTTTCCTCTTTCTTTTCTGATTGTGAAGAAATATATTTAATTTTAAATGACATATGGAATAGGAAGGTAAGTGAAGAAGCCTAGTGGAATTTAAAATTTATTATAAGCTATGCTATATAGATATAATTATTTTAATTATATATAAATATATATGGCTGTTCAGAGAGTGACAGATTTATAAACATGAGTGTGAATATTTGAATGAAGTGTAAACAATGCATTTGATTTTCAGAGTTTTTGTGCATAATTTGATTTACAACACACTTAATTATCACTCAATTTCCAAATCTGTAAAACTGGTATGGAAATATCTTCCTACTTTCTACTTGATATGAAGATGAATTGATACTACTACTAGAGTCGAATAGTACTTAGTAAAACTTAGGCAGATTTCTCTAGATATTATCATGCCACGTTAACTGTATGGTTAATTGCTTACTTCATAGAACTCTCTCTTCTGGTTGTCATTGACTACATCTCTAACTACTTTCTGGTTCCTTTTTCTGACTCCTCTTCTTCCTTGCCTTACAATGAGTCTTATTAAAGTCTCTTCCAAGAACCAGACTCTGCTCTATGTATGCACTTCTGCTGGCTTCAGCTACTACTTTAGGGCATTTAACTATGAAATCTGTGTTTCTTGTACTTGTTCTCCTTGGAAGCCTAGGAGAATGTTTCTAATATCCATCTTAATATTTCTCCTTGGATACACCATCGTGTCTTTAAACAAAAAGTTACCTAAAACATATGCCATTTTCTTTCCTCCCATAAACAACTGCTTTTCTGTTGTCTTTTTCTGTAATTGGCAATACCAATCTCAGTGTTCAGACTTGAAAATTGTGAGTCATCCTTACCTCCTCTCTGTCCAGTTCTTACAAAGCACTGTTAGTCACCCATATCTCATGTCTCATCCTCTTAATACTCTCATTTCTGCTATGCATTATCACCAGGTTAACCTTCCTAAAGTCCAGCCTAATCATTATATCCCAATGCTGGAAAATCTTCAGTGGCTCCCCATTGCCAGATTAATTTACACCTTACTCAAGCATTAAAATCTTCCATGTTTTTCTAAATGTGGAAAAGCCCCACAGACTTTTCTTAATTTCTATCTTAATATTATCTGAGAAACATAAAAGTGTGTGCTAACCACACTGGACATCTTCTGCTCTCCCATCATTCACCCTGTGTCAGCGACTGGACTTAGAATGACCATCACGCCGTTCCCCATCCTACTTCCCCTCAAGGTCTATCTCCGAACCTTGAATAGCTGGTCTTCCTCATTTGAACCCTGAAAGCATTCCTTTCTACTTCTGTCCTTGATCTTACTATATTTCTTTTTACCTGCTGCTATATGGTAAGTACCTTAAAGGTAGAGACTTCATCTTACTTATCATTGTATTTCCCACAGCACCGAGTACTGTAAGATATATGATATTAGATAAATAAAAAGGTACAGGATGATTGAATTTTTTATGGAATAAACATAAAATCTTTGTTAAAATTCAAATGTTGTATAGAAATATAATGCCATTTTTGCTTAGTTTACCACTCAAAATATTTTAAATATCTGGTAATTGCATATTCCCCTAAGCCCTTACTTTACATCAAGATTGTCTCTTCATCAATATATTCATTTAAAAAATGTGTTTTGTCTTTAAAAATGCCCAAGCACTCTATCAGATTCAGGACCTTTAACTGAGTACCTGAAGTACAGAATTTCTTAATCAATTGAAATAATATAATTTTAAGTTTTTATGTCAATTTGATTGACCATCTGGATAATGCAATGAGAAAGTATCAAGAGAGTAGAAATAGTGTGATTATAAGAATCTTAATAATGAAGCACAATTAAATAAACTTCTATCATTTCAATTTTTCCTAGGATATCCGTAGAGGTTTGGAGAGCAATGTAAATGTTGAATTATTGAATGCTTTACACAGCCACATGGTTAATAAGAGAATGTTAACCAAGGACTTAAAAAATGGCATGATTGTTCCTTCGATGTATAACAATTTGGGGCTTTTCATTAACCATTATCCTAATGGGGTAAGTTTCAGTAATAAAAAGTACGTTTCTGAGTAATATTGTCCTTAATTTTTTCTGTACTTTTTATACAATGTTCACAGAAATAATAAGATGTAGTGAATAAAAGTGCCATATCATGACTTTCCCCCATATTCAGGGCATATAAATGTCTAATTCAGTGACTGATTTCTATTAAGTGCAATTGTGAGAATAAATTAAATTGACAGTTCATTGACAGTAGACTTAGATGTTCTAAAAAAGGAAATTTTAGTAGTTGATGTGTTTGAAAAAACAGTAAACAAGAATTTATTAAAGACTAATCAGAGAATGAGTATTCCTTTATTCTCCCTCTGGCTACCATACTGCTTTAGGGTCTTGTGTGTTTAGATAAGAGTCTTTGCAGGAAACTTCCAACAAGGTCATAGGGCTCTTTCAACAGTCAAATTTCCAGGGACAAAAAGGGTAAGTGATGAGGCAATATTTAGGAAATCATCGGAATGGAGCTGATTATATTTATGCAATAATTGTTTCTCTCTCTCAGAACTTATTTTATGACTAATTAGACTTCTGTATGTAATTCACTGTTCTCCTTTATATAATTTATGACTATCTCTATAAAAGAAAAAAAGAATAAAAGCAATAATACAAATGAAAAAATGTTTTTGCCTTATGTTTCTAGATATGTTAAGTGTAATTGGACTTGGGTTCTTAACCGGTTCTGTTTTCTCTTAGTTTCTTTTTTAGACATAGCAATATGTAAATCTTCATTCTCACCATTTGTATTCAGAATGTCAGTTCCTTCATGTTATATTTACTAGTATAAATGAAAAATAGGGAATGGGCTTACAGTCTCAGTGGTCAGTGAAGAGCTCTGATTTCTGTACTTTGATTTTCCCAAATAATTATAGGTTGTCACCGTTAACTGTGCTCGAATCATCCACGGGAACCAGATTGCAACAAATGGTGTGGTACATGTCATTGACCGTGTCCTTACACAAATTGGTACCTCAATTCAAGACTTCATAGAAGCAGAAGATGACCTCTCTTCTTTTAGGGTAAATACAAGAAGTAACAGCAGATTTTCTTGGCTCATTGAAATTCCTCCACTTTCCCTGCCAGCATCTAAAAACAATAAGAATGCTATTAAGCCAACCTGGAAGAGATGTAACAAATAAATTTCTTGAAATGAAAAGATTTTCATTTTACACAGAAGAAATCATCTCCTCATATGAGATAATATTTATGTGGACATGAGAGATAAAGACGGTTAGTTATGTGACTGCAGTGTATTTAGTGCTTTTAGAATGTGTCCATCTAAGTTATTAAATGTACTGCTGGGTATTGCTACAGTCACACAAACATTGGCAGAATTCCCATCCTTACCAAGACAGTTTGAGGAAAGTTGGAAAAGACATAGTTGGTTGTGCCAAAGAGTAATGTTTTAAAGATCTAACAAGAGAGCAAACTTCTATAGTTTTCTAGAGAAGCAACTCCCTCATGTCAGCCTAGGTGAAGTGTGCTGTAATTTTCTTTTGGATTTGCAACATGCGAGCCTCTAAAAAGCACTTTGTGTTTCAGGCAGCTGCCATCACATCTGATATATTGGAGGCCCTGGGAAGAGATGGTCACTTCACACTCTTTGCTCCCACCAATGAGGCTTTTGAGAAACTTCCACGAGGTGTCCTAGAAAGGATCATGGGAGACAAAGTGGCTTCTGAAGGTACTAAAATGTCTTCCTCTTGGAGAAGCCTCCCAGAATTCCAATAAGAAAAGGAAATGAAAAAGAGATTAGGCCATGCCAATATTATCAGCTTTGATGAGCAAAAGCAAAGAAAAACTCTTGTTCTGAGGCGGACCATAAAAATCTTGAAAAACCAAGTCCTTGAAATAATAGGCAGAGTAATCAAATACTTAATTTAATAATTAATTAAAGTAACTAAATTATAAGAACATCCTAAAGATAGCATTCTTTTGTACTGCTTTCAAGTAAATAAGTATCAGATATTACAAAGTATTAGCAAGTATTGAAAAGAAATATAAGGTCATCAAATTTTAATATCATATACACATTATGCAATGCTTTTAATTCTAAATTTATGCTAAAAGATATAATTAAGTTGAGAAAATTGTGTGGTTCTCTTGAGCCATTATGTACTGACACATAGACTGTGGCTTCTTTCCAGTGTCCCTTTCTTTTTCAAGTAGATTTTACATTGTGACTAGCACGTTTTACTTACTCAGCCTATCCCAAAATACTTTTCAAAAATTTGAGATGAGAAATTTTGAGGATGCAGATATAAATGTAATATAGTTAAGGCATAGATCCCTTCAGATGTCCTTCAAGAAATTATCTTTATTTTGGCTACTTTCTAGATGTTGTCTTCAGGGAATTATTTGTCTTACCCTCAGCCTCTATTAACCTCTTTACAAATTATGTACAGTTATTCTGTTATGAGCAGCCGATGCAAGATGTGGCTTGGGTATTTTGAAATAGGTATCACTAACAAATAGCTTTATAGGCCTTCTGAGAGGAGCAATTCTTCTTGCTTTCACATCAGAAATTAGTTTCTTATGATAGTGGAAACGTGATTTAACATATTTTCTAGAACTACACAAATCATTTCATGAAGCTGATCTTCTCTTCTTACTGCCTACTGAGCTGAGTGATTTCTAGTGTACAGTTGATGGAAGAAAGGTTCCTAGAACATAAACTGAATTGAAGATCTTTCAGTTGATCCTTAGGTCTTACATATGTATTGTATTTCTTAGGAATATTTAGTTCTACAGTAAAACTTGTCTTTTAGGAGTCAAATGCTATTTACTTCCCTGGATCTGAAAGTTTGCTCTTTTTTCTTGCCCTCCAGCTCTCATGAAGTACCACATTTTAAATACTCTCCAGTGTTCTGAGGCTATTATGGGAGGAGCAGTCTTTGAGACTCTGGAAGGAAACACAATTGAGATAGGATGTGATGGTGACAGCATAACAGTAAATGGAATCAAAATGGTGAACAAAAAAGATATTGTGACAAATAATGGTGTCATCCATTTGATTGATCAAGTCCTAATTCCTGATTCTGGTGAGCAACAGTTTTGTATTCTTCTATTTACTATTGTTTACCAATTATGATGCCTCAAGAGTAAGTCCATGAAAAATGAATGTGTAGTACAAAGAATGACATGTGAAGCACAAACGCAAAATAAACAGTGAGCTGAGTACTAAAGAAGTAGCCTATGTAGTCATGAGCATTCCGTGCATGAACTTTGGCTTTCCAGGGTTTCTAACAGCTAATATTTATAAAGGTTCTCACAGTGCCAGAGTTTTTCTTGAAACTGGGAGGAAAGATATAACCAAATGGTCAGCTTTGGATAAATGAAAGAGCTATGGCACTCACAAGAATAGAGACAGATGAAAGGTGAGCAACAGAGAATGAAAGAAAATTGAAAGTAAAAGACAGAAAGTTATTTTCCTTCTGAAATTCTTTATGGTTATCAATGCCAAAAAAGGGAAGCTGGAACCCTTAACTAGGAAAAGGCAAGATGTCTTATCACATTGTCAGTGCAGAGAATAGCTTATAGAAAACAGCCAAGAATTTATCTACTAATTTCATGATGATGATAATCACAGAGATGACATTGTTGGGATGGTGATGGTTTATTTTACAGCCAAACAAGTTATTGAGCTGGCTGGAAATCAGCAAACCACTTTCACAGACCTTGTGGCCCAATTAGGCTTGGCATCTGCTCTGAGGCCAGATGGAGAATATACTTTACTGGCACCTGTGAATAATGCATTCTCTGGTATGTACTGGACGCTGTCATTCCTGCTCTCTCCTCTCTCACACAACATTTTTCTTCACAATAATTGTTTGTAATAAGAAATAATAAATACTTTATAAGGCGTTGATTAGTTTCTTGATTGGCTATATATATAATACATTTGTACTATGTGGTCTCTATTAAAATGTCTTTCATTTCAAAACATTTCATTACACTAGATAGCCTACAGGGAGTGAAAATTCGTGATAAGGGGTCTTTAGTTATTCTGTAAATGTAATCATATTTCCAGCACACATATGGATATATTAATAGATCCTAAGAAAAATAAATCTGATTTGTTTATTTAACACCAGTATAATAATAGTTAGGTGTAAATAGGTATATTTTGCATCTTAGAATTTGAAAGTTAGGTGTCAAATTATAAATAAATAAAAACAAGAAACTGTTATACACTTCTATATTATGATGTGAACTATTATTATAAGTATTTTACCCAGTAGCTGCTATTCAAGGACAGTGTTTAGATTAATGCAACCTGCCACTGTTTCCAGAAAAATGATTTTATGAAGACATATTTAAATTTTTAGGCAAAATTTAGTAATTAAAAAATAAGTAAGGAGCACCATTTTTATGTTTTTCCACATACCAAATTGTGATATAAAAAATTCAAATTCCTAGAAATGCTGTTTTTCCTCTTTGTAATAATGATGTACATATGTGTTGACATTAACCCACTTTTAAAAGGTTGTGCACTTTTCTCTCCAGTAATAAAGATAAATTTACAAATGATTCATCAGTAGTCTTCAGTCTGACTAATGGATATCAAATTCTCAGAAAAAACATCTTAACCAGCATTAGAGTTTAAATTTTGCTAATGACCACATAACACTGTGTAGCCTTCACAGAGATGAAACCCATTGTTTGGACTGCCGGGAATCATGTTCTAGTTATCTGATGGGAGAGCTCATAGAGTTTCGAATTGGTGCATAAAATTCCTAGCCTTGAGCATTTAGTTGACTCATATAAAAGTGTAGGGTCCATAATAGCAATAGTATTAGAAATTATCCATTTTCGTGATTTTCTCTTACCAGTAGAAATGTTAACGCTTTCTAAATAAAATAATACTCTTTCTTAATGAATTTATTTATAGATGATACTCTGAGCATGGATCAGCGCCTCCTTAAATTAATTCTGCAGAATCACATATTGAAAGTGAAAGTTGGCCTTAATGAGCTTTACAATGGACAAAAACTCGAGACCATCGGAGGCAAACAGCTCAGAGTCTTCGTGTATCGTACAGTAAGTGAATCAGAACGAGACAAAATGTCCACACTGGCCTAAATGTCAAAGAATGTTGTTACAACAAATGTTTCCCAGGATTTTCTTAATGTCTTTTCAGTAGGAAATATTCATAGGAAGATCAGGGAACTGAGTAATTTGTGTGAAAAAACTGTGAAGAAAAGTCCACAAAAAGTGCTATGTATTAATAATTCTGATAATTTGCATTTGTTTCATTCCAAATAACTTTATATCCTAAAGTGCTAATTATTTCAATTCCAGAAACCACTAAAACTCCTTTAAAATAAGCTTTTGATTTATAGAGTACTTTACAGTTTACAAAGTAATTTTTGTATTGAATCAAATCTATAGGATGATCTTTTACTATAAGATTACCATTCAGCAACTGAATATCTTTTTTTTTTTTTTTTTGTGGGGAAGACCAGCCCTGAGCTAACATCTATTGTCAATCCTCCCCTTTTTGCTGAGGAAGACTGGCCCTGGGCTAACATCGTGCCCATCTTCCTCCACTTTATATGGGACGCCGCCGCAACATGGCTGACAGGCAGTGTGTCGGCGGGCGCCCGGGATCCGAACCAGCGAACCCCAGGCTGCCAAGCGCCGACTAAACCGCTGCGCCACCGGGCGGCCCCAACAACTGAATATCTTTTGAATGACTTTCAGGATAAAATTTTATAGGCACATAAAGATTTCTGGACTCTGTAAAATGATTCTAACATACTTTATCTGAGGGAAAGTTTCTAGAAAATACTGCTTATCAAAATTACAGTGGGACTAGCGGTGCCGTTCAGTTTCTATCCAGGCAACACTTGCAGCCACAGCTAAAAGATTTCGTAGGAAGTCAAGCATTACCTAGAACTGAATATGACACACAGCAGCTGCTTACTCTAGTTCCCCAAGTCCAAGACACACATTTTAAATGATGCAGAAAATGGGCTGCACTCTAAATTATATATATATAAATGTTTGTTCAAAAACGCTATAATTAAATCAATAATTCGACTTATAATAGATATGATCTTACAGTCAAGAAAATATAGTAAGTATCTGTGAAGATCACAAAAGACATTGAAGTCAGGAAACTTCATGGTTAAAGAGGGTCCTAAAGAGTCAAAGGGTTGAAGTTTCCTAAACATGGTCTGGAAGAATGGTTAGAACCTAGAGAGGCATAATGGAAAATGTAGAAGTGGAATTATATGAAATTTTTGTTATTGACTGACAAAACTACGTGCCTGACACATAGGGTAGCGTGGCTAGTAGAAGAAAACCAGGTTAAAGAGAAGAGTGAGGTTAGAGTGCAAGACCTTAAAAGCGCAGGAGAGAAACTATTTCCTCTGGCTTTAGAGGTCAGGTGACCTCTTAGTAGAGCCCATCCAGAAATTTAATTATGTAGCTACTTCCACATAGAAAATTTCAAGTGAGGAAATTGACAATTGTCTCTTCGTTTTCTTTACTAGGCTGTCTGCATTGAAAATTCATGCATGGTGAGAGGAAGCAAGCAAGGAAGAAACGGTGCCATTCACATATTCCGAGAGATCATCAAACCAGCTGAGAAATCCCTCCATGAAAAATTAAAACAAGATAAGCGCTTTAGGTAAGCTTATTAGTTTCACCTCCACAAAAGAATGAGAGCTATTGGCACATTTTTGTTTCACAGTTAGTTTACCAAAAGGCATTCAGGATTCAGTGTTGCTGAGAATAGAATTTAGAATAAGTCCATGCAGACATTTTCAAAATTGAAATTTGTTCTTAATACTATTTATTTCGCTTCCTGGTGTGCCATAATATGATTTGGTGAGTGAAAAAAATCTAATAGATCTAATAGACTGAACTACTTCTTGTAAATTTTTTTGTAATTAAGTTTTTTAAAAATTATAGTATATACGAGCAAACACTATTTCATGGAATATTAAGTGAAAAAAACATGCTTCTATTTTGTTATAAAGTATGACCTCTTCAAGTTTTATAGGATGAAGACAGAATTTAGGAAGTCTAAAAATCAAATGTATATTTAAATAATTTCTCCATGATAAAACCTTCGTAACAGGTAAATTGCATTTGAAATGTATGAAAATGTATGAACAATTTTCTCATGGTTTCCACAATACATGGCTTCTATTCCATTCCACACATTGTGAGTGAGCATACCTAGACCTAAATCTAACAAAATGAACATATGTCCTTCCTGCTTAGCATCTTCCTCAGCCTACTCGAAGCTGCAGACTTGAAAGAGCTCCTGACACAACCTGGAGATTGGACCTTATTTGTGCCAACCAATGATGCCTTTAAGGGAATGACTAATGAAGAAAAGGAAATTCTGATTCGTGAGTAGATGGGAACACCAGATATTTGCCCCTAGATTTCAGGGTCTTGTTTCTTCCTCAAGCATTCCTGCCCAGACATCAGCCTCAAAAATGTCCCCTTTCATATTCATGGCTAGCCTTGGTTTCCTTTAATTCCATTTGGGATATGTAGAGGGTCACCAATAATGTTCTTAATTAACTGTTTACTGGCATGTTGTTGGGCTTACCCATGTTATTTCTATTAAAGGCCACACAATTAGATGACAAAAAAGGAAATGTCACAATTTCAAAAATAATTTGATTTTTTCCCCCAGCAAGTTGGATAATATTTTGATTGAACTGATTGAAGTGACTATGTTTTGACATAGCATTGATACCAACTTGGGAGAACATGACATTATGAGAAATTACAATGTGGAAAAAATAGTTAAAGACAAAGAAATGTCTTTCTCCTTCATCTTCATAGTGTTAAAATGTCAAAAAATATGATGTTATTAAATAAATATATATTTTCCCCCTAGGGGACAAAAATGCTCTTCAAAACATCATCCTTTATCACCTGACACCAGGAGTTTTCATTGGAAAGGGATTCGAACCTGGTGTTACTAACATTCTAAAGACCACACAAGGAAGTAAAATCTATCTGAAAGGAGTAAGTTCTCTAGAATGAATTTATGATAGTGTTCATTTATCATTCAGTTGTCTTAATGTTTATTTTTCATTAAATCTCTCATTGACATTATCCCTTGTTTTGATAGGTAAATGATACCCTTCTGGTGAATGAATTGAAATCGAAAGAATCTGACATTATGACAACAAATGGTGTCATTCATGTTGTAGATAAACTCCTCTATCCAGCAGGTTGGTAATTTATTGAACTCATTAATGGACTAAATCTTTTTCAACTTAAACCTAGATTTATATTTCACACTTTCCTATCAATATTTATTTAATATTTATCAATATTTATTTAATCTTCCTCTTCATAGACACACCTGTTGGAAATGATCAGCTCCTGGAAATACTTAATAAACTGATCAAATACATCCAGATTAAGGTACAGAACGTTACTGGATTTATTTCTAATGTGTTGAATGGTTATTGCAGGTTTAACATAAGAGACTAGAAATGTATACATTAATAAGAAGATGCTCACTAAGCTTGGATTGCTCTTTGTTGGTTATGTACCAGTGTCCCACTTGTAAAATGATGACATGATTTCTTTATGGTTTTATTCAACACATATCTATTAAATGCTACCCGGGACCAAGCAGTGTATTGTTATAGGAAATATTAAGTTGAATCAGATGTAGCCCTTTAGTCAAAAAGTTTACAGTCCATTTGGGAAGATAAGACATGTAGATTAAAAAAACTATAATCTTTCTATCATCAAATATTTTTGCTACCAAGTATAAGGGAAAGATAAAGTAGTTACTTATTAAAAAGTATCACTAATTAGAATAGTTAAAGGCAAAGGAATATTTTGCTCCTTCATCCTTGTAGGGCCAAAGTATCAGAAAACACATGAAATATTATTTAATAAACATATTTAACTTATATTAACTATTCTACAATTTTTAAGACTCTGACTAACAAATCCAATAATTTTTATGCCATTTGGCCCCATAGCAGGAAATTGCAAGATGAATTATATGAAGACTTCATTTCTATTAAATGCAATGATAGTTTCACTATTTTTACTTTAGTAAAAATTAAATTGGTGCCATAATGTTGTTAATATAACTACTACATTTCATGTTACTAAACATAAGTATTTATTTTTAGTTTGTTCGTGGTAGCTCCTTCAAAGAAATCCCCATGACTGTCTACAGTAAGTACATAATGAATATTTGTCATATGTAACTGGCAAGATGCAGAAAAAAGAAAACAGAATCATTTTCTTTATATTTACAAACAGAGATTATTGATAATCTGGTATTTAGAACTCCAAACAATGGCAAATCTCATCCCACTTGAAACAAGGCTTGAGGTCTGGATGAGAAGTCTCAGCCTTGGCCATTCCCTTCAACTCCAATGGACCACTTCCCCACTCATCTGAAAAACAGGAATGATAAGATATGAGAATGGCAGTAAAATATAATAGCTAGCATGGCAAAGAGGCAGGGGAAAAAAGACATATAAACATGCAAAGAGGAGAGAGAGCTAAAAGGCACTCCAGACCTATCTGAGAGTTCAAATGTGTGAACTCAGAAATAACTTTGCTGAAGGTCTGTAGCTTGTTTTCCACCCTCAAGCCCTCAGCCGTCTAAGGGCAGGGTGGGAGGTGGTATGTCAAAGAATCCTAAAACTTACGAGTTGGTGGTTCAAAAACCCTCTCCATCCAAAATTGGATGAAGGAACAAAAGATTTGCCAGGTGATAAACCTAAAGTTTCTAGATTCCAAGGTTCTTTTATCCCTGACTCTACCAGATTATCAAAATCAAACCTCTACTACTTAACAATGGTAAAGGGTATTTCATTTTCGTAAATAAAACTCATAGTATTTCTTTTTCAATGTGGCTTTTTCTTCCTTTATCTTTTTTCTTTCTTTCATTGTACTTTCGAAGCAGAAATTCTTTTCATTTTGTTTTGACTCTACAATTAAACACTCAAAATGGATCAGTAGGTAAAGCATTATGTCAATTCCCACATTTGTCCTGGCTAGAAAATTATTCTATTTTATACCATCAGCATCCTGTTATTTAACTAAGAAAATTTTCCTTAAGATTTACAGTAGTTATGGAAAAGAGTAAAGACAATGTAAGGAGCAAAACAAAATGTCTACTGCTCTTAATGATTTCAATTATGTGATAATCACATATGCAAATCCAGTATCAGGCCAGCTCAGCACCGTTTTAAAGATTTAGTTGGAATAGTTATGATTCAACATGGTATGAATTCCAGTATGGAAGTATACAGTCTTGTTAAAGATATATTTTATAACAAATTAAAGAATCCTTATGGGCTCTATTTATCAGAAATGTTATGTCATCTTTCTCCACTAAAGATGTGTATCTGCACATTTCTTTACCTTTCCCATTTCAGCCATGGTAGGTCTACCACTTTCCACATGTCAGTGCAACATTTGGCTTACAGTAAGCCAAAATATTGTAACTCCTTCCTTTGCCTCTACTAAAATTAGATGCTCACTCACGGAAAGGATCCTCACTCACAGAGAATGTGCCATTTTATTAAATTATGCGTCTGTTGAATCTTGCCTACCTACTCAGAGTTCTTGAAACAGCTCTGAGAATTACATTCTGATGTCAGATGTTTCTTTAACTCCCCGCCAGATGGGTATGCTGTTATTTAGAAGCATATTTTAAATAGAGGTAGAGACTAATTAAACCAAAGATTCCATTTTTATTGACTTGTCTCTAAAATTTCTTTAATTCTCTGGTACATATTATTCTTGTCCCCCAAATACCATACATTTTAAACTGTATGGGGTGAAAAATGCTCTTTTGTATAAGGTGTCAAATATATAACATTTGAGGTGAAGAGGAATACAATCAGTATTTAATCCTCAGTCCATGACGTGTCAAAACGATCTAAGTCTTCAGAAAAACTGCTAACCAACTAAACATCCCAAACTTCAAGTTTCTTAACAATGAAGTGAAAATTTAAGCTAAAAGTAATTAACCCATTTTGATAGCAGAGGCAGAGACCTCTGGATTTGACCTTCATGGAAAGGTTTCTCTATGACAAGTCCACTTGTGGCATCAATAATTGGACACACAGATTTGATATATTTTAGAGCTTCATAATTTCAGATCTCAAGATATAAAATCTGAAATGACTGAAACATAGTCACATTTGAGGCCTAGAACCCATCTTAATTCAGAAAGTTGATGCAGCTAAACATTTCAGAAACCAGAGGTGAGAATGTGACAGAAACCCAAACTGTGCTAACATCTTGACTCAAATGTGAACACAACCTTATGAATGCACAGTTAGCTTTAGTGCTCCGTTATCTAATGGAACCATCTTTTAAGGCTTCTAATTAGAAATGATAAAAAGTCAGTAGCTCTGGTTGTATGGCTCCAGAGGCACATTTCCAGTTACTCTGTACAACCAAAAGCCAACCAAATAGTTGGCTGATATTTTAAATAAATTTTGCACATTATTTTAGTTGGGTGGATGACATACATTCAAAATATACATTTTTCAATTTAAAAAAGATAATGATGATAAAGCTGAAAATTAAAGACATTTTAGCCTGTAACTTAAATACCGATCATATTATGTTTGTTGCATAGAGCTCATATCTGGCTGGCTGAAATTTACTTTTAAGTATTCTGAACTATTTTTCATATCCTTTCTGCATTACTGCTATGAAATGCATGAAAAATATATTGGGTCTTTTTCTTTTAGTTTTTTCTTCTAATTGAGAAAGAATCCAACAGTGCATTTTAAGATATTATGAATTGCGTGAAATTAATTATGTTTATTTGTCTTCTGTTGCTATGCAGCCAATATTTTCAAGAAGTACAAAAGAAGGTAAAGAGCTGTAGTGGTGCAGTTTAAAATTATAGATTTCTAGATAGAATTCTCACTTAGTAAGTATATATTTCACTGGAGCAAATCCTAGTCATTGGACTTCAGAGTTCACCATCTGGACATGAGAAGATACTATATAATGTACCATGAATATTTCCTGTATCTGACTGCCTGAACTTATTACTACATCCGATACCTCAGTACCCAACAAAGACAAAAAAGAAGGACAATTTTGTTCAGGTTGTTTTTATGTAAACATCATTTATGTTCCACTTTCTATACTTTCAGCAACTAAAATTATAACCAAAGTTGTGGAACCAAAAATTAAAGTGATTGAAGGCAGTCTTCAGCCTATTATCAAAACTGAAGGTAAAAATCAATATCATACATGGTTCCTTTTATTGTGAAAAAAAATCCATATAATGGACTGATTCCTATGAATGTATCTACATTCTTTTTGAAACTAACATGCTAAAAATTTCTATACCAATGGCATGCTTATGTAATTGCAGAATGCGGAATGCAAATTATTTAGCAGAGTAGAGAATGCATTCCTAATACTTTCAGTACATTTGCTTGTACTTGATTTCATTTGACCTAATTGGCCATCGCATTAGCACTAGTACCCAGATACTCACAAATGAATAAATCCTGAGCCTTTTTGCTGCTGTTAGACTCCTTCAGAAAATATATTCGTTTTGTAGCTTTGTTTCCAATCTCCCCATATGGATCTCTCCTGTACTGTTACAAGAAGCTCTACCAAAAAAATGCAGGCATTTTTCATTCAACAACCTAAGAGAGCATAGGAGCTGTACACTGATGAAAGCTTTTAAAATTATAACCACACATGATATATTTTTAAATTAGACCACCAGAAACAGAAGAGGAAATAAATAGCTGGTGCAGTGAGTCCAACCTTAGAATCCTTAATTCCAGCCCTGAACGTATATATTTATGGGAATATAAGTATTCTTATATACACATATTTATTATATACATTAAACAAATGTATATATACTGCTCTCCTGATGTTTCTAACTAGAACATTAAATAGTCACTTTCCTCTCTACCCTTACTGTCTATGTTAGCCCACTCCAACATCTTTGATGCCACCTTCATTTCATTAATTTTAATTATTACCAAGGATTAGAACTTAAGAATTTTTTACTCCTGTGTCTAAGCATCTTAATGTGGTGACTTGCCACAGAGAAAAGACCAAGTTATCTTCTTTATTCTCTAAGAAGGACAGAAACAGTCTTCCAAAAAAGGAATAGGTTATGTCCTCAATTGAATCTCAAGAAACCTATTATCGTAATTATGTTTGATTTTAGTATTTCTTCTCATTCTGTGAACTGAGATGGCAATTTCTGGAATATTTTTGTCTATTTCTTTAAAAGCGAGCCATGAATTAAAGCTTAGACATTGTAAACACATGTGTAAAAGTTTGTTTCCTAGCCAATTAGTTATCTATATTTTTATTCATTCTTGAGACCTAAAATTGAGGTATTCTTTAAAATCTGTGCTTATTTTTTTTAAAAAAAGTACTATACCTATGGTCAATTGATTGCTTTTATAAACTGATAAAGAGAATTAAGTGTCTTAAGAAGAAATCAAATCACAGAAATTTTTGTTGAGAGAATGTTTCTTGATCATTTTAATAAAAAATAATAAACTGATCCTTGGTAATACATTTGATTTTAAAATTCTTGTACTGTTTTTAAAAATTAGATTCCCTAAAATTTTGTATAACCACTTGTACACAGCTTCTATAATCTAAGTCGTTCTCCTGTGCTGCTGTTCTTATTTTCAAAGATTCTTATCTTTTCTTTCAATCTTCTTCATTCAATCCATTTATCTTTCCAGTCTTTGTTAGCAGGATTCTATTGTATCAACAGTGGATTCTTCCTAAAAAAGGAATAAGAATGAAAAATGGGCTCATGTCACATATGCATTAATAACTCTTCAGTTCAAAAATTCAGAAGGAATTTTTGTGTAACATAATGAAGGAAACAAAAACTTGTCTCGGCAGCCATTTACAGTTGTCCAGCTCTAAGACTGCCACTGGCATTTCTTCTCACTGTTTGAACTTCTGCAGTTTCACTGATGATCCTGAATTCTTACTAAATAGATTAGATTCCAAGACACAATATTAAGATGTTTCTCATAAAAGGTACTTAACCAAATTTTAGAATTAAGAAAAAATCAACTGAAATTCAATTCAACAAGTACTTATTGAGCACCAGTTGTGCCTATTGTACTCTCTAGGTGCTGGGAATAAATATGAAAAAAAATTTTGATAAAAATCCTTGCCTTCATAGAGCAAAACGATAGAGGATCTTTCTGAAATTTCACTTTAGGGTCTTCTAAAGAAATGTCAATTTGGATATTTTATTAACTCATTTCCTGTTCTTAAACTCCTTAGGTATACTTTCCTTTTGAAATTTCCACACCTTCGAAACCTGGCCTTATGTTTCGATACCCAAATTCCCTGGTCCCATAAGTCAAATATTATGGTGCAAAATATTTATTGTTTGAAAGGACTATACTCTTATTTTCATTATCTTAGAATGTTCTAGACTATTAAATTCTGGGTAATGGTGTACATTAACAATTTCTGGACAAGCAAATACATCTCTCAAATATAAGCAAATATAGTTACATTCAACTGTTGAAGGGTTTTACAGTATGAGTTAAATGTACTGAACATTATTTTTCTTCTCCTCTATGAAATAGTCTTGATTAACTAATGTAGTAATCAGCTTTCTAACATTGAAAATGATTTTCTCTGGGAGCAAAATCATTTTGCAAGTCAAATGCAACACGTGTTTAACTTTTGCATTTGAAGGACTGTTGAAATATTAATTAGTAAATTTTTGCATCATTCACGCAACAGAAGGTAAGTACTCAAATCTATTTTCCCATAAAACCTGAAATTCAATATCTTAAAGGTAGGCATAAAGTTGGGATTTTTTTTAACATTCAGTCTTTACACCCATTATATAAAAAATGTAAGATACTGAGATATTAAAAATTAAATTTAAAAATTTAATAAGGGAAGAGTAATAGATGATATCAGTACGGTAAAGCAAGTCTACACTAGTTATCATTAGAGCAGCTCAAATTTATATATACTGTATGATTCACAAAGCATAGCCACATATAATATTTTCTGTGATCATACTTTACAACTACGAATGAATGGATGGATTTACAAAAGAATTTAAATGGTAAAACAGATGAAAGTAATTTTAGTAGCACTGAGTCGTTTGTTCACATAAATACTGCCTAATTTGAAGACAATGGGAAATGTTAAAACTGACTTCATAAAGCCTGAAACCACTTTGAGGTTTGAATAACACCAAATGGTGAAATAAACTCCTGTTCTGGTAAATTTAAAGAACTGCTTTAACATGATAATTTGTCTCCAAAACAATGCCTCAGGACCCACAATTACAAAGGTCAAAATTGAAGGTGAACCTGAATTCAGAGTGATTAAAGAAGGTGAAACAGTAACTCAAGTGATCCACGGAGGTGCGTATGTGTGTTTCCTAGAGCTTAGGATCACCATGATTATTTTGAAATAGTGCTGATTTGAATATATTGAACATATGATGTTTTCTCTTGGCTTTTATTTTATATAAATTCTGGGAATACTTTTTCAGTTATGGGTTCTTAGTAGCCACTCAAATAAAATACAGTTTACCTTTTAATGGATCTAGTAGGAATTAATTTAACCATGAAGTCATCAGGTCCAACAAAACTGCCATTACTCTGCGTATGCAAGTGATGATTATGAAATATAATGATAACTATAATGTCAATACAAAAGAATATATTGCACTTGGAAATAGAAGAAAAAGTGACCATTGTATAAGACTGACTAATAAGCCACTGCTAGGACTTATTATAGGATTCCCATTCTAATGATGTATAATTCCCTGGATTCTCACTAAAAACTCATTCCACAGTGAGGAAACAAGTACGACATGAAGAGTTAGCTTGCCAGCTGGCACTCTCCCTCACCCAAGATTCAGGACATAACTCTACCTTTTAGACCTCTGTTGATCTGAATTTATTTGAAATATGTCCTAAAAATGATTATGATTGAATTCTAAATGGTATTGCTTTGAGAAATATATTTAATCATTGAAAAGTCTAGCTTATGGCAGTTTAGACTGCCTAAGGGGATAAATCAAATGCGTTTTTCTTCCCCTACTTTCAGAGCCAATTATTAAAAAATACACCAAAATCATTGATGGAGTGCCTGTGGAAATAACTGAAAAAGAGACACGGGAAGAACGAATCATTACAGGTAATCTTTAGTTCCATACATGGAACTACGCCTGGATTATAAAGATCAAACCATAGTTAATCCCAAAAATATCTCTATAAGAATCATTAGAGAAACTGACTAAGGCATTTTCATGGTAGTTACTAAAGTTACTTCATTTTTTTTGACAGAAATAATGTGATTCTGAATACATAATCCATGTTTTTCTCTGAATTGGAAATTTGTGGACAAATCTATAAGCATGTGTTTTTACTATGTGCATGCATACATATTGTATAATACACTGTCTTCACTTTACTGTTTATTAATAAGTTTACTGAATTCTAGAAGAAAAACCATTCTCTCCCTTGATTCTCCATTAATCTTCAGGTCTACACATCTACATACCAAAATATATGTAAGTTTGTATAAAACAATTGATAAACAATATCAGTGAACCTCTGTATCAGTCTCCTACCAATGAATTAGCCTAAAATTCTGAATTTAGCTATTTTATAAGTATTTGTTTAAATGAGCAGTCAGCAACTATGGTCCACGCCACCTACTTAAGTAGATAAAGTTTTGATGGAACATAGTGTGACCATTCATTTATATAATGTCTATGGCTATTTTCACACTACACCGACAAAGTTGAATAGTTGCAACACGGACCATATAGCCCACACAATCTAAAATACTTGCTATCTGGCCCTTTATAGAGGAAGTTTGCCTACCCCTGTTTTAGATCTTTTTTAAATTGTCTTTCCTTTAGGTCCTGAAATAAAATACACTAGGATTTCTACTGGTGGTGGAGAAACAGAAGAAACTCTGAAGAAATTGTTGCAAGAAGGTCAGCACGTCTAGAAAAATAAGAATGTGACTTTACCTAAGCTATCTGTATCAAAGTCTAAAATAATCTTTGAGGCCTTTTATGTGTTTTCTGCTCTCATTCCTCAGTTCAAGTTCTATACCAACATAAGAAAAAAGTCCAAAGATAAGGAATGAAACTCAAATGATAGTCATATTGATTGTTTTGTTATATATTATTCATCAGCTTTATAATAAAATTGGCTTATCAAAAAACACCACTACAGGGGCCGGCGGGGTGGCATAATGGTTAAGTTCATGCGCACCACTTAGGCGGCCCGGGGTTTCACAGGTTTGGATCCCGGGTGGGGACAGACGCACTGCTTGTCAGCCATGCTGTGGCGGCGTCCCATATGAAGTAGAGAAGAAGGGCACAGATGTTAGCCCAGGGCCAATCTTTCTCAGAGAAAAAAGAGGAGGATTGGCAACGGTTGTTAGCTCAGGGCTAGTCTTCCTCACAAAAAAAATGAAAAACAAAACCAAAAAAACCAGCAACAAAAAACATCACTACAAACTGAGAAAGAACTGAGTGTTGGTCTGGAATTCATTGTTGGGCAGATGCTGTCACATATACATCAAGTCTTCTGTCTTTTTATTGCATAAACCAATTTCTGCTATAAACATGTATCCTCTCAGAGGTCACCAAGGTCACCAAATTCATTGAAGGTGGTGATGGTCATTTATTTGAAGATGAAGATATTAAAAGACTGCTTCAGGGAGGTTAGTAAAAGGGAAACAACTAACCCGTTTAACAGGTTCTGGTGACTGAGTTCTTCAACTTTTTAAAGACTGAGAGCATTCAGGTCTTTTTTGTTGTTGTTTTAATTAGGTTAAAAAAACCTCTGTGTGTTGTCTTAACAGATTGATTGGTTCAACGATAGTGTAAGTCATAGTTATGAAGAAATGATTAACAGTTTAAACAGTCTTTAAAAAGTTCTATAGTATAAAGAACTTGGGGAGCAGTGAATATTTTTTTTGCTTTGATACAGATAATTGTAAAGATATTTCAAATACGTGAAAGGGGAATGCTTTTTAAATTGGTAGTTATTTAAAGAAGCCCAAATTGACATGCTTTTGATATTTAAAAAAATGTATTCACTGCCCCCACAACAATAATAAAAGGCATGTTTATAGATTTTTTAAGTGCATAGATCTAGCAAAAAAACCCAGTGCATTTAGTAATTTTCTTTTCCAAAACTACATTCTTGGGAATGAATATCTATTTCTTCTAACAGTTTGAGTGACAATCTATACCTGGAGATGTAAATTATTTTGCATATGAAATTAATCTTTATCTTTAAAATATGGAATGTTCTCTGTCTATGGCATTAAAAGGACCTACTTTTAAAAGCAAAGGAGAAAAAAAAAGAATTCAAAATCTTACAAACTCTAAATGGTAATTATTCAAATAAACAGTAATTATTAACAAAGTATAATTTGGGTAGTTGGCATTTGAATAAATGAATTTCTAGTTCATTTTATTAACAACAAAAGTATTTAGATGACAATTTGTTTTAGAGAAACAAGTATTTAAATTGTTTAGAAAAATCAGATATGCTCCTTGACATGTATTATGAATTGAGAAACACAACTGAAGTTTGGTATTTATCTAAACTATGGTCCAAATGGCTTTCCTGCTTAAAATTTTTAAAATTATATCACTAAGTCAAAGAACATATAAATTCTTTTGAGACCATGTGTATTTTTGGCAATTATTGTTTCTTTATTCTTTATTTTAATATAGGCAAAATCTCTTATATAGTGTTGAGACTGTTCAGTGATACTAAAGATAAATAATTTTTATTTAACCACTGATTGAATTTCCCCTCAATAGAAAGATATGTGTCTGAAAAATTCAAGATTTCCTTTCAGACTGCAGGGAGTATGTGACACACCCAAAGCCATAACAGAACCAAAAGTTCCTGTAAGATCTAATACAGAATTCACTCATCTACCCCCAAAAGCTTAACTTTCTGCTAGGAAAACGTAGGGATTTGAGGGAAGAGGTGAAAACATTATAAAGATTAAGTGGAATTCTTTTTTTTTATAGTCCTTGCCATAGTAAACGGCTTTGTAGAATGGCAGTGCTTTTTAGAGAATGAATCAATTAGTAGCTGCACCTGTATATATTGCTTTAATTTATTTAGATTTAACCTTCAGGTAAGTATGTTTTCTTCTCCTTAGTAAGCCCCTGTTAACAGGTCCATTATAAACAATGAACTAAATTCTTAAGAATAAGAGAAGATATACCTGCCACCAGTTAAGAATATGATATTCTAATTTTAGTTAATGAAATCCTTCCTTAACTCCTATTTCTGTTCATCACAGAGGTTGATTTTTTTTAGTTCCCAGTATTTGGTTTCTGTATATGTCTATAAAGCATCAGTTTCCACAATGCCACATCATAAATTTTTGTCAAAACATTTTCAAGGTTTTTCGTCTCATAGGAAAGACAATATAAGCAGTATGGTTACTAATATCTGGACATTAATTGGATATGCTAGTTTTCTTTTTTCCAGCCCTATAAAACCATTGGTTCATCACTGAGTTACAAGTGTCTTCTTGTCTAGATCCTAAGAGACACCGATTTACAAGGAAGCTGGTGTGAATAAAGATCATGTCAAGCAAGACTGGCTTTTTTCCTTTCCGAGTACAGATAATTGATCTATATCCAAACTATAGTCTTCATCTCAAAGCTTGGAGTTTTCATTCTGAATTGCTTATATTAGGGTCCAAATAGTACCTTTTGATGAATTGAGTGTATTTTCAATCATTTAACTCATGACTATTGACATAGCTAAGTGGTCTTTTTGGTACTAATATTGTGATCTGTTACTGAAATACTTCAAAGCCCTTAACTAAAAAATATTCACACGAAATGTGCAGTTTT
Source organism: Tapirus indicus (assembly GCA_031878705.1). Classification (NCBI taxonomy): domain Eukaryota; kingdom Metazoa; phylum Chordata; class Mammalia; order Perissodactyla; family Tapiridae; genus Tapirus; species Tapirus indicus. Next base: position 64,569,834 of record CM062930.1, read on the forward strand.
TCATGCTTATCTTAAGTAGAACTACATTTGCTGAAACTATTAAAGTAATTAAGAGAAAATGTCAGGCTATGGAAGAAGGAACAACAACAAAAATTTATTTGTGAAGGTTTCAACAAATCTGCCAGTATAACATGCAAAGATTTATGGCCTCTCTAGAGAATAGGGGATCAGATTGTAGGTCTGGCTTCCAATCTGGGCTCCCACTCGAACTAAATTAAGTTGATTTTTTTCTGCCTTGCTTTCTTCATTTGAAAAGTGGGGATAGTGATGTTACCAACATATAAATGAATTAACATATGAAAAGTACTTGGGAGGCCGGCCCTGTGGCATAGCGGTTAGGTTCACATGGTCTACTTCGGCGGCCCAGGGTTCGCCAGTTCGGATCCTGGGTGCTGACAACGCACCACTTGTCAAGCTATGCTGAGGTGGATCCCACATAGAGCAACTAGAAGGATGCCACAACTATGATATACAACTATCTACTGGGGCTTTGGAGAGAAAAAAGGCAAAAAAGGAGGAAGATTGGCAACAGATATTAGCGCAGGGCCAATCTTCCTCAAAAAAAAGAGAAAAATACTTTGAATAATGTTTGGCACATATAAGCTCTCAGTAACGTTAACTACTATCAGTATTATGACCAATTAAAATTAACATCAATATAGTAATATTTTACACCCTACTTTAAATTTCCAAAGCCATAGACATGCAAAAATGCAAAATTCTTGCAGATAATTGGGCTAAAGCACTTTGCATGTTTCGGGAAACATGTGGCGGAGAGGAGCATTTGTGTGGGATCATTCAGATGACTGGCTTATCTTTCCACCTTTTGCTTCTCTAAACATGACCTAATACAACTGTCATTCATTTTGAGACGGCAGAGAGCCACTGGGAGCATATCTGATTTTCTGCACTTTAATCGAGCTTTTCTTCTAAGGATATTTGTCTGCCCCAATGAGCACTTCTTATTTTTATATTATCACAGCAAAATAGTAATAAATTACCAAGTTAGTTAATTAGATGCATATTAACTGGATGCCGCCAAATTTAGTGTAAATGCTTGTTTTGAAAAGTAATGTTGTAAATACTTCCCTGATCTTGTTTTAAGTTGTACAATAATTGCTCTTTGGAATTTAATAAGTCCATTATAAACAATCCTCTTATTCACTAATTAATGGTTGGATCCATCTTTTCTCGACAATATTTTAAAAGCCATTATTTTGTTACCAAATAAACCTGAAATTAAGGAAAATATATCAATGAGAGCACATTCTGTAATTCAGACTCTCCTATCTCACATAAACTTTCCCCCACTGTCCAATCTAATAAGGTTTGCTACAGTTGTGTATTTTATTATAGTACTAATATGGTGTGATAAATGGTTATTCACCTTACATTCTGGGAGAAAAAAGAGACATGTTGGAACTGTGCTGTGTAGAACAGAAATGGAATTCTTGAAAAAATTTTTAAATGTTTCTTTTTTTTCTTTTACTTGGTATCATTCAGCCAAAATTACTGTTGGTGATAGTTTCATGCCTTACTCTTTATGAGATTTCAGATAATTGAAAAAATATATATAATAGAGAAATAGAAAAATTTTGACTTCATTGTTGAATATAGATGATATATAAAAAGCAAGGGGCTGGCCCAGTGGCATAGTAGTTAAGTTCATGTGCTCTGCTGCGGCAGCCCACGGTTCCCAGGTTCAGATCCCAGATGCGGACCTACACACCACTTAAGCCATGCTGTGGCAGGTGTCCCACATAAAGTAGAGGAAGATGGGCACAGATGTTAGCTCAGAGCCAATCTTCCTCAGCAAAAAGAGGGGGATTGGCAGTGGATGTTAGCTCAGGGCTAGTCTTCCTCACACACACACACAAAAGCAAGAAGTCAAAATTTGGAGAAAAGATAAAGAAAGGTAAGCAGAAAAATGAAGTCATTGTAGGAACTACATATACTCTTTGACCTCAAATGTCCAATGACAGAGTGAAAATGTGAATTTAGTTCCACCAGATGTTCTTATCAATGATTTAAAAAAACAAAACCAAGGTATGGGGAAATATTTTGCAACTGTAACAAAAACTTCATAGTTATGAAACATTTGAAATTCTTAAATTTGAAAGCTTTTATTACTTTTTACTGTTAATTTTCTAAATGGTCTTGTAGGATTGGAATTAAATTTGGGAGTATGTTGGCACACACTTCCTGAATTGCTTATTTTATTTCTAGAGTTATTAGGCCAATATTATTTTGTTGTCCTCATGTACTATAAGGTAATCATGAATTAATTTACAATGAGAATTTTACAGAGGCAGAAGTCTGATACAAATAGGAATGACTGGAAAAATGATGTCTCTGGGAAGATACTGCTGCTAAACTTTGTATAATATTAAACATCCCTTCATTATATAAAGTAATGCTTTTTATAAAAAGGGTGAAAAAGTCATGTAAGTCATTTACTCTGTGCAAAAATGACACATTATATGGGGCTCCAAATGGGGCCACAATGAAACAATTGTTCTGCAAATAGTGAACATTCATTATGATCTATGGAAAACAAATATCTGTTTTCCTGTTGCCAGTGCAAAAGTCTCACTACTCCAAAAGCAAATCTACATGTTTAAGTGATGCTTATTTCAAACTTTATACTTCTCTACTTAACTATGGTCTCCTGTCTGATGTCAGCCATAATTTTGACGTATTTCTAACTACAACTATTCAATTTTAGACACACCTGTGAGGAAGATACAAGCCAACAAAAGAGTTCAAGGTAAATATAGTGACTATAGTAATTTGCATATATGACACATGTTTTGTTATGTTAAGGCAAACCAAAGAAAAAGAGTGTTTTAATACATTTTATTGGACTTTGTTGTCTGTCAGGAAGAAAAGTTAGCCAATTTTGAGGCAAAGGATTTTGATAAGAATCAGAAAATAAATTGTTCATATTATTCACTATTAGTAAATTCTGAGAATAACAAATGTTAAACGAAAAACAATTGTACCCATGTAAACTGCTAACATATTGAACCACTGAGGTAGACTTCAGACTTAAGTTGAAAAGAAATCCTGAATACCAGAGCCGAGCAAAAATAGTTTGCAGGTGGACTTGAACTCTGTAAAAACGTTATTTAACGTGTGGCTACAAGTTTGGAAACATAAATAAATTAAAAATTGTACATATACAGAAAATTGTTACTATAACTATGTATAAAGTTTTGATATAATGTGTAGATTATGTACATTATGTATTACCCATGCACTGTAATTTTCTTCATGACTATACTTATGTGCATTTTTTAATCTTCCACTTAGGTTACCTTACATTCTGATACATTCAAAAATCAAAGATTTCCCTTGTGGAATTTAGAATAAATTATGTATTTGAAATTTCTAAGATAATTACATACTAATAGTCAAAAGAAGTTGCAAGGCTTGTAAATGAATTATAGGCATAGCTGATTTTAACCCAATCCAATATAAACATTTGGAATTAAAGAATCAATTATATGAATAATTTTTAACTGAAGGATTTATTAGGGATTTCTTCAAAACCTGCAAATTCATCCAAATTTTCTAAAGAACTAAAATCACTTTATTATTTTTGTATACCTTTGATCAAAAGATATCCTTGATTTCATTATCATAAATGGAGGGTATTATTAAGATAACATAATCTAACATCTATTACAGTAAGGAATGATGGTCTTTTATGGATATATTTACGCATAGAATATCATATTTTTAAACTCTAAAGTTTCATCACATTTAAAATCTATTTGTTCTCCCTTCTTCCTAATCAGGATCTAGAAGACGATCAAGGGAAGGTCGTTCTCAATGAAACCAGAAACCAAAAAAGAAAGCTTATGCAATTCTAAATCAATAACCTGGTCTTAAAGGAAAATTATGAGAGCCACTTTCACATCAAGAAATGAACCATCAGCACAAAAGAAACAATCAATGAACAATTCTCAATGCAAATATAATATTTTTTTTCTGAATGAAACACATGAGGGAAATTGTGGGGTTAGCCTCCTGTGGTATAGGAACTGAGGGAACTAGAATACCATACATTCTTTTATATCTTGACATTAAAAGTTCTGGCTAACTTTGGAATCCATCAAACAAAATCCTTGTCACTGGATTCATTACAATTCAAATCTCAGAGTGGTGAGCTGTTATCCCATTGAGAAGATTGAGCCTTGAATTTATGTAATGAATAGATAAAATGCATGCAAGCAGTTACCTCTTCCTGGGAAGCTAACTTATAAAAATGGGTGCTCAGTATTAAAAAAAACAAATGAAACTTTTACATCAAAAGGCTTTGCACATTTCTAATACAATGTGGGTTTACAGGTAGATTGTTATTTCTACAACTAATTTTGTACTCTTGAAATGTTTGCCATATACTTCTTGCAATACATATTTTTATCTCAAACATTTCAATAAAACCATTTTTCAGGTATAAAGAGAATTACTTCAAATTGGGTAATTCAGAAAACTCAAGATTTAAATTAATAAGTGGTTTGGACTTGGGAACAGGACTTTATACCTCTTTTTTTATAACAAATACTCATTAAAGGAAATTGAATGAATTTAGTGTGTCTTGAATTTTTAAAACTATTATAATATAGATAGAATCACTATACACTGAAGCAATCATTAAACATCACCTGAGTACATGTAACCCCAGAACTGTGCTAATTTGTGAGGATTCAAAAGATGAATCAGACAATTACTGTTCTCAAAGGGCAAAGAGACAAACCACAAACAATCCACAACACACCATAGGCTATAATAGAAGAATAAACAGCACCGCATAAGCACAAATACATCAATTAATTATCCCTAGGCTCCAGATAGACATAGAAGGAGCCACAGAGATTCCCTTAAATAAAACTTGAAGTAACATGAGTCTATTGCATAGCAAAGGAGGGGAAGAAAAATACTTGTTTGCTGAGAATGATAAAGGGTCAGTTTGATCTACTGAGATCTCAACAAGTGTCACCCTTGGCTTGGACTAGTTGAAATAAGAGCAATGGATGAACAGAATCCACACCGATGAGAAAGTGTGTGGTGACAGTATAATAAAATCATATCAAGCAATTCAAGTCAGTCATTGGGAGATGGTAAAACTGAGGAAGGCCAAGCTGAAGATACCAGTCTTGATCATAGATGTCCAGCTTAGATCAGCGTCTCAGTACTAAAGTACCACTAAAGGACTTGGGAAGCTTTTTGGGTGGCTGAGACCATTGGTTCTTTGAGGAGCGACCGTGGTGAGGAAGTGAGATATAAAATTCTGACAGTGATGCTTACCATGGAAGTGCTCAACAGCCGTGGTTTTCCAGAATGCTGTCTAGCCTGGGAAAGTGGTGAGATTTATGTCTAGCATTTAAAGCTCCTGCCAGGAAACAAAATGTCCTAGCAACTCAGTACTCATGCAGAGAATCTTGGTACTTCAATCTCAGCTGGACAGACTGTGGCTGTGATCTTCTCCAAATGATACAGAGGACATGGTTACATAAGGTGGTACTGGGAATATACTAAACTATCGTCAACACAGATGGCTATTCCAAACAGATAACATGTTGTTCATGATCCTCTAGAAGATCACAGGTTAGTTGCATAGAACAAACAGTAGACAGATGCATTCATTCAGCCCCATTCAGGGTTTTCATTTGATGATGACCCAGGTGTTGCAGAGTTGGACTTTGAAAAATAGGAATTTAGGGCACAGTAGGAATGAGGCTGAGGTCTTTTTAAAGACTGCTAACTTTAAGGCCCTGCTTTTTTTTTTCTTTTTAACCATAGAAGAAAAAAGAAATCAGTGTTGGCTATTAAACATACAAAATGCTAGCATATATCTCTGGTGAAGGACAGAGCGTTTCAAGTGACACATGTAAATATATTTAAAGATTAAATTCAAAGAAGAATTATTAACAAAATGGAAATAAATAAAACCACAATACAAATAAAAAGATGCACAATTAAAATATATGAACATACAAAATAATTTAAAACCCCAAAATAAGAATTTTAAATAAATAAATAAACATCAATCCTACTCAGACACTTTCTACAATTTGAAGAGGCAGAATAGTATGCACTTTTACACACAATATGTAGTCTTTTAAAAATTCTGAAGAGTTTTATTATCTCCAGTTTTATACGAAAAAAACAAGACTCAATGAGTTTACATAACTTTTCTTTCTTCTTTTGCCCTGCACTCTAAAATCAAGCCATCAATCAACTTGCGACATGTCCATTACCCAACAAGTACAAACTTGGGCTAGCAAACGTATTTGTTTTCTCAATTGTGTTGACTCTGTATTACCTGATTTCAGCTCTTTTTCTAACCATCCTCTGCATAAGTGGCATCCAGTAGGTTTGACCACACTGAACTTAAGACTGCGTGTTAAAATAACACTGCTAGTTGATCCTGATGCATAAGGTACACAGCCTTAACTTGGAGAAATATTGCTTTACAGAGATTTCTGGTGAGACCACAGTCTTCAAGAAACCACCAATCTACTTTCTGTCACTATAGATAATAGTATTTTCTAGGCTTTTATATAAATCAAATCACACAGTAGGCATGGCTTCTTTGTGTGGCTTTCCTTTCTCTTGGATTAACATGTAGGAGTCGAATGGCAGGACCATACGGAGGTATATGATTAACGTTTTAGGAAACCGACAAACCATACTCTAAAGGAGTTCTACTATTTTGTGTGCCTACCATGAGTATATGAGAGCTCCAGTGTCTCTTGCCAACACTTGACATGGTCAATCTTTTTAGTTTTAGCTATTCTAATAAGTGTGTAATGGTGTCTCATTGTGGTTTTAATTTGCATTTCTCTAATATGTGTTTTTCATGTGCTAATTTGACATTCGTATATCTTCTTTGGTAGAATAAGTGTTCAAATCTTTTGCCAATTTTTAATTGACTTGGTTTTAAAAAATTATTGAGTTTTGAGAGTTCCTTATATATTATGAATACAAGTCCTTTATCAGCTAAAAAAGGTGCAAATATTCTCTCTCAGTATGTGACTTATCTTTTTCATTCTCTTAGCAGTGTTTTGAAGATACCAAAGTCAAGTTTATCTTTTCTTAAAATTTATTTTATGGATTGTGCTTTTGGTGTTATATCTAAGAAATCTTTTATTAACCAAAGGTCACAAAAATTTTCTGATATGTTTTAATTTACAAGTTTTATTAGATTTAGGTTTACATTGAGGTATATGATCCATTTTGAATTAATTTTTGTTCGTGGTAGAAGGTATGAATGAAGGTTCTTTTTCTTTCCTTTTAGATAACCAATTATTCCAATAACATTTTCTGAAAAGACAACACTTTGTCTACTGATTTGCCTTTACACCTTTGTCAAAAATCCATATATTTGTGGATCTATTTCTGGTCCTTTCTTTCTATTCTATTCCATTAATCTATTTGTCTATCTTAATTGAAATACCACACTAACTGGATGAGTGTAGGTTTAAAATAAGTTGTGAAATCAGTTGAGTTTAGTCCTCCAACTTTGCTCACCCTTTTCCAAGTTGTTTTGGATATTTTAAGTCCTTTGCATTCCCAGATGAATTTTTAAATGAGCTTGGCAATTTCTACAGAAAAAAATATAAGATATCTGCTGGACTTTTAATTGAGATTGTATTGAATCTATGGATAAGTTTGGGGATAATTGAAATCTTCACAATATTGAGTCTCCAAACAATGAACAAAATACATCTCTCAGTTTTTATAGGTGTTTCTTAATAATCTTACCAATGTTTTATCATTTTAAATGTACAGATCTTGTACATTTTTTTGCAGATTCTCAAGTATTTAATATTTTTGATGGTATTATAAATGTCATTGTTTTTATTTCAACTGCTGATTATTTTCAGCAGCAATGCTGATTGTGTATTGATCTTGTATTGTACAAACTTGTTAAACTCACTTATTAGTTCTAGAAACTTTCTGTGGATTACATCATATTTTCTACATTGACAATCATGTTGTCTGCAAATAAAGACAATTTTACTTCTTCCTTTGCAATCTGAATGCGTTTGATATTTTCTTGCCTTCTTTCATTGGTTGATGTTAAATAGTAGTATAATGTCGAATAGAAGTGGCTAGAGTGGGCATTCATTTTCTTCATGATCTTAGAGGAATAACAGTCATTTAGTCTCTCAGCCTTAAATAGGATGTTCAGTTTGATGTTAGCATCACTGCTTTTTCACAGATGTTCATGATCAGGTTGAGGAAAGTGCCTTCTATTTCAAGTTTGCTAAGAATTTTCATCAGGAATGAATGTTGAATTTTACCAAATGCTTTTTCTGTATCTACTGAGATGATCAGCGGGCTTTCTTTTTTAGTGAGTTGCATGGATTTAATTTTGAATGCTAATCCCTTCATCCCACTCATCTCACTCATTCTGGGATGAATTCCACTTGGTCATGATATATTCAATTTGTGAAAGTTGTGTTAAGAATTTTTACATGTATGCTCATAAAGGATATTGGTCTATAGTTTTCTTCTATTATAATCTCTTTGTCTGAGTTTGGTATCACGGCAATGCGGGCCTCACTGAATGAGTTGGGAAGAATTCTCTTCTCTTCAGTTTTTAGAAAGAAATTGTGTAGACTTCATCATTTTTTCTCCCTTAAGTGTTTGGTAGAATGCATCAGTGAAGTCATCAAGGCTTGGAGTTTTCTTTCAAGGAAGAACGTAACTACAAATTCAATTTCTTTAATAGATATAGGGCTATTCAGATTATCCATTTCTTCTTGAGTGAGATTTGGTAGTTTGTGTCTTTCACGGAACTTGTCCATTTCACACAATTTTCAAATTTATTGGCATAATGTTCAAAATATTTCATTATTATTCTTTAAATATCTTTAGTGGTGTCACCTCTCTCATGCCCAATTTTGGTAATTTGTGTCTTCTCTCTTTTTCTCCTAACCAATCTAGCTAGCCATCAATGAATTTTATTGAATTTCTCAAAGAATAAGATTTGGTTTCATTGATTTTCTGTATTGTGCTCCTGTTTTGTATTTCAGTGATTTCTACTCTTATCTTTATTATTGTCTTTCTTCTGCTTGTTTAATTTTAATTCGATCTTGATTTTCTAGTTTCTTAAGTTAGAAGCTGAAGGCATTGACTTAAGAACTTTCTTTTTCTAATACTGGAGTTTAGTGGTATCACTTCCCCCACCAAGTATTGCTTAGTGGTATCACACAAATTTTTATGTTTTAATTGTCATTCAATTCAAATTACTTTCTAATTTTCTTTCTAAATATGTTTAAAAAGTCAGTAATCTTCTCAATAAATTGAAATAATAAGAAAATTATTATTTATTAACACATCTAGTGACTGTTTCTTGTGCTCTTTGTCTCTTGTGTTGATCCATTTTTCCATCTGGTATCATTTTTCTTTTTCTAACATTTCTTTTAGTGCAGATATGCTGGCAATAAATTGTTTGAATTTTTCTGTCTCAGAAGGATCATTATTTTACCTTTGTTTTTAAAATATATTTTTGTTGGCTATGCAATTCTAGGTTGACAGTTTTTAATTTATAGTACTCTAAAAATGTTATTACACTGTTTTCTTGTTGCTTATTTTTCTCTGCATGTAATATGTCCTTTTTTCCCTCTTTGTACTGGTTTAAGATTTTTCTTTTTGTCACTGGTTTTGAAAAATTTAATTATGATGTGCATGTGAGTGGTTTTCCTCGTGTTTCTTGTTCCTAGGACGTGTTGAGTTTCTCAGATCTGTGGATTTAGAATTTTTATCAAATTTGAATTTTTTCAGTCATGAATGATTTGTTCTATTCCTTCTTTTCTGGGATTCTAATTACATATATTAGGTGATTTTAAATTGTCATACAGCTCACTGTTGCTGTTTTTATTTTTTTATTCTTTTTTTCTCTGTGTGTTTCATTTTAGAGAGTTTCTATTTTTATTTCTTTGTGTACACTAACCCTTTCTTCTGCAGTGTACAATTTGACCCATCCATTGCATTTTTCATTTCAGACATTGTAGTTTTCACCTCTAGAAATTTGATTTGGTTTTTTTATATCTTGCATGTCTGTCTATAACTTTTTGAACATATGAAATATAATTATAAAACTGTTTCAATGTCTTCTGCTGTTCTAACAATTGTGCTGGTTCTGGGTCAGTTCAATTGATTCAATTTTCTCATTATTCACCATATATTTCTGTTTCTTTGCATGCCTAGTAATCTTTGATTGGTTTCCAGACATTGTAAATTTTGCCTTGTTGGGTGCTAGATATTTTGTATTCCTATGAATATTCTTGAACTTTGTTTTAGGGTGTAGTTAATTTACTTGCAAGCAGTTTCATCCATTGGGGTCTTGCTTTTAAGATCTGTTAGGCAGGGCCAGATCTGTGTATAGTCTGGGGCTAATTGCTATTTGCTATCTAGATATGACTCTTCTGAGTACTATTCCTAATGCCCAATGAATTATGAGGTTTTCCAATCTGGCTGGCGGGAACAGGTGCTCTTCCAGACCCTGTGTGAGTGTGAGGTACTGTTTCCTCCGATCCCTTCAAGTGGTTCTTTCTCTGGTCTCTATTAGTTTTCTCATATGCATGTGCTGATCAGTACTCGGCTGAATACTCAAGGGGGCCCTCTGCAGATTTCTAGAGTTCTCATTCTGAGTAGCTCTCTCCTCTCTGGTCCTCTGTCCTGTGAACTCTAGCCTTCTTAGTCTTCCTTGACATTCAGCTCCATCTCACCACTCCGTGAACTGGCCAAGCTCCACCTGGATTCTCTCTCCCTGCACTGAAGCCTGAAAAGTCTCTCAGGACCATGCTAGGACCATCAAAGCACTCACTTCATTTGTTTCCTGTCCCTCAGGCATCACTGTCATTCATTGCCTGATGCCCAGTGTCTTGAAAACTATTCTTTAAATATTTTTTCTTTCTTTTTTTTTTATTGTTTCAGCCAGAAGAGTAAATCTGGCTCCTATTATTCCATTTTCCCCGCAAGTACAAGATCCTCTATTATTTAATTTATTAACTCCATTTCATAATCATGAACTGCAACTTGAAATAGGAGCAACCAACTGGAAAATGCTAATCATAAGAAGAGCCAGATGGGAAACTGTTTATGGAATGCACACAGATCTAGATCTATCATAAGTAACAGAAAAAGAATTCAAGATGAAATATCTTACAGCTAGTATCGTTGCTATACAATATGCCCACACACGCACCAATGAGAAACTGTCCAAAGAAAAATGGTAGTTGAATTTCATTTACTGAGATTTCTTTTTATAATCATCTGAACAGGTATTTCTTTTCATCTCTAAACACTGAAAACAATGCTTCTAAAAATTTTAAGCACTTATTTATTTTTATGGAAAATAGGCTCATTGTCTTCACCTCTGTGGGGTCTTTGAAAGGTCTTACAAAAGATCTGATAAATATTCACTGATGAGATTTCCATACAATATGATGAGAAAAGACTAGTAATTTTCTAACCAACCTAGGTTGCAAAAACAACACTTGGAAAACTAGACCATATGTGAATCAGACTATTAGATGACTTTCATTTTTAGCAATAAAGCAATTAACTAATGCATTTCTAAACTTTTATGAAGTCTCACAAAAAGTTGTGGAAACACAGAAAAGTCTGAAAGACAAAGGGTAATTATGGAACTTCATGAAAGACAAACAATTCCATAATTATAACCTTCAAGTGGTTGACAAGAACAATTAGCTTGAAAATATAAGAAATATTTCATGATAATTAAAAAAACTGAACAGAAACAGGATCAATAAACACTATGTAAAATAAGGATCCAGCTCAACTGAAGGAAATTTAATGTGCTTCCTGAACGAATTATTCCCAAAAAGTAGTCCCAACTTTAGAAACTGTTTATTAGGCTAAGGCTTTATTATAAAAATCAATCTAGATTTTTTTCCTTTATATGGCAGAACGATACATCATTTGGTTTAAAAAATTAAAATTACTAATTTATTCTGGTCTAGGAGAGCTGAATCAAATTTTTCCTAAAGTTCATTAAATACCACCAATTATTGTTTCAAGTGTTTGAGCCACAATTTCCATTTGCTTCTCTTTTACTGCAATAAAATGACCATCTCTCATACTCTTTAGATTGATGCTGACCGTGTACCCCATGCACATCAAACAAAGACAGCAAACGACCTACCATAACCATATGTGACTACATTGTTATCTCAGGGGACCCAAAGTTGCTCTCCAGTATCCACTGCCCTCTTAGCTGCAGTGTAAATAGATCTTTAGAAAAACAAGCATGAAGAGAAAATAAAATCCATGGATCTTGTTTTGCTATGACAATTAACACTAACCAGTTTCTCTGCCAAACATAGGAACTGCACTGAAAAAAATTAATGCAAAGAGCACTGAAAGACTGAAGAAAAATTAACACAGTTTACGCTACAATATTCTTCGAATGAGAAATACTTTTTATGCCTGAATTATTTAGGTAATCTCTCTCAGCCCTCCATTATCTTTGTGTTTACAGCTATCCCTTTACAGGGGTCAGAGGAATAGGACAGTTAACCCACCACCTTCCCTTAAATACAAAAGTGGTATAATCTTGAATGCAATTATAAGAGTTCAACCAAACTAAAAAAGTTACTTAATCTAGTTTGAGTGTAGACCAAAGGATAGGCAAACTGTGGCCAAAACCACTTACTATCTTTTTTTGTAAACAAAGTTTTATTGGAACACAGGCATGTACATTTGTTTATGTACTGTCTATGGCTTCTTTCACACTACAAAAACTGAGTTGAAGAATTGTGACAGAAACTGCATGGCCCACAAACCTAAAATACTTACTGCCTGACCCTTTACAGAAACAAAAGTGTCAACCTTTGGTATGGACGCCAAATTAGGGAATCTTTCTGTAATTTTTTACTTAACACAACTCACATACTGAATTCATAAATAAATAATAAAAATTATGACAGCTTTTTTAATTGCACCCAAAGACAGAAAACTTTGTACTACATAAAATTTTAAAAGGAGATTGTATTGTATAAGCCTATCTACACAGTATAATATATAATATGCATACTATACCGTATAATAACTTTTAATATATAAAATACTGCTCATCTTCAAGAAGTTGCTCAGTATCTTTTTCTCAGTGAGACCTTCTCTCACCACCCTCCCTAAAATTGCAAACTGACTCTATCCTGGGACTTAAAATCTCTTTCACTCCATGACTTTTCTTTTCCATAGCATTTATCACCCTCACGCATACTACAAAGTTGATATATTGATAATGTTTAATGTTTATTGTTTATTCCCCTCCTCCCACTAGAACATAAACTCCATGAGGGTTGGGATCTTGTCTGTCTTTTTCACAGCTACATCCCTAATGTCTAGAACTGGGCTTTTCATGTACTAAGTCTCAACATTGAATTTGTGAATAAATTTATATAGAATCTGTTTATAATGAGTGTAAAAATTTTGGAAGACTATTTTTCAAAATATCAATAAGGTAGTTTTACAGATGTTTTATAATCCCTTTACAATTTTCTGTACTGTATACATTTTCTAACATAGATATTTATAATCAGAAAACATTTTTAAATGGCTGATGGTGCATGTATTATTGAAAAGACTTTGCTAATGGAACATATATGTAAATGGTTAGGAACATGTAAATCTTTACATATAACAGAGACTTGACATTGTTTTCAGACTTCTATGGACCTCCTCCCTGCCTCATTTATTCATCATTGATTCCAGTCTACAGTGATTTCAGTTATTATTGCTTTCTTTCTTGACTTTTTCCCCTCCTGTTAGACCTAAAATATCTTCTCTTAATATATGTCTCTAATAGTTATTTCTCCTTTTTATCACAAGGCTTTCTTTTTCTTCTCTCTGCCTCCTCTGCCCACATGACACAAACTATGTATCATACTTTCACGCTCGTCCTTCTCTTACACATCCCACAGCCTGCGTTACATAAAACACTGCTGTGTCCTTATCAAGAAAGAGATCTATGTTTTAGTCACATGTGTGCTCCTATTGCCTTACACAAGGACTGGCATAAACAATAGAATTACAAAAACCATAAATTAGGGGTAATAACTTAAGGTGTAACCTCTTCTAAGTGGATCCGTATTTTCAACTAGGAGCCTGTGCAGACCTACTTAAAGAAGGTGGACATGCCCTTGCACAAGAGATCTTCAAGAAGGGGAAATCCAACACCCATCTCTAATTCTTGGGCTTGTTTCCCAAAATGCTTTTCATCATCTGCACTAGACAAATCCTTTGTTTCATTCTTCTAGCTTCCCTGATCATCCACTCACTGCCTCCGCCACCGTTATGTCATCATCTTGTGCCTTTGTTCTAATAAACATTTCCATGTTTCTTGCTCATCAGTTGATTATACTTAATATATATTTTTTTCTCAGTGAAGTCACACTGGGAAACAACTTTCCTGTGACTTTCCTTCTCATACTTATAAGCAATTGCCATTCAGACCATCTGACATTTCCAGTGGAGCGCAGAAGTTACACAATAATAAGAATGATTTTAAAAATAGATAATTCTATTGGGCACCCATAGATGACAGAACTTGTTAAGCACTTTGTATGAATCCTCCTGACAATTCTATGAGGTAGGTAAGTTTTTTCTCTCTATGTTAAAGAAGAGGAAACTGGATCACAGACAGTTTAAATAATTTGCCCAGATTAGCAAGCAGCAGAAATAAAATTTGAGCCCACATAGTAAATCTTTATAGACTAAACTCATAATCAAATGATAGACTACTTGTAAAATACTACTGGTTTGAGCAAAAGGAGCCAAATTCTGACAACAGAAGTTAACTAGTAGGTGGAAGGATGTTCTCAGGCATCGGGGGGGTTCTCCCCAGGAGATGTCACTACGAATGGGATCAGAGGTGGACCTGGACGTAAGGGAAAGGCACTTTACTGGATTTTATCTACTTTATAGTCAAAGAAACTACTTTGAAAATGATAGTACTATGTAATATAAGATAAAAATTGCATATTTACTTATTTTCAGAAGTATGTGAGTTTTGTTTTTATTTAACATAAGAGTTGTTAGAGGCCACGACTTCACTATAAGATTGATGGATTCATATCAAATATAACTATTAATATTATGTACTAATTCATGGCTTCTAATAAAAAACAATCTCAAGGCATCCGGGAAAAGGCAACACCATTACAAATGCTAACTAAACTCATTTTTTAGCTAGTAAGCTCAGCTCCTTAATATGTTAAAATTGTTCAATTTCTGTGTATGGGAAAGCAAAACTAAGAGCACCAACCTACTCTATAATCTTCAAGAATTTCAACACATCAAATATGTGAGGGAATGCTTGGCTGTCTCTTTGTAATCTGACATAAATAACATCTTAAACATGATTATCTTGATTGGTGATTTCACCAGGCCTTACATGTTGCCTTTCTTTCATGAAGAGTTCAAGTTTTATTTTCAGGTCCCTCATGACACACTTAGACATCTAACTGGAAAATCGTTGGTATCAAAAGACAAAAATATACTTTTAATTTGTCTACTTTGGTATGTAAATTTTGGTTTCCATTGTTATTTTCCTGTTTAAAACTATCTTCTTCCTAATATTATTTCTTCTTAGTAGAAATGTGGCTGAAAAGTCTGGCAGGATCTTTAACACACGGGTCCACATAAAGTCTTTTCAGCTGTCTTAAAGGTGAGACTAATTTCTACCCCTGTCCTCCAGTTTGCTGACTCTCTTTTCTTTTTTCCTCGAATCTGGCCGTGGGTCCCATTACTAACCTTTAGATACTTATGATTTATGTTCTGACCTATAGCAACAATTTCCCAACTGGTATCCTACTTTTATCATTTCTTTGTCTTATTTCATGTGTGAAATATCAACTTGTATTTATTCCTAAAACCCAACTCTGAAAGTGTCACTTCATTGCTCAGAGACTTTGAACACTTTCACTTAACCTTAGAAGAAAGTCTAAACTTCTGCTCAGGTATACAAAATGCCCTTCAATATTAACCTAACCTCACACTAACCTTTGACAGATGCTGGATTTACCATCCTAACTTATTACTCCTGACTTCTTAGACCTGCCTGGTGTGATATTGACCATGTTTCTTTCCTCCTCATGTTGAAGGCTCAGCTCAAATCCCACACTGTCCATGTCACCCATCTTGATTTGCTGAGCCAACCATCCCCTCCTCTTCTGATCTCACATATTGCTTTGGTGGAACCCCTCTTCTGTCACACATTATAGCCAAACTTGTATCTCTCCTGCATTAATTCATTCAGCAAACATAAAGCTATATATTCATGCCATCTTTTCTACAAATTTAAGATTTTAGAAAAATGCTACTTTTTAAAAAATCTTGGTATCTCTATGGCTCCTAATCAGATGTATCTTACGTAGATTATATTTAATGAGTGATGACTGAAATAAATCCATTTCTTTGTTCAAAATTTTATTGACTACTTTTCAACAATTTCTCCTAAATCAAAGTTGTAGTGTTTCCAGTTGTGAATCAGTCCAATTTCTCTCCATCTTTAATAATCATGGCTAGACAATAAGGCTGTAAACAACACATTTGGAGGAAAAAAGTGGTGTCAGAATCTTCTCAAGCTGTTGTTCATCTGTACACATCTGTTGGTTATTATTAGTCACAGGAAAATGTCTAAGAATTTGCAAGTTTTACTTAAGTTCTCCTTCAAAGTCTCTTCATATTAGCCAACCATCATCAGATCCTGGGTATACTAGCCCTTCCCATGTACAAGAACTTGGCTTCCTGCTCACTCTTTATACCGGTAAAGTGAAAAAGCCCATAATCAATAGCAGGTTGAATGCAGTTCTGGGAACTCCAGATGCTCTTTTTTTTTCCTTCAGAAAGAGGAACACTTCACACAGAAATATGACTTTGAAATCACTACATGTTTCTACCATTTTGCGGTTTTGAGAGATTATTTGGTTCATAACAGCGTGTTGTTAATGAACAATCACATTTGGCAAAAATGATGGCCCCATTATGAAGCCCATCTCACTAACACAGACCCAATCACAAATATAACCTCCTGAAAATTCATATATGTATAGAATTTTATTCTACAAAAACTGCAATTGTTATTCATTCATAAACATAATAATAAATACTTGTCAGGTCTGTGTACAGAACACCTTCAGAATTCAGAATGATACTAAATTTTAATGCAGTATGCTACTTCTCTCAATATTATGAATTGGTACAAATAGGAGCTAGAAAAAAATTAAATGCTATGCTCTCACATTATCTAATCGAATGTTACACATTACTTTTTTTAAACAAATTTCTTGGTTTTTGTAATCATGTATTGTTATTCAGGATTCCTTAGCTTGTAAATAACAGAAAGCCAACTCATAATAAATTGAACAAAACAATAAAATTATTAGTTTATATACTAGTAAATATATTCAAATAGCTCCTAAATTTCAAAAAAAAAAAAAAGAGCTGCAGACCAGACCCTTAGGAACTGGAAGTGGAAACTTAATGCAAATAAGCTCAGTTCTTCCTGTTTTGTTTTTGTTTTTGTCTCTGGGTGTTCCCACAGTACAGAACATGCTTACTGATAATCCCACTCCAGAAACTCCAGAAGAAAGAATGGTTTTTATATTTCAATGCTCAGAAAGGAGACCAATTGATCTTCCAAGTTATGTGTTGACTTTTTGAACCAGTTGCTGTGGGCAGGAGAATGTGGTAATAAAGATATCCATAACTTTGGGAAGACTCAGATCTCCTCCAAGAAAAAGCTACCACAATGTACAACAGTGTGTAACATGTTGAGGACTTCTGTGCTAAGTCAGCAGAGAAAGTGCAAGATAACATAGGAGAGTCCATGCTTCATGGAGAGAGTGAGGTTTGGATGAGCAACACAGGAGCTTAATAGTGTGATCCTATTTTAATATATATGGTAGGTAAAATTGCCTTCCTGGGTACCAAAAGGCTTACTAATAGTTCAGACATTCTCTCAAAACAAGAGATGAAATGTGCTGGAGGTTTCTGTAGCTACCTCCCCATCTGTGGCTGTAGACATTGCTCCCATCCTGTGCAGCAGTAGCCCGTTCAGCTGATGTTCCTTGTACCTGCCTTCATTGCTTTTTCTGAGCAGCTTTCCTTGATCTAGGTAAGGGAATGTGAGCCAAGAAATCCTTTATTCTAATTTCTGATTCTTTTAACTTTTAAAGCAAATTTTATCTCTTAGAACATAAATCACTCTTCAAAATATAAGAAGTATATGAAGATATATATTAATTATGAAAAATCATCAAGGCTTTGTTTAGTCCTTCTCATACCTGGGTGTCCTTTATTTACACCTGGGTGATCTAAAAAGTCACTATCAACTTCTTTTATCCTTCCAGCCATAAAATATTTTAATGGACTGTATGACGTAACTTGTAGGAGCAATGATCGTTCCTATTTTAGAAAATACTTGTTGGAATTTATTTTTATCACTTACCACCAAAAACATGACATTCAACTTCTAAGCTAATGGCAAATTTCCAAAGAACTACCAAATCTATATTAAGTCACAAGCTGAGACTTATACAAGCTAGTGTCTGCTTAGTAGAATACTAATGTTTCTCATGAGTTTTAGACATTTTCCCCTAATACTGATCACTGAAACCTATGGGCTTGTGGCCAACACACACTTAATATAACAATTAACAACTTTTTGATAATTGGGTATTAATAATAGAAAAGTTACCCATATTACAGAAGTTACAAAATATTTTATAATAGTAATCTTAGTAATGTTTTTTGCAAGATGCGGTTTGGCTTGTTTATTTCCCCTCACCCTTATGCTGACAGTGTACCTGGGTGCCCTCATACTCGGGTGGGAAAAGCATAAATAGGGCCAGTTTTTCTAGAGGTCATTTTGAACTAGAAACACGCCAAAGCTTTGGTCCAGTAATTCAGCTTACAGTAATTTATTCAAAGGAAATCATCAGAAAAGCACATTACATACATATTAAAATGTTTACTATAGATTCATTTACAATGGTGGAAAACGGAAAGAACCTTCATATCAGACCTCAAGGGAATGGTTAGACTATGGCTATTGAATAATATTCAGGCAGAAAATGTTTTAATATTTTTTTATTGAGGAAGCTGACAGAATGATCAGAAGAATAATAAAATAATATGTTATATGACAGGTTACTATAAAGAATATACAGCACGAATCCATTTGAGTTCAATATGTATGCACAGAAAAAATACAACACTGGCAGTTTCTTAAAAGTGATTATCTTTAGTGGTAAAATTATACTTTTTATGTTCCAAAATTTTTTAAAACTAAGATGCATCACTATAAGAATAAAAAGGAATTGTAAATGTTAATATTTAGCTATTTAATTTCAAGAGAATATGATGGTTTTAAAATATATTTTGAAGGCAGAAGTGACAGGTCTTGGTGATGGATTGGATGCTAGTTTGAAGGAAAGAAAGGAATCAAGGATGGTTCTCAGATTCCTGGCTTGAGCAACTAGCTGGATGATGATGCCATTTAATAAAATAGGAAAGCCTGGGAGAAAAAGAAATCAACAGAAAAATCAAGAGATCAATTTTGGACTTGATAACTCTTGGGATCTCCATAAACACACAAGTGGATAGATCAAATAGGTTTTTGGACACAGGAATTTGGAATTCAGAGACAATGCTCTAACTAGGGTAGATATAAACTGTGCATTGCCACATTGATGTTTTCTGAAATTATAAAATGGATTAGATTAGGAGACAAGTTAGAGAAAGGAAAGGAGGGATATGCATCCTGAAGAGCTTCAGTAGCTGGAGGTTAGTTGGAAGAGGAGGAGCTAGGAAAGGAGATTGAAACAGAATGGCAACTGAGATGAGAGAGAAACCAAGATCATAGTTTCAAGGGAAGCGGGTGTCTCAAGAAAAAGACAGTGGATGCATGTGTTGGTCAATGGTAGGACAATAAGAAGAGAATGGCAGAAGTGTGCTCATTGAGTATTTCAACAGAGATGTCACTGTGGGCCTTGGCAAGGGCCGTATTGGGAGAAAAAGCCAAGAGTAGATTGACAAGAAGATGAAAAGTAAGAGAGTGAAGGAAGCAGAAATAGACAACTTTTTTGACAAATTTGTCTTTGGAGGGAACAGAAAATGAGGCAGTACTTGAAGAAGGCTGAGGAATCAAGGGAAGTAATTTCTTAAGGAACAACATTAATGTGTTTATTGGAATGATTCAGTAAAGAGGAATCAATATAAATTATAAATACTGTATGAAGTAAGATGCTTTATATTACAAACTGTCAATGAAAATTTTCTGGGAGGTAGACAGCTTAAAATGTATCTAAAAGACCTTATTAAAATCTTCTATAAATCCAATTAAGTATTGATTCAATATTTTGTTTCCATCATCTTCTCTTCATTACCGTTCTCATGATATTATTTTTTTCTACCATAATTTCTCATGTGGATTAGTATATTAGCCTCTCAATGCCTCTGGCCTTGCTTCTCTGTTATCTGTAATATTCCAAAATTTCAAATATGATTCTGTGTCACCATGGCTTAAAGTCATCCCGACACTTTCAGGATAAAGGCTGAACTCCTTACTTTAGCCGTTCATCATCCTACCTCCTGAACATGTCCTCCCACTTCATTTATCAGGCACCATTTTCCCAAACTACAATATAATCATATATCTGACATACTCAATATATCTGTTTCTCTCCTTCATACTTTTACATATGCTTAGAAAGCACATTTGCTTAGAATGTTCTCTGCAATAATCTCCAAACTAAAATCACACCCATAAATACATACACCTTCACACATAAAATCCCCTTTTACATCTAGTTAGCTTCTAGTCATCTTTCAACTCTCGACTCAAAAGTCACCTCTTCTGATAACTTTCCTTAGCCTGTTTGCTTGTTTTAGATTATGATTCCATAAAGTACATTTTACCAATCATAACACTCATCCCACTGTATCATAGCATTGACTTTCTTGTCAGAATTGGAGGAAAATAGAAGGTCCTTGAAGACAAAAGTGAAAGTTCATGGACTTTGTAGCCCCAGGACATAGCACGATGTCTGGCAATTGTTCTTAATATAGGATATAGCAAAATAGCTGGAAAGAGGGAGAAAAGAAGGATTTACAATTTATAGAAGTTCTCCAAATGATTCTCAATTCTAATATGCCAACCTATTTGAGAATTACTGGTCTGGGTGATCATCCATTCCTGGGAAGCAAAGGGAAAAAATTACTTCATTTTTTTGTTTATGGGTCTGAAATCATACCTAATTAAAAGAACACTTTGTTTTTCTTAACATAGCATATACTAAGAATTACAGATGTCAAATGTTGGCACATTTGCAATAAACTTACCAAACAAAAGTTTTAAAGTCACTACTTGAACCAGATAAAAGATTGGAGGAATATAAAAAGTAACATTAATGATAACCATATTTTCTTGAAAATAGGCTGCACATTTTTTGAAGAAGACTGCTATTCCTTATGGTTTGACTCTGCCAAGTGAAATAATCACTGCAAGTTTTGACGTGGCATGTTTTTTGGTCTTACTGTTAAAACTGTAAAAAAAAAAAAACACGTTTAAAAGCTCTTCATCCCTTAAATAATATGGCAAAATAACAACAAAAATACCCTTTGGCACAATCTTATGTATATATTTTCTAAACTGACTAGGCCTTCAAAATACACATTCTATTCACTTCTGTCCTTCCTCATGCTATCTATTCATACCTTCTGTTCTCATCACACGAACAACAGTAACAGAACCATCTGCCCGCGGCAAGAACACTCAGAATCTGTTCCTCACACTCAGATTGCCATGAAAGGGGAAGGGAAAAGAAAGAATATACTCCACTTCTTATTCTGTTATCTTCTGATTGGTTTATAGGTCCCAACTTACAGAGCTTGATTGTCATTTTCAGACTTATTTATCATAATGATCTATGTCTGCTGAGTAGTTGATTTCTAAAAGGACATGCCATCTTGCTATAGGAAAACAGAATAAAACCATAGTCAAACAGAAGTTTTAGAGCCTCTTGGACAATACAATCCTAGAACTACCAAGTTTAAAGTGAAGCCAATTCATTTTTATGTCTCCTGCCTTCCCACTTCTGACATGTCTGGATGAATCCATCTCTGATCCTCTCCTCATTCTTGAGGTCATCTCATTTTTTTGGCCCTGCCTCCCTCTGCCTCAATGATATCTAAGCCTTCCTGCATCTCACCCCATTCTCGCATCACATGCTCAGTTTTCATCCTACTCCTAAGCCAGGCTCATAGCTAAATGAGTAACGAATTGAGAGACCTAACTTCTGATTCTTCTCAAAACAGTTGTACCATCTTGGTCACATTCAAGACACACAATTCTCAACTGCCACCATAATGAGATCACATTATTTCATAAACAACAACATATAAAGCTTCCCTCCAAGAATGTAATTTCCATGTCAGAAATATAGTAAAAGAAATTAGTTTCTTTATTATTGGAAGGAAATTATTAAAATTAAATCTAGAAATTAATTTTCCTAAAACGATTTCTTCTGCTCATGTATGCATTTTGAAATGTGTGTTTTAGATAAGTGGTGTTCTTTTCTTTCTCCTTTTACATACTTGATATCTATTTTTCAACATTATTTTACTTATGATCAGGGTCATTTTGGGTAGACAAGATCATCATTTGGATACTTCAGGCAAGTGCAAAAATTTTGAAACTAAATTATCAAACACCCTGATTTTTTTTAAAAAGTACTTTTTTTCTGATCAAAATTATATGGCATTTATATATGCATCTATGGCATTTAATGTATTGAAGTAAAATTGACAATTGGAATAATTATATTAAAAAATCAAGACTAAATCCAGCTTTACATTTCATCGGCACTGAAAGAGCAAGAGGAAAAGGCGAAACAAAAAAGCAGAGAAAAATGCATAACAGAAGAATGTGTTTATCTTCATTCTTGTGATAAGCTCTGTAAAGTGTTTTCAAACTATGATTTTTTTTCTATATGCAGAGGCAACATCTAGTTTGGACCTTTTCAGTTCTCTAAAAAAGTAATCACACTGCTTTTGGACACCCACAAAGTTTAGTGAGCCATCATTAAAAAAAATCATTACACTCTGAAATCTTCCCTTTGGGGTCAAGACAACCTAAACATCACTCGACCATCTGTGTAGGCTTATATATTAGTCGCCGCTGAGTTTCAGAGACTATGGAGTAGCCTACTCAAGCCAAACCCTGTGAACATATGAGAGGTTATATCAACAGCCATGAATGCTTTGGTAATACACAAATGAAGAAAAAACCCCAGAAAAGTGAAAAATCTAGAAACTACATCAATAAGTCAACACTGATTTGGGGAATGTATGGCTTTAACACAGGGTAAAGAAACAGAACTCACTAAGAGTTTACAATGCAAAGGTACATCATAAGTTACCTCAGTGTAAAGAATGCATCTCTTCCATATTTCATCTCTAAAGAAAAACAGACATTTTTGTGACAGTCTATAATTTGCTTGTGAGTAACCACCAAAATGAAAAAGCCAGAATATTCTTTATGAATAGAAAGCATGTCCATCTTTTGGCATGGGTTAAGGGGAAAAGGTATTGGGCTGGGTGTTGGAGGCAGTTTAGAATAATCACAGGGATGATGACAAAGGAAGTTGCCAATGCCCCAATACTGATACAATTTTAGAACCTCGCAGCTCATTTACCTACACTTTGACCTTTTAAATTATAGTTGTCAGGCATTTTAATTCTACATATAATTTAAGCATAACAGTAATTGTTTTGTATAGTCAATATTCATTTATGTTTACCAACATATTTACTCGCTTATTGTTCTTTATTCTCTCCTGTTCTTTCAGGTTTTTAACTTCTTTACTTCTGCCTGAAAAAAATTCCTTTAGTTTTTTTCTTTGGTTCAGGCTGGATGCTGACATAGTCTCTCAGTCTTTGTCTAAAAATGTTTTATTTCACCTTCATTGTTGAAACATATCTTGGCAGGGTATAGAATTATAATTTGGTAAATATTTTCTTTCAGCAATTAAATATGTCATTATTTTATCTTCTTGTTTCCAACCTTTCTGTTGAGAAGTTAGTAATTTTTGTTTCTTTGACAGTAATGTGTTTTTTTTTTTTTTCTGACTGCTTTTAAGATTTTCCTCTGTAGAATAATTTGATTATTCTACAACCAGTTGTGGTTATCTTCTTATTTAGCCTGGTCTGGGTTCTCTGAGCTTTTTGAATATGTGTGTTGATATCTTTCATTGGTGTAAAAAAATTTCTTGGCTGTTAACTCTTCAATATTGCTTCTGTCTTATTCTTTCTGTTTCTGGCACTTCAATTAAATATGTGTTACATTATTCTAGCATGTTGGACACTTTTGCTCTGTTCGGTGGTTTCCACGCTTTTGACTCTCTGTGTTTCAATTCAGATATGCTCTATTGATCTCTTTTTCACTTTACTAATTTTGTCTTCTAATGCATCCAATCTGCTGGTAAACTCATCTATTAGCTTGCTAATTTTAGAGACCACTTTTTTCATTGTAGAATATCATTTTGATTGATTTTATAGATAATTTTCTGGTGCTATTTTTATACTTTTGTCTATTTTGTTCAACTTTTTCTCTATTTTCTTGAACATATAAATTATAGTTATTTCAAAATCATCAACTGCTAACTAAACCTTTGGATTAACTATGACTTTATTGTTAGTTATTTTTTATTTTCATCTGTAATCATGTTTTTGTAACTTTCTGATTGTTATAAATGTTTGATTGCAGGCTAAACACTGTGTACAAAAGGATGTGAGACTCTAGATGATGTTATCTTCCACCACAGTGTTTTGCTTTTTCCTCTGTTAGGCAAATGATCTGAGTTTCTTATCATATCAATTACGTCTGAGAATAAGCTTGTTCTGGATTTCCTTAGACATTTAGTTTCAATCTCTCTACTTCTGGGTCAACTCTGTTCTAGCATGTATCTCCCTGGCTTTAGATTGAGAACCTGGCAGGTATCTATCTCACCAGTCTCGAAATTCTGCAGAAGATTGAGCCCTGAATATTAAAAATCTCCAGCCCAGCTCTCCAAGTTCTTGCCAACAAGGCTTTAAAATCTGGCAAATGTCTTGAGGTGGAGATTGGCAATGAGATTCAGGCTAGTCTCCTCCCCCTTGTAGGGGTTACTTCCTAAACTACATAAAACTGTGGGGGATTTCATTCTGCCTTTTTAGAAGGCTAGTCCCAAATCTCTAGCCTTACAAAGAGTCCCAGAGTCAGCAAATGGCCCCTGAAAATCAATCTCAAGTTTCCAAATTGTCACTGTAGCTTAACATGACCACTAAAATTGCTACTTTAGCTTCCTGTCCCCCAACAGAAGTTTTCTGTCAAGATTAAGCCCAATCATTAGCTTTCCCACAGAATCAACAAATGTCCCCAGGGTTGAGGGAACAGAAAGGTTCTCTACTCTCTGGAACATTATCTCATTTAGTACACATTCCTTCTAAAGCTCTCTATGGAATATGATTTATGTTATTTATCCAGATTTTCCTGTTTTAATGGAAACATTTGTCTTCCATTAACTGCTACATCTCACCCAGAAGTAAAAGTTCTCTCTACCCATTTTTTAATCTTTGAAATTTTGTTAAACTTGACTCTGTGATTTGTATTACCAAAATAAGCTAATAAAATTTTGTGGTTTTAGTGTTCTGAATATTGAATTACATTTTATCAAATATATCACACCAGCCTTCAAGATTCTTATATGTCCCCCTTATAAGGGTGCCCCACATGCTCTCTGCTGTGGGTAATCACTTTACAACTTAAATCACATATTTTTACTGGAAATAATCCCAAGGCTATTGTGATTTTCTTTATCAGCTCATAACAGCCAGAAGGAGGAACAAGGAAGGTTTACTGTGTAAACTTGGGGATTAATATAGCAGGAAGAGGAGAAAACTTGTGGGTTTGAGAGTTGACAGTGCTAGAGAAGGGAAGTTAAATACTCTATGGAACTGATATAAAACTAAGAGTTGCATGATAAACCAGATAAGAAGGGAGGTCTCGATGAGGTAGGAAAGTAACACAAGAGTAAGTGAGTGAGAGAGCAAGAAGGATTAACAATTTGACATAAATTTGGAGAGCATGAACAAAATATAAAATAAAAAGTAATTCTTCAGCAATTACAGTTAACTGACTATAACCTTTTAGAATCTAGAAAGGGGGAAAAATAATATCATGAAGTTGAGAGAGTGCATTTGTTAAAAATATAGTCTCCACCATATGGTACCAACTGCTCAAAATTAGGATTATGTTAAAATTCAAATAAATATCAGTTCTGATTGTATCTTATCTTAATTACTTTTTAATTTTAATTTTTTGTTTGGATTAGTTAATGTTTCTTTTATTGAATCTTCTTTGGATTATATAGAAATAATCCAGAATAGTAAATTAAATGTTTGCTAGATGTAAGTTTGATTGTTTTAAAAAAGGGAATTCTTACAAAGGAGAATGCCAAATGTCAAAAAACAATACCAAAGTTTTTATTGTGGAATAATCCAGAGCAAAGCCTATGAGACATGGAAATACTGACCAGCTCTTTGTGCAACATAATATGTGTGAGAAGATTATAAACTGATTAGATGATTGATTTATCAACCTGTGTATATGGGCTCTGACATCAATTGGAACAAAAAAAATCTACTATGAGTCTAAAGCACCTTCGTTAATTGAGTCCATTGCCTTTCCATAAACTTGATTCCATCACCCCTACAACATGAGTAACTGCATTTGGAAAACACTAGGAAGAAACCAATAAAAATGGTTTATGAAAGGCTTGTGACACTGAGTGGCAGTGTGATGAAATGGAAAGAAGACGACTTCATTAGGAAGCAAGGTTTAAATACTGAATCAAGGGACTATAGGTTTGGTTTGGTTCTTTGGGTCCTGAGTTGTATAGTACAGAGTATTTTGTTTTCTGTTTTTCAAAATGTGTTTTTGTAGAGATAATGAATATACATGGCATAAAATACAAAGTGCAGATGACCATATGTTTAGAAGGTAAATCTTATCCCCAGCCATTCTTTCCGATTTCCTGTGTTGTCTTCAAAAAATATACTATGCATATATGAGCATATCTATCCATCTATCTATCTATCTATCCATTTATCATCTGTCATCCATCTATTCATTCTATAAATCAAAGGTAGCATATTAAACCTATTTCCTGTGCCAATTTTTAAAAAATAGTAATATATTGTGAAGATCTTCCATATCAACATATGCAGGGCTACTTCATCCTTTTTAAAGCCTCCTAAGTTTTGTAGAAGCTTTCTTCTTTGACACAAGCTGGCCCCATAGTTTGTCAGTTAATACAAAATTTTTATTAAAGAAGAAAGTAAAAAAATACACTTGTTTAGCTAGTGATCAATATCTTAAATCATCCCATAACTGACTTCCTTTCATGTTTATCATACCTGATAATTTAATACATTTTCAAAATTGGTATAATTTACTTTAGTTGTACTTTATTAATTCAAAGTTTGAGAATCATGACTTCCAGTAATGTATGGCTGTCTTCCAGTTTTGAAAATACTCTTCTCTTTGAGGAACTGGGAGAAATCTGGAGAAGTAATTACTGGGTTAAAACTGACATCCATCCAAAAGGCTAGTTCCCAGCTGAGAGGCTATTATGGATTTCACATCCATAAACTCTGAGAGCCTTTACAAATATCATTTACATGTGCGCACAGTCTCATGGGGATTTGGTTTTTGACTTGACCGGTTTGGTAAGCTGACAAGCACAGAAAAGAGTGTCCAAACTAAACTGTAATCCTTCCAGTCTAGTCATCCACTTAGACAAAATGGCCAAATCTCCAGTCACTGTGTTGGAACAGGAAACAGCCATCTTATAAGGAGCCTTGTGTTGTATTCTGTTAGATTCTGTAAACAACATAATCAACATGAAATTATGAGAGTTAAATATTAGTTTAAAAACATAAGAAAGCTAATCAAAAGCAAAGTCAGTTACTGGTCTTGGCCTATCTGGTCAGAAAGGTAAAAAATAATAATTACTAGCATTCACATGATGTAGTTCAGGTTTACAAAGCATATTCACAAATACTGATTCAATTAAATTTTGAGAACTTTGTGTACTCACATGTATGAGTATAACCACAAAGAGAATTCACGATTTGTACATGAATATAATGTCATACTTTACACAGACCTCTACCCAGACTGACATTAATACCTCTAAGAAAATTATTACAAGGTAATGAATGGAAGGGGCTCAGGGGCAGGGTTGCTTCTGAGGTATTGATAATGTCTGTTTCTTGATTTGGGTGCTGGGTGCATTGGTGTCCTCAATTGGTGATAATCTACCAAGTTGTACACTTATGATTTGCATACATTATACTTCAATTAAAAAGTTTAAAATGGTAGAAAAACTACAGAGCAATACTCCAAAAATTAGAAGAAAAATTTTAAAACATCAACCATAAACTTATCCAACCATTCAGAATTAACACATCTTTTGGTCTGTATATTTCCATTTTTTTTCTATTCATATGTTATATATATATGTATTTCAATAAAATATATAATTATAATGTGGCACTTTTTTATTATTCTTTTTTCACCTTATTGTGAACAAACTTCTTTCCCTGATAATAATAATACCTTTAAAATAGCATTTTAACTATTGTCTCTATATGGTGACACCATCATTTATCTCTCGTTCTTTCATTTTCTTCTATACAGAACATTGAAATATATCACACATGAATTGGAACCTATCCCTGTTCTCTTAGTGCCCTTGTGCTCTCCTCTGAAAACCTATTTTGGTCTCCATTTTTATTCTAAGACAAGTAATCAATTCTTTCCAAAATTTTGCCAGATCATTGAAGTTAGCTAGCAATATTTGAATGTATGGATCCTTCCAAGGATTATTTCTGTTCTAAAAAAGATTCTATAAGGAGGGAAGTCCTTGATGTCTTAAAAGAGTGGAATAGTAATTGTGGAAAAATAAGTGCTGCTATAGATATCTCAGGGCAGTGGAATTGGCCTGAGCCATTGCTGGTCCCTCATTGCAAGGACTGGCCTTGTTCTTACTTAAGGCAAATTGTGAATCTTTCTCAAGTATATTGTGAAATCTTTCATCACAATAAACATGATATATCAATATCTTTGGTATTCCTAACATAGAACAGAGCACGGCAGGTAGTATATGCTCAAGAAACTTTTGAATAATGAATGGATGGATAATTAGGTCAGTACACGCATTAACAGACTGATGAACAAATAACTCACCCTTTTCAAGACACCTTGGATCCCATCTCACTCATAATAATGAGATATGAGGTAAATTCTCTATCATTGTGATTTTGTAAGGATTCAATTCAAACTCAAAATCATAATGCCAAATATACTGAAATACTTTCCTTTAACATAATGGAGGGGGGTAGTAGTTTACACAGGTAACCACTACTGTTTCCCTTGAAAAGTTAAACTGCCTGTTCCCTATTTCCTTATTCAGTCTACATGCTCTATCTTAAGCCCAAGACCTTTTTCAACTAATCTCCCCTTGCAGGCAGAGAACACCATCTTTACATTAAACTGTATATACTACTCTTCAATGTCTAGTGCAGCGGTTTGCAAATCATGGCTCTTTATTAAGTATGTGTAATATCTACCCGCCAGTAGCATTTGACATACTCAGTACTTGGATATACCCCAGGAACTCGCATCAACAGGTAACACAGTGTACCAAGTCAATCTGCCATAGATTTAGATTGGTGTCTAAGGGGCCGGCCCGGTGGTGCAGCGGTTTAGTTCGCGCTTGGCAGCCCGGGGTTCGCGGGTTCGGATCCTGGGCGCCTGCTGGACACACTGCTTGTCAGCCATGCTGTGGTGGCGTCCCATATAAAGTAGGGGAAGATGGGCACGGATGTTAGCCCAGGGCCAGTCTTCCTCAGCAAAAAGAGGAAGATTAGCAATGGATGTTAGCTCAGGGCTGGTCTTCCTCACAAAAAAATAAATAAATAAATAGATTGGTGTCTAACATGACTTCATCACACTGATATATATATCCAGCCTAGATTGCTATAAGTGATTTAAAACAGGGAGAACATGTAGCCTCTGCTGTCAAGTGTTATTTAACTGAGAAAAGAAAGGCACATGGATGTGATTTTCCTGCTCTGCACATGTTAAGAAAGATCAAAACAATATACAAACACTGATTATGCATTGCTAGGATGACATAATGAAGAAATGTCCATGGATTTTGGAGATGATTGAAGAAACTTTGGAGGAAGTTAATTTTGAAGATGATGTCTATACTGTGGCCTAGAAAATTATAATTACACTTGTAGTCATAATGTAATTATAATTATATTTACTCAATGTAGAAACTGTCATCCATACTACAGTCCTTTTCCATTAGCCATATACATGATTCTTGGTTTCAATGTAGACTAGTAAATATAGGCATGTATCAGATCCTGACAGCCTCTAATTAATTTGCTTAGTGGAAATGTTTTTTTAAAAGAGAGAGAATTTTTAGATAACTTTTTTTATTGAGGCAGGAATCTGGGCAGTGTGCCAATTTAGAACAATTTAAACTGAAGGCTGAGAGATTGAAGAAAAAAATATATATATATTTAAAATATATAAATATATGTCTCCAGATCCATGTTAAAGAAAAAGGACCTTGTTATGAGTTTTATATCTTTACTATAATTATGACTCTCCTCTTCTTTTTCTGCAATTATAAAAATGGGTTTCATTGTTATTTTTTAAGACTTTGATCTATGGTCATCTGAACTCAAAATATTTATGTTATCCCTTATGGAATGTAACCATCAATCTCTAAGCCATGTCAATTAATTGTTTTTTATAAGAGGCCCAGTCTTGAGCTATTACCTCAGCTATGTATTGCAAATTTCACCATGGACCAGTTTCAGATTTATAATATTTATTTTGTCTCCATTTGGATATTAATAAAATAATAATAATATAATAAACAAAATTATAACACATAAATATATATAATTAGTATGAAATAAAAATTCAATATAAATATAATAATATATTAAAATAATAAAAGTAACTTTAATTTTCAAATTAATAACTATGTTAAGTATAAGAAATTTTCTAAAATTCCACTATATTTATTTTTACAACAGGAAAATACAGCAAATAATTGAGCAATTATTCTGATTTAATTTTTTAAAAAACCCAAACCACTTGAGATATTCAAACATCTAAATATCAAAGCAAAAGTTACTAATTTGAGTTGTTAAGGACAATTTCACTATACTTTTTTGTGGCTAGTCATTTGTCTTTTTCTATAGACCACAACACATCGTCGTTGACAGTTAACAAGCAGAGTCTAAACTGCAGATTTCCTTGAACAAGATGGCCATTGTAAGGGGAAATATTCCCTTCCACTGCCCTCAGTGTCTCCCCAGTCTTCCACTGCCTTGGTGAAGTTTTTGGGAAGGAGCATTTATCCCTATGTCTATCAATCATTCATTTCTTCCCACAAAAGAAGTGTGACATAAGGTTGGAAAATGGATGCCATTAATGCTCACCCAAGTCACTTGTTTCTACAGGAAACTTGCCATCCACGCCTCATCCACTCCCATGCATTTGATTAGCTCACAGTGGCAGGGTTTCCACACCCTGTAGTGGCTCTAGGAACTCTCTAGCTACTATACTGCCTGTGGCAGTATGGGTCATAGTTATGTAGCCCATTTTCACTATTGGTCCATGCCACTTTCTCCAATCAAGCTTTACCATTGTTAAAGCTGAATTTTTACCTCAAACTAACTTCATGTCTATTTCTCTATTTATTTGGAACCTGAAAAGAAGGGGTATGATTAATCAGCCTCCTCTAAACCCAACCCTTACAACACAACAATAACAAGCAAATAGAGCCTAAATATGCTGTCATAGGGTAACTCTGTGTTCCCTCAAATGATTTGGAAACATACAACTTCTAATTTTCTTTAGTAATCTATAATTCCCTTAAACTTTCTTTATAAGCAAAATAATTTTTATTCCTACTATAAAAAATAGATTTAAACATCCCATTGTTCAATAGGCTTTTTCTGGGTGATATCAGCAAGATCATTTTGCTTGTTTGAAAACATTTAAACAAGAATAATTTGCAGGGAATGTACAAATCCATTGTGCAGAAATATTAAAAAGAATAAACATTTTCCACAGACATAATCTATTCTATAGTTCTCTACCTGCTATATTATTTGAAAGCCTAAAAAACATTTCCTTTAAGGAAGTATATTATTGGAGCACTCTCTTTTGCTATAATTCATGTCAATATGTTCTCCATATTTCTCCTGAAATGTATTCACCAAGACTACAAACAATTTATGTACATATAGTAGGTAGTAATGAAGGACTCCATCAAGGACTAGCCCATTCCCCTTCATGCTTTCTCAACTGCCTTCCACTTAAAGGAATTATTAGCTCTTCCCTCCTCTGATTGCTCCTTGTTTATATTTATCAAATGCACTTATAATATTGTGTGTTGTGGTATTATGGCTGTTTTTCTCATTAAATTGTGGATTTTTTTTTTTTTAGAATACTGTCCATGTCTCACAGATAGACACTGTATTGTAATAGTTAACCATTTAGTGTCTAGAGCCAAGCAGTTTAGATTTGAACTCCAGCTCCTCCACTTACAAACTAGGTGACTAAGTTACTTAGCATCTCTGTGTCTTTATCTATAAAATGCAGATGATAATAAACCTTACAGATTTGTTGTGAGGATTAAGTGAGATACTATATGTAAACCACCTAGAAATGTGCTGACACATAGTAAAAGCCATGTAATTGTTTGGTGTTTTCATTATTCTGAATTTTATCATCAGCTATGAGCTTAATGTCTTACATATTCTAGGTGCCAAATAAATGGTTGTTAGGTAAATGTATGATTTTAAAATAAAAATATTGACATGGTTTTTCTGCCATTCATAATGATGAACAGAAAAAAAATGATGGAGGAGCTATATATACTGAACAAATTTCCAGAGCTAACATGGGGCAAGGGCAATGGGTCACTTAGACTCCAACTAACCAGAATGGAGATGTCTCACTGATCACCCGGAACACTCAGTACAAACACCAAAAGGATTGTACCATAGTAGTAGGGCTTAATGATGCCTAGAATAAGGCTATTCTAGACCTGTTTTATAAAAGCTTAAAATCAAGACTCAGAAAGATAAAATTGATCTGGGATAACATAACTTTGTGCTAGATCAAAATTCAATGTTCTTTAAAGAAAGAAAAAAATCCAGATACTCAAATACATAATATTTACAATATACAGCACCAAATCAAAAATTGCTAGATATACTAAGAAGCAGGAAAAGGCAACTTGTCACTAGGAAAATAATCAGTCAATAGAACAAGACCCCAAAGTGAAAGTGATGAAATGATTAGCACAATGTACTTGAGGATTTAAAAGAAAACATAAATATTATGGGAGGAGAAATGGGAGATATTTAAAAATGAGAAACAAATATCTATAATAGGGAATTCCTGAATGGAATAAACAGTAGATTAGACTGCAGAAGAAAGAAAAGATGAGTGAATTTGAAGATATAACAATAGAAACTAACAAAACTGAAACAGGAGGAAAAAATGGACAGAGCCTCAGTGACCTGTTGGAAAATATCACATCATCTAACATACATGTAACTGGCATCTCAGAAGATCTGTGCACGTGTGTCAATGTGGGCGAGAGGGGGACAAGAAAATATTTGAATAATTAATAACAGTGATTTTCTAAATATTTTGAAGGCTATAAACCCATAGATCCAATATGCTCCATGAATCACAAGCACAATACACAAAATAATTCACACCAGGACATATTAAAATCAAATTGCTAGAAACCAGTGGTAATCATAAAATCCTAAAATCAGTCAGAAGGATAAAAATCACATGATTTCAAAGAGGCAGTGATTAGAATTAAGAATTACTACAGAATTTTCATTTGAAATTATGTAGGTTAAAAGAAAGAAAAGAAAACTGAAAACTAGAATTGTATAGCCAGAAAAAATATTCTTCAAAAATAAAGACAAAACAGATATTTTTTTCAAAATAATGAAAGCTGAAATATTTGTTACCAGAACACTTAAACATTACAATAAATTGTAAGCAGTTCTACAGGCAAAAAGAAAATGACCCCTGATAGAAACTTGGATCTAGATAAAGAAATTAAAAGTTTTGGGGCCACCCGGTGGTGCAGCGGTTTAGTTCGCACTTGGCAGCCCGGCGTTCGTTGAGTTCGGATCCCGGGCACCAGCGGACGCACTGCCTGTTAGCCATGCCGTGGCGGCATCCCATATAAAGTAGAGGAAGATGGGCATGGATGTTAGTCCAGGGCCAGACTTCCTCAGCAAAAAGGGGAGGATTGGCAACAGATGTTAGCTCAGGGCTGGTCTTCCCCACAAAAAAAAAAAAAAAAAGAAAGAAAGAAATTAAAAGTGTTGAAAATAATAAATAAATGTATAAATGTAATAGACATATTTTCTCATTTTTAAAATTCTTTAAAATATAATTGACAGCTAAAGAAAAACAAAAACATTGTATTGTGTCACTAACAAGAAATGAAAAAGTAAAATATATGATAATAACAGCATAAAGAATAGGAGGGGGAAATGGAAGTATACTATTAATAGGTTCTTACAATATATATGCATACTCTTATGTGGAGGTATACTGTGATAAGTTAAAGATGCAAATTGTAATCTTAGAAATGTCAGAGATTTAAATGAAAGGTCTAAGCATTTCCTATCTCTATAAAAGTAATGTAATTACAAACTCTGTGTGTAATATAAATATAAACTCTAGTCCTAGATTAAAATACAGGGATACAATCAGTTACAACACGCAAATACTAATAATAAGAAAGTTGCAGTGGTTATATGAATACAAAGTAAGGAAAATACTAGAATAAAAACTATTACCAGGGATAAAAGAAGATCTTTCATAATGATAAAAATATGAAACCATCAAGAAGATCAAACTTAAGTGAATATTCATTCAATCACACAAGTATAGACAACTGATTTCTGACAAAGGTGCAAAGTCAATTCAATTTACAAAGGATAATTTTTTTTCAACAAATAAGACTGGAACCATTGCTAGAAGAAAACATAAGAGAAAAATTATAATTTATATATATATATAAAACATTAAAAGTATAATATATGAAACAAAAAATAATAGTAAATTAGATTTTTATCAAAATTAAAAACTTTTTAGAGAAGGACAGACACTGCATGAACTCACTCATATATGGAATATAAGTGAACACACGGACAGAGAGAACTGATTGGTGGTTACCAAGGGGAAGGGGGGTGGGGGGGGCACAAGGGGTGAAGGGTTACATCCACAAGGTGACGGACAAACAAAAGTGTACAACTAAAACCCCACAGTGTTATAAACTAAGACATCAATAAAAAAAATATATATGCAATATGATCAGATAAAAAAGTAAAAAAAAAAAAATTAAAAACTTTTTTGAAAGAGATGGAAAAGAAAAACCACAAACTTCTATGAAGTATTTGCAAAACACATCTTGCAGTTTAAATATACAAAGAAGTCTCAAAACTCAGTAAGAAAATAAACAATCTAGCAAACAAATAGGCAAAAGATTTGAACATACACTTCACTAAAGAAGATACATAAACAGCCAGAAAGCGCATGAAAAGATGCTTAACATCATTAGCCATCTACCATGAGGTTTGTATAAAGGATCTCACAGATGTATCTGAAGGCGGGTGGACTGGATCCCCAGGAAGCAGTGGAACTCGGTGAGCACACCCCTCCTGCTCCCCAGTAGCAGTGAGCCAGGTCACAGAGCCTCACACAGTGGTTAGCCTGGTGCAATTGTAAGAGGAGGTGGGTGCAGCCCAGCCTGCACATGCGAACACTTTCAGAGTGCTAGCCTGGCCTGTGGGAGTGCCCACCATGCCACGGTGGCCCCACCCATAGGAACACTCCCCACCAAGTGGCGAGTTGTGGCAGCTCAGCCCCTGGGAAGGTGCCCCTCCCACCAAGAGCAGCAGCTCAGCCAAACCACCTGCAAGCACAGTGCTGGCCTGCACTGTCATAACCTGTCTGCTGAGCACGGAGGCCCTGCTCTCAGGAGAGCAACCCACAGAGTGGCTGCAGCCAGCCCACACAAAGGCATCCATACCTACACAACTTCTAGCAGAAGGGGTAGGATCAGAAACACTGCTCCTGCTCCCCCCCTAGTGGTGGCAAGTGGAATCAGTGACCTGATGCTGCCACAAATTCACCAGCAAAAGTTCAGTTCATCAAACACCATGAAAAATTACAATAATGCTTTAGAGCAGAAGGAAAATGACAAGTCTCCAGAATCAATCCCAAAGTCACAGAAATTTACAATCTAAATGACAGAGAATTTAAAATAGTTGTTATAAACAAATTCAATGAGTTACAAGAAAACTCAGAAAGACAGTACAATGAGCTTAGGAATGAAATTAATGAGGAGAAGGAATACGTCACCAAAGAGATTGAAGTCCTTAAAAAGAACTATACAGAATTTCTGGATATGAAGAACACAACTAATGAGATAAAAAATAATCTAGAAACCATAAAAAATAGAGCTGATATTTTGGAGGACGTAATTAGTGAATTAGATGACAGAAATTTAGAAATGCTTCAGGTGGAGGAGGAGAAAGAACTAAGATTTTTTAAAAATGAAGAAATTTAGGGCCAGCCCAGTGACATACTGGTTAAGTTTGTGTGCTCCACTTTGGCAGCCCAGGTTTCGTGGGTTCAGATCCCAGGTGCAGACCTACACACCACTCATCAACCATGCTGTGGTGGAATCCCACATACAAAATAGAGGAAGATCGGTGCAGATGTAAGCTCAATGACAATCTTCCTCAAGTAAAAAGAGGAAGATTGGCCACAGATGTTAGCTCAGGGTCAATCTTCCTCACCAAAATAAATAAATAAGTGGTTGTTGTTTTAAACTGCTACATTAAAAAGAAAATGAAGAAATTCTTCAAGAAATATCTGACTCAATTAGGAAAAGCAACACAGGACTATAGGTATTCCAGAGGGAAAAGAGAAAGAGAAAGGAGCAGAGAGTTTGTTCAAAGAAATAATAGTGGAGAACTTCCCAAACCTGGGGAAGGAACTGGACTTACAAGTACACAAAGCCAATAGAACTCCTAATTACGTCAATGCAAGAAGACCTTCTCCAAGGCAAATAATAGTAAAACTGGCAAAAGTCAATGACAAAGAAAAAATATTAAGGGCAGCAAGGCAGAAGAAAATAACCTAAAAAGGAACCCCTATCAGGCTTTCAGTGGATTTCTCAGAAGAAACCTTACAGGCTAGGAGAGAATGGAATGATATATTCAAAATTCTGAAAGACAAAATCTTTCAGCCAAGAATACTCTATCCAGTGAAACTATCCTTCAGATACGATGGAGAAATAAAAGCTTTCCCAGATAAACAAAAGCTGAGGGAGTTCATTGCCACTAGACCTCCCTTACAAGAGATGATAAAGGAAGCCCTCACACCTGAAACAGAAAGGCAAATGTTTACAAAGCTTTGAGCAAGGAGATAATAGACAGACAAAAGCAGAAAACTGCAGGTCTCTATTAGAATAGGTTAGCAAACACTTAATTATAACATAAAAGATAAAGGGAAGGAAAGTTTCAAAATAACTATAAAAACTTCAATTTAGTCACAAACCCACAACACAAGACAGAATAATGTGTGACACTAATAACTCAGAAGGAGAAGAGGGATGAGATGGAACCTGCTGAGGCTAATGGAGATAAGAGGCTATCAGAAAATGTACTATCTCATCTATGAGGTCCTTTATACAAATAAACAGTTTTTAATGGGATCACTGTGACTCTCCTCCCAGGGCTCAGTACAGAGGGAGCAGGCAAAAAGTGCTCATCCTGGGCCCAGCCCCATGGCTGAGCAGTTAAAGTTTGGCACACTCCACTTTGGTGGCCTGGGTTTGTGGGTTCAGATCCCAGGCACAGACCTAGTCCACTCACCAGCCAGGCTGTGGCAGTGTCCCACATACAAAATAAAGGAAGATTGGCATGGATGTTGCTCAGGGCTAATCTTCCTCAAGAAAAATAAAAATTAAAAAAGGGAGGATTGGCAAGGGATGTTAGCTTAGGGCAAATCTTCCTCAGCCAAAACAAACAATAAGCCACTCATCCCCGAGTCGTTCCATGAAAGAGGCCTATTTGCACACTGTAAAAGCTACTGTCTGAGGGTCAGGCTCCTAATTTAACAATAATTAATCATCTACGGGCTGACTATGATCCTCCCTGGGAAGGCCAGCAGACACCACCTCTGCCTTCTCACTCAAGCCTGCCTCAAATGGCCAATATCTCCCTGGAAGGAGGTTGGACACACCTCTGGCACTCCAAATTTTACAGCTGCTGCCCAAGAGACTGGCCCTTGGATCACCTGGTTGTGATAGCCAACAGCGTTTGCATATACAAATTTTAGAGGACTGGAGCAAACAACAAAAAAAAACCAGTTCTTAACCAGCTATACCCCCAGGGCTCAGAGGAGAGGTAACAGACAGAAATATCCATGTCCCAGTCTTTCCCTGAAAGAAGTCTATTTGCATACTTTAAAAGATGCTGCTTGAGGATCAGGCTTCTAATATAGTACACATCTAGGAGCTCCATGGTGATCCTCCTGGAAGACTAGAGAAGCCTATGGATACCTCCCCTGCCATCTCCCTCTAGCCTGCTCCAAGTTGCCAGTAACTCCCTGGAAAGAGCTTACACACATCTGGTGCCCCAACTTCTGTGGCTAACAACCAAGGAAAGGCTCCTGGGTCTCCTGGCTTTGATAGCCAAAGAGGATTACATGCACAAGTCGTACAGGTCTGTAGCAAACAAAGAAGCCATTATTAACAGGTGCAGGAGCACTCCTGTGTCCCTGTGGCTGAATGGATAAAAAACAAGACCAACTACATGCTGCCTATAAAAGACTCACTTCAGCTGTAAGATACACACAGACTGAAAGTGAAAGGATGGAAAAAGATATTCAATGCAAATGGAAACTAAAAGAAAGCAGGGGTAGCTATACTTTATATCAGACAAAATGCACTCTAAGCCAAAAACTGTAATAACAGACAAAGAAGGTCATTATAAAACGAACAAGTGGTCAATCCAACAAGAGGGTATACTATTTGTAAATATTTATGAAACTAACATAGAAGCCCATAAATACATAAAGCAAACAATAAGGTTAAATATTGTTTAATTTAATCCCAATAAAAACTGTTTATTTCTCCCACCTGAAGGGAGAAATAGATTGCAATACAATAATAGTAGGGGATTTCAACAATGGATAGATCATCATGACAGAAAATCAATAAGGAAAAATTGGACTTAAACTACACGTTAGACTAGATTGACTTAATAGACATTTACAGAACATTCCATCCAAAAACAGCAGAATACATATTCTTCTCAAGCTCACATACAGCATTCTCTAGGATAGATCATATATTAGGACACAAAACAAGTCTTAATAAATTTCAGAAAACTGAAATCATATCAGGTATCTTTTCCAACCACAGTGATATGAAACTAGAAATCAATTACAAGAAGAAAACTGGAAAATTCACAAATATATGGATACTAAACAACATGCTCCTGAACAACCAATGGTTCCAAGAAGAAATCAAGAAAATCAAAAAATATCTTGAAACAAATGAAAATGGAAATACAACATACCAAAGGTTATGGGATATAGCAAAAGCAGTTCTAAGGGGGAAGTTCAGAGTGATAAATGCCTACATTAATAACCAAAAAAAAAAAAAAAAAAAAGACCACAAGTAAACAACCTAACTCTACACCTCAAGTAACTTGAAAAAGAACAAAAAGTTAGTAGAATGAAGGAAAAAAAAGCCCAAAGTTAGTAGAATGAAGGAAATAAGAAAGATCAGAGTGGAAATAAATGAAATAGAGACTAAAAAGACAATAGAAAAAGTCAATGAAACTAAGAAATAGTTTTTTGAAAAGATAAACAAAATAGACAAATCTTTAACCACTTGTACCACAAAAAAAAGAGAGAAGACTCAAGTAAATAAATCTGTAAATGAAAGAGAAGACATTACTATTGATACCACACAAATCAAAGGATCATAAGAGACTACTATGAACAATTATACACCAACAAATGGGAGAATCTTGAAGAAATGGATAAACACCTAGAAACACACAACCTACCAAGACCGAAACATGAATAAATAGAAAATCTGACTAGACCAATTACTAGTAGGAAGACTGAATCAATAATCAAAAACCTCCCAACAAAGAAAAGCTCAGGACCAGATGGCTTCACTGGTGAATTCTACCAAACATTTAAAGAATCAGTACCAATCCTTTTCAAACTCCTCCAAAAAATAGAAGAGAAGGGAATACTTCCAAACTCCTTTTACAAGACCAGTACTACTCTGATACCAAAACAAGACAAAAACACTACAAGAAAAGAAAAATTAAAGTCCCAAATCCCTGAGGAACATAGATGCAAAAATTTTCAACAAAATATTAGCAAATAGAATTCAACAGTACATTAAAAGGATCATACACAATGATCAAGTGGGATTTATTTCAGGGGTACAAAGATGGTTCAACATTTGCAAATCAATCAGTGTGATACACCACATTAACAAAATGAAGGATAAAAATCACATGATTGTCTCCATATATATAGAAAAAGCATTTGACAAAATTCAACACCCATTCATGACAAAAACTCTCAACAAAGTGGGTATGGAGGGAACGTACCTCAACATAATAATGGCCATATATACAAGCCCACAGCTAACATCATCCTCAACAGTGAAAAGCGAAAAGCTTTTCTCTGAGATCAGGAATAAGAGAAGGATGCTCACTCTTGCCACTTTTATTCAACATTGTACAAGAAGTCTAAATACCAGTCTATGTATCAGAAGCCATAGCAATTAGAAAAGAAAAAGAAATAAAAGGACTCCAAATCAAAAAGGAAGAAGTAAAATTGTCTCTATTCGTAGATGATATGATGTTATATATAGAAAATCCTAAAGACTCCACCAAAAAACTGTTAAAACTAATAAACAAATTCAGTAAAGTTTCAGGATACAAAGTCAAACAAAAACAGTTGTTTCTATGTACTAATAATGAACTATCAGAAAGAGAAATTTAGAAACCAATCCCATGTACAACTGCATCAGTAAGAATAAATGTAACCAAGGAGGTGAAAGAACTGTGCACTGAAACCTATAAGATACTGATGAAAGAAACTGAAGAAAACACAAATAAATTGAAAGGTATTCCATGCTTGTGGGTTAGAAGAATTAATATTGTTAAAATGTCCAGACCACTCAGAGCAACATACAGATTTAATGCAAACCCTGCCAAAATTCCAATGGCTTTTTTTTACAGAAATAAAAAAAATCCAAAATTTGTATGGAACCCAAAAAGACCCTGAATATCCAAAGCAATCTTGAGAAAGAAGAACAAAGCTGGAGTCATCATACTTCCTGATGTCAAACTACATTACAAAGCTATATAATCAAATCAGTATGGCATAAAAATACACACATAGATTAAAGGAACAGAATAGAGATCCCAGAAATAAACCCACACATATGGTCAATTAATATATGACAAAGGAGTCAAGAATATACAATGGGGAAAGGATAGTCTCCAACAAATGGACAGCCACATGCAAAAGAATGAAACTGGACCACTACCTTACACTGTACACAAAAATCAACTCAAAATGAATTAAAGACTTGAAAATAAAACCTGAAACCATAAAAGTCCTAGAAGAAAACATGGGGTAAGCTTCTTGACATTGGTCTTGGCAATGACTTTTTGGATTTGACACCAAAAGCAAAGGCAACAAAAGCAAAAACAAACAAGTGGGACTACACCAAACTAAAAAGCTTCTGCACAACAAAGACAACCAACAAAACAAAAAGGCAGCCTACTGAATGGGAGAAAATATTTGTAAATCATATGTGTGATAAGGGATTAATGTCCAAAATATATAAAGAACTCGCACAACTCAATACGTAAACACAAAACACAAAACAATCCAATTAAAAAAGGATAGAAGATCTGAATGGACATTTTCCCAAAGAAGACAGGCAAATGGCCAACGGGTACATGAAAAGATGCTCAACATCACTTTTCATCAGGGAAATGGAGTCAAAACCACAATGAGATTTCACCTCACCTCACCTGTTAGAATGGCTAGTATCAAAAAGACAAGAGACTACAAGTGTTGGCAAGGATGTGGAGAAAAGGGAACCCTTGCGCACTGTTGGTGGAGATGTAAATTAGTGAAGCCACTATGGAAAAAAGTATGGATGTTTCTCAAA
This sequence comes from Tapirus indicus, assembly GCA_031878705.1. NCBI lineage: Eukaryota > Metazoa > Chordata > Mammalia > Perissodactyla > Tapiridae > Tapirus > Tapirus indicus. The sequence continues at coordinate 64,612,292 of CM062930.1, forward strand.
AAATTAAAAATAGAACTACCATATGATCCATCAATCCCATTTCTGGGTATGTATCCAAAGGAAGCAAAAACAGGATATCAAAGAGTTATCTGCACTCCCATGTTCATTGAAGCATTATTCACAATAGCCAAGACATAGATACAATCTAAATGTCCATCAACAGATGAATGGATAAAGAAGTTATAGTATATATATACAATGGAATATTATTCAGCAGCAGCAAAGAAGGAAATCTTGTTATTTGTGACAATATGTATGGATCTTGAGGGCATTATTCTAAGTGAAATAAGCCAGACAGGGAAGGACAAACACTGCATTGTATCACTTACACGTGGAATCTAAAAAAAAAGTCAAACTCCTAGAAAGAGAGAGTGGAAAAGTGATTGCCAGAGGCTGGAGGATGGAAGAAATACGTAGGGAGAGGTTGTTAAAAGGGTACAAACTTTTAGCTATAAGATGAATAAGGCCTGAGAATCGAATGTATAACATAACGACTATAGTTGATAACACTGTATTATATAATTGATATTTGCAAAGACAGTAGAACTTAAATGTTCTCACCCAAAATATGCATATAATTAACATAAATTATAATGTACTATATAACATAAATTGTAATATAACATATATAATTTTATATATAGAGAGAGATGGATGTGATAATTAACTAGATGAGAGGATTCCTTACACATTATATGCCTAAATCGAAGCATCACGATGTACACTTTAAATATCTTACAATTTTATTTGTTAATTATACCTTAATAAAGCTGAAAAAGTACTTTCCATTTAAAAAAATAAATCAAAGACATGAATCTTCAAACATATCAAGAGGGTAGCAGATCTAAAACATTCCAGAGGCAACCAGAGAGGAGCCTGTAGCTCTAGGCTCATAGGACAGCTTAAAAACTTTTCTGACTTAGAGTCAAAATTATATTTCATGTCTTGCTTTGAGGCTCCAGATAAAGATAACACACACATGCACAGACCACTTAGTGATTGAAAACACATAGCATTAATAGACAACATTCAAAAAACTATAGAAGTATAAATATATTTAAAGATATTATAAATATCATTATGACCAGAAATAAAATGGAAATTTAAGATGGTAGGCAAAGATGCAGTTAAGGCCACTAAGCTCAATTCCAGGTTTGCAAGCAGAAGCTGCCAGAAGTTTATTTTCTATGGGATAACAGGACTAAAACTGTAGTGAAAATCAGGCCCAGTGTTTGATACTAGGGTCTGAAGTAAGACTGTTCTCCAAAGGAAGGGGCTAAGCAAACTGGCCAGATTGTTCCTAGGACTTTGGCATACCAATCTACAGGTGTGAACCAGAGGAAGCAGAGGCGTCCTCATGCCAGCAACCTACCCACTGGGTCAGTATCTGCATCTACAATACCATCAAAATCACTTCCAGATGGGGGACAAAGCCAGCGATATACGACTAAGTTCTTAGACCAATGGAGAGGTAAGGATGAGCTCAAAGAAAAAGCAGGGAGGGAAAAACAACCTTTTACACAAGATAGGCCTGCACACACCCATATCCCAAAACATGTGACAAAAGCTAATGCTAAGAAAGAAAGCCAATAAAATCAACAGTGAGAAAATTCATGCATCTCAAATGGAAATAAAATATCAGTCCAAATTTAGGATCTTCAAATAGCTAAAGACTTTTTTTTTTAAATTTAAGCAACAAATTATAAAGCAAAAATAAAACATAAACATGTGTTATGTAAACAATAAAAATATTTAAATAAAAGTCATTATTAAATGGATGAAAGAAAGTCAAGGGTGGGGAGTGACTACTAAGAGGTACAAGGTTTTTTGAGGGGTAATGAATATGTTCTAAAATTAGACTAGTGATGGTTGCCCAAGTCTGTAAATGCATCAAAAACCGCTGAATGATACCCTTCAAATGGGTAAACTTTATGGTATGTAAGTTATAGCTCAATAAAGGTCTAAAAAATAGTCATTAAAATAAAAAAATCATTTTCAATAGAAAAGCTAAACTGTAAACTCAGAACAAAAAGAGAATTGTCATATTTCATCAATTCTAAGATGCACATATTTTTCATATTTTAACATCTCTAACATCAGAATGCAACTTCTAGCCAATGGTAGCTTATAATCACTCTTACCCAGGCAGCCCCTATGATGAAATCGTCACTCCTTCATGTCTCACGTGTGTGAACTTGCTCAGATCTGTTCACCTGAGTTATTTGCTTTGCTTGTACCACATGTGTTTCATATAATTTCCATTTAAATATTTTCAAAATATTACATTTATCATTATTTTGTCTCCTTAGAATAATGGAAACAGCAGCAGGGATGAAATTTGATATTAATGAGACAAATATCAGTGTAGGAGGACAAGTGATAATTCAATATTTTTTGCAAAACAAACCAAAATCCTTTAAGGATTTTAAATTAGGAAAATACCCATTAGTTAGAATCTTCATTTCATTTTCATTTCAAACAAAAGCAGGAGAAAGTGCCAAATCCCCGAGAGAGTTATATTCACTGCACAGTTAATGTAACCTAAGCTGTAGGGCGCTTCATTTGTGCAAGACCTCTTCCAAGGCCCTGATACTATTTTTCTTTTCATAAAAAGGGATCCCAATATTATGAAGCTGTTGGTCTTACAAAACCTAGATCCAACACTGTCCTCAGAAGACGTGGTAAAAATTTTCAAAACACAGTTGGCTGACGTGACAGATTCATGGGTCAAGCAGGGATGTTATCAAGGTGACAAAAATCAATATCACGGACACTTCTACTTCACTTATGTCATCCAACTCAATTGGAGGAAAAATACAATTACAAATTTTATTAAATAAGACAAACTGATGAAATCCACTGTCCTTCAACACAACTCAAAATTATACTATTAATGCTAAAGGTGCTAATGAGATCAGGATCACGAGCATGAATTACAGTAAACAGCATATCACTGGGATTCTGTTCATAATTGATTTTCAAAAGATTTTTACCATAATTTCAAATTGCAAAACAATTCCTAAGAATGAAAACTTTCCCCAAAAATGTAATTGTGCATGAACACCCCTCCCCCCCAAAAAAGGAGGAGGAGAGGAAGAAGAAGAGGAGGAAGAAGAATGATGACTAAACTAATGAATGGAGGGCTGACTAAATGTCATCTGGAATGCATATCAGAGATGTCTACATTAACCACCAAGCATGTGAGTTCTTTTTTTTTTTTTTTTTTGGTGAGGAAGACCAGCCCTGAGCTAACATCCGTTGTTAATCCTCCTCTTTTCGCTGAGGAAGACTGGCCCTGGGCTAACATCTGTGCCCATCTTCCTCTACTTTATATGGGATGCTGCCACAGCATGGCTGACAAGCAGCGCGTCGGCGGGCGCCTGGGATCCGAACCCGTGAACACCAAGCTGCCAAGCGTGACCTAAACCATTGCGCCACGGGACTGGTCCAAGCATGTGAGTTCTTAATGCACTTTACAACATGTGCCTAAACACTTAAAAAATAGACTCGCCAAGTTGAGTAACTTAGTTGTTATTCCTGGTGGCATGACTGGACACTTGTAACCAATCCCACAGAGATGGCATCAGGAGTACCTATGTTCGTACTGGGGAGGTTGAGGTCAATTTCATTCCTCTTCCACCTCATAGTACAAGTTAGCCTCCAAATTCCTGTTCTGCCCAAATGATTTCAGAGCCAGGTGCTCTAAACCATTTAAGCAGAAGAGATGTGCTCTCTTCTCAAGGATTCTGAATTGATCAATCCCTGGTCAATGCTAGTACAAATTGTGAAGTAGATGTTCTTACTGCTATTTTTGGTGGTCTTGTAGTTTATTCTTGGTGCCCAAGATTCTCCAGTATTTTATCCATTTATGTATTTATTTACTCATATTCCTGGTCTCACTTTCTTTTTCAAAAATGAACACTTCAGTAGTTGACCGTAACCTCATAGTAGATTGAAGTTGAAGGAGGTTCTAAGTATCCATTGGGATTCCCATTGTCATCCCAGGACTTGAGGTAAGAGGACAGAGGTCACTTGAGTTTTCACTAAGGTTTCAAAGACCCTTAAGTTTTCAATGAGGTTAGTCAACCAGTCCAAGATAAATTGTTAAATGACCACTTGCTTCTGCAACTGAACATCTAGAACATTATTTTGGGTTTGAAATTAAGATTATAAATTCATTTTTATACCTTTAAAAGTTATTTGTTTAATACATAATTTGTAGTCTCCATATTTTCTGATTCAGTCAGCATTTTAGTATACAGTAGTCAAGATGTCAATGGTATCTTATATGTAGTTGGGACAAAATCCATTTTTTTCTAATTTTTTACTTATACGTGTGAATTAATCATGTTTTTGAAAGGGTTTCAAGAAATTCATACAAATGCTTCCAGTAATTTTTGCTGGAGCAGATTATAGAAAATTTTCTTCTTCCTAATTTAAGGTCAAAAATTTTTTTTGCCACCCAAAGAAGGAAAAAATAAATACAGACACGGGACTAACATATCAAGATAAAGAGCCTAAAAGCTATGTTCTGTCTGTTGAATCAAAACACATGTAATCCGGGCCAGCCCTGTGGCCTAGTGGTTAAGTTCGGCACGCTCCGCTTCAGTGGCTGGGGTTCGGTTCACAGGTGTGGACCTACACCACTCCTCTGTCAGTGGCCATGCTGTGGTGGCAGCTCACGTACAAAAAGAGGAAGATTGGCAGTGGATTTTAGTTCAGGGTGACTCTTCCTCAGCAAAAAACTAAAAAGCAAAATACATGTAATCCATCTTTAAAGCCAAAGGAAATCATATTTTATTTTCCATACTAACATCATAGCGAAAATTCCAAAATAAAAGAAGGAAAACAGGAATATACCTGGCCAAAAAATCAATACATTGAGAGTAAAAATCAGGAATACCTTATCATTCAAGAACTTGGGGAAGTAGAATTTTTCAGGGCTCTCTTTGCTTAACATATCGTGCCAGAAGGAAAAAACAACACAAAATTCATACATCTTAAATACTGATGGTTATGTTTTTAGCTCGAACATTTTCCTTATGGATTTTGCTCCTCGGAGAGTCACTGAAAAATTGTGGGACAGAACTTGAAATCTGAAAAGAAGAAAAAATCGTGCATTGGGCATAAATCCTGGAGTGTCTCATTCAGCAATGAAACATCTCAGTCAGCCACAAGTGTTTACCGGATGACTGAGTGTCTGACGACAATCCACGGTCAGCTCATCCCACGGTTTATTGGTTTCTCAAGTACTTTACACAATGAATGCACTTTCTCCAAACTTCTCCACCCATAATGAAGAATTTTTGTTACTCTGTTCCTCAAACAACCTCTTTACTCCAAAATGAGGATGTGGGTTTTTTGCTGCCTTGCCTTCCTGACGATCTTACATTTTGTGATTTTTCTTTTCCTACTTCATAAAAATTTCTTCCAAGAAACATCACTTACCCAGTTGATGGCTGATAATGAGAATTTAGGTCGATATCCAGTGATTTGAAGGAGTCGGGGAAAGTATAACACGTTATCCAATGAACACAATGCCTAACCTCACCACTACTGGGGCCACAGAAAATTATTACTGTAGTAAAGAAATAAGTAAACACTTGTTGAAGATTTTTCTAAAAAAGATTCTATCCTAGTTCAAGAATTCCATGGAATAGAAATGCACGTATTCTATGAAGCTGAGGAGACAGAAATATCTGGTGTTAAAAAGCTCTTGATCAGCTGGAACAATGGATAAAGGACAAAAATCCCTGCGGCACTGGTCAGAATACACGTGAGTCATGACTCGGCAGAGCAGAGTTAGGACTTCATCTTTGTATTCTAGACATTACATTTCCTTTCAAACTAAGGATCTTTTATTCTAGTCCTTCAGGGAAGGAAGAGATCTGTATCCAATTTCTAATACTTTCTTTCTTAAGGTAAATTGATAAATCTCTGTGCATTCGTATCTTATCTTAGAAATTATTGGAGAGATTAAATGACATTACACATATGAAGAACACAGCATGTGGGTGTTTAAAGAACATTAGTTTATCTCTTGTTGGGGAACTTGACAGACTTGTTGCGTCAAAGTCATATTCTAGCTCAGGGCAGATCTTTTCCTTCCTGAAAACCTTAAATTTATTTCATCTTCATGATTTCTATACTTTTTTGAATCCATCTTATTCTTGCAGATTTATACCTTTGTGGAAGATGTATGAGGACAAAGGCAATAGAATAGGAGACGTCAGCAACAGTTGGAAGTTGTGAAATCGTAGGAATAGTAGTGACCTGCTTAGCCTATCAGAGAATGGCAAATGCCATCAGTCAGGAAAGCCTAGAAACAGACTGATCGTGTCAGCAAAACAGAAAGACTTGGGAAATGAAAGCATGGATTTGGACTTCCCAACAGGAATATTAGGACCTAAAAGACAATGAATCAATGCTTTCACTAGTAGCAGTTCAATGTCTTTCAACCCATAAAGCTGTACCCTGTCAAACCATCCATCAATTGCAAGGAAAAAATAATGACATTTTGGGGCATGCATATGCTCAAAATATTTTCCTCCCATGCATCCTTTGTCAGGAAGTTACTAGATAACATGTCATATCATACAAGCAAATTGCCAAGGAAGAGGAAGACATGGAATCAAGGGATAGGGAGAAGTACAGAGAGAGGTAAGGGATGCCCCAGTTGATGGTGAAAGAAGATCTAGGATAGCAGCCCTTCAGTGGGTCTGGAGAATAACAGCCTGTTCAGATTAGTGCAGAAGAATTAGGGGTCCAGATAGGATCTCTTGAAAAGGATGAGACAGGTTAAATGCCTCATGCGCCTGTAGGTAGGAGAGGAAAGTCACTTCTCTTAAAGAACTTGCAGATTAATTTTGTACAGATAATACGAAGGCAAGAAAAACAGAAAATTAATAATTCCATGGAGAATAAATTTTTGTTCAAAGCAAGAAATCATGGTCAATAGATTGACTTTGAATTATAGTTAGATATTCATACTATTACAAACTATGAATGTCAATCTAACAAAAATTAGGATGAAACTCCTTCAGAGAATGGGAGTGAGAAAAAAGTGTACACGTGGGGGAAGGAGGAAGACTGGGCTATAAGAACCTAGTCTTTATTTTCTGTTGTATGAAATCATTAAGTGTCTCAAACTGAAAAAGTCAGCAGATAACAGTATTGGAATGTTACTTAGTAATAGGGATTCAAGTGCCAAAAGAATTTGCCAGACTAGTTGAAACTGGTTGTCTCTGTGGAGTAGGAATTGGGAGTGGGGAGAAGTCAAAAGACTTATTCTTCATGAAAATTCTTATAAAACTCTTTGCCTTTTTAAAACTATATGTGTAACTTTGATAAAAATTATATTTAAATAAATAAAATTTTATTTAAATAAGTTAAATTAAATTCAAAACTTACATTCTTATGAGAGAGAGTTCTTACCGATAACCAGATCTATACTGAGACATAACAGAATTATTCCTCTCTTATAGCCCTTTTTCTCAGGCATCTTCCTAAGGAGCCATAGGCTAAATTATCTAGCTCCTAGCTCCTCAAAATGTGGGCCCCAGACCAGAAGCATCAGCATCACCTGGGAGCTTGTTAGAAATGAAGAATATCAGGACTCATCTCAGACATACTGAATTGAAATTGGCATTTTAGCAAAATCCCTAGGCAATTTGTATGCACATTAAACCTTGAGAAGCATTGGTCTAAGTCATTACATTAGCACCCTCATCTCTAGGCAAAATGTTTAGTTCTCTCACAGTTATCTTGCTCTACCTCTGACCTACAAATGTTGAAACCAGTAAATATTCCCCTAGAGTAGAGTTTTTCAACTTTTGTATTTTTGACATTTTGGACCAGATAATTCTTTTTTGTGGGGGCTGTCCTATGCATTGTAGGATGTTTAGCAGCATCCCTCGCCTCTACTAACTAGATGCCAACCTCCCTCTCCATAGTGACAATCAAAATTATCTCCAGACACTGCCAAATGATCCCTGGAGGGGGAAGAATCAGCCCCACTTGAGAACCACCACATTAGAGAATGAATCTTGGGTGGGGAGTATGGTGGCACAATCCTCAGAATGAAGCACAACCAAAATTGGTGGGGGCGGGGGTTGACAGGCAGAAAGAAACGTAGTTTGAAAAAGAATATTAAATGTTACAACATAATTTTATATTTGAAATAAAACATCTGAGGTTTAAAATATACATTATTGACAATAAACCACCTGGACATTTCCTTTGGGATACGCAGAAGATTCAATAACTCCTAATTTAAGTCCATCTCCTTTGGGTCTTGTGCTTCTTATGGGTATGCTTGCATTTTTGAAATTCCAATTGACTTAGCAATATTTGGAGAGCATGTTTCAAATTTCAAAATTATTTTGCAAAGAAATGATCTCAAAACTGGAAAGAATATACCCTGAAATGTGTGACGTTTTCTATTGGGAATACAGAAAAGATATCTGAAAACGTGTTTTTCTTTTTTATTTAAAAAATGTTAAAAAAAATCCAGATTTACTGATAGTTATAATGCATATGACACCTGCACCCTCACTCAGTTCATCCATCAAATGGTCAAGTCAGTGGCTACAGAAGCAGCATCCTGAGGGAAGAGTGACAGTAGGACTCTCCTTCATTTGTGTTGAAACGTATTACACTTTAGAGGGGCTGCAGGGGGATAGTTTATGGGTACCATTACTTTTTCTTACCCAAACAAGCCCTTTAAATAGAAAAGAGGTTTTTAAAGATACTCCTGGTATTGCAGGCACAAAGGAACAACAAGATGCTCGAGTTGACCTGTCTCCTACTCCTAGAACAATTTCTTCACCAGCCATGTGGTACACTTAAGAAAAAAAGTGAAAAATGTGGACAAAAATTTGAACAAAAATGGTATTTTTATGAGGACTATTTGTATTATGGATTTATATAAACTTTTATTAATGACAAACCTCTGAAGTGTATATTATTCTGAGATACAGTTAATTATATATATATATATATATATACAATTAAGAACTATACATATAAGTGTAATTAAGGTGTGTGTGTGTGTGCGCGCCTTGAAAACTGCAAAGAGCAGCACGTAAAATTGTTTGATACATGCTTGTGGAATGAAAGATTAGGCCAGGGAATTCTTCAAAGTGACACTGGATTAGTCTGGTTACCCTGAACATCTGCTTTGAGTACTGAGATTAACATGTTGTCTTCTAATTCAGATGGGCTTCCTCTCAATTAGAGAGGTTTTACGTGTAAAAATTTCCCCACATAAAAGCATCATAGATGATCTGGAGAGCAGTTTAATTTACTCATGCTGCTTTAGATCACGAAGTCATTTGAATAAAACTGAACTCTGGTGTTATCAGATCTGGAGGGACTGGAGCCTGCTGGGCAGAAAGTGTAAGGAGAGACTCTTGTCAAAGAGCTGAATGGATGGCTCATTATCCAAAGTGCCCTCTAGAAATGGCTCATTGTACAAGCAGAGACCTGTATGATTTGAGTCGGAATTAGAATTCATACTAATAATCAACTAATGCCCACTTTGTAGTCCTAAAGATATTTGAGCTAAAATAAATTTGTTCTACTTTGAAAATCTGGCAATACCATATGCCAATTCCTAATTGTTAGATATAAAAACATTTTATTCATAGGATCTTTTTGCTTCTGCGTTCATCTGTAGAATATTTACCACTTGATATAATACTTGGTGATTTGTGCCTTAACAAACAAAAACAAGCATCTCTTTAACTGGAAAAACCCATAAAACCAGAAACCAAATAAAGTCAACTAAATGCAAATGATTTAAATTAGAGAGGGAAAGAGAAACTTTTTTTATTTATTCATAAATAAAAATATACTTGAAGTTAAAACTAAATTTTCCCACCATATCAAATGCCTACCATAAGCGAAATACACTGCTAGCCAGAGTATACAAAAACACGATTCCTAGACTAACATAGATGTGTGGTATGGTATTACTGAACTGAGAGAGGAATGAATAATTTTGCAATGGGCCAGAGGAAAAAAAGACTTTTCATACACAAAATGTTTCTCATTTGAACAGTCTGAAAGAAGAGTAGCAATAATCCAGTTTGACAAATTTAGATATGGGAAGACATGATGAAGGGAGGAAAAAAGGGGAACAAGAATAAGAGATAAATGCTGTAGCCTTGATAAAATCACAAGCAATTCAGCATGGAAGACACAGAGTGTTTATGCAGATAGAAGGGGACAGACTTGGAAGGATCCTTGTGAGCTAAACTCCAAAGCTGTAGAATTCATGCTTTAGCCTAGATGGTAACTGGATATTGAAAGATTTTAAACAAGGAAGATGGATGGGATCCCTTAAACATCACATTCTCTTGGAAACTTTGCCTAGCTCCTAAATTATTCTTGGTTCCCTTGGTAATACTTCCACAGTCTATGCTTTACTGTAATTACGAATGAACTTGGGTATATTTTGAGACATTAATCTTTGTTAATTTTTATTATACATACATACATACATAGATACAGAACAAACAAAAAAGAAATTCTTCCAGACCTACAGAGAGAGAAGGGGTCGAGTATGGGTCAGACAGCAGGCCCAAGAATCTCATGGAAACCTCAGAGAGGCAATAACCAGACCTGCAGAAGGGATGGCGGATGTCTCAGAGACTGGCTCTGTAGACTGATGCAGAATTCTCAACCCTATGGAAGATGGAGAGCAAGTTATTCACAAAACCAGCAGAATGGAGTTTTAAAACCATTGATTAATCTTTGTATGGTGATAGATAAATCAAATTGTATCTTTTGAATGCATACTTCTTTCTACCTCTAGATCGTCAATTCCAATGAAAATAAAGGTTACATCTATATTGATCACTGTTGTATTACCAAGATCAATTTTAGCACACAATAGGTTCCCCAAAAATGCTGTTTGAATAAATAAATATAAGAATAGACACTCATTTTCAAAAATAATTCTAGAAGCAATGTGGAGGATGGACTAGAAAAAGGATAATTTAAGCTTAGCGTTTTGAGTTATGTTCTGGAAGAGAGATTAGGTTCTTTGCTAAGTGGCAGTGGAGATAAAGAGGAGGACATATAGTCAAGAAATATTTAGAAGGCAAAATTTAGAAATTGGTTAACAATTGGGAATTGAAAATGAGGGTAATCAAGAATAATATCTGAGCTCCTATCTGGAAACGATGATGTTGCTATTCACTGAGCTAAATAAAACAGGAAGAAGAAACAGTTCTCAGAGCAAAATAATTAGTAATTAACTCAGTTTAGGTGACTATGGCATACTCTGGCAGAGGTGTCCAGTAGATATATTTTGTCTAGATCTTTGGACAGTATTTTGGCCTGGAAGTTCAAATTTGGAGTTATCAACAAATAGATGACTCAGGAAGATAGTGTAGAACTGCATTGTTAGATAGCCACACTTGGATATTTAATTTCAATTAAATTAAAACTTAATAAACATAAAAATTCAGTTACTCAGTTGCGCTAGCACATTTCAAGTGCTCAATAGCCACACATTGCTAGTGGCTACCATGTTGGGCAGCACAAGAGAATATTTCCACTTCTATTGTCACATCTATGACATTGTTATCACCTGGTCCTGCTCAGATCATCTGTGAAATGATAAATTCCAACATTTCAATATCTGAGCAAGCAGTCTATCTCTGCAGCTTTCCTCACTCCCTTACTTCCTGCTATATCTGCTTTTCTTAAAAAAACTTCATCTCATTCTCCTCTTCTCTATTTTCCTACTCTATGGTGAGCTTTCTTATATTACTTCATTTACAGTCTCCATTCAGCCTGTGCTCCGTGGTCCATCATTCCCTTTCTAAACCTTCAATGTTCTCACGCTCTTGTCCTTTTCCAGAAACTGTCTGCAACCTTTCAATATCTTTGTATCAATTCCAAAACATACCTCTGCTCTCATACCTGGGTTGCTGAGTGCTACTGAAATAATCACAGGGCTCTGCATTTGTTACCACCACAAAACAATGGTTTTTGACCCCAGTCAGGCCTTCAGCCCTGCTTTGCAGGGCTGACCAAATACTTTTTCCACATTCCCCAATGGCTGTAATAAATCTTTGGACCTCTTCTTAAGTCTTTTACTCTACCACCAGCACCTCTCTATTTAAGTGAGTGATCTTGCCTCCTAATTCCCTGAGAAAATCATAGCCCTCAAGCATGGTTTCCTTGAGCTTCCTGCTCCCTATCTATTTATATCTAATGCAACCTTCTCTTCATTTTCTTCCAGGCTAAAGGGAAGAAAAGTTTTGTTTCTCTCCCAGGCTCTTTCCTTTGTCTAGCAATCTGGTAAGATAATCATTCATTCATTCCTACATTTTCATATGCTCTTTCTCTATTAGCATCTTCTCTAAAGCCTCTAAACACTCTTGTTCCTATCTCATACTAAATAAATACCCTCCTGGCCCATGTATTTCTCGCTGTTGGCTGATCTTTCTCATATTTTTCTTTCAAATCCAAGATTCTTATATAATAATCTGCACTTAACAACTCTGTCCCTTTTCTCTCATTCATCCACTCCTGCCTCCACCTGTCCAGTGACATACATTGGTAATATGAATTCTTAATTTTTGGGCTCCCAGGAAAGAACAATAAAGAAAACCTATATTGAAGATGATATCATGCCACTTGATTTGTTTATATTATTTGATCTTCCTAATGAAGTCCTCTAATCACTTTGCTTTCATAATACCTCCCTGTATGACTGTTTCTCAACCAATTTACTGTCTCCTTCCAACTCTCTGATCATTTCTTCTTAGTTACTTTCAAGCTCCAGTTTTATTTCTAATTGTTCCTTCCTATGGCTTTTCATTTTAATAATACCAATCAACTTGCAACTCCTTGAACACTTAACGCTACTGCATGCCTTGTGCTTTTGCCCTTGTTATTTTCTCCCCAGTGCTTAATTTACATTTTTCAATTAAAGCCTAGATGAGATATTAGCTTCTCCAGGAAGCTTGCCTTGACACACTCAGGCCAAAACAGAGGACCCTCTCAAGTGTTTCCATAATGCTGTGCGTACATTTTCATCTCCGAACTCAATTTTCACATTTTAATAGCTTTGCATTTATTTGTCTGTTTCTTCCATTAAGCCATTAACTTCTTAAAGGTAGTTGGTGTTCCATGAATCTCTGCATCCCTATCACAGGGAACAGAGTACCTGGGACATAGTAAGTGCTCGCTAAAAGCTTGTTGAGCGAGTGAAATTAATTTAATAATGTGGAATAGCTTAGTAATAATGGAAAGCGACTGGAAGCTTTGAGTGGAGGAGTTATATGATTTAACAAGTGTTTTGTGACATGAAAGCTGGAAGCTTATGGAATAAAGATCTGAGTGAAAAAGAGTCAGAAAAGCAGCAACAGAGGCAGGAGAAGCTGGGAAGAGTGACAGTGATGTCACACAGGACAAGAGACAAGAGATTCCCAAGAATTAAGTAATGGTCACAATATTCCTATAACAAGGTCAGAAAAGACATGCAGAAACCACAGTCTATGGCAGGCTGAATAATGGTCCCTAAAGAAGCCAGTGTCCTAATCCTCAAAGCCTATGAATACGTTACCTTACTCTGCAATAGGAACTTTGCAAGCATGATTAAGTTAAGGGTCTTGAGATGGGGAGATTATCTTAGATTACCTTGGGGGATCCAATGAAATCACAAAGATCCTTATAAGAGAAAGCCAAGAGGATCAGAGTGAGAGGCATTGTGTGATGTCAGAAGCAGAGGTCACAGGGATGTGGGGGCACAAGCCCAGCAATGCAGGCCGTCTCTAGAAGATGGAAAAGGCAAGGAAAGGATTCACTCCTAGAGTCTCCAGAAGGAATACAGGCCTGGCAACTGAGTTTTAGGCTTCTGAACTCCAGAACTGTAAGAGGATAAATCTGTGTTGTTTTAAGCCACTAAGTTTGTGACACTTTGTTATAACAGCAATAAGAAACCAACACACAGACCCTGAGAGAGTCAAAGGGTAAGTTACAAGGGGAGATTGCAGGTGTAAACCACATGGGTGAAAAAGCCTCTTATTTCACTTGAAATGAAAAATAGGATAAACATTTGGAAAAATAAGATCATGAAGCTTTTTTTCACAGGAGAGACTCAGGTATGTTCAAAGGAAGAAATGAAAAATGGAGAGGGAATTATCGAAGGTTTTGAAGAGAAACAGTATGTGTGAGCTGATAATTTCTAATGGAAACAGGAAAGAATACTGTAATAAGCACAGTGGCTGTGTGCTTGCTTCGTAGCCATCATTGTCCATCATGGACCTTCCCACTTTACAGAAGCATCTCAGTAAGTCCTTTAGAGTAACCCATTTACTGAGGAGGAAATTATGGCTGAGGGAGGTTAAATAATTTGCGCAGGCTATACATATTATGAATTGTGGAGCAGGCCTGAATCCAAGTCTGACTGATAATAAACTCCATGCTCTTAACCCCCCAAAAAGAGAGGAACCATTAGCGCTGCTGTCAAGTGCTGACTCCCCATCCTTTGAGACTGGAGGGGAAGAAATGAAAATGTGTGAAGAAATAGACGTGCTTTGGATATAAAAGAAGGAAGATGAAAATGTACTTAATAAAATTTTTAAAAGTTTGTTTTTCTTGAGCCAACTTTTAAACTGAAGTCAAGATCAAAAAGTTTTTCCACTGAGTCACAATATTCAATCAATATGATTATTTTTACGCACAATTTTAACAACTGATAAATGGTCAAGAGTTTCAGTTCAATAAATTTTCATGTTTTTCCCTAAAAGAGAAAAACAAAGTTAGGAATAAAATTAACGTATTAGAATGTTTAGGTTGAGTCTAGATCAAAATAAATTACATTTCTAGTGACTTTCAAAAGTACAAGCTATTTTCCCACATTTCTAAGTCATAGATTTTATTGAGTGTGAGAAAGTTCAAACTACAATTTACTTTGTAAATTGACTTATCTGAATGGTATTTTGTGCTTCTAATTTGGGAAGGTTCTTGGTTTAACAATTTGTCTGCATCCAAAAAAGGAAAAGAGACTACAATAAGAATTGGACAAGGATAGAGAATCAGTCATTAGTACACAGATATTTTCATGAAGAATTTTCATTGTTTTTTTGTGAGGAAAGTTAGCCCTTAGCTAACATCCATGGATAATCCCTCTCTTTTTGCTGAGGAAGACCAGCCCTGAGTTAACATCTGTGCCCATCTTCCTCCACTTTATGTGGGAGGCCTGCCACAGCATGGCTTGACAAGTGGTGGGTAGATCCGCGCCAGGGATCGAAACCTGTGAACCCTGGGCCGCCACAGAAGAGCACACAAACTTAACCACTATGCCACTGGGCTGGCCCCTGAAGAATTTTTTTTTAATGTTTAAAATATATACTTTCTTAAATATCCATGGATCTTTTTAAATTTTAAACAATTAGATCAGATTCATTCAATAAACATGAAGTCGTTGGATTTGGGCTAAGTTCTGAAGACAATTTAAAATGCAAATTGATGGCAAAGACAACGTAAGTTGGGAAAACATTTCAAATAAGTGGGCCAGTTTGGGCAGTTCATAGAAGTAACAAACAAGATAAATTAAGGATTTCAAGGAAACTGTTGTACAACGGAATCAAAATTTGTACTGAAGTAGAAAGAATAAAACTGTCATTTTGAAGAAATAAAATTGCGATAAATACAACAAACACAAAATGATGCACCAGAGTTTATAGGAGAAGGAAAAAGTTTAAAATTATAATATAAATGGAGGATTGAGAATAGTAGTGCAAACTAAGGATGACAGTGTTCCTGTAGGAAAATAGAACAATTGACCAGAAACTATAATCAAAATATAATAAAGAAAACATTGCTGAGTTTAAAAATATTTTATTATATTCTGAAGGGAGAGGACAAGGAAAAAGACCCTCAAATTAGACACAACCTGGAAAATAGCCTTCCAACAAGATTAAAAGTATACCTCGAAGCATCTCTGAAGAAACTAAATATGCAGATATTGTGAAGATCTAGTAAAAAACAAAACTCAAGTTCTTCCCAGACAGGTTTTCAAAATTCCAGATAACAATAGAGAAATCTTTAGTGCAAACATAAAGTTTTGAATGCACATGATTTTGGTCACCCAGTCAAATTGAATTTATCTAAAATAGCAACAGAAAATTTCAAATATTTAAGGACTCTGAAAATAAATCTACTCTGTACCCTTCTTGAATAAAATACACCAAAAGGTACAATCCAGCCAAACAAGACTTGCATTACTGTCTTGTACATCCTTGCATACCCCTCCTTGAAAAAGCCTGTGTTTGTAGGTATCTTTCCTCACTCCTTATCTATCCTCAAACAAGGAGAGCTATAGTCATACAAGAGGTTTGCCCACAAACAGATTATCCAGTTACCAGTGACTCTAGATCACTATCTGCTAACATGCAGTGGAAGTCTTGTTCAGGTCTATTGTCCAAGGGCATTTTATGCCCAGTCTCAATTGGAGCTCTGTTTATCTGAAGCACTCTCATTTCTTTTGCTTACAATCTGGCTCTCTGCTACTCTGATACTATTCTAGCCATCGGTTTTCTGCTGGTATTAGTGGCAGGGTTGAGTCTGTGGTGTGATGATGTGGGTTACAACTCTTCCACTTCAAGTCCCCTGTGTTCCTATAGCACCTATATTCTTCTTTCAGAAGACTTTATGAGTGCAATTGCCTGTAGAATGTTTCCTATTTCTCCTACAACACTCATACAATCCTTAAAAACTGGTGCCCAGCAGATTACTTGAGATACAGTACATATTAAGTGAATTTAAGTAAATGAATCAGTAAGAGCTGTTAGCCAGACATTATTTTAAATGTTATTTTTAGTTGACAGATACTTCCATAGTTCATGTATGATATTACGGAATTTGTGCATCGGTTGCTCCTAACATATTATATATTAAACAACATCCTGATTTGTGGGCCTGCTTGTGGCTAATTTTTTACTATAATTTATTTACACAGGGATCTTTACCTCTTATTGAAAAATATTATATTCCTAATATAATTAGGCCCCAGTATATCTCTTACATGTAGCATTCAAGTTATGTAGTTTAAAGTTTTGATAACTCAATTCTGAGTATGTTAAATCTAAGGATTGATGTACAATTAATATTCCATAATCAGTAAAAACAAGAAAGTAGACAGGGACAGGGACATGCTGGAGCCAACTGCTAAATTTTCAGGAATTTTAAGAGCTCTCTGTTAAACATAAGCATTAATAAAAATAAATTATATAAACCTGTAATTAAATAAGTTACCCTAAAAACAAAAATAAAAAATACTCAAACTCATCTTTTTCTAATTCTTTTTTTTACTAAATTTTACTATTATCTATGCTTTTGAGTTTATTTACATTCATTGTAAATGTATAGAGGACATATTATATAATGGTGTGCTGTTATTCAGATCCTCCCAACTCTTCATGGCTGCCCACCCTCATCTTAGTTCATATATTCAGCACCCATATGTTGGATTTTTCCATATTAATTTGAAGTTTTCCATTTTTTTAATCAATGTGGTTATACACAATAAGGTCTTAATTCCCCGGAGAGCAAGACTGAATCTTCTGTTTACTTGGTATCATTTCCATTGCGCAAACAAACAACAAATGCTACACAGGTATCATTGAGGACTCCAAAGTATAGAGCTCCTTTTCAGCGAAGAGAACCAAAATATCCTACTGATCATAAACAGCCTGATAGTTTAACCTTCTGATTCTTCATCTTAGAGGCTGCTCAAACCACCACCCTTTTCTTGATGTCTGATTCTGCCATGGTCTGAGATTTCCCAGTTAGTCTGAGGATTACAAGAGGAAGAATCACAATACAGAACTCAGAACAATAAGAAGAAAGGGAACATGACTGGGAGGGATGCAACAGGAGTGTACTTAGGTGATTCAAAACAAGAACAGCAAGTTAGAAACTTAAAAGGAAAAATGTAGGGAATTGGGAAAGAAACACATATTTTTAAATATACATATACCTCCAGAATAAGTCACTGGATTTTCCACAAAAGGAGAGTGTTGGATATGTCAATCCTATTTAAGCCACTGCTTTTCTCTCCCAAAGCATAAGCATGTTACAGAAGGCTGTTCCTTATCTTTTGTTTTTTTATAATGAAAATAAAACACTTCTTGGCTCATATCCTTATTTTTATCTAAAATTTTCCATATCTAACTTATCTTATCTCCTGTGGTCACAGATTTTTTTTTTTTTTTCTTCAAGTTTCTCAGGCTTCTCCTCAGAGTTTTCTGATGCATCACACAGACTATTGTGTAATTTAGTCTGAAATCTGGATAATCCTTCTCACTCCTTTCTTGCTCATCACAGAATAAATAAAAAATGGAATTTTACTATTTCTTGTAAGCTGATTTAGAAACATTGAAATTAGGACAAATTGCGTTAAATGAAAAGAAGGAAATACCACGGATACATTTTTAATTTGTTTATAACTTTAACATATAATTTTAAAACAAAAGGTTTTCATAGTAAGAGTCTGTCTTGGACTTCCTATGGTGGGTGGGCCAAGGGCATTGCCCACTCTAATTGTGGGGAAGAAGTTTTCTGCATGAATAGACTGAAGCCACTATATGAAATTTTCCCACTATCTCTCTACAGGAATATTTATGTGCACTCAAGTCAGTGCTTTTGGATTTTTCCCACCTAAATGTCACTGGATTTCTCCTTCTCTCCAACTTCTCCTTGCAACAGCCTGTACATAGGATATTTGCTTTGCTATGTGTAATTCCATATGCAACAATCTTTAGATCTTGATAAATGGAGGATACTGCCAAGACAGCATGTCTTTCATCCTCAATTAAATTTTAATTTACTGAGAACCAACTACACATTCAATAGTGGTGCTAGCCATTCCAGGATAATATTAATAAGACACGGTCTTACTCTCAAGGTGATTCAAATTACATTAGCGAAGAGACAATTGCAGTGCAAAACAGAATTCTTTATGTGAAGTTGAAATATTTGGCAGTTGAAATATTGGCAAAGAAAGTCTTTATGGCTCTTAAAGTCAACAAAATACTGTGTATATAAATAAAGTTTTCCCTCACAATCCATGGGTAGTGGGATAGTGGAGGGAGCAATAAAGAAAAAAAAGACTTAGAAATCATGATTTGGTTGCATGAGGCTCTGAGTCCTCTGTTCTGTGTGTTAAAACGATGTATAAAAGCAAAGAATTGAAAGTAATTCTTCCCAAGCACTTCTGGCTGCCAAATGTGAACAGTGTGAAATGTCTAAAACCGAAAGAGGCACCAAATAGAAAGGATCATGAGAAACAAGAAGCAATGCAAAATTTCTATGCTCACCACTCTATCCTGGGAAGAGTTGAGATTAGGTAAATACGTCTGGAAAAAACAAGAGAAGTATTCTGTGTTATCAAAGGCTACTCTATTTTTCATTACATTGTTAACAGAAACTAAAACTAAAACACTTACTACCTCTTCAGATCTTGGCAATCCTACCTTAACATAAGAAAAAAGGCAATGGACTAGAAATCTAATCCTTGCCTTTCTCCTTCAGAGTCTATGGTTTAAAGGAAAATTTACTCTGATCACTTTTCAAAATGGTTACATTTATTAACGAAATAACTTCTTAAAGGCTCAGAGCAAACCAGAATCTTGAGCCAAAAATATAGTCATATGCTCTTAGAGCATTTGATTCAAGTTTTAAAAGCTCAACATATTGTTAAGCACGGGTAACTTTAACATAAAGATACACAAGAGCAGCGTCAAGAATTTTGGGGCCAAAGGATTTATTGATCACTGCCTTCTTATAATTACCCAGATTTCAGAAAAAATTCTCCCTAAAAAAAATAATAAACGACATTTTTTAGGATCTTAGAAATTTTTCACTTTCCTTCATATCAGCGTTTATAGATTACAGCTATCTTAGTCTGTTTAATCACACTAATTACCATGTGTTTTGACTCAGCAAGAGTAAATATACCAGGAAATTTACTCACCAACTCTTTTACTATAAGTCACCAGAAGGAAAAAGAGAAATGAAACTTAGCTAATCATTTAGTTTACATGGAAATAGTAATAATACCAGACACCACTCACCAATTGAGCCAAATACACTGTCTCATTGAATCACCTTGATAACCTTTTGAAGAAGATATTGTTAGAGCATTTTACACACAGCAAAACTGCAAGTTGCTCAAAGTCACATTCAGTAAATGACAGAGCCAAAGTTCAGAACGAGGTCTATCTGATTTGTTGCTCCCTAATCAATCTACTTTAAGTAAAAATGTATTTGGTCCTTTTTTCTCCCCTTTGTTTTTATTCTCATGGAGTAAACCAGTTATTTTGATTTCTATCTTAAGTATAATTTGTGTTTATTTCTTTAGAGTAAGGAAAATAATTCATAAAATTATTGCAATACCAATGTTCAGTAATCCATAGTCTTGGGTTAGAAATTTTTTTTATTAGGCCAGCTGGCAACACTGACAATTTATCACTGGTTTTCAGATTTAAATACATGACCCTTACACTAACAAACTAAATAAGAAGATCCTTCCAAGAATTAATTGTACGTTGGGAGTTTTGCAAATTTCATTCTGCCATTTCCAATATAAACTTAGAGAATTTTGATATATCAAATTTTAAGGAATCAGAAGAAATTCTAAGAAATATGTAATATGTCTACATCATTAGTAAATATTTTTATTAAATATGAAGAGGAAAAACTTAGTATTATCCCTTATCTATCCCTAACCATACCAAGAGAAAAAACAAGGTGTTACTACATATAAAATATTACCCTTTTTTTAACTAGAGTTCCAGTAACGGGCAGAACTTCTGTTGTTGTTTTTGATGTTTGATTATTGAAAGGCGAAGTGCTACAGAGAATTTTGTTTGCATTAACATAGCCCTAACTTTACTTAGAAGACAATTTGAACTTTGAAAGAGATGAGATTCATAATGAATAGAAGTTTCCCTGTATGTTCAATGTCTGACTACAATGTCCTAAAAGAAGAAGAGAAAAAGTGAATAACCATTAACAGCATTTTTGTTCTTAAACGATAAATAGTATTCTCTACAGAATGAATTACTTTAAGAAGTCTGTTTTATGCAATTTTCACATGCTCTTTAGTTAGCAAGAAAAGTACTTGAAGTAGTAAACATTAAACTTTCTACTTTGATTCAGGATATAGGCCTTAATTTAGATATGAAGGCGTTTTGTTAGTCATTTTCCTCTCTCAAAAATGTGGGCAATATTTTCAAAATTAGCTGTTAAAATTTTCAGGAAAATGTATAATTCGTAGAGTAATTTTCTTAAATCATAATTTTCTTCATACTTTAAAATGAAAAAAACTATCAGTTTAATAACCCTATTTTGTTTCAAGCTAAATCAAGTTAATGGAAGAGACAGTAGAGAAAATCAACATTAAATATGGTTGTCTTTCCAAAGTGATAACAAGAGGAAAAAGAACAATATGATAAGTGATAAGACAATAACACAGTATTCAAATATTGTTCAGATGCTTTAGAAATATATGCCACCTACCAATTTAAAATATAGAGAAAAAAAGTCTTATTTTTAAGACTTTTTATTTTTAAGACTTAAGAGGTGTTTTATTTCTTAGATGTTATAGCTACGTCTACATACTGGAAAATAGGGGTATGATTTGCCGTAACATTATAGAAAGCTGGATAGAAAATGGATAATTCAGATACAAATTAGATGTGAAATAAATAGTTGTAAATCTACCAAAATGTGTACAGGACTTGTATACTGAAAACTACAATGTTGAAAGAAATCAAAGATATAAATAAACAGAGAGACATATTGTGTTCATAGATTGAAAAACTTAACATAAGAAAAAGGTCAATTGTCTCCAAATTGCAGGTTTAATGCAACTCTTATCAAAATCCCCACAAGATTTTTTGAACATATAAGCAAGATTATTCCAAACTTTATATGGAAAGGCAAAGAAACTACAGTACCCAAAATTTTTGAAAAAGTAGAATAAAGTATGAGGTATCAGTCTACTCACTTTCAAGACATTATTTAGCTACAGTAATCAAGAATGTGTGGTATTGGTGGATGAACTGACATGTAGATCAATGAAGGAAAATAGCGAACCTAGAAACAGGCCCACAGAAAAATGCCCAACTGATTTTTCAGAAATGATCAAAAGCAATTTAATAGAAGAAAGATAATCTTTTCAACAAACGGTGCTGGAGTAATTGGACACCCATAAGCAAAAAAGTGACCCTTGACCTAAATCTCATATTTTATACAAAATTAACTCAAAATTGATGGTGGAATTAAATGTAAAACTATAACATTTCTGGGAAAAAACTGAGGAAAATCTTCTGGATCTAGGATTAGGCAAAAGATTTTTTGACTTGACAACAAAAGCATGATCCATGAAAGGAAAAATTAATAAACTGGTCATCACCAAAATTTAAAACTTTTGCTCTGAGAAAGACTCTGTTAAGAGGATGAAAAGAGACAGTACAGAGAGAAAATATTTGCAAACCACATATCTGACAAAGGACTAGTATCTGAAATATATAAAGAACTATCAGTTCTCAATGGTGAAAAAACAAACAATCAAATTGGAAAATAGGCAAAAGACCTTCTGAAGAGACACTTCACTGGAAAGGACATACAGACGGCAAACAAGGACATGAAAAACTGTTCAACATCATTAGCCATTAGGGAAATGTAAAGTAAAACCTCAAGGAGGTATCACTACATACCTATCAGAATGGCTAAAATAAAAAATAATGAAACACCAAAGGCTGACAAGATTGAAGAGAAACTAGATCACTCATAACGTAGCTGGTGGGACATGGAATGGTGGAGCCACTCTAGAAAACCACTTGGTGATTGTTTAAAGATTTAGTATGCAACTACCACACAACCCAGCAATTGTCATCCTGGGTGTTTATCCTAGAGAAATGAAAAGTTATGTTCACATAAAAACTTGTACACGAATGTTCATTTCATAGCAACTTTATTCATAATAGTGGAAAGCAGGAAATAATCCAGTGTCCCTCAACAGTGAATATTTAAACAAACATGGTACAGGGAATACTCATCAATAAAAGGAATAAAATGTTGATACATGCAACACCTTGAATAGATCTTCAGAGAATTATGTTGAGTGAAATTGACAATAACAAATGGTTACATACAATATGACTTCATTCATACAGCCTTCCTGAAATGACAAAATTATAGAAATGGAGAACAGACTAGTGGTTGCCAGGGTATAAAGATGGAGCAGACAGAAAGAGAGGGAGAGGAGAAAAATGGGTATGGTTATAAAAGGGCAACAAGTGATTAAAAAAATGTTCTGTAACTTGATGAATCAGTGTCAGTATATTAGTTGTGAAATTGTACTAGAGTTGCAAAATGGGGGAAACTGAGTAAAGGGCACATGGAATGTCTGTATTTTTCTTACAACTACATGAAAATCCACAATTATCTCAAAATTAAAAGTTTAATTAGAAGTAAATAAATCAATTAAATTTGAATATAAAAATAAACCAAAAACATAAATTTGGACATTTACTACCACTATACTTTTTTTAATTGAAGTAAAATTGGTATATAACATTATATAAGTTTACGTGTACAACATTATAATTCAACATCTGTATATGCTACAAAATGATCACCACCAAAATCTAGTTACCATCCAACACCATTCAATTGACTTTCTTCACCCATTTTGCCCATCCCCCACCCCCTTCCCTTCGGGCAACCACTAATCTGCTCTCTGTATCTGTGAGTTTGTAAAACAATTATACCTCTAAATAACTTACATGTCAAAAAGAGAAATCATAGTGAAAACTAGAAAATATAATTGAACAATGAGAATAATACTAATTATCAAAAATTTGTCCAACATAACTAAAGAAGTAATTAGAGTGAAAATCATGGTCTTAAATTCTTATGTTACTAAAGAAAAAAAGCAGAAAAATAAGAGCTGAGCGTCCACTTTAATATTTTAAAAATATACTGAATAACCTAAAGGAAAATATAAGAAAGGAGATAATTAAGATAATAGCAGAAGTTAATGAAATATAAAACTAAGGTAAAGTAGAAATAAAAAATCAAAGTCTATTTTTAAAATATCAATAAAAAGTGGATAAATCTCCTGAAGTACTAATCAAAGATTAAAGACCAAAGGAAATATTAACAATACAGAGAATTAAAATGGTATATTAGTTAAAAATATAAGCTAAAAAGACAGTTAAAAATATAAGCAATTACTACAAATAATTGTTTACCAATAAATTCAGACTTGGATGAAATGGTCAATTTTATAGAAAAAGGTAATTATCAAATCTGACTCAATAAGAAATAGAAAACGAGTGTAGCTATACATATAATTATGTAACTTGAATCACATGGTAAAAATTCTATCTTCATAAAATTCTCCCTGAACTGATGCAGAGACCTGAACTGTCACTCTTGTCCCCTAGTCACAGTGCAGACTTATGGAGGCTAGATGAGAGAATCTTAGCTTGAATCCATCTCACAGTAGCTCCAGTATTTCCCCAATCCCCGGATGTCTAGTGGAAATAAACACACTTAGTAACTGTCAGAATTCCCATATTGGTCCCATGACCCATGTGAAAAGGGCCAAATGGAAGCCCTTGTTTGGCCTGTGTAAGAGCTATACAGCTCTTAGAGAATAGTCCAGTATAGATCTCATCAAAGATAATCAGGTCATAATGACAGTTGTAGTGTCTTTACTAGAGGAAATCAGCAAACTCCTGTCACATTGTATGCACCTATTGACCTAGAAAATGCGTCCCTCATCCAACTCCCATCTCTATCAGAAAAGATAATCAGAAAAATTTGTCATCCTGTGAGGATAAGAGTGACTCTTTAATGCCTTTCCTTGGGGCTAAATTAATGCTCCTGCTTTCCCTCATAATATAATCTAGAAGGACCTTGGTCATCACAATATCCCATATAGCTTTACATGAAACCATTAGACTGATGACATTTAACTAATTGATCCTGATGAGCAAATATAACAAGGATCCTGCTTCACTATTTAGTAAGATGGATGGAAGGATTATGAGTATCATATGTATATGAAATGTCTAGGGAGCGGGGTTATAACCGGCAGACCCAATGGTTTTGGAAGAGCTTATGATCAACAGACGTGCTGTTTGGAAACTTTAGCAAACCTCAATAGGAAAATAGTAGCACATGCCCCAACATTTTGGACAAAGTCACGCCTTCTTTCTCTCACAAGTATTTTCTACCTGGAAGATTTGTTGCTGAGCCTTGGTAGGAAATAAACATATGACCCTATGACATGCAACACAGACTGCCCATCCTGAACAAGGTGTTATAGAATCTACCAAATCACAGAATTAGACACACACAGCAGAATTTCATTGTAAAATGGACACAGTGTATATAAGACTAGGTCCAAGAAGATTTGGAAGTCACTAGTAAACTCCACAAGCAGGTGGCTCGGAGCCCCATAATACCTATTCTTACCACTTTTTCATCTATTTCTCAAAATGTCTATATGACCTCATTGGAAGCTCCCTAAGACCAGTTAAAAGAGATGGAAAAAGAGTGGGCCTGATTAGCAATGGATTGTATGGCATGCAGGCACCAGCCAAAAGTGAATGGTGATCACATTACAGCCTTCTTATGGCACCTCTGAAACATGGTAATGAAGGAAAAATTTCCTTTGGGCAGAACTCCAGGATTCAACATCTGGTTGTCCACTTTGTGTGGAAGGAAAGAAAGTCTGAGGTATAGACCAATCCTGTTTCTGGGTCAGAGACTGGGAAAGAACAAGATTAAAATATCGGTGATAAGAGGTATGTAGTGTACCTTTCTAAATGCATGTAGAGTGTGAAGATCCTTGTGTCCATGGCAAAGGAGATTTCTCTATTATGATGAGAAGATGATTCATATTACAAACCATGCTATGGAAGCTTCTTTTGCTCTGTGGGCCCATGTATAAAGAGGCTTTGGGAGCAGGCATTGAGTTGTGCATGGGCTCAGTAATATAGACTTTCTCTCATCAAAGCTGATCTGGCTACTACTGCTGCTGAGTGCCCAATCTGCTAAGAAACAGAGGCCAATGCTGACTCACTATCCCCTGGAGAGAATGGCTGGTCATCTAGTGGCAATTTGACTATAATGGTTCACTTTAATTATACCACAAGCAGCAATTTATCCTCAGAGCGATATAAAGATATTTTGAGTATGAATTTTATTTTCTTACCAGCAGCTTTTCTATCAGCATGACTATCTTTGGACTTACAGAATGTCTTTTCTATCCATTGCCAAGTTATTCTACACAACAATCACCTTTGAATAAAGGACAAATTTTATAGTAAAGGAGGTAAGACAATGGACTCTTGCTCATGGAATTCACTAGTCTTACCACAAGTCCCATCTCCCAGAAGAAGATGGCTTCATTGAACAGTAAATACCTTCTGAAGACTCAATTATGGCTCCAATTGAAAATTAGTTTCTTTGAGGTTAGAGTGCTATCCTAGAGAATGCAGTATATACCTTAAACCAACAGCAAATATATAGTGACATCTCCCCATAGCCAGAAGGCACTGGTCTGGGAACCAAGAAGTAACCAATATTTTATTCTTTATCCATGGACCTAGGATTCATGGTTTGGAGGTCCTTGTGCCCAGGAAGAAATGAGAAAATATACTCATGCATCTGTTAAGTTGGATGCTAATGCTGCTCTGGCCATTTTGGTCTTCTCATGTCACTGTAAAATGTCTTCCAATGCAGAGAAAGGGACCAATGTACTGGTTGAGTTGACTGATCCCAGTTGCAAATGAGAAATTGTGTAAAGAAAAAAAGGGACTATCTCTAGAACCCAGGGGATTTTTTGGGGCATCCTTAGTACTCCCTTGACCAATGGTCACAGTCAATGAAAAACTGGGGCAACACAATGAAGATAGAATCACCAAGTATTCAAATCCAGCATAACTGAAGGTTTGAAATACAACATTAAATCAAGAACTCCAACAGGCCAAGATGTTAACAGATATTAAGGGAAATATGAAGATGGAAGAAGGAAGTGTAAGTCTCAATGTAAGCCTTACAAACAGCTATAGAAGCAGCTCCAAAACAACCTATTTTCTGCTATTTAACTACTTGATTTTTTTCTGCCTTCATTTCCCTGCTAATTTATATGAAGAGCATTGATGGTGACTGGCATTTTAGATTTTAGGTTGGAGTATACTGAAGTATATCTAAACTGGCACCACCCTGCAAAGGTAGTATAACAGATAGGACTTTGTCCCTTGTATCTACATAGCTCCTACAGGTGTTCTTACATCTATCGTCCATGTTTTGGCAGTTATCTCTACCCTTTTTCCTTTTAGGTCTTCTTGTAGTAATGGCTCCTGTTCTTGAAATTTCTGGGGTACTACCACCCCTCATTGTTTTTCCTTACCTGCCCATATCTTTATAAATGATCCCTTATTAAACTCTCCCGAAAGACCTGGTTTGAGTGCCCATCTATTTCTTATCAGGACCCTGAACAATAAAGAAAATATGGTTTTAGATCTGCAGTCAAATGAATTTTTTAGTACTTCATCCTGAATTAGAATTACCTGCCTGCCACCAGCACAACTGGACAAATATGAGTCTCCCCCACAAGGACAAGGTCCTTGCTACTTGGCGCAGAGCAGACCTGTGCATGTGTCCTGCACTCTTTCTGGCTCCAGGGAAAGAGAGACTCAGTGAGGACTACACAGAGCAAGCTCAGATACTTCTAATCTCAACAATGAGATAATTCATTCAGACTGGGGAATAAGGCGTAGGCAGAGAGACTAAGAGTGTCAAATCTGGGGACATTTCATCACATGGAAAAACTAGGCCTGAGAGGTGGAGCCCTCCCTTAATATGCAGAGTATACCAAGAAATCCTATAAACCAATTAGAAAAACCCCACAAAATAGAAACTTTCCAAAGGATATGAAAAGGCAGTTCACACAAAAGGAATCTCAAATTGTCAATTATATAATTCCTAGCCCAAATAGACATTCAATATTGTATTTATTTTTATAAGGTCACATTGTTAATTAAAATTGGTTTTCTATTTAGTGTCATACTAAATATTTTGTCATTGATCAAAGCAATCAGAGTAAACAATAAGTCAGTTTCAAACTTTATTCTGTAAAGTCTTAAATTTTTGTCCTCTTAGTTCAGGACTGTCATTTCCCTATCTTGGATTGTAATTTGCCATTAATAACGGAAATAGTAATGTTTTTCATAAATAGGACTTACTCTATGCCAAGCAATGTTCTAAGTACTTCATATGTGACAACTAATTTAACCTTCACAACAATCCTGTGAAGTACATAGCGTTATTATTCCCATTGATAGATGGGCAGTGTGTCCAAAGTCAGTTGGGATTTAAACTAAGACAGTAGGCTTCATGGTCCATGGTCTTAACTACTACATTATGCTGCCTCTAATTCGCAACTCGTTCCTGGCTTGAGCAGCATCCAATCTACTTTAATCATCTTTCTCTCCATGATTTGAGTAGCATAAACACTACCTCCTTCAAGGATGAGGAAAAATACAAAGTTGCTGGTGGAAAATGTAAACTGTAGTCTAATCCACTGTGAACACCCTGAAGAAAAATGGTAGGCATTAGATTAATATATTTAACTGAAAACAACTGATAAAATCATTTAGAGCCAACATTCCCCTCCATCTTTGAGTTTCCAAGTATTTGGGAAAGACTTAGAAAGACATAATGGCAATGGGAAGGGGAATTCCAGACTGGAAATAGAGCTGGGACCCAGCAGCCTATTTAAGGAGGCAGAAGTTGTGGCTTGTACAGGATATCCTAGGGAGATAAGTAATGCAGACCAAACAAGAAGCACTAACACGCAACACCGGATACCACTGAACCTGTAAAAGCATTTCAGCAGTGAAGCAGGACTACAGGAATGCACTGCTTCTTCCCAGGACAAAAGATGATTATACCTTAAGTACAAAAAGTCAGAGGTCCTAAACGTTAGCACTTAACTTAAAAATCACATTTCTTCCCTTCAAAATATTTTCAAACTTGATTAAAATTGGCAAAGGAGAGAGAGAAATTAAGGAAAGAAGAAAGAAATACAAAGTGTAGATTACAACTACTTTTTAAAGATATTTGGGAGAATTTTTTACCAAAGATGGAAAAATCCTCCAGTAAGATACAAGCTCCATAAGGGCCTTATTTGTCTTGTTCATTATTCTGTCCTTCCATCCTCATTGCCTAGAACATTGGCTGGCAAAAAGAGATGTTCAGTAAATATTTGTTGAATGATTTAATTAACTAATTAACTAACAAATGAACTAATGGTGGCAGAGCAGGAACCACAAAATATTTCCATTTCTTTCTTATACACAAACTATCCATTTTGGGCCAAAATTATCAGGATTATATGAATGAAGATGGTATTTTGATCCTAATGATCAGTCTGAACTCAGCTGATTAAAACATTTTCAGAGATACTAGACTTCTGTTTTCTTGCCAAGAGTTGCATTTTTTCTTTCTCCAAGTCCAATGCACATACCTTCTCTCTGCCTCATCACCCGTAGGCCTATTTTAGTTTAAACATAACCACTAATAGATCACTCTCTCTCTCTCTTTCTCCTCTCTCTCTCTCACCAGCTACTAATTAACTAGGACTGGGCTCTTAGTTACTTCAGAGAAAAAATAATAATCAATCCATTCACAGATGCCTGTGTTTATTTGTTGAAATCTCTGGTTTCTCCCGCCAGGGCAAAAACTCCATTCTACCAAATGCTTCTCTCAGCTCACTCTGTTCAGAGACAGAGAAAGCCTTCAAGAGCCAGTATGCATCTAAGGAGCCATCCATCTGCCCATGTAAATGAGACACTGGAAGCTTTCAGAGCAGGCATTGAAAACACCTTAGAATCAGCACATACATACATCTGAAACTGCCCTCCTAAACCCTAAAGCCACCGATTGAATGTGTATACTAATAAATCAAAGCCGCATGCTGGAACTTGTCTGTAGTTTTAGAATAAACAGTGTGTTGAATGTTCTCACTATCATCTCACAGGCTTCTCAGGCCCGCCAATCGTGTCCTGGCAAATCAAAAGTAAGTGCGCCGGGTAAGGACTCATTCGTTTCTGTCAGTGTTGCTTCTAATGAGGTCGTAAATGAGTGAATGTGGTCACTATCATTGGTGCAGTACCTGGTACAGAGCAGCACTCTAAAAATGGTGGCTTTCCTTACTCTTCCTCCAGTCCCTTCCCCACTTAAATACAACAATCTCTTCTCCAAAATCTCCTGCTCGAATATTTTAAATTAATATAGGATTGGAGTGGAAAATCAATGTTCTTATTCCTTTTGATTTTCTTTTGGGCTTTTGGGGGCAGATTTCATTAACATAACTAAATTTATATAGTCTGGTTAAATGTTATCTGGATAGTAAGATAAATATACTACTTAATTTATACTGTTAAAGGGGGAAGGAGAATGAGATTAATTTGTCATGATTTCTTTCCAGCTAACACACATTAATTTTAAATTTACATAAACACTCCAACACCTACTAGCATAGCATCTTCTTTAGTCAAATTTGTCTATTTATTTTCCTTCAAATTCTCCATGCCTTTGCTTGGGTCTCTGTCTTCAATGATTTGAAACCTGACCACTGTCTCTATCTTCCATGAAAAATGCATGGAACCTGAGATATAACTCCATTCTCCACTATATTATTAACAACCCTCTTCTACAGATTATACTAAACAAATCTATATTTCATTTATTTTTTAAAAGATTCTTAGTCACTCCATTATCTGTATAATTAATTGTGAGAATGTTTGTTCTTTTGATTCTTTTACTAATTAACCAGTAATTTATAAACCCCCAAAGTCAGAAACACAATTGAATAAGTCTTTACTGGTCCACTTTTCTTAACATGGCATTAGGCCAAAGGTTATGTAGGACTCCAAGGAAGATATCTGGAGAGTGTGCAAACTGGATATAAGAAGGTGCTTGAATGATTCCAACACTCTTCAATAAGATACTGAGACATTTTTGTAAAATTGAACGGACATCTCTATTTTTTGATCTTGATATCTGTATACAAGATGTCTAAACCATTATACTCCAAGCCATATTTCCCTGAAGAAAAAGACTGCTAAGTTACATCTGGAGGAAAACTTGGAAAAGCATGATACAAAACTAAAATTCCACCAGGGAATATGTCGAAGAACATTAGAAGTTGTTGTCTACTTCAAAGTTTCCTTCTGTTTCCTCCAGTTTGTGATGTTTGAGCCTGTCTGCATTTTAACACATCATGCACACAGGCCTAAAGTCAATTTCTTCTCAAGGAAATATGTTTCAATTAAATGTCAATTAAACAAGAAACCTTGCCAATTAATTGCTTTCTTCCTCTCTTTTGTGCTGAAAATCATAGAATGTTAGAACAGAAGTTAACTTGAGCAGAATCTAGACAAGCGCTTATTTTTAACCCTTACACCTAGAAAACAGTTTCAGATAAAAGTTTACCACATAATAAGTAAAGCCTAGTTATAAGTTCTTGATGTTTTATTGTTATAGGTGGTCCCACACAGGTAAATTTCTTAAAATTCTTGGGGTTTAGTTCCAGGATAACGATGTTAATGAGTTTGGAGAAATAAGCTCCAGGTCCTGCTTTTTAAATTAGTTTTTACAACTATCCCCAACTACAGAATTGAAAAAAAAAAAAGGAATATGTAATGTGTTGTAATGTGATAGAAGAAACTCTAGTGAGATAGAAAAAGAAAACAAAATTCTTTTCAGGAAAAGCAATGTATTTATTTAGAAGAAAGATTTCTAAGCCCAAATAATAAGCAAATTGTTCTGGAAAGGATTGCCAGTATAACAAAAGGCTGTGAGGAAGTTGCTCCATATAGGAAAGAGTGAAGGATTTGAGGTCCCGAGGAAAAAAATCTGGATAACAAAATAAAAAAGCCAGTGAGAAGGGACATAGAATGACCAAAGAGAGGATAATGAAGAACACCAGTGGCGATGTGATGGAGGTGAGTTTGGTGAAAATGAAAATATTTAATAGGAGAGAGAGTTTGTGGTATGGGATGTGTCACTCTCTCCCTCTGTTACAGAATCTTCATTTAATCCTGTATTACTCACTTAAGATTTTGTTTGAGTGGATTTGAAATAAGACCTGAAAGTGTCCCTATCTAGCATTGTAGAAGAGGGAAAATCCACGCATGTGAATGGAGAAACCCAGGGTAGAGAGTAAAGCTTTAATCTGAGTTACAGTGAAATGAAAATTTATCTGATCAGTTACCATAATATCATCCTCCCTTTGATACATTAATTGATCCTTATTGTATAATTCCTCTATTCAATATTTAAACTTTCCCTAGGCCACACACACAGTCAAAAAAACTAAATCCTGTAATGCTAAATATGTTACTAAGAGTAGTGGTTACATCCTATGACCTACATGGGCTGAATCTTTAGAAGAGGTGTGTAGGATCATCTAGCAATTTTGGCATTTGCTCACCTAGCACCAAATTGGGTTCAATAATATCTTGGAGCTCAGATGTACTTAGTTAACATTATGTGCTGGAAGGATTTTCTGTCCTACTATAATACATAATTTTTTAGTATGGATTTCAAAGAAGTATGAAATATATTTCCATTTTACACAGTGCTCTCAATCACAAGTTTTTATAGAACAAATTTACATCTACGGATATTGCATTGGCATATAGACAGTTATTTTTCAACCATAACAATGCCAATTAAGGCTGAATGGCTCACTTTTTTTCCAAATATATGTCTACATAATTAAGTGTATTCTTTTCATATCCAAAAAATTACTAAAAGCATTGAAAACATGATTTATTCTCTTAGAAAAGCATAGATATTTTTTAAATAATGATATTAACATTAATTAAGCCTATATTTCAGATTTAGCAAAAATATTGATGATATTATTCATTAGAAACTCTTCATATTTTCAATTTTTGGATTGACTTTTTTCTAAATGTATACCCAGGAAATTAAGTGTGACTTCAAAATTGATAGTTTTCCACTAAGAAACAAAAATATTGTCAGCTTTAAATGCTAACTACACATATGCTTTCTAATCAGTTACTGATAAAATTAAATTTGAAATAATTAGTTAAGAAAAATAACATGACAAAACTCAGCTGCAAGGTAGTTATTTTCGCCAGAATAGGAATATGGATTATAATAATATTGTTTCTAATTGGGTACCTACCATGCACTAAGAACCCTGCTAAGTATTTTTCATGATTATTTCATTTAATCCTCAAAACAACCCTGGAAGCTAATTATTCTTATTTTACAGATGAAGTCATCGAGATTCAGAGATGTTGGGTAACTTGCCAAACATCACAAAGTAACAGGTAGCACTGGGATTCTAAATCAATTCTACCTCCAAAACTCACAGTCCTTCCAGTGCACCAGCTTCATGAGGGTTTAGTTCATTGTGCTTTGAAACAATTTAGTTTTAGATTAGGTCTAATGATCTTAGAAAAATATGCTCCATTTCCATCAACGACTGATGCATTTGCATCACCAAGACGTAGCTTAGATGAAGAAAAACCTGGAACATTGAAACAGAGAACTGGTCAGTTTTTATACATGCACTGGGGTTTAGTGGAAAAGTACTTAAGCACAAGCCAAAAAAGACCCAACTTCCCTTTTATTGCAAGTTAAAGTTGAGAAAACATGCAAAATGATTGACCATTTCTGAGTGTTTGCTGGCATCTCTGTTAATTTCATTTCAGTGACTCATTTTTCTGGTTTGTTTGTTTGTTTTCAAAAGGCTTATTTTGTTAATAAAAGTCCTCTTGGAAGAATTTTTTTCCAAAAGCATGTCTCAAGATCAAACTAAAAAACTAATTAAAAAATCAGTTTTATAGGGGCTGGCCCAGTGGCGTAGCGGTTAAGTTTGTGTGCTCTGCTTTGGCGGCCCAGGATTCCCAGGTTCGGATCCCAGGCACAGACCGATGCACCACTTGTCAAGCCATGCTGTGGCAGTGTCCTACATAAAGTAGAGGAAGATGGGCACAGATGTTAGCTCAGGGCCGGTCTTCCTCAGCAAAAAAGAGGAGGACTGGCAATGGATGTTAGCTCAGGTCTAATCTCCCTCACACACACACACAAATCAGTTTTATAAAGTTAATAGAATTTAAAATGATATTAACTCTTTGTTAAAGAGGCCTGCTTTAAGTGAAAAGATGCTACTGAGGCTAATGGACTTGAGCTGCATTTCTGCTTCTGTTATCAATGTGCCCTTTATGCGCGCGCGCGCGCGCGCACACACACACACACACACACACACACACACACGCAACTCAAAATGTTTTTCTCTTTAATTTTTTACCTTTTCTTCTCTTAAAATTCAACAAGATGATGACTAAAACATAGAGGTTAACAATATAATTCAAGCCAAACATATTTTTTGTACAAAAAACTAAGATAACTAAGGCAGCATGTGTATGCTTCAATTATCTGGATTCTTTCTCAATTTTTATTTTATCCTGAAAAGAAAGGGAGATAGTAGACATATAAATACTTGGAGGATCTCTGAGGGTACTGATCTCATCTCTTCTTTATTTCCTGGGGAAATAGTGGCTTTGGAAGTAGCTCCCTTTTCAGCTTTAATCACTTATTTATAATGTGCCAATGAGTCTCCTCTTACACTTAATATGGGAAAAGATACAAAATGAGCACTGTGCAAAATATTTGGCAAATAAAGTAATTTTGTTGTTTTTTCCCCTAGTTTCTCAGACAGGAACTGAATGAAAATCACATTTTTAAATTAATAGTCATTAGAGTTTCAAGGTGAATAAAGATTTAGGAAAGTAAAAGATTCACAAATAAATCTATTAGATTTACATTCATACAAGAAAACTATTAAATTCTAGCTTGGATTTATAAATAGCATTCTGCCATAGAAGTTTTTAACTTCCTTGATGCTATAACAAGAAAATAAAAATTAGAAAACACAATCTTTAAACATAGCTCTGTGAAGATATAAAGTCAAAGGAAATAGCAAATACATTTCCTGATAACTCCATCAATAAGTAGAAAAGACAGAACATATCTAACTAAATGGAAGCTAACTTGAAATAAATGTAAAATCAGTTAAAAAGAAAGAAAAAATATTGAAAGTTATGGGAGACATACTTTATTATCAGCAAATGTGTCAGACTTGGAAGTTCAATTGATGATACTTCTATTAAAAGTCAATTATGTGCTATGACAGTAAAAGAAAAAAACCAGTGAGAATTTCAGGAAACAGTGAAAGAATGCAATGTATGAAAAAAGAAAATTATCATCCTACTCCATGTTGCTCTGACAAGTGTGTTTAACTCTTCCTCATGTTGAGACGTCTATGGGCAAATGAGGATACACTGAAAGGCTAGCAATTAAGATGGTGTGGGAAAGTATATCACTGAAGAAAAGTTGAAAGAACTGAACACAGAGCCTGGAGAAAAGACACAGGCAAATGCCACAGAAAAGAGAGAGTAACCTTCTCTAAGTGTAAGAAGCATTGTTATATGAAAGAAGAGTCACACTTTTCTGCCTGTCTCAAAAAAAGGGCATCTGGGCTCTATACAGAGAAAAATGTTCTCAAAGCCGAAACTGTATCATCATGGGATAGGTTACCATATTAGTCAGGTCTCTAGTTTGCTCAAAAGTGGGAAAATAGAAAAAATAAAGAAAAGGGAGACTTCTTGGCCCACACACTTGAGAAACTCAAGGGTGGAGCTAGCTTTGGGTACAGTGCATTCAGACGTTCAAACAGTGTCATCGTGTTCCCAATTTCTGAGGGTTCATCTCTTTTGTGTTTGGTTTCTTTCTCAGGCAGCCTCTTGAGACAGAGAGCCAAGGGGGCCACTGTAAGCACCAGGCTTATCAGAACGTGAAATCGCAGAGAAAAGAAAGCAGCCCTCTATCCCCCATGTCCCATTTGTGAGTTATAATAGAGAACCGTTCCTGGGTCTACTTGGCTCCCAAGGTGGTCACTTCTTGGACCAATCACTATAGACAGGGGATGGATGCTGTGAGAGACCTACCCTGGGTTACAAGCCTACTCCTAAGAGCACAGCAACCATGACTGACACTTGCAGAATCACTCTAAGTAGGAGAGAGAACACTAGGGGGCTGTGCAGGCAAAAACAAGCAGGCAAAAAACCAAACCAAAATAAAATAGTAAAATAAAATTTAAAAAAGATGTGCACCACAGCTACTTGGGAAGGTAATCAATTTCTTATCACTGAATATGTTAAGCAGAAGTTAAGTGACAACTTGTCAGTGACAAAAGGCCACATTGCCCCTTGTCAACTGTGGGACCCCAAGCAACTCATTCCTCATTTCCTCGTTCAGTCAACAGATAATCACTGAGCACATACATGTGGCAGGCCATGCAGACACGATGGAACACAAGATCACTGAGGTCTCTGCCCTGGAGCGACTTACAATCTATAGTTTAATCTGTGAAGGAGACTGTGTTTGTCACACAACAGAAGTGTGATTAAAAGAAAAGATGTATGTGGAAACTGACAATTATAAAACAGTATATGAATGCAAAATATTAAAGAGCATAAGTAAAATAACTAATATTTGTGCTGGGAAAGGTGGAAGGGAGTTAAAAGCAAACTTCTTCTCTAAAGGAATTTTATCTATACATGCCACATGCAGCCTGTCCAGCATTACTGTACAGTGTGTGATCTAATCCCAAAGGAATTATTTCATCCAGTAAAGATCAAGGAGAAAAAAGCCTCAGGGTGACTTTTCCACCTAGGGGTTACGATTAGAGATTTAAGGAGCAGATGATCCCACTGGTCATAAACACTGTGACCCTGCTTCTGGGACAGGGATCTGGGTGAGGTACACAGCAGGCTTGACCCCAGGGCTCCTTGAGCCAGTCCAAAGCAGGAGTAGCCAGAGTTCTTCAGCACCCAGCCTTCTAGGACACCAATGGCCTGTGAAGCTAACATTTCAAGGACATGAAACAACCTTGGGGAGGGTGGGTGGTCCCACACTTAAGAGGGATTTGGCTTAAGGGGGCTGGGAGTAGCAATATCTTATCATGTAGCAATGTGTCATATAGCCCAGGCACAGTGCCAAGTACATCTTCTGCGTGAATATCGCCTTTAGTGGAACACACTAACTCTGTCTCTTGATGAATCATGGTCACTTCATCTTTCTAAGTCTCAACTTCCTAATCTGAAGATGAAATGAAAGTAAGTGTGAACTCACTTATAATTTCTAAAATACTAAGTTTACAGGATAAATAATGGAATATTGCCTCCTTATTACTAATTCTTAAAGGTGATCTGATGCTACCATTTTATTGCCTTAAATGAGTGCCAATTTCCCCATTGAAATCCGTCTATTCAATGAAGGCAATCTGAGATGTAAGAATTTATTGTTAACCCATGGGATTCAAACACTTCTGATTCATTTTGAATGAAAAAAAAAGTGGTCAGATAATCTTTTAGGGGAGAGGGGAGTGAGGTTACTGGGCAATGTGGAAAAATAAAAAGTTGCTCACAACTCTTTCAGATTTTATCCTGGTTATATCACTCATCTTCTTTCCCAGACACATATATGATGTAGTGACAGCCCCTGATGACAGGAAGTAGTGGGATTTAGAGAAAACTCTAAATCAGACAGTGCTTGCCACAGCCTCGTTTCCAAACCATCTGAGTATGAAGGTCTGTTTAAACCAGGGTTAGATTTGGCCCACATACATCTTTAAGTCAGCCCTTGAACACCAAATATGGAATTTCCTTCTAGCTCCAAAATATTGATGTCATATCTTCACCACAAGAATAAACCAAAAATAATCTGAAGAAATTTCATTCTTTCTGAGAGAGGCAAATAGAATGTAGAAACCCTGCCCAGCTGACTCAAAATGAAAAGTCCAGACGTAGTTGCCAAAACATCTACCTCAAACGGCACATTTAAATTGAATGAGGAATCCCATCCGTAAGTAAGGACCAATGCTTTGGGACTGAAACACCAATGAAATGACAAAGCCTTTTGTTCTTCCATTTTCAAAGATAAAGTAGGCTTTTGAGTTATAGAATTTTTTTCAGCTATTAAGTGTTCCATGGGTACTATTGATCAATGGAGTGGGAGGTGAGTTTTTTTTTTTTTTTTTAATTCCCAAGTTTCCATTATTGCATGCTTCAGTCATTTGGAAATGAGAGGATTAGATGTCTTGTTAAAGGTTGGCTTATTCCTTCCCTATTTGTATTAACTTCCAATACAACATTTTTCTTTTCTGGTGAGAAGGACGAAAGATGTGTGTGTGTATGTGTGTGTATGCCTGTCTTTCATTTTGTCCTGAGGACAACAAAATAGCAAGCCCTCAAAAAAAGTATCTCGGTTTTCTGACAGTCTCTGCAGCTCAGTTCCAATAAGTGCCCCTGGTTCGTTTTCGGCAGAGATAGTCTATTACCCTATGGCTGTGTTTTCCAGCATTTTCCCAACATAGCACAAATGGAACAAATGAAGCCGCATCTGGCTGGAGGCGATCAGCTGCAAAGGAGCTCTTCTCAGGGAGACTGCGATCAGAACAGGGCTTCGGCAACTTTGACTTTAGAAACTCAATTGTTAAGTGACTCCGGCACAGTCATTCTCTGCCAACAATTCTGCTAATAGGATCACTTAATTTTTCTGTATCACATTACACTCTTTCTCTTTTAAAATACATTAATTATCAGTACACTTGGAATGATGTTCTGTATGATTTAGTGTTGTTTTCCACAAATACAGGTTGTCTGAACTAGATGGGTCCCTCCTGCATGCTGGCGGATCTTTCTGGCTACACTGTCTCTGATAGGATTCCATCCTACACATTTTGCTGCATTATTCTGTAATGAGGGGGGCTTTGGGAAACAAACAAGCAGCTCACAATTGAAGAACCAATACCTTACAGATTCACAGAATTTCTATCAAAATTCAAGGATCTATGCTTCAAAGGGAAAAGGCAAAATCAGGCAATTTTGACCGAAGAAACAGCATTTCAACATCAAAGACACATAAGGATGGACATTGTGTTTTTGATATTTGTAACAGAAAAGAATTAGTGTTTGCTGAACATGGCTGGTCTCTGTCTAGCGTTTCAGGAGAGCTGCCCTTCCTGAAAGAGCACTTGTGAGCTGAGGGGACCAGAGAACTTTCTGAAGAGTGGGGAGGTAAGGACAGGGCATTCGTTGGGCAGCATTATAGTTGACTCTGGAAGGAGCGCTTTCATTCTTCCTAAGTTTTGCTTTGCACACAACAGTGATTTCAGAGGGTAAAGGAGGAGAAACAGGAGTGAGCCAAGCACTAAGCCTGCTAATTCTTTGCTTGCTTTTACTGATTCTCAACACAGCATTAGGAGTGTTTGATTTAGTAAGTCTGAATTTAGCACACAAAGAGCTCTCCTCCTAAAGCATGCTAGCTAATATCAGAATCTATTTCGAGAGAAATAACCTTTTTACACCCCTAAAGGAAATTAACCTACAAACATGAGGATGTGCTCTTCCTAAGGCTTGTTCTCACTTGCCATCTCGCTCTCTCTCATTCTCAAATTCTAACCACCTATAAGATTTCTATTGGTTTTACTTATAAATCAAAGCATACTATTTGGTTCATTTTTAAGGAGAAACAGACTTAGTTAACTAAGTTACACTTTTCAAAGTTGATTCTTGTGGTTTAAATGTTTGTGAAAGTTCTCTGCTGAAGGTTTTTTTGGGGGGGTTTGTTTTTTAAGTGACTTTACCGTTAGTTGGTTTCATTGTTTCCCTGAGGGAAATGATGCCCTTATATTTTAAAGATGTTGGTCAAAAACTTGGAATTACTCTCTCTTGTTTTTTTTTCCAGCTGAGTGCTTCCAGAAATAGATTATAATCCACAACGAACCCTCAAATGTGTCTATTATTTTTTTCAAATTAGACTACTGCTTTAATCAAAAAAACTTCTTGGCCACTGTCGTAAGATTTTGACTAAAAAGATATATAAATGTTAAAACACCGATAAGTACTCATGTCTTACAGAATTTGAAAAATAAAAATGCTATTACACACATACACACAGAGTTGGAGAGGAATAGAATTGGAATAAGTAGCTTCTATCATCATTTATGAGAAAAGAAGAAAATCTTAATTAGTAATTATTGGAAAATCTCATCAGAAATTATTTACTTAGCTGATTTAAAATGCACATAACTGAGGACAAGAACAGCTCTCATTCTAGTTCTCCGGACTTTGAAACTGAAAACTTTTGAGGAGAAAACTGCTGGTTTCTTCAAGTGTGACAATAGACTCAATTGTTTCCTGATTCAAACAGAAACCAACTTACCAGACAATCTGCAAGCCAACACTTTTATAAATATTCAGTAAAGTTTGTGTGCAACAATTACTAAACAGTCAGCAAATTTCTCTGTTGCATGGCATCCACGCACGTGTGAAATATACACATGTGGATGTAAGCATCATGAATGAAAGCCATCTTTGTGTATTTATAAAGTTCT
The DNA here is from genome assembly GCA_031878705.1 of Tapirus indicus. NCBI lineage: Eukaryota > Metazoa > Chordata > Mammalia > Perissodactyla > Tapiridae > Tapirus > Tapirus indicus. The sequence continues at coordinate 64,652,841 of CM062930.1, forward strand.
TTTTTAGTGAATCCAAGTTTAATAAAATGTCATCTGCAGCAAAATATTTGGAAGGAGCCATATAAAAATCAAAGGGTTTTATTTTTTCAGGTGATTTCACAGGCAAGAAAAATAGCTCTTTCTAAACGTTCAGAGACATAAAGGATATAGTCAAGAAGAGTTTACATAATCCCCAATCTCTGATAATATCATCATGAAATGTAACACTCTCCTAAAAAAGCTGCTGAATATAATTGCCAAAGGCTGACTACACTCAGAATGAACTGTTGTTCAGAATATGGATATCCTTATTTTCTAAATTTGAAATAAGAGAACATAAAAATATTGTGAAATGTATGGGATGGAATATCACTTTGTCAGTGAGCTCTGTCGAGTTGAAGATATTCTGGAGAATATTATGGTATTCTTGCCAACTTTGAACTCCTTAGTTAATCACTGTTTTTCCTCATTTTGTTTTCAGGTTTTTTCCCACCTAATACTTGATGATTCCTCTCAATGTTTTTAGATTGTCCCTTTTGCCTGCTGATAATTCTCCAGTCTACTCATTATCAGCTACCATTGAGATTGCAATTCATTCATGATTACACCACGAAAAGTCTGTTTTCTTTGCCTATTTGGAGGCATTATTAAAAATTTAGAATACTTCATCAATTCCCTAATCAGAGCATTAGATTTCCCCCAACTTAGACCCTGCCCCCCCAAAAATCACTGTGTCTAATGTAGGCTGCAAAAGGGAGCATTCGTCAGTCTGAGCCATGCTAAGCTCTCTCAGCAAAGTCCTTCCATCGTGCAGACATTTCATTTACTAAAATGACTGGCTCACCACAGCCAAACGCACACATATGGCCTGCCCCAAAGGCTGCCTTTAATAAATTTTGGCCAAATGAAACATTTAGAATGTCTGTATAGCAAGAACACTAACATGTACTTTTTAGAAAATGACTAGAGTGTGGTTTTATTGAAAATTATAGTGCTAAAAAGAGAGAGAGATACAGAAAGAGTCAGTGCTTATGCATGGGTGGCCAGGTTTCCATAGAGACACTCGCTTACCTCATTAATTCATTCTTTCCTTTCATAGTATAGAGTTTTTATCTGGATCACATGACCACTCAAAATAAAGACTATATTTCTGTCTCTCTTACAGATAGATATGGCATGTGATCAAGTTCTGGTTAATGGGATGTCTGCAATTTGAAATGGAGAGACATGTCATCCCCTTCCCCCTTCCTTCATCTTGCTACCTGGAAAGTGGATGTGGAAAGGAACCATGGAAAACCACGAGGACGATGACAACACCGTAGAGATGGTGTAGCCACATAATGAAATCTCCTGGGTCTCTGGCAACCAAGTGGAATTGCTCTCCTCCAACTTTTACATGAGAGACAGATGAAACTCCATTTTGTTTAAGACACTGTTATTTTGGGTCGATGGTATAATTAGCTGAAGCTATGTGCTAGTTCTTTTCATGAACAGCCGAGTTTCTCTTGCTAGCCTTCAGAAAGTCTGAGAGTCACAGCATACATAGTTCTGATAACCTTATGTTTTATTGTTCTAAGGAATGACTTAAACTGTTCGCTAAGCCATCTAGACCTTGATGTTGACATTTCTAAAATCATTGCTCCAAGGCTACCCACTGGGTTCTATCTGTCATTGGTGTACACAAGGAATAAGGGGATGGAGATGGGCCTGGGGGAGAGGCTGGGTGCTGGACTAAGGTCAGTTTACAGACATAATCACAGAATCAGTATTAGACATTTTAACGAGTTTAACTAGGGATGAAAGCTGTGGTCTCTTGAATCTCAGCCTGGTGCAGGCATCATTCTCCTGCTATTTTGCCCTTTTAATGGATCAAGAATTGTCGGAAACCAAATATCAAGTGTACACAGCTAAGCAATTTTTCTAGCTTTTCCCTTTTCTTATTTTCTAAGTACTTACTTTTCCCTGTCAGTTCTTTATTTACTAAACCATGAGTTGAACATCTCTCCCACTTAAAAACTCGTCCCATGATTCACCCTTGCCAAGTCTGTGCCTTCTCTCACTTCATGTTTCGGGGGATGAGGCAGATGGTGGTTACCACTTTATTCTTATTAATTTCTTGAACCCATACCTATCAGTACTGTTGGTTTATGAAGGGTCAGTGTTTCACTGTCAATAGTGTTCTATTTATTTGTCAGACCCGTGAATGCCTTTTAGGTTCATTCTTCATGAGGCATTCAAATGAGACAGCGTTTTATAGAATTACTGTGTCTTACCATTGAAAGTGTCCTATAGTCCAACCTCACAGCTAGTACAAAAGACTCTTACAGCTAGTCACTAGCTGTGTTTGAGTTAATTACTTAACCTCTCTGAACCTGTTTCTCATTTATAAATGCAAATAAATTTCTACATTATACAGTCAGCATTGCTTCAATAATAGTAGTAATAAGACACAATGAAATTATTGCTGTTGTTAAAGTTTAGCCATCTCTTGATACCTTAAAATAAAGCCTCCTCATCTGAACAGTTAAAACATTTTCCTCACTCTCTCTAGGTTAAATGAAAACTCATTCTCTGTAATTTTATCCATCTATCCTGGACCTTCCTGCACGGCTTGGAGAATGGTTCTACTCCGTCCACATGATCCTGATTCTTCCCAGAAAACTTTGTATTCCTCAAGCTGAACATTCCAGTGACTATCATTCTCAGAAATAATAAGAGATTCAAGTCTCAAGAAGCTGGCTATTCTCCTCTTGATGATCCCAGTGTCCTGGGTCCCTCTTAAAATATAATACACAGACCCAAAGCACACAGCTCAAGCAGTGGCCTGACTTGCACACTTGATGAAGGGCAGTGAGCAAATATCTGCATCCTCTCAATAGAAGCCCAATCCAGAGGCAAGTTATATTCATGGTAGGGATGCCTTTGTCCAAGCTTTCTTCCTTAAATTTTGCTCCTCACTTCTATTTCCTTTGGGTTTAACCACTTTAGTGGGATTCAGAGATGAGGAGTTTTGAACAATCACAATCAAAGGATCTGTTTGTAGGATCAGGCATTTATGTGTTGGGTGAGCTTGGGCAATGCCTCATTTTCCTCATTTGCAAAATTCCTGCCCTGCCTATCCCACTGGATTAATCCAAGATTCACATGAAAATGTGAATGATGAAGCATCATAAAAACGTTGTATAGTATTGATAATAATAACAAAATTGTCCTTCGTCATTATTTTCCATCCTTTCTGAGTTCCTTTGTTTATAAAATGGGAATTAAAATACAAAATATATGAGGATCAATTGAGTTAATGTGTATGAAATAGCTTAATACAGTTCCTGGCATATATTGGTCAAGAAATGTGAATTTTGTAATTTATAATTGATTGATTCTGGCTCTCAAAATGACATAGCCATTGTACCCATTTGCATGAATGCAAGCCGTCTTGCAATCATCCTCTGTGGTGTTAAGGAAGTTAAGACACTGAATCTGAAAATAGATCACTTGGAAACTACTCACCTGCCTGACAGAAGAGTTAGATTCACCAAATTATTTCCTTAAAATGAATGACCAAGGTAATCTCATCCTTCTTTTGTTCATTAACAACCACTGTTTCTTTAAGTCTCACATACACACAAATTCATAAGAGAAACCAACTGAAATATAATATACTGTCCTTAGGTAGAAATAGTGACACATAACTTATCAAATAGCACCTTGATTCTCCAGAAGAGATAATTCACCTCCTCTATTCAAATAACTTGTTCTTCTAATGATAATAACGTAATGTGGTTCACTGCCTAAGCTGATTGAACAGCTCACTATAGCTCCTGACCCCTTTCTAAATATACAGACAGGGACAGCCATACAAATTCACAGTGACAAATTCAGTATCCAATGTCTATTTGATGATTGTTGAGGGCTTTTTTAATGTTATCATTTATATTCTTTTGGTTTCTGGCTATATTCTCCCATATTATCCATTTGCAGTTATTTTAAATATGTCAAAAGGCTATTTTTCTGATATGGTAAAATCAGCTTTTTAACTAAATTTATAGGATTCTTTCATCATGCACTGCCTCAAATTCTGAGTCTTAACAGAAAAATGCTGTAGGAAGAAAAATTTAGAAACCAGATTGACCTGGACCACTTCAGTTTCCAACTCTTTCTTAACCACATTGGAAAGTAGCATTTACTGTTATTCCTTTATTAAATGTAATGTGACCACAAGCGATATCTATTCTTAAAAACGTTCAAGTGCCACCTAAAACTTCATTCTCCAGTTACCCTTCCTCTCTCTCAATAGTAACAATCCCATAACTGCTTCAGAGGGAAAAACAAAACCATCAGCTGAAAACATCCCCAAATGCTCATTTCAAAATACTCTTCCTCATTTATTTATTCATCCATTCACTCAAAGAGTATGTCAGTCATTTATCAGATATTTATTGAGTATCTGCACACTTTAGGAGGTAAAAAAATAAGTATTTCTCAATCCCAAATACAAAATGAAGGAGTCTTAAATCCAGGAGCTATGGTTCCCCAGAAGAAGGTCTTCATGTACACAAGTAATTAATATACAACACAGAAAGTACTGTCATTAATAGAAATATAGTTGAAGTCACCACATAAGAGCAGAAAATTGGAAGATCATAGCCAGCCTGGGTGACCCTATGACATCTGGGCCCCAATTGTAGTTACAGTTTGGACAAATAGACATAGGAAGGGAGAGATTTTCCAGAAGAGGGGAAGAACTTGAACAAAAAAATGGAGGTAGAAAAATACACAAAATATGCACTGGTATTATAATGAGTAAAATTAACCTGACTTTACTAATTCAGAGGAAATCTGAAGGAGGAGAGTGAGAGAAAAAATTAAAAAGACAGATCTGAGTCTTTGTTAGGCTAGGTTGTACAAATTTGGAAATAGCAAGCCCTTGGTGGTTTTCTAGTAGGTCAGAGGCATTCAGGAACATTAATCTGACAGTTATATCTAGAATGAATTGGAAGGAAAAACTGAAGTGAGAGGTAGCTTGGATATTCACTGCAGTGATCTAAACAATAAGCAAACGGGTCTGAAAGAAGCAGCAGGAATAGAGTAGAGGAGTTAGATGGATACAAGAGAAACGTAGAAGATACAGGACTCGGCAACTCACCTGATAAGGCAAGCAAGAGAGTGAGAGACAGAGAGAGAGAGTGATCCCATTTTAAACAAAAGTTATCCTTCTAAATTTATTTCATGGATAAAATTGATGTTGATTTATGCTCTATTTTAATTTATAAAGGAAAGAGAAGTTGTTGAAATTCTGGAAGAGTAGTAAAGAGAAAGATGATTCAAAAATAATACAGAAATTGGAGCCTGGCTGGTAGAATGGTAGTTAAGTTCATGTGCTCCTCTTCAGCGGCCTGGGGTTTCAGATCCCAGGTATGGACCTAGGCACCATTCACCAAGTCATTCTGTGGTGACGTCTCAAATACAAAATAGAGGAAGATGAGCACCGATGTTAGCTCAGGGCTAATTTTCCTCAGCAAAAAGAGGAAGATTGGCAATGGATGTTAGCTCAGGGTCAATCTTCCTCACCAAAAAAATAAGAAGAATGCAGAAATTAATTGAGCCGAGCCAATATGACAAAGACATCATAAAAATACAATGCAGATAGTTTTTTAATTTAGGGTAGAGTAAGATCTCTGCAAAAAGGTGCTCCGTTTACAGTGTGAACAATAATGAAAAGAAGAAATTCACATAGTGTAGGAGACAATGAACCTCAAATAAATATTCAACACGTATGTGACTTTCAATCAAACCAATGATGTGGAATTGAACCGAGGCTTAATTTTGGGCTTGACATTGTACTCAGATATCAAATACCAAAATAAGTAAAACCTAGACATATGTTGAATAAAGCACAATAAAAATACCAAATTATTTATTTAAAACAATATGAAATTAAGCATTCTATTCTTTACAAAAACACTATACCTCCATGATTTCTATTTCCTTTGTCTTTTATTTTCATTGTAAAATAATGTAGGAATTGTGTGTGCCTTTGTGAACAAGGAAAAGTCCACATTCAGCCTTATTTGTATATATAATATTTATACTTACCTCATTTCTCAATCATACTGTGAGCAATACTTTAAAGAACAGCAACCCCCCCAAATATTCATCGAAGCCTTGACAAAATGAACTTCATTGGAGAATTCCTTCCAGAATGAGGTCAGTGAGATAGAATCTCCTGAGTACAGTTGATCTTTAATGCCAGGACTTACAAGCAAACAGGAAGCTTTTTCTACATGTGGGAAGATTCAGAAATGGAAGATTCAGGGAAGGGAAACTGAAGGTAGAACAAAGTAGAGTGAAGAAACAATATGCAAAAATATTGTGGTTCAGATTTTGAATTTACTCACCTCCTCATAAAATGAACATACAAATCTTTTTGTAAAATGCAGATCTATATATAAATACAAATTATTGTAGTTACTTATACAGTTATAAAAATTGAACAGCAGAAGGGACCTTACAGGCACTCTATAATAATTCTTTATTTTATGGACAAGAAAGCTGTTGCTGAGAAAGGTTAAGACTTCTTCAATCTCTTCTCCCTCTCCCTCTGATTTTCTTGTTAATAATATCAACATCATTAAAATAGATTCTATTTCTAAAACGCAATAGTCTGTGTTTTACTAGAAAGAGCAAATGAGATTTGAATACGAACTAATTCCCTGAGATTTAGAGATCAAGCCCATTTCATTATTATATTCGTTATGGGTGTCCGTTATGATTCAACAGCTAGCCTCTCTATTGGCTTCTGTGCATTTTCCATGGCCTGAGTCTCTCTGCTTTCCTCCCTCCGCCTGTGCACTGCTCACATGGCATCTGATCTGGGCCTGGAGATTTGGCAGCTCTTCAGCAAGGGCCTTTGCCAAAGCTTATGAGTATGTAAGATGTTAATTTACTAGATCAAAGAATGGAAAGAGCTATAGGCCATACTCCTAATGTTCCTCAACAAAAAAAAGCAAGTACACAAGAATGGAGTATGATACTCAAGGACATCACAAACTGCAATCATTTCATTAAAGTATTGTGAATAAAACAGATTAAGTGGCAAATTTCCTTTCAAGAATAAAAAGAATCCAAGTGAGTACAAACAACTAAGATAGTGAAGGGGTTCAGAATGAGTCACCCCCAGATGTGCCACTTTGACACATGGATTATTTTGAGCTAAAGGCAATCAAGACCCTGTAGGCTCAAGAGAAATTCTCTCCTCCCTTAACTACCTAGAAGAATTTAAATTGGGGGTATTTTCCAGAATGAGAGTTATCACCAGAGATAAATTTTATCTAAGTGACCCATCTGTATGGCCGGGCAAAGATCTAATTGCCAAACATCTGCTCTTCTTCTTATCAGCCTATAAATTTCCTTCCTCCTCTTTGAAGCTCCAGGCCCCTACCCCAGTCCTTAGCTCAGGAGGCATGTATACCTCATTTTACCTTTCTGCCTTTGAACCTATCTTGTATATGGGGTTCCTGTATGTACAAAATTAAATTTGTTCTCCTCCTGTTAATCTGTCTCATGTCTATTCAATTATTAGATCATACAAAAGAACCTTTGAAGGGTAGATGAAAATTCTTCCTCCCCAATAGCTTTGGCAAGCCAGCCAGAGACCTCCCTGGCTGGGCACTGTTCACCCCAAAGCTGCTACAGTAGAAAGATCCTGGGACCTCTGACAGTGCCAGCAAAAGTGAAGAATTCTTACCATATCAGACTCCTGGATCTCTACCTGCACCTGCAGAGTCTGGTGGAAGCAGAATGATGAGAATCCTTTTTTTTTTTTTTTTTTTGCCTTTCCAAAATTAAAATTAGCAGGAGGAAATATTTGTGTAGCATCATTCCTTGGGTTTAGCAACTTGGTTATTGACCCCTTTTCTCCCAGAGGTGGTCATTGTTTTTCTCTGTGTGTCATTCTGTGTACAAAGAGTGTGGCTTTTTGACCAGTGAGAATATTCTCTCTGGTCTTTGCCATTTGGAAGGTGCACTTACTGGGGTGTATCTAGTGGCCAAATAGACTGGGGTTCTGAGCAGCACTCTCTTTGACTGACCAAGCCAGCTCACAGGGGAGTTTGTCATAAGGGGTTCCAGTCCATAAGGGGCCTTTGTTGTCTCAACCTTCATTTCTGGAAAAGTCCCATTCCAGTAGCGCCTGCCCAGTGTCACAGGTTAGCAGTCTATAACTGGAAGTGCTTCACATTCTTGTGGGAAACTGGAGACACTGTTTTTCACTACACCATCCTTACCACATGTACAATGAAGGCCTTTGCTTTCTTAGGCTATCTTTGGGAGTGAACTTTCTGGATCTTGTGAGAGTTGCATTTTTTTTTGCACTCTCTTGTAGGACGCCTCCTGTACCCATGGTTAAGCTTTAAAAAGGCTTTTTGGTTTGAGTTGCTATAGAGATGAATATAAGTTCCTACTCATCAATGGCCAAATAATGGATCTTTTGAATTGGTTATATTTAAAGGAAAAAAAATGTAAAGAGAGCTCTCATCACAAACAGTTCTCTCATTGGTATAACAGCTAGACTTAGGGACTCCCTTAATAAGATCAAAGCACAGAAATTAGATTTAGAACAAAAAACAAAGTCTGCTCAGACCCCTTCCTATTTGCCTTCAGACATTTGCAGATTTTGTAAAAAATCAGGACATTGGAAGTACCATTGTCCTGCACCTAAGAAGAAAACGGGGAAAAAAGAGAGGGGGGAACTATTTGGAAACTGGGCAAATAAAAAAATCTTAAATGTTTAAGAACTATGGTCCTGGAAGCTATAAATATCTATATAAAAATGGCAAAATCTTACTCAGCTTGTTTTGTGCCCTGAAAATTTGGCATAGTAACTGTCAGGTTAGGGGTTCCAAAATATGGTCAGACAGAAATGTGGGTTGCATCCCATTTGTGGCTAGATATGGTTGGACAGAAAATGTGGGTTAAACTCCATCTGTGGCTAAGGTCCTACCTAACTGCTGCCAGCCCTAAGGGAAAGTACAACTTAAAATTGTAATGGTCATCAAGAGGAATGTTCCAATTAGATAAGATCATTTAAAAAGTGCTCTTAAAAGCAATGGTCTCCAAATCAAGCAAACAGAATGGGATACGTATTTTAATCAGTATGTAGGAGACTCCAAAAGACGCCAAAATTCCAAAATAGCTTCATTGAAAAATCTGTTGTAAAAGGCTAATGAAAAATTGAAGACACAGGAGGTACCTAAGATGGAGGACAATGAGACTGATGTGACTCCCACTGTTCCTCTCTATCATTCTTTACCTGAATACTTGCATTTTACTAATTCTCTGTCTGAACTGCCCTTCCATCCTGAAGAGACTATTAAACAGTTACCTTTTAAAGACCACCTGAGGCTACAGGAGATCCTCCTCAGATATTTCTCACCTTTTGGTCAAAGGTCCAACTAAGGGCCATAGTTAAAGAATTTCTTAAACTTAGAGAGGATCTTCAAAACTTTTTGTAAATGGATTACCTTTTGAGATTAGTGGATAGATTAAAATGCACAAAATAAGATGGGAGGCCACTGGTCTAACTAAACTTGTGGCCATAGCTGATATCCAGGGCCTGTTTCAAAAAAAATTTTTTTGGCCTCCTCCTCTAAGATAAATGTACCCAGAGGGGGAAAAAAGACCTTGTAAAAGGATTTACTAAAGAGGATAATATAGTTAGATGGGTGGATCAGTCTATGATATCATTTAGGCTAAACCCAATTCTTTGAGGAATTGAAGGCAACTGACCCTGTCTCATAAATCTTTGCAAAACTGGAAATACAGCTCTAGAGAACTGAAGAAAAAAAAAGGAGAAGTGGTTCTTTTTAAAAGTACAAGCTGCTCCACAGCTTCCATGGGATTATTTGTCAAGGACAAATACAAATCTTAAGTGACTTCTCCACAAATACCCATCTCATGGTTAAAATTTAAAAACAAAAGCTATGAGGTCTCTGTGTCTATCTGTATGTTCATGTGAGTCTACACACGTGTGTTGTAGATGTGCAGTATTTTCTACCTCCAGATGATATTACTAAAATTACTTTGTTAAAGAGCTCTATTTAATTGGTTTAAACAAAACAAGCACTTATATAAATTTAGTATTCAAAGTAACCCAAATGCTTTTCAGCTTCAAGTGATCTAGGAAAATATTTGATATTGAAGCTAATTTAAGGTTGCTGGACTGATTAAAATAGACATATCTTACAGTTACCAACATTGAAAATAATGCAGACATACAACTTTTATTCTACCTGGGTTTATTTCAAATAAGCCCACGTTATCTCTGTTAACGAAATTTGTCAGCAAGAAAAATAGCTTGGGATGATGGCTGACTTTGTCTAGTGTCTAGTGTCTAAAATTTTTGTGGGTAATCTAAATATAGTTGCTAATAACAAGTACACTAAATAGGTATAAGTAAGATAAAAGGGGTTTTAGGTGAGCTTTTTAGCAATAATTACATTTTACGGTATCTGTATTTAAAAATAGCTCTCAAAATCTTTTTGGTAACTTGAAACCTTAGAGTTTTGCTAAGTTAAATAGTGGAAATTTATTAAGTATCCAGATTATTTCCAAGTAAGATAAAATACTAAAACATTAATTACTGAACATAGGTTTATTCACCTTTTGCTCCCTGGTACAGAAGAACTAAAGATACTTGGGTCTATCAGTAAATATGTTTTGTGCCAAGCTGAGAAACTTTTCTATGAGAAACCACATATTTCTAGAAATTATAAAAGTATTTATGTCTGCCAATTTACAGAATACTAATGTGAAAGAATTCACCATTGCTTACTTCTTAGTTTTCTGTAAAAATTAAAGTTTTTAAGGGTTAAGAATTCTAATGTATGTAATTAAAGCTACTAAAAATAATAAGGGAAGCAACTCTATATACAAGAAAAGTAGGATGTGTTTGGGCAAAAAAAAAAGGTAGGAGGTATGGAGATGAATTTTTGTCAAGAGAAATGAAAACAATTTTGTCCTGATTGTTTCAGAACAGGAAAAAAAAAGAGAGAGAGAGAGAATTTTACCTTGTGTAATCAAGCCAACTAAAGTTGAATGGTTCTTATAAGGGCTTTAAAAGTAAGTTTTAATATCAATAGTGTTCTTATATAAACTAAAACTTAATATTCTTTCATCTGCCAAAAGGAAAAAGTTTTCCTGTATTACTGGTATGCTCCTGATAAGAGATTTTAAAAGCAAAGCAAAAATTTTTTGTTTTATCAAAGTAATTTTCTGTGCTTTATCAGGTGTTTGGTTGTTTTTGCTTACAACTATGTAATCTTTTGTATTTGCGTTTAAAATCTTTTATTGTCATTTTGGTCAAATAGATAATTAAGTATTGTTTCATAATGATCTGTGATCCTTTTTAGTCAAGTGTCCAAAATCTTTTAATATTTTTGACAAACTTCCCAAAACCAAAGTCCAAATGAAGTCTTTTTGACCTGAAAATAACTTTGGGACTTTTCAGAGGGACCCTGAAACATTTCAAAAGATTTGCTCTCTCTCCTTATAAAAAGAGAGATGAACACTAATTAGGCTTATTTGATATGTTAAATTACATAGGAAGCATTGTCAAGTTTACTAAGCCTTCTTTATGTTGTGTCTGTATAGATAAATGTTACAAATGTTCCAGAAATTCTGTGAAATTCCTGGAAATTTGATATGTCTTGATATAATGTTATCAGTCATAATTCTAGTTAATATCTTAAAATGTTGTAGGTCACAGAATAAGCAAATGTCCTTATCAATTGCATTGTAATGAACTCTTATTGGATCTTTAACCATGGCCATTTATAAGTCTTTGTCATTCACAGAGAGTAATTGTTTTACTCAGCTACTCTTGCATATGTGTTCCTGCAAAGGTGTTTTCATCTTCAGAGAGATTCATGGAAAGGACTTTGGTGGTAACTTTAAGATCATAAAATCAAACTGGGTAAGAATATCCAGAACTAGTGGGGGAAAAAAAAAAAAACCAACTGGATTCAAGCAGAACAAGTATCAATTACATGAAAATGAGTGAACTGAGGAGGATGATTATAATTTTTTAATGACATTTTATTGTGGATTCTTTAATCTTTTGCTTTCCAGATACAAGGACATCTTTCCTCTTAAGCTAACTATTATTAGAATTTGGTAAATTATACCTTTATAAGCAGAATTGGAACATTTATCTTTTTCTTCCTACTTGATCCCTCCAGAATACAGAAACTCTTCTGAGTATTCTTATTTTCATGGCAATATAGTTATTTGTATAAGCTCAATAAGAATCTGTTCTCCTTGTAACAGGACCTGACTGGAAATATTGGTTATATTACCAAGGCTTCAACTGGAATGTCATGTTTCAGAGAGACATGCATAAACTCAGATATGACCAAAAAGCTTTAAGGAACTGAGGTTGGCTTTATGGAGCAAATAAACCCCTTGGAAAAACAGGCTGATAGCTTGCTTACAGGGTTCCCAACAGCCTAACCAGGTGAGTAAGGAAGGTCACTTCCTAGCAGGTGCAGGAATCTCAGGATATTTTGGGGACCTCAAGAAGAGAAGAATTCACTGAAATCTATAGGTATTGCAGGCAGTCTGATGACAAGTCCTTAGCTTGGCTAGCCTTGAGAGGCTCTTAAAAGTTCAATTTGAGATTCCTTATAAAAACTTCCAGCAAAGCAGATTTTAAAGAGCCTATATGGTCAATCACTATTGTTGCTGCACTTATGTAAATAACCAGGCCAAATTTAAGGAAACTAGACTTGCAAATAAATTAGTCTTTCTATGGTTATCTTTGATAAAAATGAGGATGACTGTAGAGAGAAAAATTATGTTTCAGTAACACACATTATGGAGATTAGATTCTAGTTCTGTTAATTGTCTTTGAGGTTTTTGTTTTCTACCTGTAAACTGGACTAGATCCTGAATTCTTCTAGTTTCCTCCAATATTTGGCTATTCTCCTCCAAACTAACATTTCCAATTTTCTCTCACCTTCATGACTTGGAATCATTGAGAACTAAAACTGCCCATTTTCCTGAAGTTATGTAAGATAAAGTCAGAAAACTTGATATAAACTTCAGACAAATCACCACAACAGCTCATGTATCGACAATCTTCATGTCTGGTGCTGTATGGCCACTCAGAAAGATCACCAGAGACATTCAAACTGCAAGCCAGGAAAATCTATCAGATTGCCACTCCCTGCTCTCATTTCATCTAAAGATACTTCTGGCTGGACATCTAGAAATCTTCTCAACTGGCTGCCTTCAGAATCCAAAAACTGGGATTATAGTTTGCTCCAGTCATTGATCATTGTTTTTCTTTTGCTTCCATAGAAATTCTTCTTATTGCTTACCTGACTGCTTGCACCATAGGCCTAAATTTGGGAGCCCACCCGTATCACCACCTCCTGAAATGAGACACAACTGTTTAACCGAACTGACCTATTCTCAAGACTAAGAGACTGGCTAAATGAGATGGGGCAATCTACCAACTAAAATTCTGGTCTGTGAAACTTCTTGAGGAAATTTCACAGGCAGGACTGAAGGGGCTCAAAATGAGCCTCCCCAAAATGTGCCACTTTGGCATGTGCATTATTTTGAGCTAGAGGCAATGGGCTCAAGAGAAACTTTTGCCTCTCCCTTAACTACCTAGAATAACTTAAATTGGGTGTCTTTCCCAGAAGGAGAACTATTACCAGAGATAAATTTTATCTGAGTGACCCATCTGTATGGCAGGGCAAATGGCAAATCTGCTCTTGGCAGAAGGCAAATCTGCTCTTCTCCTTATCATTCGGTGAATTGCCCTCCTCCTCTTTGAAGCACCAGGCCCCTATCCCACTCCTTAGCTCAAAATGGCATATATATCTCATTTTACCTTTCTATTTTTGAACCTTTTACATATACGGGGTTCCCGTACATATGGGGTTCATGTATATTAAATTTGTTTTTCTCATGTTAATCTGTCTCATGTCAATTTGATTATTAGACCAACCAAAAGAACCTTCGAAGGGTAGAGGAAAATTCTTCCTCTCAAACAATAGAAATAAATATAAGTGGTAATTTAGAACTAGAAATGGCACTTTTAAAAAAAATGGTATGTCCTGGATGCATTTATCTAAAACTAGATGAAAATGACCTTTGGTTATTTATCACTAATTAAAATGTCAATATCTGTGTCCTTAGTTACTGAAATTCTGTGAAAATAAAATATTTTGGGAAATTATATGCCTTTGTATTTTTTCTGATTTGGGACATCATTAGAAATAGCATATTTGGACAATGACAACTGTGTCTGGTGACGATATTTTTGCCAAACTAGGTGACACTATAAAATAAACTAGACTTGACATGATTATTTTGAAGTTCTTTTCTCCCCCCCACCCCATTTTATTTCTATTTAAACAACTGTGGAAGGGCAAAATGAAAATGTGTGAACTGTTTATTCTAGAACACTTGAAGGAAAATTTTCTTAATGTTGGCTGCATTGTTTTTTTCATTTTCTCCATGAAATGCAATAATGATGTTGGGTAAAGAACTACATATGTCAGTACTATTTTAGCCATTGTGCTCATAGGTATAATTAGATTTTCTTGCTTGAAATCCATGCTATTATGTGAGTGCATGGCATGGAACTGCTGTGAGCAATCATCACTGAATATCTATAATAGGCTTATAATGAGACACATATTTATATTAGCACAATATCTTTTTTCTAGTTGAAGTCACAGTCTCCTTCTTCAGATCTACAGGTTGAAAAAATTCAAACCTTCTGCAAGCTTCCTGGATGATCCTATGACATATCCACATATGTTGATAACAAATTTAGATTTTCCTAGATAAGGGTAGATTTCATATGTGTTCATAAATAATCAGTATATACCATGAGTAAGTGTAAATGGGAGACTGCCTAGGATTGTTTTTAAGAAGTAAGAAAAGCTTAAATATATATAATGTCCAGAATACTATATGTATATACAATATAAAATCCAGAAATTTCCATTATAATTAGATGAGAAAACAATGCAGATGGTTTTTTAACTTCAAAAGAGTTAAGATATGATTCACTTGGTACAGTAAAAGGTCAGTGATATCTGGGTTCAAGTACTGACTACATCTCCTACTGGCTGTGTAACTTAAGGTTCTTAATCTCTCTGAAACTTAATTTCTCTAGCTGTAAAAATAAATAAATAAATAAATTTACTTCATAAGATTTGTATTCAGTATATAATAAATAGTGCTTCCTCCTCTCGAGCTCACTGTGTTGCTCTGAACAAAATGGTCTCAAAGTTCCCCACAGTTTGACTAAACTTTAAACAGATTCATTCCTGACTATAGGCCCTGATCTCCCTTGTCTTAGAGCATTTACTTTAGAAAACTTGCGATTGTGAATTCTTTCTCTGTCCCTTTGATATGTAAACCTTCTTCCAGCCTCCTGACAGTTTTACAAACCAGATAGGTCTTTCTCAAGGACCTGGTAGCCATTACTTTGAAACATAATCATCAAGAAAGATAGGGGGACTTCCAGGACCAGTGCCATTTGTAAGGAACTTAGAAGTTGCCACTCTGTTTTAACAACAAGTAAAAAGCTGAACAGACTGAAAAATAACTCTTCTAGGATCCATAAGAGAGGTAGGATCACAGAGCAAACCACTGCCTCCAAGATTGGAGAGACAGAAAGGTAAACACAGGGAGACACAGCTTACTAGAGCAGAGGCTTACAAGCAGAAATTGCTGCAGGAATCAGTACCAAGATAGAAATATCTGAACTGTAATTACGAATTTATGGAGGTTCAGTGTTGATAATTCTGAGAGTTAAAAACTCCAAGGGAGCCCAGTCATAGGGAGGCCCCCAACAATTTTGTGAGATTTACCTCCAGGAGCTCAACCAGGTCCTCACAGTAAATATCAGAGAAAAATCCCCTTATGCTTCTTGCAGGAGAAGGGGAAAAGGAACCACTTAGAAATACTCCAGAGAACTCTGTTCTTAATAAGTACTGACCACAGTAGAAACTAGTTAACCAGAGTCTAACCTGCAGTGGTATTATCAGAGCCTAACTGATCTGGGAGGAAGGAAATATCCAATTACAGCCCACTCTAGCCATCCAGTCCTATCACTGACTAGGTACCCCGAGAAACTCAAGGGTGGGTTTGAAACCATTTAACTGTTTTTCCAAGTTGTTTTTTTCCCTTTCGTTATGTTAATGAGATGCAACCACCAACCACCCTGAAACTGACCTAGCCTCACCACAAGAGCTAGGTCCATGACCTTTGCCTTATTTTTAATGCTAAGATCTCTCCAGGAGGAGCTTAGGCCTCATTACCATAACCTGCAGTGTATGTGGAAGCATGTTTTCCAACTGAGTTTGCGCAAGCGAATACCAACCTCTCCTATTTGAATATTCATTCCCCATCTGAAATAAAGGTCCCTGCTTCCCTTTGTTTGAGGATGCCATGACTTTGGAAATGATTCCTCATGGTCTCCTATTTGCTGCAAATACACTTTACTTTGTGAAACAACTTCCACTGGTGTAGAGGCTTGTTTAACTCACCAGGATGCAAACCCACTTGGTTTGGTAACGGTCCCACCGAGGTATGGAGAAAAAAGCTGAGAAATACTTGTGAAGTTCAAAGTTTTACAACAATTCCTTTTGCCTGGTACATCACGTTGGGCTATCAAGAAAAATTACAAGGCACACCAATATGTAAAAAACACAATTTGAAGAGACAGAGCAAGCATCAGAACCAGACATGGTAGGGATGTTGGAATTATCAAACCAGAAATTTTATTAACATGCTAAAGGCTCTAATGGATAAAGCAGACAGCATGTAAAAACTGATGGGCAATGTAAGCAGAGAGATGGAAATCCTAAGAATCAAAAAGAAACACTAGAGTTCAAAAACACTGTAACAGAAATGAAGAACACTTTTGATGAGCTTATTAGTAGACTGCTATACCACAGCTGAGGAAAGAATCTCTGAGCTTGAGGATATCTTAAAAGAAATCTCCAAAACTGTAAAGCAAAGAGAACAAAGACTGAAAAAAAAAAAAAACAGAACAGAATATCTGATGACTATAGGACAACTACAAAGGGTATAGCAAATGTGTAATGGGAATATCAGAAGGAGAAAAGAGAAAGGAACAGAAGAAATATTTGAAGCAATAATGACTGAAAATTTTCCAAAATTAATGTCAGACACCAAACCACTGATCCAAAAAAACTCAGAGAACATCAAGAAGGATAAATGCAAAAAGAACTACATGTAGGCATATCATTTTCAAATTACAGAAAATCAGAGATAAATAAAAAATCTTGAAAGAAGCCAGAGGGAAAAATACTTTACCAATAAAGGAAGAGAGACAAGAATTACATCTGACTTCTCAAAAACCATATAAGCAAGAGAACAGATGGAGGTAAATATTTAAAGTGCTGAGGAAAAAACCCACCTACCTAAAATTCTGAACCCTAAAAAATTATCCTTCAAAAGTGAAGGAGGGGGGCCGCCCGGTGGCGCAGCGGTTTAGTCCGCGCTTGGCAGCCCAGGGTTCACGAGTTCGGATCCCGGGCGCCCGCAGACGCACTGCCTGTCAGCCATGCCAAGGCGGCGTCCCATATATAGTGGAAGAAGATGGGCACGGATGTTAGCCCAGGGCCAGTCTTCCTCAGCAAAAAGGGGAGGATTGGCAACGGATGTTAGCTCAGGGCTGGTCTTCCCCACAAAAAAAAAAAAAAAAAAAAAAAAGTGAAGGAGAAATAAAGACTTTCTCAGACAAACAAAAATTAAGAGAATTTGTTGCCAGTAGACCTGCCATGGAAGAAATGTTAAAAGAAGTTTTTAAGAGAGAATGAAAATGATATAGGTCAGAGACTTGGATATAAATAAAGAAAGGAGGAGTATTGAAGAAGGAATAAATGAAGGTAAAATAAAAGATTTCACTTTTCTTATTGTTAATTGATCTAACAGAAAAGAGTTTGTTCAAAATAATAATAGCAAAAGGTATTGGATAATGTATGCTTGTATATAAGGGAAATGAATGACAACAATGATACCAGGGACAGGACAGAGGAATCAGGATCATTTTGTTATTATAAGGTACTCATACTACACAGGGAGTGGTATAGTGTTATTTGAAAGTGGACTTGGATTAGTTGTAAATGTATATTGCAAACTCTAAGGCAATCACTAAAAAGTTTAAAAGTAAGTATAATTGATATGCTGAGAAATGAGACAAATCAAAATCATATAAAATGCTCCATTAAAACCACAAAAGTCAGAAAAAAGGTGGAAGACAAAAATAGGAGTAAAGAATAGGGCAATAATTAGAAAAGAGTAACAAATATGGTAGATATTAATACAGATATATCAATAATCACAGTGAATGTTGATGGTCTAAACACATCAATTAGAAGACAGAGATTGCCAGAGTGGATTAAAAAACAAGACCCAACTCTATGCTATCTATAAGAAACCCACTTTATATTTAAAGACAGACAGATTAAAAGTGGATTAAAAAAATATACAATGCTAAAATCAGAGAGAGTTGACTTCAAAGCAAGGAAAGTTATCAGAGATAAGGAAAGGCATTACATAATGATAAAGGGGTCAATTCTCCAAGAAGACATAACAATTTTTAATGTGTAAGTACCTAACAACAGAACGTCAAACTACATGAGGCAAAAACTGATAGAACTTCAGGGAGAAATAGATGAATCCACTATCATAATTACAGACTTCAACACTCCTCCATCAGAAACGGAGAGATCCAACAGGGAGAAAAACAGTAAGGACATAATTGAACTCAACAATACTATAAATCAACTGGATATAATGGACATGTATAGACTACTTAATCCAACAACAGCAGAATACACATATTTCTCAAGGTCACATAGAACTTTCACCAACATAGACCACATTTGGGGCCATAAAACACACCTTAGCAAATTTAAAAGAACAGAAATCATACAATGTGTTCTCTCATATCACAATGGAATCACAATAAGTCAATAACAGAAAGATAACTGGAAAATTCCAAAATACATGCAGATTAAACAACCCAGGAGTTCTAAATAGCACATGAATCAAAGAAGAAATCTCATGAGAAATTTTAAAATATTTTGAACTAAATGAAAATGAAAACACAACTTACCAAAATTTGTGGAGGCAGTGAAAGCAGTGCTTAGAGGGAAATTTATAGCACTGAATGCCTGTTAGAAAAGAAAAAAGCTCTAAAATCAGTAATCTAAATTTCTATCTTTTGACTAGAAAAAGAAGAGCAAATTAAACCCAAAGTAAGCAGGAGAAAAGAAATAACAAAAATTAGAGCATAAATCAATGAAATTGAAAACAGGAAATTAATAGAGTAAATCAACAAAACCAAAAGCTGTTTCTTTGAAAGGATTAATAAACTCAATAAGCCTCTAGTGAAGTTATAAGAAAAAAAAAGAGGACACAAATTATTAAGATCAGAAACAAAGGAAGGAACATCACTTCAGAACCCATGAACATTAAAAGGATAATAAAGGAATACTATGAACAATTCTATGGCCACAAAATTGATCATCTAGATGAAATGGACAAATTCCTTGAAAGACACAAGTTGCCAAAACTCATATAAGCAGAAATAGACAATCTGAACAGGCCAATATCTATTAAATAAATTGGATCAATATTAATAACCTTCCAAAACAAAAAGCACTGACCCAGGTGGGTTCACTGGTGAATTCTACCAAACACTTAAGGAAGAAATTATACTAATTCTCTCTACACTTTTTTAGAGATTAGAAGCAGAGGGAATACTTCCTAATTCATTCTATGAGGCCAGCACTACTCTAATACCAAAATGAGACAAAGATATTACAAGAAAAGAACTACAGACCAATATTTCTCATGAACGTAGATGTATAAATCCTCAACAAAATATTAGCAAATCAAATCCAACAAGGTATAAAAAAGAACTATACAACATAACCTAGTGGGTTTTGTCCCAGGTACGTAAGGTTGGTTCAATATTTGAAAATCATTTAATGTAATCCATCACATCAGCAGGCTAAAAAAGAAAAATCACAAGATCATATGAATAGATGCAGAAAAAGCATTTGACAAAATCCAACACCCATTCATGATAAAAACTCTCAGTAAATGGGAATAGAAGGAAACTTTCTCAACTTGCAACGATCATCTACAAAATATTTACAGTTAGCATTATACATAATGGTGAGGAACTCAAAGTTTTGCCATTAAGAACAGGTACAAGGCAAAAATGTCCTCTCTCGCCACCCTTTTCAACATTGTACTGGTAGTTCTAGCTAATGCAGTAAGACAGGAAAGGGAAAAAAGTATACAGATTGTGAAGGAAGAAATAAAACCATCTTTGTTCACTAATGACCTAATAGTCTATGTCAAAAATCCAAAAGAATCACCAAAAAAACTCTTGGAACTAATAAGTGATTATAGCAAGGTTGCAGGATATAAGGTTAATATACAAAGTTAATTGCTATCCTATATAACAGCAATGAACAAGTGGATTTTGAAGTTAAAAATACAATTCAATTTACATTAGTACCCCAAAATGGTAAGGGCATGAAATGAAATACTTAGGTATAAATCTAACAAAATATGAACAAGATCTACATGAGGAAAAGTACAAAATTCTGATGAATGAAATAAAAAAAGAACTAAATAAGTGGAGAAATATTCCTTGTTCATGGATAGGAAGACAATATTGTGAAGATATCAGTTCTTCCAAACTTGATCTATAGATTCAATGCAATCCCAATCAATGCCCAGCAAGTTATTTTGTGGATATTGACAAATTGACTTATATGGAGAGGCAAAAGACCCAAGATAGCCAACACAATACTGAAGAGGAAGAACAAAGTTGGAGGAGTGTCACTACCAGATGTCAACACTTATTATAAAGCTAAAGTAATCAAGACAGTGTAGTATTTGTGAAAGTATACACAAATAAACCACCAGAAGAGATAGAGAGCCCACAAATTAGACCCACACAAATATAGCCAACTGGTCTTTGACAAAGGGGCAAAGGCAATACGTTGGAGCAAAGATAGATAGTCTCTTCAACAAATGTTGCTGAAACTTCTGGACATCCACATGCAAAAAAAGAAAAAAAAAGGAATCTAGATACAGAACTTATACCCTTCACAAAAATTAACTCAAAATGGATCATAGACCTTAATGTAAAGTGCAAAACTATAAAATTCCTAGAAGATAACAGGAGAAAACCTAGATGACCTTGGGTATGGTGATGACTTTTTAGCTACAACACAAAAGGCATGATGCATGAAAGAAATAATTGATAAGCTGGACTTCATTAATATGAAAAACTTCTGTCGTGCAGAAGACCATGTCAAGAAAATTAGAAGACACAGACTTGGAGAAAATATTTGCAAAGAACATCTGATAAAGTGCTGTTATCCAAAATATATAAAGAATTGTTAAAAGTCAACAATAAGAAAACAATCTGATTTAAAAATGTGCCACGGGGCCGGCCCGGTGGCGCAGCGGTTTAGTCCGCGCTTGGCAGCCCGGGGTTCGCTGGTTCGGATCCCGGGCGCCCGCCGACACACTGCCTGTCAGCCATGCCATGGCGGCGTCCCATATAAAGTAGAGGAAGACGGGCACGGATGTTAGCCCAGGGCCAGTCTTCCTCAGCAAAAAGAGGAGGATTGGCAATGGATGTTAGCTCAGGGCTGGTCTTCCTCACCAAAAAAAAATAAATAAATAAAAATGTGCCAAAGACCTTAATGGACATCTCACCAAAGAAGATATACAGATAGCAAATAAGCACATGGAAAGATTCTCCACATCTTATATCATCAGTAAAATGCAAATCAAAACAACAATGAGATACCACTACACTCCTATTAGAATGGCCAAATCCAGAACACGGACACCACCAAATGCTGGTGAGGATGTGGAGCAACAGAAACTCTCATACACTGCTGGTAGAAATGCAAAATGGTACAGCCACTCTGGAAGACAGTTTGTAGTTTCTTACAAAACTCAACATACTCTTACCATAAAATCCAGTAGTCACACTCCTTGGTATTTACCAAAGAAGTTAAAAACCTACATCCATGCAAAAACCTACACAAGGATGTTTATAGCAGCTTTATTCATAATTGCCAAAACTTGGAAGCAACCAAAATGTCCTTCAATATGTGAATGGATAAATAAACTATCGTACATCCAGACAATGGAATATTATTCAGCATTAAAAATAAATGAGCTATCAAGCCATAAAAAGACACGAAGGAAACTTAAGTACATATTACTAAATGAAGGGAGCCTATATGAAAAGGCTACATACTGTATGATTCCAACTATATGACATTCTAGAAAAGGCAAACTGTGGAGAGGGTAGAAGGATCAGTGGTTGCCAGAGTTTGGGAAGGGGGAAATGTATGAATAGGTGGAGCACAGAGGATTTTTAGGACAGTGAAAATACTCCTTATGATGCTATAATGATGGAATCATGTCATTACATATTTGTCCAAGCTCACAGAATGTACACCACCAAAAGTGAACCATAATGCAAACTACGGACTTTGGGTAATTATGATTTGTCAATATGGTTTTATCAGTTGTAACAAATGTACCACTCTCTTGGAGGATGTTGATAACACAGGAAGCCATGCATGTGTAGGGGCAAGAGTGATCTGGGAAACCCTGTAACTTCTCTCAATTTTGCTGTGAACCTAAAAGTGCTCAAAAAATAAATTTTTTTTCTAAAAAAAGCAGAAAGATAGGGCCCTTGTCTCCTATTCTCTGTGGGAGGGTTGCTGTTTAACTTCCATAAGCACCTATTAACAAACACAGAAGGCCTAATCACGTAAACCAACATCCTCCAGCACTTTTTCACTAGCTCACCTGTGCTAAAAAACTCTCCTGCCTTTTGTTTCAATGGAGTTGAGTTCAATCTTTCTCTCCTTCTTCAATAGTCTTGAATAATGTCTTCTTTCTCTGTTTAACATTTCCAGTATAACTTTACATTGACAACTTTTGTAGAATTCTTCCTCCATGTTTAGGGGCAACAAGATCTTGCCTGCAGGCTCAGTACTGGTCCAGGATTTGACATCAATCCAATCTTGAATATGGTGTAAGGAAGTTAAGAAATCCTAGTTCAATAACTCCCATGAGTCAGCAGTAGGCTTACTTTGACCACACAATTTTTGTAATAGGGCTTATACCTTGTATCTGAAATAACACTCTACTTTGTCTCCATTCCTGGGCTATATCTCTTGGTCTCTTTAACTAAGATTTCTTGCCCTACAACCTTCCCATTACAGCATTCCTTCAAGATCTTACTGTCTCCATCTTCTAATCCCATGAAGAACAAAATTCCCATTCATGAACCCTACATTTGCTATGTGACAATACCTATAGGGACCTTTACTTTGGAGCCTTAGCACCATTTTCTGCTGCCTGCCTACTTACAAATATCAGACAGCCTGCTACCTGGATTATTCCACAATATACATTGTCATATGCCCTGGAGTTGTTATCTGTCCTGCCAAACTGAACTATCACTCATCACTTAGATCTTGTTACGTGCCTAAGTCTCTGCCTCATCTCAAGAGTGGGCCTGGATTTCCAGGGTATGCTGTCTGCTGGTCAATCTTATCCCCAGGTGCCTCTCAGGTGACAATTCAAGGCCATACTCTATGCTGAGACAAAATGAAGTCCTAACTGCTAACATTGGGGAGGGAGAGGTAGGCCAGGTAACATCTGTGCTTTATTCTAGGCTACAGAGTTCTAGGCTTTAATATGTTTTGTTTCATTTTTAAAATCAATTTAGGCATATCATTTTATTTTATTTTATTTTTTTGTGAGGAAGACCAGCCCTGAGCTAACATCCGTTGCCAATCCTCCTCTTTTTGCTGAGGAAGACTGGCCCTGGGTAACATCCATGCCCATCTTCCTCTACTTTATATGGGACGCCACCACGGCATGGCTGACAAGCAGTGCGTCGGCGGGCACCCAGGATCCGAACCCGCGAACCCTGGGCTGACAAAGCGCAAACTAAACCACTGTGCCACTGGGCCAGCCCCTAGGCATATCATTTTAAAATGAGTTGTGTTTAGGGTTTTATATTCAATTTAGGTATATTATTTTTTATTCAATTTAGGCACATCAGTTTAGAATAATATGTCATGGAATGCCTATAAATATGCGGAGAGTTCTTTGGAGGATAAAGTGAGATTCCACAAAAAATTTTCCAAATATTGAAGAATATTTAATTTACAAAGAAAATTACAGTAGAGACTAGTAGAGAAGCCTCTGGGGCTCCCAGGAATCAAGTCACAATACTGGACACAAATTTCCTCTTTCCATCTGGTGCTTACACTGGGATATCAAGAGAACTCAATGAAAACAATAAAGAAAATAAAATCTTGCTATTTTCTTCAAATTTCTCCTTCAATTAGGTCTGCCTGTAATGGAAGAGATGATTTCTTTTCAGTAACTCCTGGACTGCATAGACTTTCCAAGGAAAGTCTGTACTTCCCCAAAAAATCATCTATGGATGTGCTCTTAGGTACCAACTCATAACACTACCCAAACCATTCCTTCTGTTCTGCGCAGAGTGAGCACTGAATATATTGAATTATTTTTATAAACAACTTGGTCACATACATAACAGTGCCTGTGGAGGACTCTTTTCTTCAAAAGTATAGATAGACTCTTCTAAATAATCACCTCCCATCTCTACCCAAATCAGTAAGAATATATATTCAAGATAAAGGTAGGAGTGAGCTTTTATTATTTGCAGAATTCATTAAAGGGGGTTCATACACTGAACTCAAAAGGCATCCAGATATGTTGGCATGTCTGGCAAACAGGCTAGACCAGTGGTTCTCACCCAGCAATTTTACCCACCAGGGAACATTTTTCGATGTCTGGAGACCTTTTGGTTGTTACAACTGTAGGAAATGGGGAGGATTGCTACTGGCATCTAGTGGGTAGAGGCTAAGGATATTGCTAAACATCCTACAATGCTCAGGACAGCCCCCTTAACAAAGAATTATATGGTCCAACATGTCAATAGTGCAGAGATTAAGAAATCTTGGGCTGGTCAAATAGCAGTCTCATTGCATAAGAGCTGAGAAGCCTCCTGAAAAAATTTATTCCAAAGTAAGAATGAACTAGAGGGGATAGGGGTATTTCTAAGTACAGTATAACATGCTGTGTTTGTTTCCAACATAGCTCCCTCCCTCATTGGAACCATACCTGGGTCCTGGAGAAAGCAGCGACCGGAAGTAACACTTCTGAGATCTCTTACTAAATAATCAATAGATCAGCATGATTTGGAAACCTCTTCTCCAACAATATGTACATACCACATAAAAAGCACTGAGCTGACCTCCCATTTTCCCCAACAATAAAAATCACAATGCTTGGAAATCTTTGAGTTCCGCCAAGATGAAGTAGCCTCATTCCTCCCAGGTCCTCCTTCTTATAACTAGAATCCCTGGGTATAACTCAACAAACAGGTATAGGAAGACACTGAAAGGAAGACAAAAGAAGTTTGACAGACTAGGGACCTCAGAACATGAGGAACACCATGGAAGTGGGTGCATTCCCTGGGTTTCCTTTCTGCTTCCCATGTATCCTGGAAGAGGTGCTGTAGAAGCCTCCAACCCATAATAGGCAATAGACAGACAAAGTAAGGTCCAGGAAAAGCCTGTTCCTGCAAGACAAGAGACTGAGAAAATAGTAGCCTAACAATTTTGGCAATACTCCAGCCAAACACCAATGAAAAAAACTCCTCCTCCCCCCACCCCTCACAGATTCAGAGGACCAGTTGGGGGTGGAAACAAGTGGTGCCCCAATTTCCCTGCTGGGAGAGTGTCACAGGGGCTGAGTAGGAAGTTGATTTTTTTTGCATCTTTTTTCCCCTCATTTTATTGAGATATAATTGACATATGGCATTGTATAAACTTAAAGTGTACGACATAATGATTTGATTTACATATATTGTGAAATGATTACCACAATAAATTTAGTTAACATCCATCAGCTCATATAGGTATAAAAAAAAGAAAAAAATTATTTTCTTTTTCTTGTGATGAGAACTCTTAGGATTTACTCTCTTAACAACTTTCATATCCAGTCATGAATGCTTAACAACAGGGATACATTCTGAGAAATGTGTCATCAGGCAATTTCGTCACTGTGAGAACATCATAGAGTGTACTTACACAAACCTAGACAGTACAGCCTACTACACACCTAGGCTATATTGTTTAGCCTATTGCTCCCTAGGCTATAAACCTGTACAGCATGTTACTCTACTGAATACTGTAGGCAACTGTAACACAATGGTAAGTATTTGTGTATCTAAATATGGAAAAGGTACACTAAAAATATGGAATAAAAGATAAAATATGGTATACCTATATAGGGCACTTACTACAAATTGAGCTTACAGGACTGGCAGTTGCTCTGGGTGAGTCAGTGAGTGAGTGGTGAGTGAGCGTGAAGGCCTAGGACATTACCATACACTACTGTAGAATTTATAAACAGTGCACACTTAGGCTACACTAAATTTATAAAAAAACAATTTCTTCAATAATAAATTAAACTTAGCTTGCTATAACTTTTTACTTTGTAAACTTTTTAAATTTTTTTAACTTTTTTGACTCTTGTAATAACAGCTTAAAACACAAACACGTACAGCTGTACAAAAGTATTTTTCTTTATATCCTATTCTATAAGCTTTTTCTATTTTAAGAATTTTTAAGTTTTATTTATTTTTTGCTTTTTAAACTTTTTGTTAAAAACTAAGACACAACACACACATTAGCCTAGGCCTACACAGGGGTTAGGATCATCAATATCACTGTCTTCCATCTCCACATCTTGTCCCACTGGAAGATCTTCAGGGATAGTAATATGCATTGAGCTGTCATCTCCTATGATAAGAATGCTTTCTTCTGGAATATCTCCTGAAGGACCTGGCTGAGGTTCTTCTTGAGGAGGTGTCACTCTTTTCAGAAATATGCCCATGGTGATAGTTGAGAGCAAGAGGAAACTCTAATAAATGTAGAAAAATTGATCAAATTTTTTAAACGAATTTTACAACCTCCAATATAATAACTGACTCATCAAGGACGTAAGACTTCTGGGTAAAAGTTTGTAGAAGACAGAATTTTTACATGGACTGGATATACCCCATAAATTACTTATAATTAGAAAGAAGAGAATATACTTTTACAATAGAGAGATCTGGCATTCAACAACCAAATGACAGCTGGACATCTGGTCATCATGTGATACAATTAAAATTGCATAACATCATCAAGAAATCTTGCCCCAAATGTTTAATCTTAATCTAATCATGAAGAAATGATCAAATAAACCCAGAATGTGAGACATTCTACATGACAACTGGCCTGAATGCCTCAAAAAGTCAATGTCAAAAAGAAAAAAAATAGAGGAGGGCAGGACACTGTTTTAGTTGGAAAGATACTATACAGACATCACAATTCTAATGCAAGATATGAATCTTGATTAGATCTTGGATTAAAAGAACTAGCTGCAAAAGAAATTTTTGAGACCATTGGAGAAATTTGAATATGAGATGTATATAATTTTATATTATTGAATTGTTTTATTCTTAGAAGTCACAATGCTAAAGCATTTGGGGTCCACGGGTTATGATGTCTGCAATTTACTTTCAAATGACTCACCAAATAACGTCTGTGTATGGAGAGAGAGAGAAGCAAATGTGGCAAAGTCCTAAAACAGTGAAACTAAATAAAGAAACTCAGAATTCTACTATAATTGTTTTGGGGAAATATATTGTGCATGAACAAATTTCCCAATATCCCCTTATGCATCTCTGCTCTTTCACCCAATTTCAACTCTCTATTGCAGCTACCACTTTCTCCCTCTCATTCTCTCTCCTCCTCTCTCCCTCCCTCCTTTCTTCCTTCCTTCATTCATTCCATCAAGCACCCACAGACAGACAGACACACAGACACCCCTAAACACACATCCTTGTAAATCCATCTATATTGCCCACTGCTCTCTACAAAACAAAAGCTAGGTAATCTGCCCAGCAGCGGCATTATAACAGCGTACTGCATATTTCTTTGTAAGAGTTAGGCTGGCAAGGTGAAGAAAATGCTGAATTCATCCTTATCAACAAAGACTGTGACATGAATCCCTAGGCAAGTCAAGGTTCCTGCTTTCTCAACCCATCACATGCAGTCCCAAATCTTTGGCCACTCTATGGGAGAATCTGTGAAAAGTATTTGGGGGTCATTTGGAGGTTGAGAACATTGACCTTCAAACACTGCCAAGACCCTGACCTATTGGGTAGAAATGGTTGCAGTTTAAAAGTTTGCCACAGTAGCAAAGCAAACAAAGAGCTGATTAAAGAATGTAATAGACTCAAGGGAACTCCAAACACACAAAACTAAACCCCAAATAGTACAGATATTGTTAAAGTAACCTCTGTGATGAAAGAGCAGAATGATAAATGCTCAGGCACGCCTTTTACACTCTACAGACCTTGAATGACATCTAGATTGGGAAGGAAAAAAGCAACCTTATTGTGGGCAGAACATAATGATTAGGAAGGACTATGTTGTCTAAAGAGGTTTGGTTAAGAAAATACTAGACCTTGGAGTCAAAACCTTTAGTGATAAAGTAAACTGTTTACCACAAGCTTAGTTTGCTATGTTCTTTCTTCTCTGATAATAGTCAATGGTACTAATGCATAAAAGGCCAAGAGTTTTATTGCTTTGTGACATCCATATTTATAGACATGGGACCCACAGGGTCATACAGAGAGTTAGGAATTATCTTCTGTCCTTGTTGGCTTTCTTTCACTATGTGTGAGGCAATGTTAAACTTCTTTTTAAGCTACTCATTCATCTAGGAAAAGAATGGGGTGATGATTAGCAATTCTCCTTCAGTAAACCCAAATTTGCTGACTTCATGAGCCAAAGCCTTCATATGAAGTACAAAGCAGTCAAAGCTATGGGCGTCTCCTTACATTTCTGGTACAAACATTTCTTACAAATTATTATTGTGACACAATGAAAAAGACATGTCCTAAAGGAGCAAACCCTCGTTGATTTAAGGACTGATTATTATTGTTGTACTCATTGTCTATGTGATCATGTCTGCCTATTTATTCTGTTCAGAAGTTGCATCAGTGTGACTGTAGAAACATTTGTTGAGCAGTCAATTCAGTTGCCACATAATCAACACAGGGTAATGGGGCAATTAGCAATAAGCTTAAGCAGATAGAATATAACAGATATCTCATATAAACATTAAAAAATTTTTTTAAATGAAAACAAGACAGAAAAATATAACTGTATAAAATGAAATGATCACAAATTATCTCTAAGTAGAACTGAATGCCTTCTAAGATGCTGATTAGGGAAAACTTTCTCTAACTGAAAATAAAAGCAAATGTTCCCAAGAAAAAATTTGACATTTTACCCTATTAATATTCAGAATTGCGATGCACAAAAACTAGCAAGAGGGTGGTGCTATCCTGCAGAAAGGAAAACTTGACACTTAAGATTCCTGACAATAATATGCACATTTTAAATCAGTGTTTATAAAACAAAATTAGGTGGAGAACTGCAATTATTAGGCCAATGTGTTTACCCCAAATTATGTCAATTCTCCAATTTATTTGCAGAAATAAATTGCAACAAGTCACTCTTTAAGTAAAAGTTATTGTCCTTTTGGAGATCCAAAAAATGTAATTCTGTATTTTAGAACACAGCATGCCACATTTGAAATCATGTTTGTTAAGATGTCTCTAGAGTAGCAATTAGCAAAATGTGTTTGAGGAAATGCAAAAGAACAAGTTATTGCAAAGGTTGTTAAAACTGTCCAAATTTTTAAAATAATGTACATTTAAAACATATATTTATGACATGAACTGCTTTGTATTGGGAGGTTTCTTAAATCAAATGACAACAAAAATTGGAAAGGCTGCAGTTCAGTGCACTAGAGCTGCATGTCCCCAGAACAAAATTCTCAAGGCACATTATAATAAAAAATTGTTCTATGGCCACACATGGGAGGAATTCTGGACTTTTGGCTGCAGGACTCCTGAGAGACAATTTTTTACAGTGTGGTGTAGGGCTCCAGGTTTTGGCCATCATGCTCTTCTTTGTGGAGCTTCTTCAGGAACCAGCGTTCGGAGGCACACCATTTGGAGACCTCTTTCCTGGAAAACAGTGGACTTATGATGGTAGTTGAAACCCTAGCTGTGGATAAGATGGTGTATTAGTTTGCTAGGGCTGCCGTAATGAAGTACTACAAATTGAGTGTATCTTAAATGACAGAAATTTAATGTCTCACAATCCTAGAGTCTAGTCTCATAATCCCAGAAGTCTGAGATCAAGGTGTGAGCAGGGGAAGCTCCCTCTGAAGGCGCTAAAGAAGGATCTCTCCCAGGCCCCACTCCTAGCCTCTGGTAGTTCCTTGGCTTGTGGCTGCATAACTTCAATCTTCAAATGGAGTTCTCCCCGTGTGCATGTCTCTGTCCAAATTTCTCCTTCACATTTCACTCATGACAAGCAGCTCCACTGTTAACCCGCACTTCAGTTTACCCTTTTCAAATTTTGTCATAGAAAAGAAACCACCATCGCACAAAAGAAATGCTAGCAGTATTTCTTTGAGGTGGCCTTAATATATTCTAGTGAACTGTCAGCTAGAGATCCTGATGCATATTTTGTTATATCTTCAAGTAAAACTAGTCTCTCCCTTTTTCTGACTGACAATAGAATTCTCTAGGCCATATACTTTATCATTTAAAAATATTCAATGTAGCTTTGTATTATATATATTGCCTTGTGCTGTGTTCCAGTAATTTCAACAAGATTATAAGTCTCTAGAGAGCAACAGTACATTCCATATCAATTTTATAACTTTAGTATTGCTTATCTCAGAGCTAAATGCAAAGCACATGTTGAAGAGAAACTTGTTTAAGGAATTAAATTATTAACTACTCTCCAAAGAGAAATATCAAATAATCATAACTGGAAAAGTCATCCAGAATTCTCCACTGAAGAAAACAAGATTGAATTTACTCCTGAAGCTTTCTCTAACTGTAAAGCACATACAAAAGTTATGAGTTTTCATTATTGAAATTTTCGTCACCCCTTGGCTCCTGCCTGGGTATCTGCTCTCCTCTCATACTTTCTGATGGCTATTTCCTGGCTTCCTTGACCAATTCATATCTCTGCTCTCCCCTTATAAATTGGCATTCCCCAAGGTTCTATGCTTGGCCTGTTTCACATCTTCTAAATTATCTCCCTGGAAACATTTCAAATGTCAATTCAAAAGTAGATTAGACTTAAATATACTTCTCCGGATCTAATCTCTTTTCTCAAGCCCAGAGAAAAATGTCCAATTTTCACTTACCCACACTTAAACTTATCATCCCTAAAAACATCAATTCTTTCTTCTGTAACCTGTGTTTTGGAGATATGAAAGAGTATCCACCAGTCATCTTTGTTTTCTTCCTCTCTTTCCCCTCCTACACCCAAAACATTGCTAAGTCTTGATAATTTTATCTTCATATGCCATGTACCCTTCTCTTCCCTTCCATTGCTATTAATGCTGATCTGTTTCAGACCCTCAGTATCTTTGCCTGAACTACTATACTAATTTCCTTTGCCCTTCCCATTTTCTTGCCATCTCAAACTATTTTTCAAATTGCAACTGTGCTGAATTTCTCCCATTTGTCCCTTCAAATCTACTCTCCACCCTTCTCCACACTGATCTGCCCCTCAGAAGCTGTCATATGTGGAATACATCAACAAGAGTTCTTGTGTTCTAGCTTCCCGTTGGTTTTGACCAGTGGGAAATGCAGGTAGGAGTTCCAAGAGTAAGCAGAGTGAATCCAGCTTATTTATTGCCCTGATGTCTTTGATTCTATCAGGTGGCCCTCTTTACACGGCTCTCTCTCCAGATTTTATCAATTAGAGATATGGATGGTAAAACCCTGCCCCCGGCCCCAGTTTCAAGTCGTAGAGGCTGTATTTCTTTTGTTTTCCATACATTCTGCCAACATCTTTTACAAAATTTATTTATTAAACTTTTCTCGAATTACCTGATTTGAATGTGTCATCCATTTCCTAACTGAGCACTAAACCAAAACAAAAAATCATGTCACTTTCCTAACAAAACCTTGAAGTTTTTTCCATTATCTAAGTTCCTAGCTTAGTCGCCTGGCATTCAAAGTCTTACGCAGTCGCCCACCCTTCCTCTCCCATTATAACCACATATAACCACCCTATCAGTGATCTATGCTCAGGCTCACTGTAGTTGACCCAATTCACTAAGAAGCCATATATTTTTATGCACTATGTCCAGAAGTTCCTTCCACTCCTTCTCTTTCTGGTGAAATGCTATTTACTTTTCAATGCCCAGTTAGAAACCCTACCTTTCAATGAAAACTTCTCAGCTGAAATCATCTCGTTTCTTTGTTCTAATTTTTGTGTGCTCATATGAAAATGTTGCATTTTTTATGATGTGTATTAAATGCATCAAAAGAAGAGCTCTCTGTGTAGGCCAAAATTTCTAGGAGGAAATGAGGCCTGAGCTGTGTGCTATACACAACTATTGTTCTTCCACTCATGCAAAAACCAGTATATTCCCAATCAAATAGCAACTTCTATGCTATTGAGAATTATTATTAAATGATGATATTGATAGGAAAATACAGACGGCTAGAGCTAAAATAGAAGGCTTATGTAGTTCTTGGTGAGAGAAAAATAATCTTCAACAAATATAATTCTTAGAATGACATCTTAATTTTGGTGGAGAGAAAGCTGGGGACATAGGCAAGGGTCACAGGTGGAGCCAAGTTGGAATATTCTGTGCTTTGACTCATAACCCTGTGAGTCTGGAAAGGAAGTCAAGAAATTCCCCCAAGAGAACCAAGGGATTTCTTCCTTGCTTATGATGTGCTGAGAATGTTGAATAAATGTTACCCCAATTTTTTCCCATTACTAACATCTAAATTTCTCTGACTCTCTGGGTCCACAGTCAAATTTGAGGCACAGATAACAACAACTGCAAAAGACACTAAGCCTTGAGGACCTAGTTTCTATCTTAGGCTAGAATTAAACTGAGGTCAAGTTGAGCAAGTGGAATAAGGTTCAATATATATTTTTTATTTTTTTACAATCAATACTTATAAGTGCATACATTACTTGGAAGTGAGTGATAAAATTAGAGAGTATCTATTCCACACTGAATGATTAAAGCAAAGACTTGAGGCAATTGCGAGTTCAAAGCTATATATACTGAACTCCAAAAATTATGGAGAGGCAAGGGAACAAATACAGCCCACCAGGCAGGTATTCGGGCTACAGCATACAATACAATTAGGTATTTCAAAACAATAAGAATATTGACAAAACTCTTCACCTTTTGTCAAGCAGTCATATGCCTTTACATACCAAGTAGAAAAAGCATTACTTAAAATCAGTTCTGAGGAATGTAGCACTTGCAGCCACATACATTTGGTGCTTAGTTGGATATCTGGCTTCTCAACCACACCTACATGCAAAGAAAATACTCAACATGAAATGAAGGATAGTGGGACAAAAAATACTAGCAATGTACTCTGAATATCAAAGCTCATCTAGAATTTCCTTTGAATCAGGCCTTTTCTTAAAGTGAGGGACAGGCATCCAAGGCTGTGTGGGAATGATGAGAGCACAAAGCCCCAACCAAGACATGGTGGAAGAAAACACTCATGCCAGAGGGACTGCCCCCATTTTACCAACACGTGTCATTGCCATATCTAATTTTGTGGAATTCTTTCTTGCCTTTCTGTGCATTTCTTTTCCCACAATCTCCACAGTTTCCACAACCCACAGCCCTTCTACACTCCCCTCCCAAGCCACTGCTGGCAGAACACATGATTAACTTGAAACCAAACTCAGACTCTGAAGTTAGAGGTGGCTCCTCACGGAAGTGACCCCATTTGTTTCCATTTTTTGATAAACTTTTTAAACTAGAGGGGAATACTTCTCTTGGAAATAACAAGCAACATAAGACGCCCAGAAACCTAGGTCATTTCTTTGCACTTAGTGGGAGCTCAGTCAATTGTTAATTGGTAGTCATACTTATTTCCATGAGTTGGATTTAAAATCACATTACACAGAAATCCAAATTATATCTCATCCTTGTAAACACATAATTAAAGCTTCAACTTGGAAGAGAAGCTTTATTTTTCTCAGAAAGGAATAAAAGTGTGCTTTAGTTTGAAAGCCAGGTTTATGAACATCTGCTATATTTGTTATCAAATATTTATGTTAAATGCTATTTTTATACCATATTTTATATCCTCACATGATTGATCTAAACAATCCCCTTCTTCTTGGTTTCTGTAGAATATGACTCATGATACAGCTAACAGAGCAAGAATCTCCACATGTTGCGAGTACTCTTACTGCATGTTTAAGTTAAAAGCATATAAAAGCCAGAGACACAAACTGTTTTGTTACTTATTTTTCCAAGAATCTGAAAAAAGTGGCTTTGTTTTATCAGAAAAGAATTCTGTATTCAGTTTTGTGGTTAATTATCTTTGCCTTTGTTTCCTTTAAAATATCATTACTTAGATATTGTGGTTATAAACAAATTAAAGGAAAGTGCCTCTCTTTTTCAAGGTTACTACTAAAATATAAAAAGTATTATAAGATCTTTAGAAGAAAATGTATTTTCTATGAGCAGTAACTTTGTGTTAATTGCCAAAATAAAATTGAATGACCAACCCATAGTATTAAAAGTATATATGAATATTCTACTTTGACTATATTATTATATTTGAAAATTAGAATAGTCAGTTTGAATTTCTTCCACCATTTAACCTTGATTCCTTTGCTTCTGTGGTTCCTTGGTTCCTAAATAAGAAACTCACAAAGTACTCCTGATTTCAAAATGGATCAATTATTACATTATTTTAAGTTCTTTTTCACATTGCTTGAATATAAGAAAGGAAAAAGCTATCACCATCTAAGCTTACCACCACAGCCAGACTATACAACCACTGCATTAAAAATGTCAATTGTATGTTTGGATTGATAGAACTACCAAACATAGCACAACTTTCAGTTAAATTGGACAGAGTTTACTGACATAAGAGTCATAAGACAAAGACAGTATCATCAGGGTACAGGGCAGAGAAACAAGTCATGCTGTCCAAGACAGAGAGAGGTATAAGCTTCTGAACCCCAAAATCCACATTAGGATTATACAGATGGGAATAAAGTGTCTGAAAGAATAAGGTCTTTACCTGCAAGTCCAGCCTCCTGTATGTAAGGCCCAGCTTTATAAACATATATCCTTTTTTTACATATGGTAAAATTATTCAACACATAGGCAACTGTAAATATGTACAAAAGACCACTTCATTTGGCCTTGGTCTTAGTGGACCTCATAAATATCAGAATTTTGCAATAAAGATTGTGCCTGCAGTGTGGTACAACATCCTTAGGCATGAACACAGTTCTCTTTGATGACATTAAACCTCCCCAGTCTGACCCAGACTGGCCCAAGTGTATACTGGAAATCAGTGCTATGGAACAAGGACAAGGGTTAGTTCTCTCTGAGACTCATGCTAACAGGAGAGGAAAATGAGCAAGAAAGACAACAATGCCAAGTTTTCACATTAAGAAGAAAATAAGGCTAGGAAATAAAGAAAACTATCTCCAAATTATTTACTCTGGCCTCATACACTACATACAGGTCCCTCGTTCATTCATCTTAATAAATATTGAACACTTGCTTTGTGCCTGGTACTGTTCCAGAAGCTGAAGAAAGAATGGTGTACAAAAGAAACACTGCTCACATGGAGTTGACATCCTACTAGGGTTATTTTCTGTGTGACACTGAACAATACTGCTTAGAGCTATTTCCGGCTCAGTCTTATGTTTACTCAAAGTTAATGGAATGTGGCGGAAAGAGAAAGACTGCTGGGAAAGCTGTCAAAGTTACAGGGGAGTGAACATATGGGTGATGAGAGAATGTCCTGGTACAAAATCCGGGCCTTTCCCATGGACCTATTTGTTAACTTGTGCTAAATTTCAAAATAGAATTGACCTATGATACATAAAACGTCATGGAGAGGGGATTGGTTATTAGCAAATCACTTAAGATTCAGAAAGTATCATATTTATTTCTGTAGGATGATAGTCATTCTTAAAATTATTATTAATTATGATCTTGAGGAGTCCCTAGAGTCTCTTTTGAGTGGAGTCACAGGTTACAAGTAATGTGCATGAATGAAGCTGGTGGGGAAAGAAGACAACTAGGAGTGAATTGTGGAAGCATACTCCCTCTAAAGCCATTCAAACTAATGTTTTTAAGAATACTATGCAGGCTAAATCTGGCCCAAAGGCTGCCAAATTACAACCTCTGCCATAGTATTACCAAAACTAAGCTCTTTATTATGAAAAGAATAATCATTATTATCATTATTGGTCATAGAAGCATTATTATTACACACCTCTTACTTTTGCCACCTAGAATCTAGTCACTCTTTCTTTTGTAATCATAACCCATTTTTCCTTTGGGGCAACCAATATGTCCCCTATTTTCTGACCATGTGCTTTAAATGGGTTCCCTTCTCCCATGAAGAGATGCAGTATTTGGCCTGGCATAAGCCAATCAAAGCATTATAATTCCCCAGAAAGAGTGATGGGTTTTGTAATAAGCACGTGAATCAATCAGACCTAATGAGCTGCAATAAACTCCTCCTGTTATTTGTGGAAAGTAGATTTTCTTTTCTCACGTTAGAGGTAAAAATGAGATGTTTTGAGGTCTGGAGCATTGTTCTTATCATCATGGGACTATGAGGGTAGAGCTTGTCTGACAGCAAAACCAAGGAAGAGGGCCTTGAACATAGTGAGTGGACATTAAATATTTATTAAGCAAATAACCAAACATCATCAGAGTTTGCAGATCTGGATTTCCGTAGCAACTTAACATCTCTGTGGCACAATTTCCTAAACTCTAAAGCAAAAGGGATGGTCTAGATCAGTAACTCTTACACTATCAACAGAGAAGACTAAATAATTACCCTCAAGGGGTGAGGGAGTGTAACCGGAAACAGTCTCTCAGAACTTTTATTCAGGTTTTATGTTTCATTTTAAACATAGGTACTGTTTTATTTTCATAATGTTTATTTTAATATAAAAATAATCCTCAGGCCAGCCCCAGTAGCCTAGTGGTTAAGTTCAGCATGCTCCACTTTGGTGGCCTGGGTTCGGTTCCCAGGCATGGACCTACACAACTTGTCGGTCAGTGGCCATGCTGTGGTGGCAGCCCACATACAAAATAGAGGAAGATTGGTGACTGATGTTAGCTAAGGGTGAATCTTCCTCAGCAAAAAAGAAAAAAAAATCCTCAAGTAAAAACTGATGTTCCAAGAAGATGGGCATATTTATTCTCCAGCTTCAAGTAATCATTGGAACATCGTCCCTGCCCTAGAGGTATTGAGAAACATAGAACTAGGCTGTTCATAAAGAAACGCCTACCATTAAAAGTCTATTAATTTGCATTTCTGAGCACTTGACTTCAAGACATTCTCTTAAATTACAAGTAAAGGAGTAATATTTTTGAGTTTTCCTATAATCCAGGTGAAGAAAACATTGACTAAGTGTTCCTTAAGAAGTCAGCTAGGCCCCCTTCTTCCCTCCTTCTACTCCATATCACCACCATTCACAAACCCAATCACTTTCCATTCCCTGTTTTTGCCATTAAAATTATGATATGAATTTAAAGATTGCCATTCACCCAGTATAAATAAACAGCCCCGCCTCTCCTCATTCAAGATGCAAAGTCATGTATCAAGTGTTTAACAACAGAATCAACCTCTTAGGCTTTTACAAGTCAACAGACTATCTTGCCCACCTCTTTTCAAGCCAAGAACGTTAAAAAAAAAGAGGGGGGAATGTTAAACAAGTTCTTAACTTCTGAGACCTTTATTTCAGGGTGTCCTGCTCTAAGGATGCAGTGTGAGTCCTGCCAGGCATGGTGCCATCCCAAATCCTGAGGACAGTCTGCTAACTTGAGGTGTAATTGTGGAAACAGCATGTTGTGGAGACATTGAAAATTAATCCTGGATTTTCCAGTGTAATGTACATTTGCTGGAACATTCAACTCTCCCCAGGCAGGAGTCAGAATGTTTATAGCTTTCAGCCTCACTGTTTGTAAATGGAAAGCTGAGCTCAGAATTCATAATCACTGATTAAGCTGCTCTTTTTTAACCCAACACTGGGGGGAAAAAACAGTAGGTTCTCTCATATTGAACCATAAACACATGCCATGTTATGTGTAATAAATTCCCTAACATTGCAATTCTTTTGAAGGGAAGGATGAGAGATGTAATAGCATATTTTGAGCTAAAAGCTAAGAGTCTGTCTAGTTGGCATATCAAGTTAAAAGTGAAAAGAAATCCCTATAAATATTGCACCATATGTACGCCATGATTTTATTTTCAAGTGTTAACATTGTAGAATGCTAAAGCTAGAAGGACCTTAGCAGCCAACTAATCCAATTCCTTCTTTACAAAAGAGAAAACTGAAAGCCAGTGAAGCAAAGTGACTTACTCAGCATCACATAGATAGTGTCAACATAAACAGGCCGAATTCTCCGATTTCTAATAAAGCATTATTTTACTGCATACATTGACTCTGTATGTTAACTACTAATCAGTGCCACATATCATACAGATTGTGACACACTATTTTGAATACATCTGAGTTCTATTTCTCACTGTCTTCACCATTGTAGAGCCAAGTATTTAGCCATTACGTTGATCTGGGACCCTGCTCA
The DNA here is from genome assembly GCA_031878705.1 of Tapirus indicus. Taxonomy (NCBI): domain Eukaryota; kingdom Metazoa; phylum Chordata; class Mammalia; order Perissodactyla; family Tapiridae; genus Tapirus; species Tapirus indicus. The sequence continues at coordinate 64,691,688 of CM062930.1, forward strand.
CTGGAACTACTTTACCCCCCTTCCTCCTGCCCATTAATGAATGCCTTTGACTAAGTCAGAAAGCTCAGAAAATAATTGTTAGTGAGTCTGACTTTGCTGAGTCAAGAATAAAAAGATTAATTACGAGCTAGGAGGAAAAGCAGTGGGTCAGAGTGTAATAACCACATTTTCTAGTTTCTGTATTTGATGCTTTGACACATTGGGGTTGAAAGGGAGCAGAATATGCCACCCCAAAATATGCCTCTTTGGCATAAGGATTATTTTAGGCTGATTATTTTTAAGAAAGAGCAGACACAGGAAAAGGTCTGAAAACCAAGTAGGAGTTACCCTTTTGTAAGAGACGTTTACATTTATACTAGACATCTCCATTTGTCAGGGTATCTCTCTCACTGTACCAGCAAGAGAGGATGGCTAAATCTCTAGAAACTCTTATCAATGGAGAAGCAACTGACTTAAATCTGCATAACAACCATACCCTTGCCTGATAACCTCCCATAACTGCCCCCTCCCCACTCAGACGTCTTTGTCTTTACCTAGAAATGGTATATAAGGTAGTACCTTGGGCCATTTCTGGTGGGGACTGTTTTCCTGGGTATCTCCCATGTACACAGGAAGTATGCCTGTTATTAACTTTTTGTTTGTTTTTCTCCTGTTAATCTGTCTTTTATTGCAGAGGGGTCTCAGCCAAGAATCTAGAAGAGTATAGGGACTGCTTCTCCCAGGGCCAGCCAATTCCTAGAGATAGGAAAGGACTGGCCAGCAAGTGCACCTTTCCTATGCAAACCAACCAATCCAGAGCCCATACCCCAACCATCTCCTTTTTGAGCTCTTGCACTCTGGGCCACCATTCCCCTGCCTTAATCACTCCAGGGCAGGGAAACCAAATAACAAAGGACAGCCCCTACACCCCAGAGCCCACTGAAATTACTCAAACTAGCCAATCCTAAACCTGCTGGCCCTGTCTTGTCCATTACTTCTTGTGGAAAGCATGATAAAGGCTCTTGCCCACATTTTCCCCTTGCTCTCTCTGCCTCCCGCCCAACCGTGGTGTCTCCCCCATGTGGCCCTGCATGGCATCATGTGCTCCCCTACTCCTGGGAACTGAGTAACAAAATATCTTTTCAGTAGAAATCCTCTCTTGATCTGTTGGCCTCACCATATCTGAATACTAATAAAATACATTTTACAACACAGAGATCAAAGGCCAAGAAAACTAAAGGTGCCTAAATCAGAGATGGAGTTGAAGCAAGCAAGAGGAAATAAGAAATAAGTCACAAGTAGGGAGAATGTGACAAAGGTCTGGCTTACGTAGGGCTCCTGCAAACCCAGAATTCTGGCTGTAGTATAACTTTGGTGTCCTCCTGCTAATATGGGAGGGTTGCCTTAAAAATGGCACATTAACAACTTCCTCTTGAACACACTGCTTAATAAATGGCATGTGAGCACTTTAACATTCCTAGACACACTATGTAGCATTTCCATGACCAGTGCCCCAGTTCTAGTCTGTAACAGAATGTTAAAATAGCCTCTTAATCATCTCCTTGCTTTTTCTTTCTCCATTCTTTAATTCATCTATCCCTTTTCTCTAAATCACAGCTTATGTATTCAAAAAAATTCTTCATAGTTCCTCGTTTCTTTCTCAATTAAGGATTGAATCCTCACTGTTACATTCAAAGCTCTCCAAATAGTGTCTCTAGCCTACCCTCCAGTCTTGACTTGCACTGTTCCACTATATTCTCTATGACCTGGCTCAATTAAACTATCCACTGTTACCAGCTTATTTTTCACATGCACTGAACCACTCCATTGCTAGAAGCAACAGCAAACCATAAAATATATTTTACAATATTGGCTTTAGAGATAAGCATATCGGGGTTTGAATTCTTAGCTCCTTCAACTAACTGTCATATGATCTTGGGACTTTAAGTCTCCTTTTTTTCATGGTAAAATAAAATTAATAATATCCATGTTACAGGATCTTTATACAAGTTAAATGAGATAATATGTATAAAGATCTCAGCACAATTTTGGTATGAATTAATACTAGTTAATTGCAGTTATTATATCATTACTAAGCTTAAAATAGCGTTTTTGAGTTTTCAAAGTATGTCACGTACTTGTCATTTGATATTCAAGAAGCTCTGACATATATGATAATTGATGCCATTTTCAAATGAAAAAACTCAGACTCAAGAGTGATAACTTGCTCAAAATCATACAATCAGATAAGAATTACAAAAGTTTCTTGACTGCTTCTTACTTTCACTCTTTTCTTTACACGACAGCTGACCTGATCCCATTTAGTGAAGGGACTATGACTCACCTATCTTTTATTCTCACAGTACTTAAGAATTTTAAAACTAACTTTATTGAGTATTTGTCATGTGTCAGACACTGTTTTAAGAGATTTATATAAGTTATATCATTTAAAATATGACAATACCTCTGCTAGTTATATATTACACCCATTGTCAGGGAAGGAAATAGAGAATCACAGAGATTAACTTGCTCACATCACACAGTGGTAATTGACAACACCATAGCCATCTAAGGCAAAAGCTGATGTGCTTACACACTAGGTTAAGGTGCAACTCAAAATAGGCATGCATTCTTTTCTATTGAATCAAATTTTAATTGGCATCTGGAAAATATATCTTCCTTCTTTTGTTAAAAAGTGCAAAATGATGAGATTTTCTGGAAAATGTGTGTGTGTGAATGTAGTGTCTGAGTGTGCTATGTATTAGTCAATAAGCATTCTAACTTTCTTCCAACAATAATAAAAATCCTCAATTTAAGCTGAGCATATGGCTACTGGGGGAGCAGAGGACAGGTATGAGCCATGGGGGTATGGGGAACAACATTTCCAGCTCCTTTGCAGCTAGCTGTGACCCTGTGGAAAATTCTAATCAATGGGATGTTATGAGAAATGATATAAATAAGTTCCAAGACATTAAAGGCAAGGGCAGGCCAATTATTCTCCCTTTCCTCCACCCTGCTTAAAACATGGAGATAATGGCTAGAGGTACAATTTAGACCAAGAGAATGAAGATCATTCCCTAGGAATGACATTGTGGAAATCTTAAAGTAGCTTGAGTCCCAGACAGCTGCTGATCCACCTCACCAGCTCTGAACTCTCTAAATTCTAACTTCTAAATGAGAAAAAATAAATTTATACTTAAACCACCATTATTTTGGTTCTCTATTACATACAGTCAAATTATCACAACACAATTATTTACTGATGAGTAAGGGAAAGCTAAAGAAGAAAGAGGGAAACAATTGAAATATATATTGAGGAATTTATGTGTTAAGCATCAGGTCATAGAATTATAGAATCTCAAGGTTGGAAGGGATATTAACAGTAATCTAATCTATCCATAGATGTGATCCTAAAATCCACTTTCCAAATTTAGTGAAGTAAAGTCACAGGAAAACTATAAACAAATATACTGAATTAGATGTATCTAAAATAAAGTGTGAAGTTTTGATAGTTGTCAGAGCCATCTCTATGAATTAAGTAGCATTACTTGGGTCAAGGACGTGCAAGGCATTGATGTGAACCTAAAATGTGCTGGCTCTACATGAGATGCAGAAGGGACAAAACTGCAGGAGTCACTGCGGAGGCCCAATGGGGCATGTTAATCAAAAGATTATCAGATGCTCCCATAAATTTACCACTCAGTGCTACATCTGATGAATTTATTTAGTTCATCTAATTCAGAATACTTTGTCTCAAATCTTAGGGACTTGGAGAAGTATTTTCTCCCATGCATCCCTAATTGCACATCTTCAATGACTTGCTTCATGGGAAGCAGGACCAGATCACATGAAACTCATTATGGTTTTTAAAATATGTGTATTATAAGATTTTCATTTGCATGGTCATGCAGACAAGTTGAGAGTGAGGTCATTGTTGTTGTACAAAGTGACATTGTGGTTTAGTCTCATGTTCATGCCATTTGTACAGAAAGAAAATAGAAAATCAAAGATGCTGACATGCTGATAATGCCTTAGGTAGCAGAAAGTTCAATACCATGCTCCTAAGAGGTGTTACACAGCGTTTGCCCAGAGGCCTAAGAAATTGTGATACCTGGGCATTAGGCCGAGAGATTCTAAGAATGGTAAGATAAGTTACTCCCATCTGTTCCTTAAGGGGCAGGGATGGGAAGAAGAGAACAAGCTGCCCTGTGAGCAACCAGCATCTTCCTGCTTGACTCTTGGATCAACCCAGCCCCTCAACCCAGAATCTAGAGACCTGCACCAGCCCTGCAGCACCATAGCTAGGTTTCCCCTGCATCTTCCTGAAAACATCCTCAAAAACTGACTATAAAAGCCAATTTAAAAGATGCTCTAAAATCTACTGAGAATTCAATTCTCTTCATCCAACATAATTGCTTTTCCAAGTATTTGACTTTTTTCTTCTTTTTTTTAAAGACATGATTTGTATGTTCCACTGAAGTGGATATAAGCTGTTACAAAATGTATTTTTGTAAGAAGAAAAAAAGCAGAACTACTTGGAAGGTTTTGTTTGACTTGCATTCTCCACTAGTTATGTGCCCACAGACAATGCTGTTATGACCCATCAAATGTATTTTACTCCTTCAGAAGGGCTAAACTTAGAATAACTTTCAGTAGATATGGCCCAACTTACTAGAAATACAACTATTCAGGTATATATTTCTATATTAATTATATTTGTTACTTGCCATTATTTTTGTATTGTAAGGAAAGTAATATTTACTTATTTAATAAACACTGAATATAATTATTTGGTTGGAGTTAAAGACCAAGTACTTTATGATTTTTCTTCCTGATAATAATATTTGCTTTTTATAAAAAATGTATAAAGAAAAAAATTGTAACTACGTGTGGTGACGGATATTAATTAGACTTGTGGTGATCATTTCACAATACATATAAATATCAAAACATTTTGTTGTGCACCTGAAACTAATATAATGTTATATGTCAATTATATCTCAATTAAAAAAAGTTTTAAAAATGTGTAAAACACAAGTGTAAAGAAGAAATAAAACTCACTATAATTTCATCATAGAAATTTTAACAAAAAGCATATTCTGGTACATTTTATAAAATTTTAATATATCCCATTTTATATTAGTTAATTTATTAATTCATTTAAAATTATAAATTTATTAATCAAATTATTAATATTATATATATTTTATTTAATTTCATATATCCCATTTTATATATTAAATTGTATCACAAGCATTTTTCCATGTTTTAGGATATTTTCTGTTTTCCTTGATGTTTTCTTTGCATTCTGTTTTGTTACATGGACTATATTTTATTTGGTTTTAACAAGATTCTTGGAAAACATCTTCTGGCAGTAGTGGTTAATTTAAAGATTCTTCTAAAATTATTTCATTGTAATGTTGCTCTATCAAAATAAAAAATAAATGGACATCATTTAAGTTGTCCCCTTACATGACAAAAGAAATTAGAAAATTTAGGCTCCCTCTGTCCCTTCCTATTGTGATGGTCTCATTAAGTGTCAACTTGGCAAGACTGAACTATAATTTCTGGAATTCCCTCTGCCATATGTTTCTGGCTAAAGTAGGCCAAAGGATTCTTGTGTGAGATATGGTGGGCAGAATTGAAGCAGCAGCCATTGTGTAGTTCACAAACATTGTCATTCACTAGCTAATTCACCTCACTGATGTGAGGCAGTGGCTGAGTCTAGATCCTCCTTCAGCTTCTCCAACTTTTAGGCCAGGTGTGTGTATTTAGCTCTGTGATGAAGAGCCCTGGCTTCTGCAGGACACCCATATCATTAAGTTCAGAGGCATAAAAACTAACAAATTTCAGTCCATCCTCATGGCTCCAACTCATGCTTGTGGATTCCAGGTTGGTTTTTTTTTTTTTGTGAGGAAGACCAGCCCTGAGCCAACATCCATTGCCAATCCTCCTCTTTTTGCTGAGCAAGACTGGACCTGGGCTAACATCCGTGCCCATCTTCCTCCTCTTTATATGGGACACCACCCCGGCATGGCTGACAGGCAGTGCGTCCGTGGGCGCCCGGGATCCGAACCCGCAAACCCCAGGCTGCCAAGCATGAACTAAACTGCTGCGCCACTGGGCTGGCCCCAGGTTGTTCTTTTTTTAAAAACAGCTTCATTGAAATATAAGTTACATTCTACAAAATTCACTCAACATGAATGTACAATTCATTGCTTTTTAGTAAATTTACAGAATTGTGCATCCATCAGCATAATCCAACCACCATAATTCAATATTTCTATCACTCCCCAAAATTTCCTCGAGCATATTTGCAGCCAATCCCAGTTCCCACCACCAGCCCCAGGCTACCACTTATCTGTTTTCTCTCTCTCTAAATGTCCCTTTCCTAATCATTTGCAGCTGACATCTTTCACGTAGCATAGTGGTTTTGAGGTTCATCCACGTTGTAATACGTATCAGTATTTTGTTCTTTTTTATTGTATGGAGATACTACATTTTGTTTATACATTCACGAGTTGATGGACATTTGAAATGTTTCCAATATTTGTCTGTTTTGAATAATGCTGTTATAAACATTTCTGTTCAAGCCTTTGCAGGAACATATGTCTTCATTAGATTCATAGGAATGGATGCTGAATTCTATGGTAGTTTATATATAACTACTTATGAAACTGCCAAACTGTTTTCCGAAATGGCTGTACCATCTCACATTCTCACCAACAAAGTGTGAAGGTTACTGTTTCTCCACATCTAGCCAATACTTGTTACCAACTGTCTTTTTTATTATAGTCATCCTAGTGGGTGTGTATTGGTATCTTGTGGTTTCGATTATTATTTCTCTAATGACTTATGAGCACTGAGCACCTCTTCTTGTTTTTGTTAGCCATTTGTGTGTCTTCTTTGATGAAATGTCTATTCAAGTCTATTGCTCATTTTTTAAATTGGGTTGTTTGTCTTATTATGGTTGAGTTGTAAGAGTTCTTTATATATTTCAGATGCAAGTCCTTTATCAGATACATGATTTGCAAATATTTTCTCCAGTCTGTAGCTGAAGAGTTTTTGGAAGCATAAAAGTTTTTAATTTTTATGGTATACAACTTATCATTTCTTCTTTTTTGGTCTGTGCTTTTGGTGTCATTTCTGAGAACTTTCTGCATAATCTAAGGTCATAAAGATTTTTCTCCTATGTATTCATCCAGAAGTTTTAGCTCTATGGTCCATTATGGTTATTTTTTGTTTATGGTGTGAGGTAAGAATCTTAAGTTCTTTTTTTTTGCAAATAGATATCCAATTGTCACAGAAACACTTGCAAATTCTATTTTTCCCCCACTGAATTTCCTTGGCATCTCTGTTTTAGCCTGTTCTGGCTCTCTCTCACGTTACATGAATCTTTGTTTCCGGAATGCCTTCCCTATGGGTATCAAGCTCTAGCATCAGACAAGAAGACAACAGTGTTGCAGAGACTGTTTAAGCAGCTCCCCAAATTGCATAAGGTTAAAATCCTTACCTACCTTAAGATAGGTAAATGATGGATAGATGATTGATAGATAGATAGATAGATAGGTAGATAGATAGATAGATAGACAGTCTCTTACTGGCTCTGCTTCTTTGATTTAACCCTGACTAATAAAATAATCTTATTGTGCAATGCTTATTAATGTTATCTGGAATTTTCAACTGAAAATTTTTGTGTTAAATGTTATTCAGCCATCAAAGATTTGCTTTTTGTATTCAGAGTTGCAAATATTCTTTAACTACTAATTAAGCATAACTCTATATTCAATGGGTTTCAATGTTTACATCTAAGTCCTTTAATTCTGCAAACCCCAAATTCTTGAGATGTTGAATTTACTCATTTTTTAGTATATATGGGTAATAAGTTGTTTTATGCCACCCATGTCTGAGGATGTTATTCTGTTGAATGTATGTATAAATAAAAATTTAGTTGTATATTCAATCCTTGACTTAAGGAATGTTTTTGCTTCCATGGAAAAACTTAAGCAGAGATATATGTTTATTTCCTCCTTTTGTCAATATATTACTGACTCTCCTCTTTCATGACCTGAGTCTAGATGATATGAGAAAAGTTTATAACTTGACATCAACATCACTTTAATCCTAAAGTAATTCTTCTTAAAATTCCTCCTTTTAATGTCAAAGTGTCAGGGTGAATCCAGACCTAGTCAACATTATCTGTGAGTTTTATGGAAAGAATAGTTAAAACACGTGGCACAAATCATGGGAAATAGTTCATGAGTTTATCTCTGTGTAATAAACAGTAAACTGTCTACAGTCTGTCTGAATTTTTATTTGTAAACTAAATATGGGAATAACTCCAAAAAACAAGATGTATTTTGGTCACTATTGGAAATGTCTGTATCTAAATTCCTGCTCTAGTTTAAAAACATAATTAGTTATTGGGTCACAATTTAATAAATGAATTTGCCTGCTTATCACCTGATGTTTCCTTTCCTACATAATCCCCTCCAATTCATTCTATATAGATAAAATTAGTTCTTTTATTAAAATTTTATTATGACATAAGAAATAACTAAATGAATACTTGTGAACCCATTACCCAACTTAAGATCTGGGACATTGTATCTACCGTGTGCTCATCCCTATTTCTTTCCTCTCCCACCCTCCCCTTCCTATTCTGAATTTTGTGTTTGACATTCCATTTTTTTCTTTCTTTTGTTAGCTTTACTGAGTAATTTTCATATACAATAAAATTTATCAGTTTTATTCAATGAGTTTTGACAAATGTTTAATCAACACCACAGTCATGAAAAAGACTCCCATCACCCTGAGATGGTCCCTCTATCCCTTAGCAGTCTGTCTCCTCCCCTGACCCTCTGGAACCTGGCAACCACTGACCTGTCTTCTGCTCCTGTTTTGCCTTTTCTAGAACTTCATATAAATGGAATTTACACAGTATATAGCCTTTTGTGTCTGATTTATTTCACTTAGCATAATGATCTTAAGATTCACCCATGTTTTTGTGTGTATTAGTAGTACCTTTTTATGCTGAGTAGTGGTCCATTGTATGGATATACTACAATTTGTTTACTCATTTATCAGTTGATGGAGATTTGGGTTGTTTCCATTGGGGGCTATTATGAATAAGCTGCTCTGAGCATTGAATACAAGTCCATTTCTCTTACATAAGTATCTAGAAGTAGAATTGCTGAGCAATAGAATAAATGTATGTTTAGCTTTATAAGAAACTACCAAACTATTTCCCAAAGTGGCTGTGTCATTTTATTTAGCACGTTTTAAAAAATATAACTTCATCACATGTATATGTATCCCTAGCCAATATTTTTAATTTTGCTTGTTTTGGAGTTTTATAAAATAGTATCATAAAGTATACAGTCTTTCTGACTTGTTTCTCTTCACTTAATATTAGAATTTTAAAGATCACCATTTTGCTACCTGTAGTATTAGTTTTATTATTTTCACTGCTGTATAATATTTGATTGTGTAAATATACCATGATTTGTTTTTCCATTCTATGTGTGTCTATTTAACTGAACTTTTACAATTGTATTTTCAATTCTTCTACATCTTTGTGAAAATTTTTGTCTACATTGCCTATCAACCTTGAGAAGAGTATGTTGAAATCACTCACTATGGTAGTAGATTTTTACTTTTTCCAGATATTTCTGTTAACTTTTATTTACACATTTTGAAGACATTTTCTTGAGAACACTTGATTAGAATTGTTGTGTTTCCGATAAGCAAAATGTTTGTCATTAGGTAGTGCCTCTCTGTGTATCTTATCAGGCTTTTTAAGCTTAAAGTCTACTTTTTTTTTACATAAATATAATTATTCCAGCTTTCTTTTACTTAGTATTTCCTTGAAAATCTTTTTAAAATTTTTATACCCAACTTTTCAATTTATTTTTGTTTTAGGTGTGTGACAGAAATTTGCACTTTATCTGATCTTTTTTTGTCTTTAAACTGCTGAATTTAGCCCATTTATGTATATTGTGACTAAGTTTTACCATCTTCTGGCTTGCTTTCTATTGTTACCACTGTTTCTCTCCCTTTTTCTCCTTTCTTTACTATTTTAGGGTTAACTGAGTTTTATCTTTTTATTCCATTTCTTTTCCTTCTGGTAGATATACAATTCATTCTTTCTCTATTTTCCTTTTTTTTTTTAAGTGGTCACCCCTGGACTTTTACCATGCATATTTATTATTGAATGCATTCTGAAGTTAATATTTTAATCCCACTCATGAACAACATAAGCACCTTAGACTATGTTAACTCATTAGAGGAGGGATTGATGAGGCTTAAACATGGACAAAAACAGTAAAGTCCTGAAACACATAGCATAATAAATAAATAATTAATAATAAATAAATAAAGTCCTTCAAGGCATGGCATAATATCTCATTTTCTGTAAAATATTATAGCAATATCTCATTTTCTGTGAAATATTATATCAATTTCTTCAAAAGTTGACCATTCCCTTGCCCCCATCCTACTCAGCACGTATAATTGTTTCTTTCTGAGTCACACTGAAGTATGACTTCCTTGAGGATAAGGATTATATCACCTTTATTTTTTTTTTAAGTAGTACCTGACATAGGATTTAGCTTATGGTAGCATACATTTAGTCTAGTGAATGAATTTAAAAAATGAACAATTTTATGTTCCTATGCATTCACGACTTTTTATTTTCTCATATTTCATGGAGATAAGCAGCTTTATCAAAAACTTTACTCAGCATGACCATTGATAAGAGAGAAAGTCTTAATAAGCTCCAAATCACAGTTCATATATTTTCTATGTATGTGTTTTTACTTTTGACATTAACTAGTATTCTGGTCTTTGCCCCTAATTAATTCATCCAAACAGCCTGAGTACAATGACCTTGTCTGAAAGAAACAGGATTAGGTCTTTTAAGAATTATTCTATCAAAGTACATCTGTCTCATAAAGAGTTCCATGTGTTCAGGAAGCAAAGGAAGGGAAGATGACCTAAGTCTGGCTAGGCTAAACGAGCTGTGGTTATTCTTATGTTTATTCACATTATTTTGAAAGAAAAATGAGAAATATTATATGGTGTCTTAAAACATCTCCTGCGTTATTTTCTCAAATTTTAATTTAACTTTTGTATTGTCATGCATGCTGCTTTCATGTTCAAAGTTTTTCGAAGCTCCCTCGGGGCAGGAATCATGGGCTGTGGAGATCTGCGCCCTCCCAGGCAGCCAGCATAGCATTTGGTGGTCACTCAGTAAATTTGTGATCACCGTGTCTAGGAGCAAATGAATACATCAGTCAGTGAATGAATGCAGATACAGGAGAATAACTAAATGCAATGACCTGTCATTTTTTACCTAGCCTTTCTTGCAATTTCCTCACTTATTTAGTTTTAAAAATATTATTATTTACATTTATTTAAAATTAAATATATTATTTTGTTTAAAAAGGAAAATGTTCCTTTTGTTTGCTTGACTGTGTTCTATGTGTGTGTTTGTAGCCAAAACTGAAACTGGCCCATGGGGAAGTCTATGAGAGCATAAGTAAATAAATATTCTTTTTTAGCTACTAGAAATAGAATGGAGAAAAGGGGTAACTAGACCCACAGAATTAAAGAGGACCTCTGAAGCTCATCTAATCTGTGCACTCAGATCCAGGCAAAATCACACATCAATCATTTCAGATGATGGAGTACATTTTGCTTTTAAATAAATCCAGCAAGAGGCTTCACAAGCATCCTTCCTAACAAATTCTAGTTTTAAAAAGTCACCAGAAATGACTTCCCAATATTAAATCAAATTTCCTCATTATGATAAAAGCTAAAAGTGACTGACACTGTCATAAGTGCCTCAGGTGGATTGTTTTATTTAATCCTCATGATCCTGTGACCTAAGAAGAAAAGAGGAAACTAAGGTTTATAGGGGTTAAGGAATGGGCAGAACCAGGACTTGACCCTAGGAAATCTGACTTCAGGGTTCACTCACACAATTATTATACTCTCTGCTTTCTTGTGCTGTAATAGAAACAATTTTCTTCATAGCCAATTCATAGTACAATTAATTAACAACAGATCTCCACTCATAGGAGCTCTCAATTTAATAGGTATTCATATATTTTAAGATTTTTTTTGAGAGTTAATTCCTATTTTAAGAAGGAGTAAAATAGGGATAAATTGTAGATCTTCCTTCTTCCTCTCTCCAACACCCACGCAAAACATTCCACAACACACCCCACCCCCTCCACACACACATACCACTTTTTAATCTGTACCTTGTCTATTTACTATCACTTTTAGGCCAGTTCTTCATATGTTCTTCAGCCACAGCAAATGGGAAGATAAAGATGCCACTAGTATCTGAAATTTCATGTTTCCAGAACCATCCAAGAAGTAGATGAAATAGGAAGTAAGATAGTCTAGTGACTAAAAATTTAGGCTCCAGAGTCAGAGTGTCTGGCCTCTAATTACGATTTGTGAGACATCAGGCAAGTTTTTATTAACCTCATCTGTAAAACGGGGTAATAAAACAATTTCCAATTGTTATGAGGACCTAATTACATAGTCTCTATAAAGCTTTTCACATCATTCATGGTCCATAGTAATTGGTCAACTAATGTTAGATACTAATATTAATTCTAGTCTGGAAAAATATCTAGTCACAAATTATGCCATAAATATGTTGTTGTTGGTGGTGGTTTTTAGCAGATTCTATGGAAACTACATAGAAAACCATCTATTGTTTAAATGTTAACACTTTCAATATTTAGGGGGCTCCTTTGCAATTATCTCACTGGTAAACAGTCATAGCTAGAAATAAATGCCACATGTATTCCTAGGTGTTATAAGAGCCATATTAAGTTTCTGCTATGGTAGATGTAGGCATCCGAGATTATTTAGATGTAAAATTTTTGCCTTTTCTTCAACCACTTACGAAACTGTAACACAACTATTGGAGAAAGCACTATGTGGTTGCAGGCATTTTTCCAGCCCACCTTCATGAAAAGATGGGATAGTTCTCTATAAAGATAAGACAACAGGTCTGGAATTTCCACATCAAAATATTCTCTCTGCCATCTACACAACCAACATGAATCTCTAGTTTACCTGCTCTAGCTTCTTATCAGCAAATTCCATCTCAAATTACCTCATTCTGCTTCTGATAAATGCCTGACCCAGATATCTGATGATTGTAGTGGCTATGTATGCCTCTGACGTCTCCAAGCTTGATTCCTACATTAAACCAGATATTCATAAAACCACGAAATTGGAACATGCTATGCTTGACCTCATATTATGCCCGCAGCTTTCACATAAGCTGTTTCCAATTGAAAAATATTATCAAGTATATTGCTCATTTTGTCCTTTATAAAAACATCCACATAAAAAATTTCTCTCAAATCTCAGGGCCAGATTAAAAATATAAATATACTTGACAAATTTCTAAGCTTCCCATTTTTGGATAATGACAGCTTTATAATATGCTAGCTACTAGGATGAAGCTTTGAATTAAATTTGAGTTCAAATATATAGCTTTCCATCACCATTTTTTCTTTATTTTAAATATATATTTGTCAGATTTTTTAAATCTGATTTTTGTACTACCCAGTTCAAAAATGGTTCCTCCTGTCTATGTCTGTTGAGGCAGTAAGTTGACCACTGTCTGCTCGTGATCTTGGGTCTCATGCAGCCATTTAGGATCTCCAGATCATCTTACCTGTACCCATGTCCAGCTTTGCTCAGCATCTTATATAACTACTCTGTAGCAAGCCCTGCTAAATCACTAAGACAAAAGATTTACTCCATGATCTAGTTTCCAACCCTGATCACTGGTCTTTTTCTGACTGATCCTCTTTGCCTGGAGGTTATTACTCTATTTTTTTTTCCTTTTTGCATCAAAAATCCTTGAGGAATTGTCTCTATTCAGTGCCACCAATTCCTCAAATCCATTTTCTCTTAAACTCATTCATACCCACTGCTCCACTGTGACTGCTCTTTTCAAGGTTTCCAATGACTTCCCAGTTATTAAATATAAAAGTTGTTTCTCAAGTTTCATCTTTCCTCAGTAGCATTTGACACAGGTGCTCACCCCATCTTCCTAAGTACACTTTCTTCACTTGCCTCTCGGGGATACCTCACCTACCTCACCCGTTGCTCCTCCTATCTTCTTGGTGAGCTCCTCTTCTTCCACTACTTATGGCAGTCTCCCAGGGCTTTGTTCTTGGACCCCTTCTCCATCTTCACTCCCTCCTTTGGTGGTCTCATCCAGGATCAAGACTTTAAATGCCACCTGTATTCCAATGACTGCCTCCTTGATGGAGCTGTTGGACATAAACTACTCCACTCATCTCAACTGAAGGCAATTCTATACTTAAATTTCCTTAGTCCTGAAACTCTTAGAGTCATTCTTGTACCCTCTCTCTCTCACACACATAATACCCAATCTCTCAGAAAATACTACTGGCTCTAACTTCAAAATTCATCCAGATGCCACCACCTCTCACATCTCCATAGATTGCACCTGGATTTAGGCCACCACCACACTTGGATTACCACAGTAGTTCCTAACTGATCTCCTGCTTCTATCCTTTTCCTCCTTTAGTCTACTCTCACCAAAGCAACCAGATGAATTCTTTTCAAACATTAAGTAAGATGATATCACAGTTCTCAAATGTCTCCAGAGGCTTCCAATTTCACTAGAAAAATAGCCAAATTCCTTACAATGGTGTACTGTTACCCCTCTTATCTCATCGCCTTGCCCACTTCACATTGGCTTCTTTGCCATTTCTACAGTACATCAGGCATGTGCCACCTCAGGTCCTTTGCACAGACACTTTTCATTTGATTGGAATGATTTAATCTCTTATTTCTTTCAAGTCCTTGCTGAATCCCTCCTTTGCAATGAAAGTTACTCTGATGACCCAATTTAAGATTACAATTTGCTCTCCACACTCCTACCTTCTCTCCATTTTCCTTTCTGCTTTCTCTGCTTTAATATTCAATTTTTTCCATATAATTTAACACTTTCTAACATACTATCTAATTTATTATTATGTTTATTGTCTATTGGCACATACTAGGGACTCAATAAATATTTGTTCAATGAATGTGGCAAGAATATCTATATTGATCAGCATTTTTAAATACAACAGAATCCACTCTAGCTAATCTGAGGAAAATTATTAGATAGTTCCCTTTATCTTTGATATAACTGACATAAAAAAATAGAGAATGACTTTTCCATAATTCCCAGAACCACATGGTAAAATTTTCCAGCTAAAAGAGCAGCCACTGCCATTACCCTTCCCCACGATCAGAAAGCAACCAAAGAAGGAAACTGTTGCCACTATTTGAGCCCAAGAAGAACCAAATGCTCTTGCCACCATTCTTGCCAGAATATCTCCTCTCTTCACTCATGACTACCACCATGGAAATGCCCACTTGGTCAAAACCTAGGTCACAAGCACAACCATAGCTGAAGGGCCATCTGATGAATGTAGCTTTGTATCTTTCCAGTCTTTTACCTTTGATCTTTCCAGGGTGACATGCTCCAAGGGAGTGGGAGTGGGTGTGTAATAAGCCAATTACGTTATGTATCACAACCCACCCTTATGGCTATTCAACATCAATAGAGTCACTAATACCCACACTTAAACTTCCAAACAATAGCAATGTTCTTGTCTAACCATAATGCAACTTCCCTCACATAAATGAAAATGAACAGACCTTCTCCTCAAAGTAGGAGATCCAAAATTTCATCAAACATTGCAACCATGTCTGGATGATCAGCTGTCCTCAAACTTAGTTGCATTCCTCTCTCAGTATCCGGTATCTATATTTCCTATAATTATTAAGATCATCACCACCACTATATTATGTAGTGGTGTAAACAGAGAGAAAGGAGGGAAATTTTTAACATGTATAACTATATATGTGACAGACTAAGAAGGAAAAAAAATCTTAATCTTCAGTATTACAATTGGTCACAAGAGCATATAATTTATAACTTTCTTCCTCTACTACACACAGGACATATTCCCTTTGTTCCCAGGCAGCACTAGGAAGGACCCCCAAAGGATACATATAATATATGTATGTATTATAAAGCAAATATATATATAATATCAACTCTTTTTTATTATATTGGTTGTAAATATTTTTGTTTTTTTCCCTCTTTTGACTTTTTACTTCTAATATTTAAATTATTTATATGATAATATCTGGTATTCTCCCTTTGGTTTCTTTTATACATTATTTTATACAACTTTTTATGTCCAGCATTTTTTTAATGTGGTTTTTCTTAATGATATCATTTTTAAATGTTCTCTTCTATCTGGAATGTATTTTGGGATCTGATCATGCTCTAACCTTATATATTTTATTTCTATTCCAATGCTTCTACTATATCTATTGGGTCAATATCATTGCTTTTATAGGTTTAGATTTTTATTTATTCATTCATTCATTCAATAAAAAAATATTATACAAGTTAGTTACAGTGTTAGGTGATAAGGATAATGAAAAGATATCATTATCATCATATTCTAGTGATGGAAATAGTTAATAAATAAGCAAGTAAAATAATTTCAGAAGGTAGAGCAGTACATCAGAGGAAATACAGTGATCTAAAAAAAAAAAAGAAGATAATACAGAGAATACTCTTTTAATAGCAAATTCAGAGGAGATTTCTTTGAGAAGGGGACATGTAAGCTGAGGACCAAAGGATGGGAAAACATCCTTGATGAAGGAGCCAGGCAGAGAACAGCCTGTTCTGAATGTTCTGGGAGAGAAAAACTGGGCATTATTTCAGGGTGATGAGAGCACCACGAGGGAGGCAGGGAGTAGCTAGAGGTTCGGCTGGAAGGATAGACAGTGTTGGAATATGTAGGGCCTTGTAGGTCACAGAAACTTTGGATCTAATTCTAACTGCAATAAAAAGGCTTGGAAAGGTGTCCTTTTGGCTACTATTCAGAGAATTGATTATAAAAGGGCAAAGTTGGAAGTCAGGAGTCTGGTTAGGAAGTGTGGCAGTTATTAATGCTGTCTGCTACATACATGGGATGATTAGGCTTCCTGGTCCTCTTATGTTTTGGAGAGATCATGTAACTAATTCTAGTCACCGAGTCATAAAAAGAAATAACCATTATAAATTCCAGACTGAAGCACTTAATTGCCAATGTGAGATGATCCAGGGTTCTCTCTCATTCCCTCTACATAATTGGCAATGTCAGATATAATGCCTGATCCATTTGTCTGGGACCTAGAGTCCAGAGATATGCAGCAGAACCTCAGCCTATTCATGATGGACAAAAAGCATGTCCTCAATAAATCTTTATTGTTACAGACCACTGAGCTTTTGGAACCATTATTTTTTCCCAGCTTTATTGAGGTATAATTGACAAATAAAATTGTAAGATATTTAAAGTGTACAACATGATGATTTGATATACATATATAGTACAGGATTCTTGGGGCCATTAGTAGAGCATAACCTAGCCCATCCTGGCTGAATACAGGAGGCTATTTCAATAGTCTAGTTAGAGATGGTTGTGCTTGAGCAAGATAATAGCAGTGAAGTAGAGAAGTTGACAGATTCAATTGTAAGTTTATGGCTGACAGGTCGTGTTTAGCATTTAAATGTATCGAGTGAGAAAGGGAGGTGTCAAAGAAAAATTCCATTTCTGGCTTTAGTAAATGGTACCATTTACTGAGATAGGAAAGAGTAGATTCAGATCAGGTATGATAGAGGGAAAGAAAGTCAAAAATTCTCTTTTGGAGAAGTTAAGTTTGAAACTCCCACATGGAACTGTCAGACAAGCAGCTGAATATGTGAATTTGGACCTGAGATCAGAAATGATAGTGGAATTTACAAAATTTTGGAGATGTTTGAATATACATGATAGTCAAAGCTATGGAAGTGAATGGGGTCACCCAGACAGAGGTAAGGAAGACACCCTGGAGCCAAGTCCTTAGGAACTCTAGCACTTAACAATTGGTAGAAGAGGAGATGCTGGCAAAGAAGGTTATGAAGGAGACACTAGTGATTAGAAAATAAATACCAGGAAATTTGGAGTCCCTGAAGGTAAGAAAAGAGATTTTCAAAAAGGGCACAACCAATTGTGTTGAATGATCTTGAGAAGTCAAGTAAGATAAGGACTGAAGAGTGCTCATTGGGCAAGTCACTGTTAACCTCGACAAAAGCACTTTTGATGGTATAATGGGCATGAAGCCCATATTCGAATGGGTGAAGAGTGAATGGATGACTAGGAGGTAGAGTCAAGAGGAGTGGAGAAACATAAAGGTGGCAGATAGAGGGCTAGTTCCTGGAGGAATCTGTGAGGAAAGAAAAGAGTTTTATTGTGGCTGCCATTATAGTTTTAATGGGAAATAAAAAAGTTTATTGGTTTTAAAAAAAGTATATTAGTATGATGATGGAAATGATCCAATTGAGACTGATATTTTGATATCTAGTAATAAAAGTATTCCTGGAGTGATGTCAGCATCAAGGCAGAGGGAGTTGTTCCCTTTGTCTCTCCCCCCAAGTTACAACTAAAGAAACACCCATTAACTAACAGAGAACTCCCTACATAGCACAACAGGATGCCTGAGAGATCCACACAGCCATACATCTGAAGGGGAGTGGACTGGACCACTGGGAACTATTGGAACTAGGGGAATGTCTCCATCCCCTCCCCAGCAGCAGTGATCCAGGTCATGGATCCTCATGCAGTGGCCAGTGCAACTGTGAGTGGAGGTGGGGGCAGCCCAGCCACATGCAAATGCAGCAGACTGGTGGTAGCCTGGCCTGCAGGAGTACCTACCCACATGAGTGGAACTTGCTGAGAGGTAGCAGCCCAGCCCATGCAAAGGCACCCCGCCGATGGGCTGCAGCCCAGTCCATGTGCATGCAGAGAGGCCCAATTGGCAGAACTATGAGCAGATGGGGCAGGAACAGAATAAACAACCCCTGCCTTGCCACCCCCCAGTGGTGGCAAGTTGAATCTGTGACAAGAAGCAACAAGAACCACAGCAGAATCACTGATCCACCCCCCACAGGCAGCAACCCTGACACCAGCTCCACCAGCAGCAGAGGCTGTATACAAGTCCCCAGGCCCCCACCAGCAACAGTGACACCCATAAACCCAGCACTCCTGGTAGCGGTGCAATGAGCACCCCAAGACAACCCAGGAACATCAGCACAGGTGGTGCATGGGACAGCATCATCCAAGCCCACAAAAAGCAAGTGAGGAACATGAGACCCAGGTGACCAGAACCAAAGTAACCAAAGCTCTTACAAATGTGCTGGCAGAGGGTCAATTCATTAAACAGCATGAAGAACTACAGTAACACTGCAGAACAAAAGGAAAAATGACAAATCTCCAGAAACCAAGACTGAAGTCACAAAAGATTACAATATAACTGACAGAGAATTCAAAATAGCTGTCATAAAGAAACTCAATGAGTTACAAGAAAACTCAGACAGTTCAATGAGCTCAGGAATAAACTTAATGAGCAGAAGGAATACTTCACCAAAGAGATTGAAGCTCTAAAAAGAAAACCAAACAGAAATTCTGGATATGAACACAATTAATGAGATTTAAAAAATAATGTAGAAAGCATAAAAAAAAGACCAGACCTTATGGAGGAGAGAATTAGTGACCTCGAAGACAGAAATCTAGAAATGCTTCAGGTGGAGGAGGAGAGAGAACTAAGATTTTTAAAAAATGAAGAAATTCTTTCAGAAATATCTGACTCAATTAGGAAAAGTAACATTATAACGAGGATTATAGGTATTCCAGAGGGAGGAAGGAGCAGAGAGCTTGTTCAAAAAAATAATAGCTGAGAACTTCCCAAACCTGGGGAAGGAACTGGACACACAAGAACATGAAGCTAACAAAACTACTAATTACATCAATGCAAAAGGCCTTCTCCAAGGCATATAATAGCAAAATGGTCTAAAGTCAATGACAAAGAAAAAATATTATGGGCAGCAAGAGAGAAGAAAATAATCTACAAAGGAACCCCCATTAGGTTTTCAGCAAATTTCTCAACAGAAACCTTACAGGCTAGGAAAGAATGAAATGATATATTCAAAATATTGAAAGACAAAAACTATCAGACAAGACTACTCTATCCAGCAAAATTACCCTTCAGATATGACACAGAAATAAAAGCTTTCCCAGATAAACAAAAGCTGAGGGAGTTCATTGCCACTAGATCTGCCTTACAAGAAATGATGAAGGGAGCCCTCCTACTTGAAACAAAAAGGCAAAGGTTTACAAAGCTTTGAGCAAGGAGATGGACAGACAAAAATCAGAAAATTGCAGCTTTCTATCAGAACAGGTTAGCAAACATTTAATTGTAACATAAAGGATAAAAGGAAAGAAAGCATTAAAAATAACTATAAATACTTCAAATCAATCACAAACTCACAACACAAAAAAGAATAATTTGTGACAACAAAGATGTAGAAAGGGAAGACGAAAGGGATGTAACCTGCTTAGGCTAATGGAGAGAAGAGGCTATCAGAAAATGAACTATCTCATCTATGAAATCTTTTATGCAAACCTCATGGTACCCACTAAACAAAAAATCAAAGCAGAGTCACAAATCATAAATAAACAGAAAACCACCAAACTAAAATGGCAGTCAGAAGTACAAGGGAAAAGAAACAATGGAAATATAGAACAACTGGCAAATAAATATAAAATGGCACTATTAAGCCCTCATAAATCAATAATCACTCTAAATGTAAATGATTCACCACTCAAAAGACACAGAATGGCTGGATGGATTAAAAACAAGACCCAACAATATTCTACCTTCAGGAAACACATCTCAGCTCTAAAGACAAACATAGGCTTAGAGTGGAGGGATGGAAGATGATACTCCAAGCAAATGACAGCAAAAGAAAGTGGGTGCAGCCATACTTATATTATACAAAGTAGTCTTCAAGATAAAAAAGATAATAAGAGACAAAGATGGGCATTATATAATAATAAAAGGGATATTCCGCCAATAAGATATAATATTTATTAATATACAAGCACCTAACACAGGAGCACCAAAGTATGTAAAGCAACTATTAACAGACCTAAAGGGAAAAAATGACAGCAACACAATAATAGTAGAGGACCTCAACACCCCACTTACATCAATGGATAGATCATCCACACACAAAGTCAACAAGGAAATAGCGGCCTTAAATGAAACACTGTACCAGAGGGACTTAATATATATAGAGAGAGAGAACATTCCATCCAAAAACTGAAAAATATACCTTCTTCTCAAGGGTACATGGGACATTCTCAAAGATAGACTATATGTTGGGAAACAAAGCAAGCCTCAATAAATTTAAGAAGATTGAAATCATATCATGCATCTTTTCTGACCACAATGCTAGAAATCAACTACAAGAGAAAAGCTAGGAAAGTCACAAATATGTGGAAACTAAACAACATGCTACAGAACAACCACTGGATAAATAAAAAAATCAAAGGAGATATTAGATAATACCTAGAGACAAAAGAAAATGTAAACACAACATATCAACTCTTATGGGATGCAGCAAATGCAACCAAGAAGGAAATTTACAAGTATATCTCAAAAAACAAGAAAAATATCAAATAAACAAGCTTACCCTATATCTAAAAGAACTAGAAAAAAAAGAACAAAGGAAGCCCAAAATCAGTAGAAGGAAGGAAATAATAAAAATCAGAGCAGAAATAAAAGAAATAGAGACTAAAAAAGCAATAGAAAGGATCAATGAAACTAAAAGCTGGTTCTTCAAGAAGAGAAACAAAAAGTTGACAAGCCCTTATCAAGACTCATAAGAAAAAAAGAGAGAGGTTCAAAGAAATAAAGAAATTAAAGAGAGAAATTACAATGGATGCCACAGAAATACAAAGGATTATAAGAGAATACTATGAAAAGCTATATGCCAACAAACTGGATAGCCTAGAAGAAGTGGATAAATTCTTAGAATCACACAATCTCCCAAAACTAAATCAAGAAGAAATGGAGAATCTGAATATACCACCCACAAGAAAGAAATTGAAATAGTAATCAAAAACCTCCCAAAAAACAAAAGTACAGGACCAGATGGCTTCCCTGGTGAATTCCATGAAACATTCAAAGAAGACTTAATACCTATTCTTCTCAAACTCTTCCAAAAAGTTGAAGAGGAGGGAACACTTCCTAACTCATTCTATGAGGCCAACATTACCCTAATACCAAGACCAGAGAAGGACAACACAAAAAAATAAAATTACAGGCCAATATCACTGATGAACATAGATGCAAAAATCTTCAGCAAAATATTAGCAAATAAAATACACCAATACATTAAAAGGATCATAAACCACAATCAAGAGAAATTTATTCCAGGGATGCAAGAATGGTTGAACATCTGCAAATCAATCAATGTGATACACCACATTAACAAGATGAAGAATAAAAATCACATGATCATCTCAATAGAAGCAGAGAAAGCATTTGACAAGATCCAACATCCATTTATGATAAAAACTCTCAATAAAACAGTATAGAAGGAAAGTATCTCAACATAATAGAGGCCATATATGACAAACCCACAGCCAACATCATACTCAACAGAAAAAATTGAAAGCCATTCCTCTGAAAACAGGAAGAAGATGAGGATGCCCCCTCTTGCCAACCTTATTCAACATAGTACTGGAAGTTTTAGCCAGAGCAATTAGGCAAGAAAAAGAAATAAAATGGATCCAACCTGGAAAGGAAGAAGTGAAACTCTACTATTTGCATATGACATGATTCTATATATAGAAAACCCTAAAGAATCCACCAAAAAACTACTAGAAATAATAAAAAAATACAGTAAAGTTGCAGGATACAAAATCAACAGACAAAAAGTTGCATTTCTATACATTAATTATAAACTAGCAGAAAGTTAAGTCATGAATACAATCCCATTTTCAATTGCAATGAAAAGAATGAAATATGTAGGAATAAATTTAACCAAGGAGGTGAAAGACCTACACACCGAAAACTATGACAGTATTGAAAGAAATTGAAGAAGACATAAAGAAATGGAAAGATATTCCATGCTCATGGATTGGAAGAATAAATGCAGTTAAAATACCCATATTATCTAAAGCAATCTACAGGTTCAATGCAATTCCAATCAGAATCCCAATGACATTCTTCACAGAAATACAACAAAGAATCCTAAAACTTATATGGAACAACAAAAGACCCCGAATAGCCAAAGCAATCCTGAGAGAAAAGAACAAAGTTGGAGATATCACACTGCCTGAATTCAAATTATACTACAAAGCTACAGTAGTCAAAACAGTATAGTACTGTCAAAAAAACCAGACACACAGATCAATGGAATAGAAATGAGACTCCAGAAATAAAAACACATATCTCTGGACAGCTAATCTTTGACAAAGGAGCCAAGAACATACAACGGAGAAAGGAAGGCTCTTCAATAAATGATGTTAGGAAAACTGGACAGCCACATGCAAAAGAATGAAAGTGGACCATTATCTTACACCACACACAAAAATTAACTCAAAATGGATTAAATACTTGAAGGTAAGACCTGAAACCATAAAACTCTTAGAAGAAAATATAGGTAATACACTCTTTGGCATCACTCTTAGCTGTATCTTTTCGAACACCATATCTCCTCAGGCAAGGGAAACAAAAGAAAAAATAAACAAATGGGACTACATCAAACTAAAAAGATTCTGCACAGCAAAGGAAACCATCAACAAAATGAAAAGACAACCCATCAACTGGGATAAAATATTTGCAAATCATGTATCTGACAAGAGGCTAATTTCCAAAATACATAAAGAACTCATACAACTCAACAACAAAAAAACAAACAACCCAATCAAAAAACAGGCAGAGGATACGAACATTTTTCCAAGGAAGATATACAGATGGCCAACAGGCACATGAAAAGATGTTCAACATCACTAATTATTAGGGAAATTCAAATCAAAATTACAATGAGTTATCTACCACCTTACAACTGTCAGAATGGCTACAGTTAACAAGACAAGAAATAACAAATGTTGGAGAGGATGTGGAGAAAGGGGAACCCTCATACACTGCTGGTGGGAATGCAAACTGGTGCAGTCACTATGGAAAACAGTACGGAGATTTCTCAAGAAATTAAAAATAGAAATACCATACGATCCAGCTATCCCACTACTGGGTATTTATCCAAAGAACATGAAATCAACAATTTAAAGAGACTTATGCATCCCTATGTTCATCACAGCATTATTCATAATAGCCAAGACATGGAAACAACCCAAGTTCCCATCAATGGATGAATGGATAAAGAAGATATGGTATATACATACAGTGGAATACTACTCAGCCATAAAAAAAGACAAAATCGTGCCATTTGCGACAACATGGATGGATCTTGAGGATATTATGCTAAGTGAAATAAGCCAGACAGAGAAAGACAAACATCATGTGATTTCACTCATATGTGGAAGATAAACACATGGATAAAGAGAACAGATTAGTGGTTACCAGAGGGGAAGGGGGTGGGGGGAGGGTGAAAAGGGTAAAGGGGGACACATGTTTGGTGACAGATAAAAACTAGACTATTGGTGGTGAACATGGTCAGTCTATACAGAAACTGAAATATAATAACATACACCTGAAATTTACACAGTTTTATAAGTCAATATGACCTCAATTAAAAAAAAAAAAGTATTCCCTCAATTCTATCTAAAAAATTACTTCAGCCAAAAATTTTTTTTCATCCTCTTTTACATTCATTTGTGGATTTTGTTTTAACCTCTGTTAATTACATTTTTGGCAAACCATGACTAGGTCCAGAACTTCCCTCGGGTTTTAAATAAATAAACTTTCTGAACTGTTTAAAATTTTTGGCCATGAACTTAAATTACACTTTTTTTATGTCAGTAGGCTTATCCAAGACAGAATTATGAAAAATTTTTTTGTTTTCTTCTTAATACTTCACTAAGTTACAGTAAAAAACTCATTAGCTGTTAAATTTTTTAAATAACTTGAAAGCAAAATGGAAAATACAAAAAAACCTCTCTCAATCTTAAAAATATCTTAATATCAAAGCAAACTTTGTTCAAATTTCATTAAAAATATATTTGAATATGTCATTATATTTATCTATATATATATTTGTGTGTGTATGTGTATCTTTAGTTCCATGAGATAGAGAGAAGTCTGGAATGCAGTTAAAAAAGGATATTATTATGCACGGGCAGCTAGCCTAACTCAATTGGCAATTGCAAACAAATGAAAATAAATAATTTTTAAACTTCTAATTCCAGAAAAAGGAAATGATCAAAATTGTCTTAATGAATGATTATAATTTTCACTTTTAAAAGTATCTTTTTAATTAGTTCTAGGAAATACTTTTGAATAAATGTTTTTTCTACGTGGCTATTTGTCAGATCTAACAGTAATTTTACTGCACTTTATTTTCAAAGTACTACTAAATTTCCAAAATAGGAATTCAGGCGGTAACCATATTTTCTGAATTAGACTCCGTAGAGTTTATTTTCATAAATAGTTGGTAGGAAAATAGGGGAATTGAACTTTACCTTGCTTTAATATTTATTTTAATATGGAAAATCTCAGGAATGTATATTAAAGAAACAGCAAATATTTCATATATGAAAATAAACTACTTTTACTTTACTAAATCTCTCATATATCATCAGAATATTGTATTTATACTATTAGAACTTTCCTGTTATGGTAGAGATGTTGAGCTTTATAATGTTCATTTGCCCCATTTGCTAATTTTAGGAATGTATGCACTTTAAACACTTAAGAAAGGGATGCCATCTCCAATTCTGATTACAAATTTAATCTCCACAAGAGAATTAGGCTCAAGAATCAATAACCTGGGCCAGCCCCACAGCCTTGTGGTTAAGTTCGGCATGCTCCACTTCCGCGACCTGGGCTTGGTTCCTGGGCGTGGACCTACACCACTCATCAGTGGCCATGCTGTGGTGGCAACCCACATACAAAATAGAGGAAGACTGGCATAGATGTTAGCTCAGGGCAAATCTTCCTCAGGAAAAAAAAAAAAAGACTCAATAACCTGAATAACCTGACTACTAAATGCTAACATGTGAGAAAAGATACATATAGAAAATTAAATACCACTCACAGAATTCTCAAGGAAACATAGAGCCCTTACATAAGTGTCCAGATGGATGCTCAGAGAGGTTAGTTTTCCTTGCCTCTAATCTAACCCATTGCTCCCTTGGCATGGAATTCAAAGAACACAGACCGCAAGTCATGTTTCCAGCTCTTCTGATAACTTGCTTTTGTACCTTCCAAATACTTGACCCATCCATGCTTTAGATTTCCCCTTATATTAATCAGGAGACAGTTGAATGCAAATAACTTAAATCTATGTAAAAAATAAATTTATTGGAAGACTAAATGGGTACCTTATAGAACCCAAAGAAGTAAAATGGAGCAAGAACTGAGGAACTAGAATCAGGAAGTGAAACTGTTGAGAAACTAAGGAACTTACTTTCCACTTTTCTCTCTCTGTAGCCAAATGTCTCACTCTGCTTCTTTTCTGTCTGATTTTTCTTCTCTCTCCCTCCATCTTGGCTCCACTTGTTGATTTATCAGCACATGGCCCAAAATGGCCATCCACACTCAGATATCCTGATAAATCCCACATCCACAGCTAAATAAGCAAGTCTCTCCAAACCCCAATTCAAGCTCCTGGGAGAGAAAATATAACGGCCTAACTTAGGTCATGTTTCTCCCTTCGGTTCAACAAGTTGTAAGCAAAAGACAGGAAGGGATGGAGTCTTGGGGAATAGACAATATTCAGCCAGGACTGGGGAGAAGGCTCTGTGATACAATTTTTGCTAAGAAAGTAATATGGGTTAAAAAGAATTGATTGGTGGAGGAAAAGGTTTGCCTCTCTAGGATTATTCTCTAGAATGCTTAAAGATGCTGTAAGTGTTAACGGAGATCACAGGTACAACAGTGATTTGAAAAGATATTTAAGTACTTTAAAATGCTGGATATAGGGACCAATATGATTTCTTCTGTGGTTTGTTTGGATTGTTCTCTGTACTTAACATTTTATGTTAACTAACATAAACTTCCTAATACAGACTGTCCTCTTAACAGCTGTTCAATTCATACCTTTTTGCCAAAACAGTACTTGGAAAATCACACTACTTTTTAGTCGATGACTTCATGTTTTTCAGTATAATAAATTTTCACCCCAAAGTACATTAAATAAATATACTATAAGATGGGATATTTCAACATTATAGTTTTGGGTAAAGACTAACCAATTTACTCAACAATAGTATCTAGTTAGTAAAGATCTAATTGAAAAAAACTGAATCATGTATTATGTTTGGATAAATCCCAAATATTTGCCTTGCATACATACACCAAGTGAGAAGGAAGACAAGGTCATATCTTCTTTGACTCTTCGGTCTGTTCTGACACTATATATGCTTCAGAGAATGTTCATTTAGTCTTTATTTTTACACTAAAGGTTTCTTCCAACCTACAATTTTATTTATTTTTATTTTATTTATTTATTTACTTTTTGGTGAGGAAGATTAGCCCTGAGCTAACCTCTATTGCCAGACCTCCTCTTTTTCCTGAGAAAGACTGGCCCTGAGCTAACATCTATGCCCATCTCCTGCAGGTTTTTTATGTGGGACACCACCACAGCATGGCTTGATAAGTGGTGCATAGATCCTCCCCTGGGATCTGAACCTGCAAACCTCAGGCCACCAAAGCAGAGCACACAAACTTAATCACTACGCCACCAGGCCAGCCCCTACAATTTTATTTTTAAGAGATATCCAAGTGCAAGATAACCATGAGCGTAGTAAGCTGAATAATGCTTTCCCAAAGATGTCTGCATCCCGATCCCTAGAACCTGTGAATATATTACCTTACATGATAACAGGGACTTTACTGGTGTGATTAAGATAAGGATCTTGAGATGGGAAAATTATCTTGGATTATAGGGATAGGCCCAATGTAATCACAAGAGTCTTTATAAAAAGGAGGTAGAGGGAGATTTTACTCCAGAAAAGGAGTGTTAGAGTGAAGCAGAGTGCGAAAGACTTGACAAGCCCCTACTGGCTTTGAAGATGTAGCAGAGGCCACAAACCAAGGGATGCAGGCAACCTCTAGAAGCTGGAAAAGGCAAGGAAATAGATTCTCCTTCTGAAGCCTCCAGAGAGTATGCAGCCCTGCCAACATCTTGATTTTAGACTTCTAACTTCCAGAACTATAAGAGAATAACTTTGTTTTTTTTTAAAACCACTAAGTTTGTGATCATTTGTTATAGGAGCAATAGAAAACTAATTCAATGAGTCCCCAAAAGAAGAAAAATTAATGGAGATGATGGTATAGCATTGCACCTTCCAGAGAGCAATGCCCTCTCACCCCAACCTAACCCCAACCACCAATCACTTTCATTTTTCTTCTCCTCTTTTGGAGAGTACAGTCTTCATTTACTTACAAATTGTTGTTTATTTTTTATATATACTTACTTTCATTTTTTTCTTATTTTGTTTTGTTTAGTCTTGGATCGAGGTGGAATGCATCATCACTTTTCACATTAAAATAAATGGAATTTTTTTTCATTTTACAGTTTTTTATTTACCTGCAGGGTTTTTAAAAACAAATCAAAATTATTAAGTGAGAGTTGAGTATATTCATAAATCTATCCATTTAGGCATTCCAAATTTTCAAATTCTACTTTATTTAATAAGTAATACTTATTCTAGTGACCTGTACACTTAGCAGACTTTTGCTATGGAGTGGTGGCTTAAAGTAGCTGTAGATAAATTGCCAGAACCATATATGTGAAAAACTGCATAGAAAGATGAGCAGTCAGCCTCCAAAGGAATGCAAGAAGGCACTCCTTCCATTTTGCACTTAACTACCATAGTACTACATTTTAAAGTAAATTAAAATTACAGGGAGGGTTTTTCTTTTTCAACTTCACCTACTCTTACAAAATCACCTTCCAACTTCTCTAAGCAGTTTTTTTTTCTCTCCATCCTTGCCTTCATGTGCATGATAAGGATGGACCCTTCCTTTTTTCTAAGTTACAAGACCTCATTTCTAAAAGCTGCATTCACATTATAGCTGTTTCTCTCTCAAAAAGCCTAGGGTCAGGTCTCTTTACTTGGAGGGTGAGAGCAGTTTTTCACCACCATCCCCGTTTCTTAGACTAGAAACTTGAAAAGGGATTTGTTTTACACAATGCTTAAAGCAGAAGTGAAAAAAATGTTTCATAATTGTAGAGCCTTTCATCATTTTGTCACTTTCACCTCCAAATTAGCCCTCATATTGAAATGAAATCACCCAATTTTTTCCTGTAAGTAAAATATATATAATAGTGCCTGAAGTCTCTACGTTGAGCTAGACACTTGGCTGATTGCCTTTATATCATCATTTATATTTAGTAATTTATGTAACATACACTTCTATGATTATTTGCCAGTCACGGGCCTAAGCACTTCATAAATATTAGCGTATTTAATTCACATAACAAAACCATGAGGTAGGTACTATCATTAAAACCATTTTACAAATGTGGTAAGTGAGGCACAGGCATATAAAGTAATAGCCCGAGGTCACGACATATTAAGTAGTAAAGCTGAGATTTGAACCCAAGTCACTGCCCTTAACTACTACACTGTCCTCCCCTTTTCCCAGCACGTGGTGTCTACCATCCTATGGATGCATTACATCATGTAATCCTCAAAACTAGTATATGAAGTAATGTATCAGTTTGGATACTTTCAGGGCAAATGCCCAAAACCCAGGGAACACTGGCTTAAACATCACGGGTGCTTGTTGGGAGGATGTCGTCATAGCTCAGAACTGAAGGAAGAGCCAAAGGAACAAGAACAGGGCTGGAGAACTCAAGGACCAGAAGAGAGACTACATTGCTGTCAGTTCACCCTTTCTTGCCTTCCCTGAGGGTTACTTTCTTTTTCTTTTACTTGGATGGGGCTTTCTCCACATTACAAAGAACACAGACACAGGCTTTCTCTAGAATTACATTCTTAAGCAACTTTCACTCCAGCTTTATATAGAAAACGCCCTAGAAAGATGTGTAGCTGGTCCCCTGCTTGGGTCTCCAGGACATGTCCCTGTGGCCAGAGTGATGGAATTTCACAATTGGACAGCCTGTACCACATGTCCACTCTTAAAGCTTGGGGATGAGGTTGTGGTTAGCTCTACTCACCAAAACCACATTAGTGGAGCAGAAAGGAGCAGTTTCCTCAAAAGAAAGTGTGGGTTGGGAAGAAGACAGTCAGTTCTGATTTGGATAAGCTAAATTATTTGTTTTTTCTATAAACGAGTGCTACTGTTGCCCCATTTTACAAGTGAGCTAACTCAGGCTCTGAGAAGTTAAGAAACTTATTTGAGGTCGAGGTTATGCAACAAAAAAGTTGCTGTGTCAGGACATTGGCTGAACCAGGTCATCTGAAAATGGCCAAGCTCTTCACCCTTAGGCAGTTTATATTACGAATCTCTCTGTATGGCATAGTTGTGCTGACCCATGTTGACCAGGTTAGGAAATTTACTGTTTCCTATGCCATTGGAAAAAGGAAGGGAAACTAACACCCCTGATAATTTCCTTTGAGCCAAGCACCTTGCTAAGTGCTTTATTATATGATCTTATCTGTTTCTCATATCAATCCTGAAAAGGAGGTATATATTTTTATTTTTTCACTGACCACTTATTGTCAGATAAGTAATGAGCCCAAGTCCACACATCCAATTAGATGGAGAATAATAATTCCAACAGGGATTCTTCAGAAACCCACAGTGTTACAGTAGATCAGACATTTCCATGTTTTTAAATTCATGAACCAGTAAAATATTGGAAGAAAGACAAACAATGAACTGACATGAGGTACAAATTTTTTATTTTGCCAGGTTAGGACATACAAAAATAAACAAAACAAAGAGGAAGAAGAAAGAAAAAGAGAAGGAGAAGGAGGAGGAGAAGGAGAAAGAAACTACACAAAATACCCTAGCATCTACTATAACTCTCATTTCATAAAAGAAGCCATATATGGTACCAAATACTAAAAAGATCTTAATGTCAGTATAAAGGACTGTTCTTAACATTAATTAATTTCTCTGTACAAGATGCTCGTTTCTTCACCCTGGACCTTAAAAGCTTTGTGAGGAAGCTCTTTGGCACCAAGTGCCGGAGTCACTCTGACTCCCATTCATGCCCTATGCACCCAACAAGAAGTTTTGCCCGGAATCCTGGTCTCCAAAATGCACGCACCTAAAAACAATGCATTCTACCACATCTGACACTGAGGTTCCTCTTCCTTACTGAGGCAGGAAAGAATCACTTACCACATCCCTCACTATTTTTTTAAGTTCAAGTCAATCTTTAATTACATCCTCTGTTTCTAGTTTTAATTGTTTCTTCTATCAGAATCAAATACATTATCAGATATCTTACTGGAATGCACCAAAAGAAAGAATTTTTCTCACACACTGATAAGAAATATATCTTAGGCATTGACTTGAAAAGATTAAAAGATTCATTTTATGACCCAAACCTTATCCAAGCTGAACTGGTGAGTGTATTCCATGTGCTTTTATTTATTTATTTATTATTTATTTTATGAGGAAGACCAGCCCTGAGCTAACCTCCATTGCCAATCCTCCTCTTTTTTGCTGAGGAAGACTGGCCCTGAGCTAACATCCGTGCCCATCCTCCTCTACTTTATATGGGACGCTGCCACAGCAGCCCGCGAATCCCTGGCAGCCAAAGCGGGAACTTAACTGCCGCGCCATCGGGCTGGCCCCTCCACGTGCCTTTAAAAACGCGACTTGTAGATTTGTTCTTTTTCATGCTTCAGAATTTACATAAACTCCTATATTGTTAAATTATAATAGAAGAGTCTTTTGCTACTAATCACATGGCTTAAAAGAAGGGAAATGTGTGTTACAAACCTCCACACATGTGAAGAATAGAGGCCTAAAGTTCTTATTTTGAAGTCAGACTGCAGTGATTGACTTAACAGAAAGTCATATTTGGCATGGTGTGCTGTAAGTATTAGTTTGTAAAACATAAAGCATATTGGCCAAAATCATTATCCTCTCTGAAAATGGATCTTGAGGAACAAACATTTAGCAATTCTTTGTATCTCAAGCTTATTGCATTTTGATAGTATATAATTCCTATTGAAGTCTCTCACTCCTAGAAACTTGAATACATTTACAGAGTGCTTTTTTTTATCTTTAACAACAAAAAAAGATATAACCACTCTACTGCAACAATGATAGATTATACTGTTCCCTAAGGTTCTAAGTAGAAGAATTCTCTTCAGGTGACTCCTGACTCCTATCAGGTAAGAAGTTAACACCTGAGGCTATTTCGGAACCAAGTAAGCACATTTATGTAAATACAATTGCACTGGAATATGGAAGACACACTGTTCTAAGGCTAAACAGTATTAGAAGAGATATAAATGTGATTCTAATAGCTTGTCTCATTTAGTTCCAAAAACCGCCTATCAAAATTTTTGAAAATAATAATAATGAGCTCAGCTTTTTTTTTATTTCCACATACCAAGTCGAACACAGAAACTCATTAAAACCTACTTCTAGAAATAAGTCTTACCAAAAACATAACATAATTAAAGGAAACACTAAGTATTGATTGTTCTTCAGATTTAGAATAAAGGTCATAAACTGCATCTTTAAGTTGTACATAACATAATCCATCTGTTAGACTAGAATTTAAAACTTTAGTTTTATTCCTTGCTATTTACAAGTGTCATTGTAAAGGGTAACAAAAGCAATTAAGATCAAGAGATTTTATTTTACATGGTTAGGTTGATTTGTTTTTTTTTTTTTACTTTTGGCAGAGGTTGACATATATTTTGAAAAGATAGTCAAAGTGCTTACAATTTAGAAAACCATACAAATATGTAAATAGATGTCAGCAAAACAATGTGGTGAGTGTACAAATATAGGAACATAAGAAAGGGGCAACCAACATTGCCTGGGTAAGACAGAGCAGAGGATACAGAGAAATCAGAATGGTAGCATTGCTTTAAAGAATAAACAAAGATTTGTAAGTTAAAGAATGAGGAATGGGGGTGTGGAGTAGAGAGGAATGATATTCCAGGCAGAGACTGGAAATACTTGCCACAGTAACATCGCATACCTATTAATCCCCTCTTATTTACTTAGGTGGTTTGATTTTTCTAATTTATACGATTCCATCTCACCTCCACCAAGAAAAATAAGAATTTATAAGTAGTTTGTAACTGAAATACAGATATAATCCAGAGCACTTTTTCAAGTGCAAGGGAAATATTTACCGTAACCAAAACTCAGAGTGAAAGAAAACAATTGGAGACATAACGATAAGGTATTATTTGGGGATGGTATCTACATTCTGTTCTTTGGGAAGAAAACACATACTATAATGTCATTTGACAAAATATGACTATACTGTATGTAAATATTTTAATACAGTAAGGGCATTAAGAAGAAAAATCATTACTGCAATTTTTATTGTTTAAACATAAAGTTTGAAAATCACCTTAGTGAAACAAAATATCTATAGCAACAATTATATGTGTACTGACATAAAACATTACAAACTCTTGTGGAAAATTCTTGCTTCTTTCGAACACATTTTCTGGCAATAATCATAATTAGGTACATGTGTTAATGTGAAAGAAAGTAGCACATATTTTCCATATCGCCTAGTATCACCAAGGGGGTTTAAATTTACCAGGTCAAATGCAAAGTTCAGATGAATCAATACATGAGTGCTGTTTTCTCAGACGCAGTAAATTATACATTTCTATTAATTTATGACCATGTGATATTTACTTCACATTGTTGATGTAACAATTTCAATTACCCAATATATTAACAATTATTCACATCTCTCATCCTTATTCATGAATGTTAATCACGTAATGTCTATTTCTCGGTGAAGTAATCAGAGATACAAATTATCTCTCTTTCAAACAAGTCCACATATCCTCAGGGCTGCCAAAATTCCATGGACAATTTCCAGTCCTTCTGTGATTTGAACTCTGTGGCATTTGACCTCCTACTGATCATTGCTCCTTTCTGAACTATTTCACCAGTGGCTTCTGCAACAGCACTCTATTCTGAGTTTCCCCCTAACTCTCACATCCTTCCTTCCCAGCCTCATTTGTGGACTCTTGATCTTGTTCTGCAGGTCTCTTAAATCCTGGCATTTCTTAGGTTTCTGTCTTTGGTCCCCTTAACATCTCACTTTGTCCATTCTTCTGGGAGGATTCATCCTCTCCGAAAGATTAAACTTCCCTCTTCCTATGAAAACCACCTGACCCTAAACTGACTGGAGTCACTTTGACTCTTCATGCTCTTTTACCCATCCACCTCCAATCTCCAGCTGGCCACCAAACCCTATGCACTGCTTCTCCTTAGCTCCGGTCTTTAACACTACTTTTCTTGATTATAACATCAGTATCTCTGCCTCCCTTCCTGCCCCCTTCCAGCCATTCTCCACACTGCAGCCAGAATGAACTTCCTAAAATATAAAGGGGTGCATGTCCTCTCTTGCTTGCAGTCTTTATGGACAATACACCAACATCTCAGCTTAACATACAAGTTCCTTCACAAGCTAAATTCTGTTTCTTGTCAAACCTTACCACCAGAGATAAGGGGGTTCAGAGGATTTGGGAGCTGATCAAGAAAAAAAGATATGATCACGAGAGGCAGTAACACACAACAAGCTTTATTGGGTGACACTTGGACAGGTTTGCACGTGGGGAAAATCCCTCACATAATGAGTCTATCCAGATGCCATGGTGCAGGGGTCTATATGCAGAAGGAGAGGAGGGCAAAAGAACTGAGGGAGAAAGAGATTGGAAGAGAGAGCTTATGTCTAGGTGATATCTGCTCACAAAGTGGAGAGTCCCTGGATCAGAGAGTTCTAAAGGGCAGCAGTAGCTCTGGAGACTATCTATTGCTCGCTATCTTATTGTGTGGGCTGAGGTTTTGCAGGGTGGGCAAAACAAGCAGGCTCTAAACGGCTGAAAATCTGCTTGTATGGGCTATTTTTTAAATAATTGGATGTGGAAAAGTTTGAGTTTGGCACCAGCAGGCTTTTGAGTTAACAGGTCTCAGCCTGCAGGGAAGAAATAAACAACCTAGGGGCCAAAACGTAGAGGCCATTTTTGCCTCATTTATATAACACGTCTCAATATCTTCTGTCAGAGAACCTCCTTGATCCTGCCTACTGAAACTACTTGGCTTTCTATAAACGAGTAATTCACTTTTATACATCTGTGCTGGTGCCCAAGACACTCTTATAGGACCTGCCATTCAGCAGGGGGAAAAATGATTAAATAACAGAGTTAGGGGCCAGTATGGGAAGAAATAAAGCCATTTCATGCTTATAGACCCAAAGAGTATAATGAAAAACTTCAATAAACCAGTAACATTAAATGTATTAATTTACTATTAACTCACTTTCATATAAACTGTTCTGCCTCTCCTTCCCCTGTGAAACAAGACCTCTATACCTTCAAAGTTTTGTCTAATTATTCCAGTCTAACTTTGTTAACTATATTATCTATTCCTATTTCTATCTCATCTAAATATTTTATAAGCATGTCTTCATTTGAGTCATTGGTAAAAATATTGAGCAGATTAGAACCAAAATCTGAGTGCCCAGGACACCACTAGAGACTGCTCTCCAGGTTGCATTAGGACAAATATCTATTAGACATCTTGTACATGATCATTGAAAGTGATGAGCTTGTGCCATATGTTATCTTATATAATTCTCACACTAGTCATGGTAGCTAGCTATTATAAGCCTCCTTTTAATGGATGAAGAAATTGGAGCTCAATG
Source organism: Tapirus indicus (assembly GCA_031878705.1). Classification (NCBI taxonomy): domain Eukaryota; kingdom Metazoa; phylum Chordata; class Mammalia; order Perissodactyla; family Tapiridae; genus Tapirus; species Tapirus indicus. Next base: position 64,727,575 of record CM062930.1, read on the forward strand.
TAGCAAAGCAACTTTCCCACAGTCACAAAATTAGAAATTGGTAGTGTTGAAATTTAAATCCAGATGTCCAACATCAAACCTTTTGTTCTTTCTACCAAAATACACTGATCATCAAATAGCACTTTTTTCCAACCTACTTTATTCCCTTTTGTCAATGAGATTTTCCTGCCCACATCTGCCAAATCCTTAGAAATCCCAGATATGCTATGATAATGATAATATTATATGGCCTCCTTTAATTGCCAGAGCTCGGACACAGGTGTTCTGGAATCTTAGAAATGTAGGCCAGAGAAGAAAGGGAGGAAGTAGACAGTAAGCTCTGCAAGAATAGCTGTTGGGAGAAGTTTAATTCAGATGTAGCTTGCAAATTACTAATATCAAAGGGATCTAATCCATTCTAGGACTTCTTTGAGGTCCCATAGGCAAGTCTCAACATAGGGAGTAGGGAGGGCCTTAGTTCCAGGCAGTTAGTAAGGTTGTGAAGGACCCCGGTCTAATAACAAGGGTAATTGTAGAAGGCAGGGCTCACTGGAAAAGCCCCTGATGAACCAACTAGGCATGTATTCATCAACTGGACAAAAACAGGAGGAAAGAGAAATGCAGTGGAACCACAGGGTGTCCAGGCTCATTCCTGGAACTCTGAACTCTGGATCCAGGTCCATCACATGGTTAGACTGACTTGGGAATTCAGCTGAGGCTGAGCTTGAGGTGAGGGGCATTGTGACTCCATTGTGGGAGTCACTGGATGAGAAAGGCAGGAAAAATAAAGCTAAACTCTATAGGAACATTGGAATCTGCCCATTTTTTTCTTTTTTTCTCCAAATGAGACAAACGAAAATTTGTTGTTAGCATGAACATAGACATGAATAATTCTTAAAGTATTGCAACATAAAATTTCTCAGTTAAATCCATGCTTATGGGCAGTGGGAAGACACATGATTTTCTGTCTCCAGAATTTAGAGAGATATACTTCGACTAGGAGAAAGATTACAACTGATTTCAGAAGTTTCAAGGTCAGGGACAAAATTTCCCAGAATATAGTCTCAACATGGCAGTTACTCAATGTTTGAAAGTGCCAAGGGAAAAATTATATCTTGGGAAATTTGTGTACAAACAGGTAGAAGGATTAATTTCTCCATTCACCTGGAATGTAAGATGCTTGTTAAATACTATAGAATATGAAACAATTTGCTCCACAAAAGTACTTTTCATGTCTATTTTCTTGAAAAGTATCTCCAAGAACATTAATCTTTTAATGATCAAAAAGCATCTCCAAAAACATTAATCTTTTAAGTTATTAAAAAATGTTGGCAATTTATTAGAAACTAGAAATTAGATTAAAAATTTTTTTTTTGTCTTGAATCCAACGATTAAGGATAGAGTATCCCCTCACAGGGAGGCTTTTTTTGGCTGGCTCCATTTGTTAGAGAATTATGAAGCCAGCTCCAATCCCCTTGTGAACGAGTTAGCTTTGTTCATGCTATTCTGAGACAATATACTACAGCCTTAACCTTAGCCAAACATCACGAAGATGAACAAGCCAACAGGCAAGAAAAGAATCATCCTAACATGAGAACTTATTCCTATTGTGCTTTTGCAAGCCTGTGAGTTTTACTGCATTGTACTCTGATGCCGACGTCCTGCTCAGACTTTAAAGGAAAGATCAATGTAGAAAGGCACTGGAGTCTCCCAGAACAGAAGGCATTCCCGATGTGATTCAATGAAGCAGATCCATGGACAAACTATCAGAACTTCAGAGGCAGACTTTAAATAGGCAGAAGAGGAGCATCCCATCTCTTCTAAGGCCTCACTAGGCTTGACTTGGGACTTCATGAAATCTAGTTGAAACACCCCTGGACAATGGAATGAGATGTTAAATCTAACATTCTCTGCCTTCTCAGAGTTTCAGATGAGGGCTCAATAACAGAGAAGTGAAAAAGTGAAAATACCGAGTACATTCATATCTTAGAAGAAGGTGTTGGGTCACTTATGCAGGCAGGCCTACAAGAGTTTAAAGCAGATTCTTCTAGCCTCAGCCATGACCCTCCTCCCAAGCTAAATGAACAGAAAAGGTTAATTTATTTGAGAGGTTTTAAAGAGTTTGAGTAGGGCAGTAGTAAAGATTCCTTTACAGAGATCTGTCTGGGTGCTATGCATTTTTTTCCTCTTCCGAGAGAGAGGAAATGGGATGCCTGTCTCCTCTCAAGCCACGGAACAGAACAACTTTGGATAGCTTGATATGTGTTCCCTGAAATTTGAGGGATGGGGGGGCTGATATTGGTCTCCTTCCTGAAAAGGAGGCCACTAGGTTTGCCAATTGTCCTGGGGCATTAGAGCAAGGAGTAGTGGCTAAGTTGGGAATAGCCAATACTTTCAAGGGTATATGAGTTTCCCAGGGTTGGATGTGGACTCCACAGAAAGAAGCTGGACTGAATCTTCCTGAGTGGGATTCTGCTGAAGAGGGACTCTGCTGGAGGCATGAGAGGATGCAGCAGGGATCCTCAGATCCATCCATCAGAATCCAGGGGCCTTGGAGGAAGATTGTAAGTAATTAAAAACAGGAAGTATCTACCATGTCAAAGGAACTGAGAGGAGGTCCTCTAAAAGAATCACTGTAGCCTCCATAACAACAACAACAGAACTCTTCATTTTGAAGCGTCCAGACGGCATCAACATCAGCTTCACCTCATCAAGTAAGACCTTTCTATACCTTATGTGTCCTGCCTCTCCCACTCTGAACCCAGAGGAGCCACATGCCATACAGAATGATGGAGAATGAGTAGAGTGGAAGAAGATGGAGAAACAGAAAAGACATTGACCTTAGTAACCCCCTTCAACTGCAGTCCTCTAAGCCTGAAACATGCCTGAGCTGGGAGAAGAGCAAAACTTGAAACTGCATTAGAGCATGGGATAATGAAATGGACCTTTTATTGTTTAACAACAACCAGAAACATCACAGCATTTAGCCAAGATCCAGGCACAGTGGAAGCTATTTGAAAAAAGTGAGTTTAAAGGAGAGTAGTGAAATAGAACAACGTTGTTGTCTTCTTGCACCTAGAGTCCAACTTGTTCAATTAACTGGTAGCAGTAAGGATCACAGGCGCCCTCTGCCCTACAGACTCAGATGACTAGCTGAGGGGAAACCACAAGCGAGGATGAACAGAATCTGTCTTGTAAAGCATTTTCTCTAGGTGTACGCTGCTCTCTGTTTATTTCCCTTTTGTTTGCACTAAGCACTGAATAACATCTTATTTTAATGTTCTAGCCTGGCCTCACCTGGGTGGTATTTAGTTAGTCCAGAGCTTTAAAGGGGTAGGAACTCATGTCCCTTTAGGTCACAATGGCATTAATTAGGATAAATCCCCAGAGAAGGTGCATCAGAGCAGAGTAAGAACAATGAGCTCCAACTGCCCCATCATAGATGTATAGATTCTCCATTGCCAAACCGGCTAGATTATACTGATGATTGTGTTAAGGAGCCAGAAAATCTCTTCAAAATTACTATAAAAATATGTGAAAGCATACATCTTCTAGCTGGTAGGTTATATCAGAGTAATCTAAGAGTATTCTTTGCTTATGAGCAAAAGTACTTGATGTACTGATGTAAGAAAGTACACATCCAATGTTCTGACAACAGGCATGTACATCCTAACATGTGGGAAGATGCTGGGGATCAGGTGTTCTAGGAACTGGCAGTTGCTGGGGAGATAACAATCCCACCCCATACCAGCTTGAGCAGCAGAACTTTAGATTCATTTTTGTTCCATTTTGTGAACATTTTGTGGGATAGGGAAACCTTTCAATGTAACTGCTAAACAGTGACAGAAAGGCACACACTATATCAAAGCAAATGTAAGGGAATAGCCAGAATTAGGCCATAGATCAGTGAAGCATTGGTGCACCCAGAATTCATTCTCCTCTCCCTCCCTCCAAAGCCTGTGTGTTTTCTAGATTCCCCTTATACTCCTAAACCAGTCTTCTGCTCCTGAAACAGCTCTCTTAAGAGATTGATGTCAATGACCTAATTGCCAAAGCCAAGGGCCCCTTTCAATTTTCATTGCATGTTCTTGTTTTCACTTTGTAATTACCCATTTGTGTGACTATTTGTTTAATGCCTGTCTTCCCCCAGTAGATTATAAGGTCCCATGAGGACACGTCACTCTAGTTCATTGCTCTATACCAGCTTCAAGCACAATGCCTAGTGTACAGCAGGAGCTTAACTAAATTGTTAAGTAAGTAAAAGGTACTTAGAGGCCACCTTGTAAAGGGTTTTGAGTGCCAAGCTGAAAAGTATAACTTTACTATGTAGGCAATGGGGAGCCACTAGAGATTTCTTAGCTTGTGCCTCTTAGGTTTGATAACTTGCTGGGATAATTATTCTGGCAGAATGGTGCAGAATCACCTGGATGGGAGAAAGGCTGAAGACCTATTCCCCACAACAGAGCCCACAGAGGCAGACATGTAACCTCCTGTAGCATACAGGTGCTCTTAAACAAATGTCCAAGCAAATAAATAAAAAACTGTCTTAACCATTTTTATTTGTTTTTGTATTTGTGTGTGTACTGTGCTTCTCTCCCCTCACTGAAATGACTGGTTGGCTGCCTGAATTTATTAAAATCACAAATAATTAGGGATACACAGCCTGTAGCCAAATCAGATGGAAGTGGTCTCTGACATATCCAGTAGGACTTATTGCTGGAGAAGTCTTAACTGGACTTCAGTTTTGCAAATATCTCAAAAGGGCCAGAGCATCTGTCCAATTTCTCTTTCCAGTAATTTTATAACCTTTCAAATGAGGAGTCATTTAATGTTTCACTTTCCGGACTGAAGTGGATGGCAGCCTCTCTGAGCCAGGAAAAAAAAGGTCTGGCTGGAGAGACTCTGGTCTGATGATTGGGTATCCCTTGGGAAACGGCCTCAGTTACAGGGGAAAAAGATCAGGCTATGGGTCAATCTGAGACTATGGCAGGTTTTTACACTATAAATAAACATCATCACTCACATTTCCTTCAGGTTACCTCTCGTCCTATCTCCAAAATTCCATCTCTTCTAGAAACTCATGTTTATTCAACCCAGTGGATTTACTAAAGCTTACTTCCTCTCATGAGTCATGAAACCATATTTCATAAACTATATGGAAAATGTGCAGTTAACTTATTTTCAGACACTCCTGGTCTCTACTACAATGAATTCATTTTTCCCCCTGAATTTCATTTCAGCCAAGGATTCCAAACTCAGCATTCTATATCTGGAAGACTAAAAAAAGTATATACTATTGTCTAGGATTTGAAAGTACCAGGATTATTTTTTAAAAACTAAACTCCCCTCAGAGCTTTAAAATTTGAATTTGCAAAATCTTATTTCCATTCATGTTATTAGGACTACATTTATTACATAACCAAAGCAAGCCTTTATAGCCACATATCAGATAACTCTAGCAACATGGTATTTATCATTATTCTTTAGGGACAAGTAGGTTAATAATAAGAAGTAGGAATTAGAGGTGAAATTATCCATTAAAAGCTAATCATTGGTATCCTATTGGTCTTGGTACTTAGAAGCACACTACAGATGGGTTTTATAGTATAGAATTGTCCAAGCAAGTATATCACTGTTTTTCCTCACTGTGTCCTTGGTACCTGGTACTGTGCTTGGCAGGGCACTAAATATATATTTGTTAAATAAGTGTTAGTGAATGAATAAACGAATGAATGAATGAGAATGAATGAATCCTTGATTTGATATAAATAACTTAAATGTGGTATGAGATTAAGTGTTCTTCCCATGCTTTTTTACTCATAGTCTATTGCATCTACAAGTCAAGCAAAGTTCACGCTCTGGGTCTCTGAGTGACCTAACCTAGTCCCATGGCCTTAAATACCACCTACATGCTGGCAGCTCCCACTCCAGCTGGACTTCCTCCCTGACCTTCAGACTTACGTATCCAACTATCTATGCAAACACTTCTACTTAAGTGTGTGTATGTGTGTGCACATGAGTGTGAGCAACCAATGTATCCAAAACTGAACTCTTGATTTCTAATCATCCCCCAACAGCCTGCCTCTCTTCAGTCTTATTCATATTAGCAAAGATAACTCCACATCTCAGACAAAAGTCTCAGGGTCATCCTTGACTCTTCTCTTTCTTTCACATCCTGTATCCAATTCTTCAGCAAATTTTGCTCTACCCTAAAATATATTTTGAATCCAATCACTTCTTCCCATTCCAGCACTAATCCTTCTAATCCAAGTAAATTATCTTTGTCTGGACTGTTGCAACAGCTGCCAGATGTTCACCCCACTTCCACTTTCCCCTCCCCCATCCAACCCTTCAGGGATCCTGGCAGCACCTAAGGCAAATCATGTTCTGATCATATTCTCTCTTCCCATACCTTTCCATCTTACCCTGAATAGAACCAAAGCTCTTACCTCAGCCTACAAAGCCCCACACAATCTTGCAGTAGCTACCTCTCGAACATCCTCTTCTCCTCCTCTGCCCCTTACCTATTCTACTAGAATCATACTGGCCTCCTTGCTGCTTTTCAAATCCACCAAAAATGGTCTTGCCTCGTGGCTGCTGTGCTGGCTCTGTCCTCTGTCTGGATGTTCTTCACTCAGGTGTTACTGTGGCTCTTTTCACTAAGTTCAGGTCTCAGCTCATCAGATCACCCTATCTAAAACAGCACTGCCTCACGTCACTCTCAATCCCTTTACACTGCCTGATTTTAATTCTTATCACTTATCACCACTTGAAATATTGTCATATTTGCATATGTGTTATTTGTTTTTTGCTGCTTTGCATTGGAAGAAAAGCTCTGTCAGAACAGTTATGTTTTCTAGAAAAGTGCCTGATAGTACTTTGGGACTTGAACAAGACCCATGGCACTCTTTATTACTCATCTTTGAATATCCCATGTTTGGATTTGGTACAAATAGTTACTTAGTACAGATCTGCTAAATGGATGAATGAATTTATTTTAGAAATAAGTCCACTAGAGAGGCAGTTAAAGTAATAGGACCAGATGAGATCTCACAGAGTTAAGTCAAAGAGTCCATCTTGCTCTTGGTTGTGCACTTAGATAGCTTAGAGTCAAAGCCTAGTTTAAATCGTAGCTCTGAAAGAACAACTCCATCCCTTGCCAATATATGTCAGATGACCCAGATATGTGTTTTGGACAAAGCTATGCTCTCAGTTTGTCTTCAATCTGACCACAATCATGGTGGGTTAATGAGTTCTCCAGAACAGTCTGAGTTTTCAGAGTCTGGTTTGCTATCATCCTCCTGACCATGGCTGAGAGTCATTTTTCATGGAAAAATATCCTGCCTTGACAAAAAGTGGTGGAAAGTTTTAGTTTTAGTTACTTTACATTACCTACCAATTTCCTGCATCTGAAGGTCATGCCACACTCTTACTGAGATCACTTAAAAATACATCAAATTGGTCATTTATGACATTCATTTGAAATAAGAATTGTATCAAAGAAAAAACTTAAGAAGCCACCAAATCCTATTTTCAAGGTACACATGAGTGTCTAGAATGCCGACCAGTCCCTTCTTTCTCTTTTCATCCTTAGTTACACACTCTGAGCAACAATTCTTAGGAAAAGGATTTCATTTTTAAGAACAGTTGGCACAGGAGAAGCATCAATAATAGTAGTAATTATAATCTGAAATTACTCTCCCTCCCTCAAAAAAAAAGTGTTTTAGGTTCTTCTGCTATCTAAAAATTAAATGTCAATGGAAAAATAAGTTTCTGTGAAAATATTTCTTTAATGACTCTATTTGGCTTTGTTGTAATTAATCATCCTGTAATTAATCATCCAGAGTGACATTTTCTTCTTATAAATTATCTCTCAAGAGAATTTTTGAGTTTTAATTTTTCCTGTGGTAATCCATGCTACATCTCAAAGTACATTTGCTGGAGAAGGCATCTTATTCACACTAAAAATTCCCTTCAGCAATAAAATATGACTAGAATTAGTCATTTTTATAACAAATCAATAATTACCTTTAGACACTTTGTGATAGCTATCCATTACCATTAAAATATGTCAAAACTATTTTTAAAAGAGTCAGTGGAGCTCGAAATATTTATTTTCAGCCTTAATTTTATATACACTTTCCCCCAAACCTTTTGGTGTGCAATAAAGCCAAACACACACATATACCCGTGTGCAGGGGTAGCCCACCAGAAGGAACCCATGACCTGACCCAGGCCTGACCAATCACAGTATCCTATGACCTGAATGTAGGGATGGGTCCAGAAACAGGCAAGTAATCCAAGCAGGTCAATCATAGCTCTTTCCTTGATGTGATTTTTTTTGGACATTAAAAGAGAAACACACTCTCCTGGAGTGGCTAAGCTGAAAGGAGCCATCTGCCCTGGCTGCATGAGTTGGAGAACGTATAAGCAGGACCACTGAGGTGATAATCAGTTGCCACTTTCTTAACCTAAAGTAATCCTAGAAATTCTCATTTCCACTTATCAAAGAACGATCCCAAAGCTATCTGGAAATAAGCAGTAATTTTTAAAAATGATATCCTGAGGTCATATTGGCTTATAACATCATGTAATTTCAGATGTACATTATTACATTTCAGTTTCTGTATAGACTGCATCATGCTCACCACCAATAGTTCAGTTTTTATCCGTCACCATACATATGTACCCCTTTACCCCTTTTCTCCTACCCCTACCCTCTTCCCCTCTGGAAACCACTAATCTGCTCTCCTTATCTATGTGTTTGTTTGTTTATCTTCCACATATGAGTGAAATCCTATGGTGTTTGTCTTTCTCTGTCTGACTTATTTTGCTTAGCATAATACCCTTAAGGTCCATCCATGTTGCAAATGGCACAATTTTGTCTTTTTTATGGCTGACTGGCATTCCATTGTGTGTGTGTGTGTGTATGTATGTGTGTGTGTGTGTGTGTGTGTGTGTGTGTGTATATATATAGATGTATATATATATATATATATATAAAACCCCATCTTCTTTATCCATTCATCAGTTGATGGGCACTTGGGTTGCTTCCATGTCTTGGCTATTGTGAATAATGCTGTGATGAACATAGGGGTGCGTAAATCTTTTTGAATTATTGATTTCATGTTCTTTGGATAAATACCCAGTAGTGGGACCGCAGGATCATATGGTATTTCTATTTTTAATTTTTTGAGAAATCTCTATACTGTTTTCCATAGTGGCGACACCAGTTTGCATTCCCACCAGTAGTGTATGAGGGCTCCCTTTTCTCCACATCCTTTCCAATATTTGTCACTTCTTGTCTTGTTAATTATAGCCACTCTGTTGGGTGTGAGGCAATATCTCACTGTAGTTTTGATTTGCATTTCCCTAATAATTAGTGATGTTGAACACCTAGAAGAAAATATAGGCAGTACACTCTTTGACATCAGTCTTAGCAGTATCTTTTCAAATACCATGTCTCCTCAGGCAAAGGAAACAAAAGAAAAAATAAACAAATGGGACTACAACAAACTAAAAAGCTTCTGCACAGCAAAGGAAACCATCAACAAAACGAAGACAACCCATCAACTGGGAGAAAACATCTGCAAATCATATATCCGACAAGGGGTTAATTTCCAAAATATATAAAGAACTCATACAATTCATCAACCAAAAATGAACAACCTGATCAAAAAATGGGCAGAGGATATGAACAGTCATTCTTCCGAAGAAGATATACAGATGGCCAACAGGCACATGAATAAGCAGTAAATTTAAACTGAAGCTCAGTTTTCTGATTTATCTTCATTCTTTCAACATTTCCTCATTACAGATGTAATGTGGCAATGAAATTTAATTCTTTGACAGTAGTCTTTTGTAGCTGAGTAGTGTTTTGTTTTTCTTTTCAGGTTTGGAGCTTAGCTGTTTGATTACCAAGAGCAAAACTCAGACAGGCTACCTCAGTTCAGCTTTCTCTGCTGGCATCAGTTCCTGGAGTTATAGATAAATTGGAAATTATTAGGGGAAATATATGAAAGCAAGATGAGATGAGAAAGAAGGGTGTGTATGGTCCCTGGGTGGGCATCTAAGACTGAGAGCATAAAGGTCATCTCAGTTCCAGCCCTTCAATTTACAGATGAGGCTCCTGAGAGAACCCAGGACTCTCAACCAAGGTCTCAGAGAGTTAACGGCAACTCAGCCTTCAGCCCCCTTACCAAATTGCCTTTTATGGAGGAGGCCCATGCGTTGTTGAAAAAGAATGAGGCCAACTCACAGAGGAAAATACAGCTGAGATACAGGCTGGAGAGGGAGGGAGGGTGGAAGTGAGAGTGAGAGAAAACACTCATGACCCTGAATAAATGTATTTGTTTTCAGTTCCATCTCCATCCTCCCCAAGTACAGGTGCCCCAGACTCTCATTTTTTGATTAAAGTTAATTTGGATTAGGTTTGTATTTCCCCAAATATGCTGATCTTAGGCAACTTTAACTTTCTGAGCCTCATTTTGTTTCTCTATAAAATGAATACTATAATATATCTATCTCATAAGGTCCTATGAATAATTAATTAAAGTCATGTTCATCAAGAGCTGGTATAATTTATGTCAGGTATTTATGCTTAATAAACGTTACCTTCCCCTTTCATTTACTGAGCCTGATGGTAGATGCGGAAATAAGAATGGCACTTCTCGTAGGACTGTTCTTTCTAGGAAAAAAATGGATGAGGATGGTTATCTACCAACAGTGCTGTGTTAAGCCCACCTGCTTAAGTCTAACCAGTATCCTTCAAAATGTGCCCATAACTCTGGAATCCAGGGAATAAAGTGGCCTCCAAACACAAAACAATGTACCCACAAGAATGCTCATTTTTCTCTTGGAAATATTTTTTGTTATTACTATATAGATGAGTACAAAAAAAGTTCACCCAAACATATGAGTCAGAAACTCCAAGTAGATACAGATTCCAAGTAGATACAGACACTATCTGAGTTGGGAAAGGTGTTTTGAAGCCATTTGGAAAGACAAGAACGCCCTTTTCACACTTCTCACAGTGTCTGGGTGAAGCCAGCAATGCCTTGAGTGTCCACACTCTGGCTGCCATGTTATCCAAGTGTGGACAGACTTCCCTCCAGTCAGGTGCTAGAATATCTTTCTGTTCTTCCTTGCCAATAGCTCTCAAGCTATTAAAGAAAGAACTCACCAGGCATGTTCCCTCTACAAACATTGCTAAATATAGCTACTCATTATTTTACAGCATTTTACCAAGTGCTTTTTTACTCAACCTTTATTTTGGTTGGGATTGGATAATATAAGCAAACAATTTGGAGAATATATATATATTCATACTCAAAAAAGTCTTCATGATCATCATTGATCTAATCCAAATTAGATGACAGAACTGCTTACTTCTGACATTATTTGCTGATTTTTCCAACTTGAGGGAAATTGATGTTAGCCAATGAATAAATGTTTAATCACGCCTAGTCAGGGCCATGGGACCAATGATATCCTAGGAAAGGTTTGCATCTGAAATTCAAATCTGAAGTTCGACCTTTTATAGGTTGAGGGACTGGCCACCTGTTTAAACTATTGTTTATTTAAGATATACAGAAGAATGAAGAAAGGCTGGAATCCAAATCTTACAGAATGAATAATAAAACATTTATGCGTATTACTCATTGTCCTAAATAGCTATGCATGGATTGAAGTAAGAATAAAGTGATGCAGCATGCTTGTCTTATCACCTTGAGAACAGGGATTAGATCTCCTTTGTTTGAGAAGCAGTGTAGTGTTGTCCTTAAGAGGTAGGCTCCTGGGTTTAAATCCATTGCTGCCCATTACTAGTTGTGTGATGTTGAACAAGTCCCTTAACCCCTCTATTACTACCTCATGTATAAAAAGATAATGCTAAAACCTTCCTCATAGAATTGCTGCAAAGAAGAAATTACATATAATATGTAAACTATTCAGAAGAGTGCTTGACACATAGTCACTACTATATAAAAGTTAACTATTACTACCACTAGCATCATTATCATCATCATCAATTGAATCCCCCTAAAGCATACACAGTGGTGTCTATCACATAATAAGTGCTCATTAAATATGCATTGGTCAAATAAATGATGAATGGAAATTCTGAATCAAAGACACAGTGCCTATCCTCCATTTACTGTATTTGGGCTGATTGGCTAAGATGGTATATAAAAAGAATATGAACTTTGGTGTCAGATGACTTGGATTTAAACCCTGAATCAATGACTTCAGCTACATGTCCATACAAAAATAACTTCCCTGAGCCTCTGTTTCCACAGGTGGTGACAATTAGCTGACACTTAATGTAAGGCTCCAGCATAGTGCTTCACGACAGATGCTCAACAGATGTTTGTTCTCCGTCTACTACTCAAATGCTAGTTACCAACTTAGTGGCAGAGACAATAAGGTTTCCAGTATTTAGAAAAGGAAGGAATCAGGAAAGATGAATCACCCAGGGCTGAGGAAGTCTGGGAAGGTTTCATGGAAGAGGTAACCTTGAACGCGATCCTGAATGCTGGGAGGATGTCAACATTCTGGAAAGGAGGGGAGGAATGGTGTCTGAGGAGCAAGGCACAGAGCAAGAACTGCAGTGAAGGTGACCACTTTGCCAAGAGTAGGGGGGCTGTGTGAGAACCATTAAAGGAAAAGATAGGCACAAATTAAAACATTCGTGATTTTGAAATTTGCAAGTTTTCTTCAGGAAATAGGAAGTGTGCATTGGTGCGTGGGAAGCTTGGTCTGCCTGCTGTGAGCACAAAGTGGAGGCAAAATTGGCAGGAGGTGATCACATCAGACATTTTAGGGCATGAGACGCTCTTTTACTGTGGAGTGGGAGGAAAGTACAGGAATAAGATGCATTATCTCTCAACAGGCTCAGGTTGCTGGGTTTAAGGAGAGAGGGAGGAGCAGATAAAAACATCTAATTGTTTTGAGTCTAGGTAAAGGACAGGCAGGTAAGTGGGAGACATGAAGACTTTCAGAGATCTGAACCCTGCTTTGAGATAGAAAACAAAAATTTTCCATATCTGTCACAGAGACTTGAAAACTATGAAACTACAGATTTTTCATTTGTCTCACAGAATAGGCTTCCAATATCTGGATCAAGCAAAATGCTAACTAATAATCACAGTTATGAAAATACATATTTCCTGGTTTTAAGGAACAGAAATTCAGCCTCAGTAAGTCAGATCTACTCAATGTATAGCTGTAACTACATAAAGGAAATCGTTTTCCGGTTGTCAAAGGAAAACAGAGTATTAGGATAAAGTATTTTTTAAAGGATTATAGATTACACTAAAGTATTTATGACTCAATTGCAATAACAGTTTGTATAAATATGCACGATTTACCAAAATACAATCATTTTGGAATCATTTATTCATTACAGATTTAATAGTCAATTTCTTGAGAAATGCTGGAGGGATTAGCTTGTCACATAAACTACACAGATGGCAAGTGTGTATCCTAATCTTTCCCCAAAATTATCTCAACCACTTTTACCAAACCAGTGCTTCAATTAATTTTTTTTAGAAAATCTAGACCCCACTTTATAATTCATTCAACCAACACTACATGTCTGGCACATAGTGGAAGGTGGCAGTGCCAGGTATGTGGACACACTTATGACCTCCAGGGACCTCTGACTCAAAACTTAAACAGGAACTTAGTTGTTTAATCAAAGCTCTTCAACATAAGGAAAATAAAGCATAGTGCTTTCCTGATTTGCACAGGCAGACGGTATTCTTTGCTTCTGCAGAGCTGCTAAAGTAACGAAGGCAATGTGGGAACTTGAACATGCTAACTTGATTTTGTTTTCAAGGGTTATTATTTCACTCTTCCCCTTCCCTTTACCTCTTTAAACTGAACCTGTTAAATAAGTATGTAAGTTTAATTCTGTAAAAAGAATACTCATTTAAGCTGTCATATGATTTCTTAACATTTTTAATTTCCTGAAATTTGTAACATCCTGCATACTGATAAAGGAAATGATGTATACTACTTACTAAATCCTGGATTCTTAGAACCCTGAATATTAAATATTTATAAATAAAAGCTTGCATTTGGCACTTTATTATAAATATAAAAATATGAAAAAAAACGGATTATGCTATATTTTACCATGTGTCACCTTTCATTTGCAAATCATTCACTATTACCATTCTAAATCAATTTTGTGTTTTGGGAGATGAGAAAATGTATTGACTGAAGCCTCCTGCAAACTTGAAAACGGTCTACAGTGTTAATATATTAATTTAGATCATCATCACTACTATCATGACATGCTGAATTAACATATGCCAGTCACTACATGCTTTACATGGACTACCTCATTTATTTCTCACAAAAACCCTGGGAGGTACAAAACATTATCATCTCCATTTTGCAGATGAGCAAACTGAGGCTTGGCAAGATCAAATAACTTGCCTGTGGCAACACGGCTTACCAGAGACAGAGCTGAGATTCAGTGTCAGGCTGCCTGACTCCAAAGGCCTTGAGCCATAGATATGCTGCCTCTGTTATATCTTTTCTAAGATTCCAGTGATCACAAAACATAACTAAGATACAATGAAACATTTGACTCTAATTAGGTGGGGAGAAAGGATTCTATTACTTCTACTGGGAGCTACATGTAAGGTAAAATTTTGGAGAATCCCGGGTTGGACTACCTAGAAATGATCTAACTCAGAGAAGAGAGCCATAGTAGGAAGACTCTGCAAACAAACCTTTCAGCAAAAATGCAAGTTTCCTGAGTAAGCCCCTATTTTTCTGACCCAAAGCAAGTGTTCACAATCATTTCCACTGGCTTTGGCTTTCAAGCTCATTGTGTGCCTTCCCATCACATAATGAGAACATCTGTAATGTACGTACAGTTCTTGGTAGAACTTTAAAAAAAATACTTTTGTAAAAATTTTTGGAAAAAAAATGGTAACGTGTATTTTTCAAAATGTTTCATGCAAAAGAAAAAAAAATGCTTCTAGTTAAAATAAGCACCTCTCTCCAATAGATACTGTCATCTAAAATCTTATCTTATGTGTTCATGAGTTTTAGAGCTTGTTCTGGTGTCTAGATTTATTTGCTTTCATAAAATTACCATTACGGTCAATGTCTGGATGACATAAAGACAGTTTATTTGCAGTCCTAGAATCCAGATCTATACCAAACTGTCATATTCCAACTTTAGTTGCGCCCCAAACTACTGAACTCCTCTTTAGGAACAGTAAACCCCACCACCAAACACACAAAGGGACACCAAAAGTTTGGAAAGAAAAGTCAAAAAGTTGAAGGATTTTTCAACATCCACTAACAGCCTGTATGGTACACAAAGCTTTGCATCCAAAATAAATGCTGATATTTGAGAATAACGGCTTAGTATTTATCAGAACTGTAGCCCTAGCAAAACTGCCAGCAAACTTTTCAGACTCATAGAGTGCCAATATTCACAGATGGGGAAGGAATGTTGCTTATTTCTCTGATTCTATGTTCTCATAAGGTTTGAACAGCTAGTGAATTACACATCCAACCTCTTTTCTAAGAATATAGCTCATGAAGGAATTGCCATATCACTGCTATTTGTGGGTGTTGATTTAGGCAGCTTGAAGGATAGTTTAAACTTCTGGTTTCTTTAAATTGAAGATACAATGTTATCAACTTGTTGCTGCTTTCCTGATCAAAATCATTACACCCCAAGCAGGGTTGACTCATGCACTGGCACTTGACTCCATTGCCGGCTTGGTGTTATCTGAAGAACACTAGAAAGGAAAAACTGGCCTATTAGTTTCCTTCATCCCCCTGCTCCTGGTATTCCATCATTACCAATGCTTTAAAGAAAACTTCCCTCCCCATTCTATCATCTTTCAAAATGCAAATATTCTTGAAAGCACAAAAAAATTACTCCCTATAACACTTCCTTGAGGATCAGTGGATTTCTCCTTGGCCTTAACAAGAGAAATTCAGGCTCCATGGAGCCATGTCCTCTGTGGCTAATGGGTCTTAGAACCAGATGCAAGGCGTGCAGGAGAGAAGACTAGAGCTCAATATGTCTAATACCCACAACATTCCATGTTTAGTAGTGAAATTGTCAATTAAATAGTAAAGGATTGACAATTTAATAATGAATTTTCCAATTTATTAAATAGGTCTTGCTTAGAAACGTATTGCTTTGAATTTTGAGACTACTTATTACTGGTTCATGCTGTAATCACCTCCAGATTACCTACAGAAGGTGTGTTTCTGAATGTCAGATGTGTTCATCCACAGCTCACTATGCTGTAGACCACCTCTGCCACCAGAGGCAGGCGACCTCTTCCTGCAACGGCTCCCATGCTGTCTTCTAGTCCCTGGACACCCCTGCCATGAGAACTGGGCCCACTAGGTCTCAAAGTAACACCACAATTTTCATCAGAATGAGGTTAATGAGTGTAAAAATGTTTGCTCTCTTTTTCGACTCTCCTTTCTTAGACTGGCAGAATTATTATTTTATTTTACTGGTTCTCTCATTCTCCCGATACATTTATCCAGATGTTTGAATGTTTTTCTCCATCACCCACTCGCACTCACTAACCAAACTTCACTTTGTCCAAATTCCATCAGTTTGCTGGGTCCTCTCTAGAGGCACTGAATGATGAGTTCTTCAGAACTAGAAATAGATTTTTTTCTTCCCAGTAAGGAAATTGTTTTCTGGATGACAAGATAATCATCTGTATTTAATGAATACTGTTATTTTTCCAAAGAGTTTTGAATGAATAACATTTAAAACTGATTTTAGTCTGAAATTTCTCATCCTGTAATCTTCCAATCTGGGTGAATCATGGCAGAAAAAAATACTTCCTCCATCAACATGTGCAGACAATTCCTTCAGAATATGCATGACCTAGATTTCAGGTGGTAAATTAAATTAACTAACTAATTTATTGGAGAAAAAAATCAGATATACAATGGTTAAACTGCTCTGTGTCTTCGTCAACCTCTCTTTGTAACACAGCCAGGTCTGAACGAGACTTCTCAAAATGTTTGAATATTTAAGATAACAATCAATCAGAAACTCACCAGAAAGCAAATACAGATCACATATTACTATTAATGAATGTGGAACGCCAAATTCATTTAGTGCTAACGTTCAAAAACTCCAAAAATCAGATGGTAATAAAATCTCGCATCTGCATAATATAGTAACAACTGAAAATAATGATAAAATCATTTAAAATAAAGGTCTAGCAGGAAAGTTTACACAGTTGCAAAAAAGCATTTGAATTACATTTGTGTATTTTAATTACATTTAATTTAGAATAAATATTCTGCTTGAGGCCACATGAAATGCTGGAAAGATTTTGTTACATTATATTGAAATTACTTTTTAAAATTTTTTATTATTTTTGTGTGTGTGTGTGAGGAAGACCAGCCCTGAGCTAACATCTGTTGCCAATCCTCCTCTATTTTTGCTGAGGAAGACTGGCCCTGGGCTAACATCCATGCCCATCTTCCTCTACTTTATATGGGACACCACCACAGCATGGCTGACAAGCAGTGTGTCGGCCGGGACACCTGGGATCCGAACCCATGAACCCTGGGCTGCCAAAGCGCGAACTAAACCACTAGGCCACCGGGCCGGCCCCTATGTTGAAATTATTTAAGTCCTTTGAGTGCAAGGAACACTTCTTATTTATATGAGTGTCACCAGACATCACACAGTGCCTGCGTCACAGAACAATGCAAACCACCTGCCCTAGTGTCAGGTAGGGAGTTCAAGTGAAGCCTCACTCCTCATACTCCAAGAGAAACTTTTGGGTGGACCATGGAAACCTGCACTTTTAACAAATTCTCCAGATGCTTCTTATGCATGCTGAAGTCTGATAACTGTTAACATAAAGTTATTCAATAAATGTTTGGTGACTTTGGAACACCAATGTGTAGAATATAGAAGAACCACATTCAAATTTACCATTGGAAAAATGTTACCTGGGCACTAAGCCCAGTATCATCCCTCAAAGAGATTGATTATACTAAATCACTGTATTTTCATTGGTTAGTACCAAAAATTTAAATCATACCTGCTCCATCTACCAAGCTCTGTCACTAGGCCCTCAGGAATTGCCTTTGTACGATGAGAAAATTCATTTAAATACTCAGTCTCTTTTCCTAGCTTTCCCCTCTCCATCCTAGCCTTAACTTGTCTGAAGATACACATTTCCCTGCAACCCTCTCAAGAGATGGCTCACACCAAGTACCTAAGGGTGCAGAGGGAATGTTGATATTATGGATTGAATGCTGTGCCCCCCCCCAAATTCATAAATTAAAGCCCAATGGGATGGTATTTGGAGGTGGAGCCTTTGGAAGGTAATTAGGTCATGAGGAAGGAGCCCTTGTATTGAGATTAGTGCCTTTATAAAAAGAAACACAAGGGGCCGGCCCAGTGGCATACTGGTTAAGTTTGCGCACTCCACTTCTGTGGCCTGGGGTTTGCAGGTTCAGATCCTGGGTGCAGACCTACACACTGCTAGCCAAGTCACGTTGTGGCAGCATCCCATATACAAAATAGAGGAATATGGGCACAGATGTTAGCTCAGGGCTAATCTTCCTCAGAAAAAAGAGAAAGATTGGCAATGGATATTAGCAGAGGGCCAATCTTCCTCACCAAAAAAATAAATTAAATTAATTTTTAAATAAAGAGACACAAGAGATTTTGTCCTCTCTCTGCCATGTGAGGATAGAGCAAGAAGACGGTCTTCTGTAAGACAGGAAGAGGGTCCTCACCGGCAACCAAACTGGCCAGTACCTTGATCTTGGACTTCTCAGCCTTCAGAACTTTGAGGAAAAAATTTTCACTGTTTAAGCTACCCAGTCTGACTAAGACAGTTGATATCCTACTGGTTCTCCATGGTCTCTTCCAGACCAATAAGGAGGCTGATGCTGTAAGCCAGGTGAGAGGTGGTAGCAATTTAGATTGGAATTTGTAGTGTTGGGGATAGCGAGAAGTTAGCCTCGAGATATCAGTGCTCCTGAAGACTCAGTGCTAAGTTCTCTTTGAACTCTGTACCTTCTCCTCAGGCAAGCTCATCCACATCCATGACTTCAGTTACCACCTACAAATGGATGACTCACATTTACATTTCCCACCAACATCTCTCCTCTGAAATTCAGACCTTTATAACCAGTTGACTACTTGGCATCTCCACTCGATTTTCTCAAAATCACCTCATAATCAACATTTCAAAGGTTAAAGTCATAATTTTCTCCCCCAAGCTTTAACACAGCCCTGACCTGAACACTAACCTGGTCCTCTTCTCATGTTTCGCATTCCAATACGGCACCACTGTCCATCCGGTTGCACGGTGGTCATGAATTCCTCCTGTTCCCTTATCCTCTCATATGCAGTCTGCCAGCAAGTCTATTTCACCTCCTAAATATTGGATCAATAGACTCTTCTGTATCTCAATCACCATTCTCCTGGTCCAAGACACCATTTTCTCTTGCAATAGGTTAGTAGATAGTTTCCCGGCAAATCGCTTTATTCCTCCTCCAGTATCTTCTTCACAGTGCAACAAAAGTGACCTTAACAAATGTCAATGGCTTCCCACTATTTTTATCATGAAAACTGAAATTTTGGATGTGGTTACAACAAGGTCTAGTTCTACATACCTCTTCAGACATCTTCCCTATCAGTACTACCCTTAGACCCAGGCGAGAGGGACCTCTGCTCGGCCCCTTATTTTAGATGTTTTTCTCTCTCTCTCTCTCTCTCACACACACACACATGCACACACACACACACACACACACACACACACACGTGTGTGCGCACATACAAAAGATATTTAGAAATGCATGGGAGCTTCTGTCACTAGAATAGGCACCTAACTCTGACACAGTACAACCCATGTCCCTAAACATTTACTCTGTGACTAACACTCTTAAAGCCCTAGAGGAACATTACTCCACATCTCTTCTACTATGTCCTCAAAACAAAAAGCAATGGCCTCCAAATGCCATGAAGGTTTATAGATAATTTACACCATTGCCAATAGCAGGAGACGGACACTGCTTCAGAATGCAGAGAGGATTTGAGCAACAGAAACTCTTAGATAAGAGTTAAGTAAATCAATTAATTTGTCAAGTCCTCTGTCTCTGATAGCATGAATGTAATACATTCTTGTGTAATTATACAATATTTGAATGTTTCATAAACAATTTCTCCCGATAGACTGTAACCTATATGAGGACAGGGGCTGTGTCTTTTTTTGCCTACCCTGGTGTTTAGCAACCACATAATGGGAAATTAATGTTTGCTGATTAAACAAATGAACAAATTTAGAATCAGACAGAAGTTGTAGGGAATCTTGGGCAAGTCACTTAACTTCTCTGAACTTTAATTTGTCAGCTAAAATGAGGATAAACACACCCACCTCATAAGGTTGTTTATGTCTGTAACAACATAATGCCACAAAGAACACACAAATCCTGTACAAGGTAATTCAATAACTTATAGAGGATTATGTTGATCTTTAACATGACTGTGATTTCCCAAATCTCACATTTATTAATGCTACATTTATTTTTCTAAGTTTTCAGAGCAAATTGCCTGGAAACTAAATCATAGTGTGCAATTACACTGGAAAAACTAAATCCAATACCTCTTTTGTTTTTGCTGACAGATTTTTTCAAAAGATGAGAACTACAATGAACCACTACAGCTGAATTTTAATTACAGAGGAGACACTTTACTGAGTGACTTTATTATGCTGACACAAAAATTGATCCTGCACCATACTGCCTCCCTTGATCCTTCATTTGTAACTTCTTCTCCAGTGACTTCAACCTTCACGCTACCTCAACCACTCACTCTCATGGTCATAGCCTAGAATTTGTCACTGCCAATGTTTGAAGACCTAACAAATCTCAATTTCTAGCCATTTCTCTCCTTTCTCCTCAAACCTCCAACATCTTGTTGCATATCTTCACACTCATTTGATGATCTTGCTTTTCTCCCTAAAAATGTAGAAGCAGCCCTTTATTCTCTTCTCAATAGAGCAGCTAGATTGATCCTGTTAGAGTGTAAATCAAATCATATCATTTCTCCGATGAAAAATCACCCTTTCATGACTTCTCATTGTGCTCAGCATAGAAGCCAAGCCCTGCAACAACCTAAGAGTAGAGTAAAAAGAGGCACTATTGATAACTATACCAGGACAATAGGCATAAACTGGGAATCTTCTGGGCAAACTGAGAAGTGTATTTCACCTACATGGCTTCCATTAACTCTCTGACCTTATCCCCTACTGGTTTTCCCCTTGCTCACTCTGCTATAGCTGCCTGGTGCTCCTTACAGTTCCTTGAACACACTAGGCATGCTTCAGTCTAGGGCTTTTCACCACTATTCCCTTTGCCTTAAACATTCTCCAAGATATCCTTTCAGTTTGCTCCCTCATCTCCTTCATGCCTTTACCTTCCTCAGTGAGGAAGACCTTCCCTTAACCCACTATCTAAAATTACCACATACCTAATCTCTGTCATCTTTCTCCTGCTTTATTTTTCTCTTTACATTATCACCATCTACTATACTATGTGTTTCACTTATTTATTTTGTTATTGTCTGTGTCCCAACACACACATAAGTATATAAGCTCCCTTTGGGCAGGGATTTGGGAGAGGGGCTTCTTTGTTGTTATTCCAACACTGGAATAATATAGAAGACCCTCAATAAACATTTACCTTTGAGTCTGAATGAGAGTGACTAAAGTTCTTATTCAGTTCAGGTAGCCTCACTCATCTGACATGGTCCATTCTCACAAGAAACGAGACTTTCAGCATCCTAAATGTAGAGTGAATAGGTAAATAGAAAAATCATGTAAAACATTCAAAGAATAAAAATTATGCACATGACAGGAGCAAAGGAAGTTAAGAAAAGAAGAGAGTCTTGTAGGCTAGAGTAGGAAAAAGCCTCGTGGAGAAGCAAGTGGCCCACAAGCTTGGCCTTGAAGGAAATGGAACTGGAAGGCGAGAAGAGGAAGAGCTTTCTGAGCAGGAATAGAAAAGTTGGCAAAGTAGGGAGACAAAAATGAAAATGATGTCTTAGTTCAGATTTTCCCACAAGCAGACACTGAGGGGGAGGTAGCTTATTTGGGTGTGATTCCAGGAAGCACATGTGAGGAAAGAGGGAAAGTGACACAGAGAAGGGACAGAAGCCAATGAAATGTATGATAATGAGTGGGTAACCACTGTGGGCAACTGTAGCTCAACTCTCCTGGAGAACTCTGAGACACTGTATTAGTTTCCTATCACTGCTATAACACATTTACCACAAACTTAGTGGCTTAAAACAATACAAATTTATTATCTTACAGTTCTGGAGGTCAAAAGTACAAAAATAAGCCCTATGGAGCTAAAAATCAAGCAGTCAACAGAGTTGTATCCCTCCTAGAGGTTCTATGGAAAATCTGTTTCTTTGACTTCTCCTGCTTTTAGAGGCTGCCCACATTCTTGACTTCAGCCCACTTCAAGTAAGACATCACTCTGTTCCCACCATAACATCTCTTTCTCTGGCTCTCCTGCCTCCTTCTTTTCCCCCTATAAGAACCCTTGTAATTATATTCGGACCACCTAGATAATTCAAGATAATCTCTCCTTCTCCAAGATCCTTAATCTAATCACATCAGCAAAGTCTCTTTTACCATGTAAGGTAACATATTCACAGGTTCTGGGAATTATGATGTGGACATCTTTGGGGGACCATTATTCTGCCTATACAGATACCATGTGGAAACACTTCAGAATCATTCACCCCACCACGAAGGACATGGTACCTGGGGCATATTTCACTGATTTCTAGCTCCAACCATTGTTTGAAGGTTGCCTTTGGTTGTGCCTGCCTGCAGCTCAGCAAATTTTCAGATGCAGGAGGAAGTCATCAAGTGGAAAAGAAGGTGCTGGTGATAGGACACTGCCAGCAGGCAGAAATTCTTCGGAGGGCAGGGTATCACTGTATCTGATAGCCATGGTGCAAACAGAGCATAACTAGGAGGGTGTGGGGGGAAATCACAGGATACAGTATTGAACAGACAAGACTGGCATAGATTTATACAGTGCCCCAAAGTCCAAAGCATTGACATTAGGAAAATATAAATTTTTAAGAGAAGTGATGAAAGCGATATTTTAGGGATATTTATCATGCAGGAAAATACTGGAAGCCCAATACAAATGATGCTCCATAATCCAGAAGTAAGATGATGGAATGCCACAACTAAAGTACCGACCTGAGAATTGAGAGGAAACAGTGAAGGAAAATAAAGGCCTAAGTACTAAAAATAGGGATCAAAGAAGAAAGAAAAGTCAAAGATATTGTAAGGTTTCTAGCTTAAAAGGCTGAAATAATAGTGATTATAAGGAGTTGAGAATGAAAATTCATTTGAAGGAATAGATAGGTTCAATTTCAGTCTCATTAAATTTGAGATAGGATGATGGTGATAATATCCAAATTAAGCTGTCAAGTCATAAAAATTCCTCTAAACTATCCCTCACCTATACATTTCCAATTAAATTGGAAATCTTATTCAAAACAATTAAGATCATTACCATTTCATTTCATGCTTAGTAGAGCAAATATTTTGACATTTTTCATCAATTCATTTCTATTAGTATATTTCCAAGCTCATCCATATCCCATTTTATAGCATACTTCATCTGAAAGTAGACTTTCCTGGAACCAGTTTTAGACTTATTGTTATATAATAAGTTACAGTACTATGATGAGGCTTTCCAACCAGAGACAAACCAGAAAGGTAGAATTGTATATTGAAAATCCCATTGGCCTTAGAGCCCAGACATCTGGATCATAGTCCTACCTAGCCCATACACCACCTAACTGTGCAAACTTGGGAGAATCACTTAAGTGCTTTGAGTCTGTTTCATTATTGATACCGAGGGAGCTGGAATATGTTATCTCTAACGTTCCTCCTAGCTACTGAAGCCTCAGCTCTCAGCAGACAAACTGCTAAGTTCATAACCAATTCAGTAAAATCCTAATCACTCTGATAGAGTACACATTTTATCCGAGTATATTATTGAATTGAATACTTTTTAAAACCAAAGTAAAAAGATTTGAGTGATAAGCAATATGTTATTAATGCATAAATCAATTCACATGTCGTGAACTGGAACAACCATGAAGCTATCTACATGAGGATTATTAATAATGTCTTACACTGGAAGCACTTTACAGATATCTTTTAAATATTCTTTTCTTAATCTTAAAAACTACTTCATATGTGTGTTAATATTTGTTTCATTTTATAATTGAGGAACCTGAGACTCAGCTGGGGAACTGTTCAACGTTCAACAACCAGTTAGTGATAGAGTCTGGATTCAAAGTCAGCTCCAGCACCAAGTC
The DNA here is from genome assembly GCA_031878705.1 of Tapirus indicus. Taxonomy (NCBI): domain Eukaryota; kingdom Metazoa; phylum Chordata; class Mammalia; order Perissodactyla; family Tapiridae; genus Tapirus; species Tapirus indicus. The sequence goes on from CM062930.1 coordinate 64,751,951, forward strand.
CAATAGTATTTTAATAATACTAAGATATTTCTCATTATGCCAAACATGTAATGTCTAAATATAATCTGAGGTGTTAGAACAAATTTGGATTTATTTAAATAGGGTACTTAATGACATAATCATTATCTCTTGTAATGATTACTTTCTTTGTTGTAGAGTATATAATATTATATTTTAAAAGTTTATATTTACTTATCTATCTGGAAAGGGAGATTCTCAAGGGTAGGACATATGTCTGTTATCTGTATGCACCGTGTAACCCAGCACAAAGTAGGTTCAAAAAAGGTTTGATGTATAAATGAATATAGTGACTTTAAGTGGCATATCCAGAATATTTCATTACTGTTTAATACGTGTAATTGCTGTCTACTGTCTTTATTGTATGAAAGATGTTAAAAGCTGCCATACATTTTCACAAGGTAGTTATTTCACTGTCAAACCAAAAAAAAAGCTTTAATCCAGAGAATAGAGAAATCCAGAATAACAGCTGAAGGCTTTAGAAATACTCTCAGTAATTCATTGAACATTGAGATAAAAAAAAAGACAAAGATATAAAAGATCTGTATCCACCACTTTTACATAATGACATGTTTAGACATCCAGCAACTCAGAATACACATTCTCTTCAAGTGCACACGGAATGTTCACCAAGATAGAACTGTGTTGGGCTACAAAATAATTCTTAATAAATTTTAGAAGACTGAAATTTTACAGAGCGTGTTATCTGATCACAGCAGAATTTAACTAGAAATTGTTAATAGGAATATATCTGAAAAATATCCAAACATTAGAATTTAAACAGCTAATTTCTAAGTAGTTCAAAGATCAAAAAAGAAATTGCATGGGAAATAAATATTTTGAACTGAATGACAATGAAAAAAATTGTATACATGTTTGTAAATTTGTGAGATACTGCTAAAGTGGTGGTTAGAAAAAATTGAGAAATTTAAGTGCTTATTTTGTAAAAAAGAGAGGTTTAAAATCAATTATCTAGGTGTCTCCCTACAGAAATTTGAAAAAAATAACCAAATTAAGCAGAAGGAAGAAAATAAGAGAGGAATTAATGAAACAGAAAACAGACAAATTATGAAGAAATTTCACAAAGCTAAATGTTGGCTTTTTGAAAAGATTATAAGCCCAATGAAAAACTAATAAAGAAAAAAGGAGAGAGAATACAAATTAGCAATATCAGGAACGAAAGAGAGGTTATTCCCTATAGCTTCTATAAATATTACAAATGTAATAAGTGAGTGCTATGAATGAATTAGGCTAACAAATTTAAAGGCATAAAGATTGCAAAGAAAGAATTAAAACTGCCTCAATTTAAAGATGACATGAAAATACCTACAAGTTTAAAAAACAAGTACTAAAACTAATAGGTGAGTTAGAAAGATTGCAAGATACAAGGATAATATACAAAATATAATTATATTCCTACATACCAAAAACAAATGTTTGGGAAAAAAAATCTTTTTAAATTTTATTTACCAAATGATCAAAATCATAAAATATTTGGGAATAAATTAAACAAAACACACAAAAGACCTCTAAAAAACTACAAAGTACTTCTGAGAGAAATCAAAGACCTATATAAAAGAAGAGGTATACTATGTTCATTGACAGAGAAATGTCAATTCTTCTCAAATCAATTTATAGATTCAATACAACTCCATAATAATCCAAGAAGGATTTTTTTAATATACACTAATAATCTGCTCCTAAATTTATACGGAAATGCATAGGCAAAACAACCTTGTGAAAGAACAAATTTGGAGAACTTGTACTCCCTGACTTCAAGACTTATTACAAACCTACAGTAATGAAAACACTTTAGTATCGGTACAAGGATAGGCAAATTGAGAATAAAGTCCAGAAAGAGGCCCATACTTATACAGTCAATTGATTTTTGACCAAGGGGCTAAAGTAATTCAATGGAGAAATAGAGAAATGAAAATATTTTCAACCAATGAAAAAGAAGAAAGAAACTCAACTCCTACTTACACCATACATAAAAATCAATTTGAGTTGGATCATAGATCTAAGTGAAAATCTTACTGTTCATAAAGCATTGAGAGAAAAGATGAAAGAATAATTTTACTACTTGAGAGTAGAAAAGATTTAGAGCTGGACACAGAAAACAATAAAGAAAAGTATTGACATATTTGAATTCATCAATATTAAAACACCTGCTTATCAAAAGACATTATTAAGAAATGAACAGGCAACCACACAACGGGAGAAAATATTCACAAAACACATATCTTATAAAGGACCTGTGTCCAGAATATATAAAGAATTCCTACAGCCCAATAATAAACAAGACAATTGAATTTTTTAAATGGACAAAATGTGAACAAACGCTTTCAAAGAAAGGTATAAAATAGCCAACAAGCACATGAAGAAGTGCTCAACATAATCATTAGCACATTCAAATTAAAGCCACAATAAGATACAATTTGATACCCACTAGAATGGCTAAAATTAAATAAACTGAAAATATCAAATGATGCATAGGATGCAGATAGAAGTGGAACTCTCCTACATTGCAGATAAGAATGCAAATTGTAAAACCCCTTTGAAGAAGAATTTCTCAGTTTTCTGTAAAGTTAAATATTCACCCCCACTACAACTTACCACTTCCACTCCTAGATACTTATTCAAGAGAAATGAAAACATCTGTCCACATGAAGACTTACAAATATTTATACAAATATTTATAGTAGACTTACACAAGACTTACACAAATATTTATAGTAGCTTTATCATTATAGCCCTAAAATGGAAAAAGTCAAATGTCCATTAATGGGAGAATGGATAAGCAAATTACAGTATATTCACAGAATGGAATATAATTCAGCAATACAACAGAACTAACTACTGATTATAAAACACAAATGAATCTTACAGATAGTATGCTGTGCTAAAGAAGCTGAATACAAAAGAGTATATGTACATGAAATTCTAGAACAGGTAAAATTAATCTTTGGTGAATAAAATCAGAAAAAAAAGTTGCATGAGAGGCAAGGGTATTGACTCAGAAGGAGCTTGAGAGAACTTACTGAAGTGATAGTAATATTCTATACCTTGGCAGGTGTATGCATGTGTTTCACATCAACATGTGCATTTGCCTAAATTTATTGTATTGTGCACTCAAGATTTTTTACCTGTTATATTGCTGCATGTAATTTTACCTCAAAAAAAACCCTGTAAACCAATAACAAACTCTAGTTAGGAGATTAACCTTTCACAGTAGCAGGGTTAGCAATTCTGAAACTATTTTCTAGTTATTCTAGGCTGGAAGGATATATTAGTTGGGGTTCTCCAGAGAAACAGAACCAATACAATACGTGTGCAGGCTGGCAAGCTGGCAGACTGGAGACCCAGGGAAGAACTGATGCTGTAGTCTTGAGTGTGAAGGCAATCTAGAGGCATAATTCCCTCTTCTTTGGGGAATCTCCGTCTTTTCTCTTAAGGCCTTCAGTTGATTGGATGAGGCCCACCCACATTATTATTATGGAGGGTAACCTGCTTTACTTACAGTCTACTGATTTAAATGGTAATCACATCTAAAAAATACCTTCACAACCGTATCTAGACAGCCACAAACAACTGGGCACCATAGCCTAGTCAAGCTGACACATAAAATCAATCGTCACAAAAGGAGTTACAACTGTGAAAAGGGGAAAGTTTTAAATGTTCTGTGACATTGAATTGGAACTGGAAGTATCAGTATGAACGTATGGTTTTTAATAAATAGATATAGATATGAACATAGACATAAATATAGATATAGCTGCATACATACTTACATACACATATGCGCACACACATTTCCTAGCTCTGTCTGCCAAGAGAGCCAAAAACCAATAACAGACGAGTAGCAATGAACATAACCAGCACTCAGATTTTAGTTTCTAAATACTATTCTACACTAAAAAGCAAAATGGCTTCTTGGGGAAAATGCTGATTCCAGGGCTTGGGCAAGGAGAGCACAAATTGAGCCTAGAATATCTTATGGCATGAGAAAGTATTAAAAAATTATGTGCACATAACTAAAGGACACAGGGACCAGCTTGAAGGGGCTCCTACTAGACAATATATAAATTCTGGGATAATGAATAAATAAAGGAGGGAGAAGAAAAAGCTCTTCTTTAGAGTAGAATGCTACTGTAATAAATGTAGAAGAAAGAAAATCATCAACAGCTCACAAAACTAGTGGATGAAAGTTTTAAGTAACAGCATTTACATAGTTTCAGTTTATCTCCTCACAAATACTTACTACATCAAAAGGAAAATAAGAAGTTTACCATAGAGAGACCTGACTGGCACCACCTTAATAATCAGCAGTATTGGAACAAATCCACATTATGTAACTCCTGATACAATGCACTGATAAGGACACAGTATCACTACTGTGATGGATACCCAAATGGATAGCTTGAATGTAATCATAAGAAACTATAAGAGAAACCCAAATTGAGAGTCATTCTACAAAATAACTGATCCACACTCTTCAAAAATGTTAGCCAAAAAAGGCTGATAAGTTGTTTTAGATTAAAATTGACTAAAGATTGAGTGCAGTGCATGGTTGGATCGATCTATTACTACTCCATTATTGGGTAGATTCTAGAACAGGGAAAAATTACCTATAGAGGAAATTATTGGGACAATGATGGAATTTGAATATGGACTGTGAATTAGATAATAGTGTTGCATCAATGTTAAACTACATGATTTCAATAATTGTACCGTGATAATGTAAGAAACTTTAATTTTAGCAAGTACATACTGTAAAATTATTGTAAAAGGGCACAATATCTCCAACTTAAATGATTCAGAAAACAAAATATAAATACATATATATGCATATATGTATATAAATATACATGTAAATAAAATATAACATAAAATGTCATATTTATATTATAAATTGTAGAATACATATACATTTTATATATAAAATGTAGAATATATATACATTTTAATATATATTTTATTATATACAAAATTTATATATAATAAAATTTATAACATTAAAATTTGTTTTTATATCCATGTAAATATAAATGACAATAAAGCAAATGGGGCAAATGTAAACAATGATGAATATGGATTAAAGAATATCCAGAATTCCTTCTGTTATACTAGCAAGTTTTCTCTAAGTTTGCATATCAAACCACAAAATAAATCAAATGTAAAATTACCAACAAAATAGAAAATTTTTATATGTTCATGATTTTTCTCATGTACAAAAGAATGCATGCCACACAATAGGTGTTCAGTATATATTTGTTAAAAGGTGGATAAAAAAACTATTTTCTTTTTTTTTTTTTTTTGTGAGGAAGACTAGCCCTGAGCTAACATCTGTTGCCAATCCTCCTCTTTTTGCTGAGGAAGACTGGCCCTGGGCTAACATCCGTGCCCATCTTCCTCTACTTTATATGGGACGCCGCCACAGCATGGCTGACAAGCAGTGCATCGGCCCATGCCCAGGATCCAAATCTGCGAACCCCGGCCTGCCAAAGTGCAAACTAAACTGCTGCGCCAACAGGCAGCTCCCTCAACAACAAAAATATTTTCTTATGAATATAAAAGTTCTTTGTAAGTTGTGAAATAGTGAAAGTTTTCTTAAAAACTTGGAAATCCAGTCTTTATAATTCATACTACATTTTTCAGTCCCCAGATAATCATATTATAATACACTCCATCCAAGTATTTTTATCTTATTGGACAAAATTGAGCACAAAGATAAACAACAAATCAAGTTATCCCCCAAATCATTTCGACTTTTCCCTCAGTGGATTTAATGTTGGGTCAAAAGGCTAAACAGGCAGCCACTTTCTACTTCAACCTGAATGTAACACATTGGCTCTTAACTCTCTAACTCTCACGGGTTGTGAAAGTTTTATGTTAAATATTTAACATCTTCTCAAAAGGTTTAAGGATGCCCTTCACAATAATTTAATGTAACATATTCTCCATTTCCTATATGATGATTCCTTCATTATTACCACTTGATGCAGCATGTAACTACATCGGTAAGAAATTCAGTTCACAATTACACCTTCCAAACCACTTGGGCCAGGGTACATGTTTGTCTTCATGTGGGTTTGGAAATCATTAACAACGAATATCTCAGAATTTGAATAACAAAAACATAATTTTTATTACTATTTTGAGGACTATTTCACAAACACTAGGACAGGTTTATTAAAATCAGATTACTTATTTTTGAAGGAATAAATACAGAAAAACCAAAATATTATTTAGTGAGAAAAGCCTACTCCCAATATTTTAAAACTACCAAGATTTTTGTAAATAATCTGCCTGTCTATTTCTATCCAAATCAAGGCAGTTGTTATTGTAAAAAGCATTTGAGAGCTTAACAAATTTCAAAACCATGAAAGCTCTGTTGAAGGGAGGAAACGATGTGAGAGATGCAGGCAATATTTATTGATTGCCTCCTATATGCCAGGCACTGCATTCAGTTTGAATGTGCAGATACGAAGGAACTGTTCCCTATTCTCAGTGAACAAACACAAAATACTATGAGGAACATCAGAATGAACCTAACCCAGCTTGAGGGTGGATGTGGCTCTATACTTCAGTGAAGGTGTCCAATAGGAGCTAAGTATGCCTAAACTGAGTTTTGAAGACTCAGTGAGATTTATCCAGGCAAAGAAAGTGGGGGAACGTATTTCTGGGAAAGAGAGCAGCAACAATGAAAGCAAAGAGATAGGGAAAGATGGATCTTTGAGAAACTTCAGGGAGCTTGATAAGATTGAGGCAAAAGTTGACCAGGACAGTGAGGTGAAAAATGAGACAATATATCAGGGACCTAATTATAAGGAGCCTAGAATGTCATGGAAGATAGCAAGAATTTTGGATTATATCCAAGCAACTATGGAAAAATAATTGGAAATTTTAACTGGCAGGTGACATGATCACATTTATAAAAGAACACTTATTCTCTTGGGTAATATTAAGTGCATTCAGAATAGTCATAAATTCAATGTAGATATTTTGAAAGCCTGACCTAAGTTGATAACTGAGGAAATTAATATGGGAGTACACTTTTTTTTCCTTCTCTCCACATTTCCCACCAATAATCCATAAAATTAAAACACCACAAAAATATATACATATTGGAAGGTGGTTTCCAATTGGTAACACTGAAGAAAAGAAGTGAGCTTTGGGCACAGGCCCACACATAGGAGAGGTCATTGCTCTTCCCCCATCCCAGTGCTCACACAGTAAGCAAACTATGTCAGAGCCCTGGGTCCGCCTTTTTTTTTTAATTGAGATATAAATGACATACAACATTGTTTAAGTTGAAGGTGTACAAAGTGTTGGGTTGATACATCTATATATCGCAATATGACTGCCACCCTAGCCTTAGCTAGCATCCCTATTACATCACATAATTATCATTTCTTTTTTGTGATGAGAACATTTAAGATTTAGTCTCTTGGCAACTTTAAAGTATATAATACCATACTGTTGAATATAATCACAGTGCTGTACATCAGATCTCCAGAACTTATTCATCTTCTAGTTGCAAGTTTGTACCCTTTAACAACATCTCCCCAATTCCCTCAACCCCAGCCTCTGGGAGCCACCGTTCTACTCTCTGTTTCTATGAGTTAGACTTTTTTAGAGTCCATATACAAGTGATATTATACAGTATTTGTCTTTCTCTATCTGACTTATCTCACTTAGCATAATGCCCTCCAGTTCCCTCTATGTTGTCACAAATGGCAGGACTTCCATTTTGAGGTAGGTCATCAGGCCAGCATCTTTTTATGTATCCCTGTTCCCAGGTTTCTTTCCAGGGGTGTGAGCAGACTGCCATTTCCTGTGAGCATGCTGCACAGTGTACACCATACGTAGTTTCCCTGGCTGAGCCCTGAGATCTAGAGCTGGGGTAAAAGAGTAGGAAGTCTCATTTTGACCACAGATTCAAGCTTCATTTTCCAACCCAGCTTTAGTAATAATAAAGCCAATATTTTAATGTTTATCTGAATGCCCCATCTAATGCTATCTGATTCTCAGAGAGGAAAATAGAGTTTACAGGACTAGGTGACTAAAGATGGAGATAAAGAGAAGGGAACAGGAGTCAAAAGTGACCCCTCCATGCAACCCTTTCTCAACTTCTTCTCTACCACAGTCACAGAGAGCTGAAATTCAGTGAAAACATCAATGATTAATCCAGCTTGGAAAAGAAATTTCTCTCTAACATGGCATCTTTGGTCTGAGCGGACTCAGGCAGAAATGCCTTGGCAGGACATTCTAGGAAAGAAGCAGTGCCAGAATATACATCCTCAGCCCACTGCACTAACAAAAGGCAAGCAGCCCCCTGTCTGCTCACTACCCATCACTCTTCCACAGTCAGTCAACGGCACGAATAAGGGAAACGGCTTTATTAACACCACATGGTTACTGGCTCCCCTGCAGGTAGGCTGAAACTTGGAACTCCTCTCAAATTAGGGACCCACCCAGCAACGATTCACATTTCTGAGAAGAGCACTGGTGAGACATTGAATGGCATGCAAAATGTATTTATTATTTAAAGTAAAATTAAATAAATGTCACCAACATCTCACATGAAGCTGATATATGAAATGCATCCTATTTGTCTTTTTTCACCATAAGGATCTGAAATCTATACAGAACCAAAATCCAATATTCCATCAACCATTGGCTAATATTTTTCTAACTCCCTCTGGGCCTATGTTCTCATGTTGTGAAATTCAAAACTATCCAAAGAAATTGTGTGCTATGGATTGCAAATCTCAGATAACTTGCTGACTTTATTGTTCTTTATAACAACACGAGACATAGGGCAAATGTCATACAACATATGAACTGAAATCGATACAGCATTTTGGTAGAGTATGGGACTTCATGTCATGCTAAGACATCTTAACAGATAAGGCTTTATAAAAATATATTAATGATTAAAGAATTGATCAGAAACAATAAACACATGTCCTTGATATATTTAATATTAATAAACAATACCACACACAAAACTTTGACTGCAATATTGACTAAAGGACAATGATGTATTATATATTCTACTGTTTTCATAGTCTGGAGTGTCATTAATCTAAGAAGAGTTTATTTGAACTACTTCTTGCTGTTACTAATATAAAATGAAGAAATTTTTCACATAGTCGATTTCTTCACTATTTTTCACATAATTAACCCTTTGTTTCTTTTCTCCTTCCCAAGAGAGTAGGCATCGAGAGTGATGTCTTCCTACTTGGCTGCTTTTCTTTTTCTTCAAAGGAGCATTGGATCACCTGGCACATAGCCCTCAATCAGTATTTGTTGAATGAATGAATGATCACATTTGATCCTGATTCATCAATGCAGAGAGGAGGAGAGTTAATCTGGGTAAAAGAGATAAAAGAATAACTTCCTACAAGGAAGGATCCTACTTTTAAAAAAGAGAAAGAAAATAGTAGAGAATCAGAAGAGGCTATCACTCAAGAGCTATTTTTTTATTCAGCTATACACACATGAACTAACGCCAACTATATCACCTCTCAAATACAGCTAAAGGTGGAGTACAAGGAAAGCTCTTTTTATCAATGCTTACTTGTATCCCGGAATATATTGTCCTAGTAATTGCTCCTTATTTCAAAGAAAAACAATGGTTAATCAAGAGCCTCTGGTATTCAGGAAAGAAGTGTTTGAAGAACACATTCATCTGATGTTGACATCTATACAGTAACCACGTATTTCTTAGAGTAAAACACAAGTGAGGATCTAGAAAGCACACATCTTCTAAGTTCTTAATAATATATTCATACATGAAACTTATTTTCAGATTAAAATACTCTTACCCAATTGACTCCACTCCAAGGAGTAGAGACTACTTTATCAGGTTTATAATTTGGAAAAATAATAAACCATTTGTATCACATTCACATAAAACAGATATCACAAATACTTCAGAAAATTTTCCATGTCTGAAATGATAGATTAAAAGGCTTTGCTTGCTCTTAGCTTAGTTGTATTACAAATCACAAAGACATCTTATATTAGGTTTGGCTAACACTATGTTCCATCCTAAAAAATAAAATATCCATTTGAAAGAGTGCAGGGCAAATAACCTCATAAATAAGTTATTGATGATATTCTAGTTACCTATCACATTTGTAGTGTTTTGGGTTTGTCCTTAAACAGTGGAACTGACATTCAAAAGTGAAAAAGGTAGGCAAAAATTAATAAACACTGTATAATCATGTATATATCTTGATAAAAGTAGGTTTATGGGAAGAAAAATGTTCTGCAAAGATATACACGAAATTTTGTTAAGATTATATCTGTATGGTTGGATTGGAAGTGATTTTCTTCTTTTTTGCTTATCTGCATTTTTCAAATATACCTTTATAATAAAAAAAATCTTTAAAATTATATTTATTTTTGGGATATATAGTAATAATTTTCTAATTGAAAATAAAAAATTTAAGTCATTTTCATTTTAATTTCAGAAAAAAAGAGGCTCATGATTGCTTGCTCCTGTATCTACTACAAGAAGTCTAGGCTCTGGAAAGCTCTCCATTCCCTCATTTGCTGCCAGTGTAGCAGCTGCTTCTTTTGCTCATTTTGACAACTCAGCTGCCTCTTTATTCCCTGCAGATCAGTGATGAAGTTCAACTACATGAGTCATAGTTACTTACCACATTTTATTAATTTCACTTCACTTGGTATTTCTTAGCTGTAGGTCTCATCCAACTTTTAATTTTCTGTGCTTGGCAAAAATAGCACCTCACTGAGTATGTGTATCTCCAGCCTTTCTCCTTGTGACTTTCTACTCCTTTTGGAAAATCCCATGATGCTGAGGAAAATGGCAATTTGACCATTTGATTGAACGTGCTTGCGCATCTAACCTAGAAGGGACTTCAGGCCTAAATTCTAGATTATGGTTACATGGTGGTAATTTTATCTGTTTTCATGCTTACAAAAGTAGGACATTATTTTCTTAATTAGTAATTTAAAACAACTTTCACACATTGAGCTCAATGGGCCCCTCAAACTCTATACCAGGATGTTGAAAAGAGATTAGTTTCCTCTTGCTCCTTTCCTCTCCTCCTCCATTTAATACCAAATAACTACCCCAAGTATTTAAACCTGTGCTACTCCAAGGACGGTCTTCAAAGTTGGGATAACCACACTTTTCACAACTAGATAGAGCTAGCCATATAGATATCAAATTTATAATTGCCAGTGTCTTTTTATTCCCATACAGACAACACATCTGTGGATATAAATCTGAGATAGAATTTCTAGATCATGTTGGTGAAGCAAGAAAGCAATGAAAGAAACTGAGGCCTGGGAAAATGAAGCAGCTTGACAAGTTGTCTCAGGTTGATTCTCTTCAGCTCTGGCCATCCCCACTGGGGGCTGAGAGCTCAGTGCTCTCTGTCAGCAGCATTCCCAGCAGCTGGTAAAGTAAATCCTGCAATCCTGAGTGTCCACCACACAAGGTCATAAAGAAGGTGGCAGAGCCAGAATTAATTTGGGAGTCTCATTACTTCACATCCCTTCCCTGTATTTCATTAGCAGAATGCTAAACCAATACCAGCCAATAATCAACTACTGCACAAGCTCAGGGGCTGGATGGCCAGAGATAAAGACAAAACAGAACAAAAACTCAGAGGTCAATCACACACTCTGTTATTATCTTTTTAAATGTATTTGCATTTTGATCAAGATAAGTCATGTGCCTAGTTTTAAAGGTAATTCAACAGTGCTTATAATGAGAAAAGGGAGTCTAGCACACGCATTCAGACCTCCCAGGCAATCTTCAAAGGAAACCAATTGCAACTCTCTTTAGCTGTTTCTTCTGGTATTTGTCTCTACATTTCTATATGACATGCTGACATATCTTTTTCTTGACTTGACAGTTTCAGATATTATCTAGCAGCTTACTATTATGAAAGATGAGGCTTTAGCTTTTATGTTGCCACAGATTGTCTTTCTCTGTTTCTCTCTTGCTCTACCACTACCTCTCCAATATTACTCCTCCCAATACCGCAAATGTTAAATCAATTGTCACAGCTCACGTTAAAGTAACTTAAATATTATCCACAACTGAAGAGCATCATGAACTCATTTTTTTTCTGGAATTAATTGCCGATTTTTTCATTTGCCTTGTTTTCTATAGACATATCACTAATTCTTCCCCAAATTCTCTCTCAGAACTATAAAACTCTCCCAATAGAATCAAACACATCCTAATCCATCAGTCCCATTTGATTCTTGCTGCCTGCATTGCTCCAGGAGCTAGACCCTCCTCCTGCTCCAGCCTGGTCTGTTGTCATACTATGCCTGCTGCTCAGTTGTTGGCATAGTATTCCTCTTTACCATCATTCTGGAATTTCCAAAGCCTCTCTCCTGCATACTGTGTATTCCCTGGATCCCAGATCTTCCTCTCCCTCCTTTTCTTGTAAAGATCTTCTGTTCACTTCATGAGAAAGAGTGCCTAGGAGCTATATTTTTTTAGAACTTCCATATCTCAAATTGTCATATTCTAGCTGCATGTGTGATGTATAGTTTAACTGGATACTAAATTCTAGGTGAAAAGTAATTGTCCACAGCAGACTTGAGCATTTGGCCACTAGTTACTATTGTTGCTGTGAAGAAGTCTAAATCATTCTGATTCCTATTCCTTTGTATATGTATTCTGTTTTATTTCTCTCTGGAAGTTATTAGGATCTTCATTTTCTCCCTGGTATTTTGGACTGTCACAGCGATGAGGCTCAGGATGAGTCATTTCTCATTGATTCCTGAATACTTAATAGGACCTTTCAGTCTAGAAACTCATGACTTCAATTATGTGAAATTTTCTTATATTATGTCTCTATTTTTCTTTTCTCCATAATCTCTGTCCTCCTTTTGAAACTGCAATTAGTTGTATACTAGATCTCCTAGTTTGACCATCTACTTCTTTTATCCTTTATCCTTTCTCTCATATTCTATCCCTTTTTCTTTCTTGTTTTAGTTATTAGAAAATTTCATTAACACCTTCCAAATTTTTCTAAATTTTTCATTCCTGCCCTAATGTTTTTAATTTCCAGGAGCTCTTTCTTTTACTCTGTAGTACTTTCCCTCTACTTTTAAAGTATCCTAGGTTATTTTTTGTATCTCTCTGAAAATATCGACTTTGCTTTGATTTTTTAAAAATTTTCATCCGCTAACTGCATTTCTTTTTCCTTTTACTCAAAATTCTCAAAGACTTTAAAAGCTAGGATTCAATAAGCAACTTTTCTTTCTCTCATAAAAATGTTTAAGGGATCATAAAGCTGAGACTTCGGTTGTTAAATATTTTATACTGAAAATTACTCTGATAATTTAGTATCAGAATAACCTTTAATTTATACCTTATCAAGGACAAAAGTATGAATAAATAGTAGCACAGAAAATCAAAAAGCCTTGACCTAATTATTTGACTTATAGTTATTTGCTCCAGGTCATACATAAGTGAAGTGAGAGCATCACATTGCCCACTCCTCAGTCAGAGGGAAAAGGGGAGTCTCTAGCACTACACAGGAGATCCCTTTCCTTTACCATTAGGCTTCTCATCAACAAACAACAAGCTGACAGTAGCTCTATTTACATAACCTTGACTAACCTCAAGAAACCCAAAATGTGAGTGAAAGAGCAGGAATTTGGTCTTTTTTTGGTGAGGAAGATTGGCCCTGAGCTAACATCTGCTGCCAATCTTCCTCTATTTTGTATGTGGGTTGCTGCCACAGCATGGCCTGATGAGCCCTGTGTAGGTCCCCACCTGGGATCCAGACCCACAAACCCCAAGCCACTGAAGTGGAGCATGCGAACCTAACCACGACGACACCGGACCATCCCCAGGAATTTTTTTTTTTTGTTTATATATGTAAACGTTGAAGAGTGTAGAATAGCTTTTTTCCAAAGAAGAGGAAACCAAACATGTTGATAAATTCTCAAGAATTCAGGGACTAAGTAGGGTATTTTCCAGTAAGTATCCTGAACATATTCCCACTTATAAAATCTCTCCATCTGGCAATTTCCCTGCCAGCTAAAGGGGATGGGATAGTTCATTTTTCTGTTTCCAAGAACATTTTTTGCAAAGGGTTTGGCATAGAGAGGCAGAAGAATTCTCCCCAGTAGCAACTCTGCTTTCTCAGGGAACGTGATTGCTTCACTGAGAACACTAACATAAGAGAAAAAAAAGAGAGATTCACAAAACAAACAATCTAACGAAAAAAAGATAAAACTTAGGGCACATATTTTCTTTCTGTTTCTATATTTCGTTTACTAGCTTATTTCTATTTAAATAAGTGAACATCGTCAGGAACATTTCATTTCCACAAACATGATCCTGTGCTTAGCTTATCTTGTGTCTTATAGTGCCTTGGGTTTCCTACTACACAGTCTAAGGAAAATTTCTGAAAATATTATACTATTTATCTGAGTCAGAATACTTACTAACATTAACACCAAATGAAAAAAATGATTTCTTAAAATATAAAAAGCTAAAGAATGAAAAAGTAAACAACTAATCGTTCAGTCTTATGATGTCTACTTGTAGGAAACAGTGTAACAGAATTGTTGGCAAAAACTATAATAAAAGGTCCCATATCAGGATGTTTCTCCATTCTACTGTCAATGATTTAAGAACCCACACTAAATTCTAAGTTTGTACCTATAACGCTTTTACAAAAAATTGGGGGTTTTTTTGCATATAATATATAGCATAAAATTTCTAGTTGTATATTATTCTTCACAGTAATCTTCACTAGTTCAAATTATCAGTTTTGTTTACATTTTTATTGTTCGAATTGCCCCAGGAGGATATAAACTCCATGAGATCAGGAACTTGGTTATTTTTTCACTGTAGTATACCCAATACAAAATAAGTGACTCAGTGAATATTTGTTGAATAAATTAGTTAACAAAACTCCATTTACATTGATATGAACCTATACTTTTACTTAATCTTCACAAATATTCTGTGCTGTGGTATTTTTATCTCCAGTTTACTGCTAAAGAATGAAAACCAGATTTGAATAGAACATATTTACTTCTCCAATACTTCTATTCATAAAAAAATCAAATATAACCTAATATAAACAATTAATTAATCCAATCCTGTTGCCTCTATGACATTAATGAATTTCACTTCATTTCAAATGAATTTGCAGGACAGATACTTGTGATAGGCAATAATAAAAAGTAAATTTCAAAGAAAGAGCAACTCCATTTTTAAATTTTATGATTATTTGTGCATTTTAAAGTATACAATTTGAAATTTTTAAGAAATTCTACTGATTCACTTTACCATAAGTACACCAGTTTTCTCTTAATTCTTGCAAAGTCTTTGCCATTAACTTATTCAATAACTATGTTAACAAATATATTCAACATATACATTCATATATCTGTTGATTAATGTAAGTATATTTACATTCCCCTATAAAGAGATTTATTACTATTTCAAAGGCACAATGCTGAGTCCTAGACACGTGCAGCCATAAAAAATGAAGGTCAAATGAATCTCATGAAGTAAATTCACATTGATGTTTTTCATGCCTTCATCCTTCTTTCAGAATATGAAAGTCATTCACTCTACCCTCTATAAAATGTTGTGCTCTTTATATTTCTGAAAAATGCAGACAACAAGGCACAATAAATATTCACCACCCTTGTTTTCTCTAATTGTCTTTCTTAAAACTCATCCACCAAGGGCTGGCCTGGTGGCGTAGTGGTTAAGTTTGCACGCTCCACTTCTGGTGACCCGGGATTCGCAGGCCCGGATCCCTGGCACATGCTGTGGCGGCGTCCCATATAAAGTGGAGGAAGATGGGCACGGATGTTAGCCCAGGGCCAGTCTTCCTTAGCAAAAAGAGGAGGATTGGCAATGGATGTAGGCTCAGAGCTAATCTTTCTCTCACACACACAAAACTCATCCAACAAATGAAATTGTCTAATTGGACTCCCAAAACAGCAAAACTTTTTGTTCTATAAATACTAGCATAAGTTTTTTTGTTTGTTTGTTTGTTTTGTTTTTTTGTGAGGAAGACCAGCCCTGAGCTAACATCCATTGCTAATCCTCCTCCTTGAGGAAGACTGGCCCTGGGCTAACATCCGTGCCCATCTTCCTCCACTTTATATGGGACGCCGCCACAGCATGGCTGACAAGCAGTGCATTGGCAGGCACCCGGGATCCGAACCCGCGAACCCTGGGCTGCCAAGCGTGAACTAAACTGCTGCGCCACTGAGCCAGCACTAGCATAAGTTTTATGTACAGCAAAATTTAAGGAAGTTCTGCTTTATGTCATTCAATGAACTTGATAAGGAAATAAGTGACAAATGTTTCAAAAAAATACTAAATAACCACCCCCACTACACAATCACTCTTTTAAAATAATTACATGCTGAAAATTTCTATAAATCAGTTATTGGATATGTTTCAAGTCTAATCAAATCCCTGAACATATTGCTACATAAAGTTAAAACTTTTTAAATGTTTTGTCTATATTATAGGCAAGGGGAAAAAAGCTTGTATCCTGGCAACAGTAACATAACTTGGACTTGTTTTATATGATAAAATCAGACAGTGGTAGTGCAAGAAGTTCTTCCTAAACTGTAGCAGGATGCTACTGGTTTGGAAATTGTCACCAGCTAGGAATCGAAGACCAAAAGATTTGGCTGTGTTTGCTCCTGCTCAGTGTAGTCATTTCATTTCTATTAAATTCTGTATTCTCAGCTAAGATAAACTGGAAATTTATAGCAGCTGTTCGTGTTGGTCTTTTCTCATTAATCCATATCTTAACTACAACAATACAAATACCTGAATATAATGTTATATTTGGAAGATGATTAAAATATTTTTGTTTTGATAATACTAACTATAGGAATTAAAGTCAAATCTTGGCCCCTTAGAAAAATATTAGAAACTGGAAGAGTAAAGTGGAGCTTTCACCTTCCACATTCATTCATAGGAAGCATGAGTTCAAAAAGGTTGAGAAGCACTGAGCTTGAGAATGGGGATATTATTAGTTGCCCCAATTAGCTCACAGTGATGCTATGAGAGACCAAAGAGCAGAAGGCCAATGTGGAAAGTGCAGAAGAAACAAGGGGTACAAGAGGTTGGGAATATGAATGGAGGCCATATCCTTAAGGCTTTATTGGTCATAATAAGGAATTTCAACGTTATTCTGAGTACAGAGAGAAGTCATTAAAGTGTTAATAACACACAACAATGGTAGCATAAAGCAAGGTAGATATTCATTCCTTTCTCTCATTTAAAAGAAGTCCAAAGGTAAGCAGATTGGTTTCTGGCTTCAATAAGCTTTAGGGACTCAGAATCCTTTCAGCTAACTATTCAATCATACCTAAGGTATATTCCTTATCCTCAAAGACCAAGATGGCTCCTGGGGTTCCAACCATCACAAGCACATTCCAAGCAGCAAAATAGAGGAAGGAATAAAGAAAACAGGAACAAAAGGCATGTGCCAGCTATTCTTTAAAAAGTTTGTGGAAACTGCCATTCAACACTTTAGTTTGCATCCTATTGGCCAGAACTTAATCACATGGATATATCAAAATGCAATGAGCTTAAAAATGACAGTTCTAGGGCCTGGCTTGTTGGTGTAGTGGTTAAGTTCACACACTCCATTTCAGCAGCCCAGAGTTTGCAGGTTTGGATCCCAGGCGTGGACCTATGCGCTGCTCATCAAACCATGCTGTGGCAGCATCCCATATACAAAGTGGAGGAAAATGGGCACAGATGTCATCTCCGGGCTAATCTTCCTCAGCAAAAAGAGGAAGATTTGCAATGGATGTTAGCTCAGGGCTGATCTTCCTCACCAAAAATAATAATAATAATAATAAAATAAATGGCAGTTCTAGTACTAAAGAAGGGGACAATAGATATTAAGTAAGCAACTCACATTCTCTGACATGAACATTGTCAGAAGAGGCTGGCTTATAAAATAGTAACATAGCACCTCAAAATCTCAGTGCCTTAAAACAAGGATGATTTCTTTCTTTTTCATGCTACATGTTCATCATGAGTCAGCAGAGGGGCTCTATCCATCATTCAGTGACCCATGGATAGATGACTGTGATGGAGAAGCCTCTATCTCACATGGTACAGATCACCATGCCAGAAAGAAAAGAGGAGTGAGGAAGCATCACTGTCTAGTAGCCAAGATGACCCCAAATGACCCTTGACCCCTATATTCACACACACCCCCCAACATTATATCAGCATTGGCCTGTGTGATGAACAGAATACTACAGAAGTGATGTTATATTATTTTCAAGGCTAGGTCATAAAAGACATTATCACTTCTGCCATTCTCTCTCTTAGATTACCAGCTCTAGGAAAAGTTAGCTGCCATGTTGTGATTAGTCCTATGGAGAGGCCCACATGGTGAGGAACTGAGGCCTCCTGCCAACATACAGTCAGAAACTAATGGCTCCAGCCCCAGCCTAGAGGATCTTTAGACTATAGGAGACTACAGCTCTAGATAACATCTTGGCTGCAGTGTCATTAGAGACTCTGAGCCAGAACCAACCAGCTAAGCAATTCCCAGGCTTATGACGTAAAGAAACTGTGAGGCAAAAAATGCCCATTGTGTAAGTTCTGGGATAATTTGTTACACAGCAATAAATAATAACACACTCTCTCTCTAAGTCCCCATCTACATATTGCAAACCATTGGCTAAAGCAAGTCATATGACCGCAGTTAAAGTCAACTGCTTGAGGAAGCATGATACTACTCCATGTGCCCAGAAGGAGAGAGAGTTAATTATGAAATACTTTTTCAATAAGTTTATTGATGTTCGAAAGAAGGGAAGAACTAGTTGGCATGTAAGGAGCATGGAAGTCATCACTCCCACCCTTACAACCACTAAGAAGATGAACAAACTACAAATCAACAGCTCTTCTTAGATATGTCAAAGAAGTAGGTCACAAGGCAAACCACCACCCCAAAATTGGAGAGACAGAGAGGCAGATACAGAGAATCATAACTTAGAGTAGAAACCCAGAGGCAGAAATCTCTGCAGGAACCAGTACTAGGGTGAGAAAATTTAAATTGCTATTGATGAATTGCTGTAAGTTTAATGTGGATAAGCCTGAGAGTTAAAAACTCCAGGAGTGCCCAGACTTGAGGGGAAGGGCCTCACAATTTCATGAATTTTACCTTCAGGAGCCCTATCAGGTACTCTCAGTGAAGATCAGAGAAAAATCCCCTATGCTTCCAGCAGGGGAAAAAGAAAAAACAATCATTTTGAAATAAACCCAGAGCATTTGTTCCTCTTAGCAAAGCCTAACCTTAATCAAAACTATTTTACCAGAGCTTAACAGACCAGGGTTTTACCAGAACCTAACTGACATAGGAGAAGGGAAATTCTCAACTCCAGTCCTCTCTGGCCTTCTTGTCTCACTTGAGAGTGGAAAAACACTGAGAAGCACTTGTGAAGGTCACAGCCCAGGGACACAGGCTCAGTAAAATGTTGAGTCCTAATCATAAATCTAAAGAATGCTTCCCCTCCCCTCACACAACACACCTCACATCACTACCACATTTCAGGGCTCCTGTATAATAATAAGAGATTACAACTGAAAGAACAGCATCTTATTGAAGAAGGGGAACCCAAAGACAACAGGGAAGACAAGAACAAGGACACTAGAGGAAATTTTAGGCCCTGACACCTACAGCTACAACAAGCAGTAAACACAGCATAACACCTAGCCAGATAAACATAAAACTTCATACCAAAGGCCTATTTACCTCAGTTCCTTTTACCCAGTACATCATGTCCAGTTTTCACAAAAATTACAAGGCACACTAAAAGACAAAAAACACAGTTTGAAGAGACAGAGCAAGCATCAGAATCAGACTCAGATATGATAGAGATATTGGAATTATCAAGCTGGAAAATTAAAACAACTATGATTAATATACTAAGGACTCTAATGTAAAAAGTAGGCAACATGCAAGAATAGATGGATAATGTAAGCAGAGTGATAAAAACTCTAAGAAAGAATTAAAGGGAAATGCTAGAAATCAAATACACCATAATACAAATAAAGAATGACTTTGATCAATAAATTACACACAAGTGAGGAAAGAGTCAGTGAGCTTGAAGAAATATTAATAGCAACTTCTAAAACTGAAAAGCAAAGAGAAAAAAGAATTTTAAAAATTGAAACAGAATATCCAAGAACTGTAGGACAACTACAAAAAAGCATAACATACACATAATTGGAATTCCAGAAGGAGAAAAAAGAGAGAAAGGAAAAAAAGGAAATATTTGAAGTAATAATGGCAGAGAATTTTGAAAAATTAATGACAGACACCAAACCACAGCTCCAGGAAGTCCAGAGAACACCAACCAGGATAAATACCCAAAAAAACCCCAAAAATCTATGCCTAGGTATATCATTTTCAAAGTGTAGAAAATCAAAGGTGAAGATAAAACCTTGAAATAAATCAGAGGAGGAAAAAACACCATACCTATATAGCGAAGCAAGGATACAAATTACATCACACTTTTCTTCATGCAAGCAAGAAGACAGTGAAGTGAAACATTTAAAGTGCTGAAAAAAAACCCACTAACAAAAAATTTTCTACCCAATGAAATTATCCTTTAAAAGTGAAGAAGTAGAGAATTTCTCAGACAAACAAGGATTGAGGGATTTTTTTTCACTAGCAGACCTTGCAAGAGATGTTAAAAGAAGTTCTTCAGAGAAAAGGAAAATGATATAGTTCAGAAACTTGGATCTACATAAAGGAAGAATGTTAGAGAAGGAATAAATGAAGGCAAAATAAAATCTTTATTCTTTCTTATTCTTAATCAATCTGATAACTGTTTATTCAAAATAATAATAGCAACAATGTATTTAATGATTATAACTTTTTGGATAAATGAAATCAATGACAGCAATACTATAGGGATGGAAAGAAGGAATTGGGACTATTCTGTGATAAGGTATTTGCAGTACCCATGAAGCAGTATAGTATTATTTGAAAGGGAACTTAGATTAGTTGCAATGTATATTGAAAACTTGAGGACAACCACAAAATTTTTTTTAAAGTAAACTTGATATGCTAAGAAAGGAGAGAAAAGAAATCATATAAACTGCTCAATTAAAACCAGAGAACACAGAAAAAGAATGGAAGATAAAAAAAGAAATAAGGAACAAGGGCAATGAATAAAAAACAATAAAAATATGGTAGAAATTAATCCAACTATATCAATAATCACTTTAAACGTTAATGATCTAAATACATCAATTAAAAGTCAGAGATTGTCAGTGGATAAAAAAACAAATATATGTTGTCTACAAGAAATCTACTTTAAATATAAAACAGATAAATTAAAAGTAAAGGGATGGGGAAAGATATACCATGACACTAATAAAAAAAAATGCTAGATTAGCTATATAAATGGCAGACAAAAAAGACTTCAGATCAAGGGAAATTATCAGGGATAAAGAGAGGAATTACTTAATGATAAAAGGGTCAATTCTCTAACAAAACTTAATAGTTCTTAATGTGTTTGCATCTAACAACACAGTATTGACAAAAACTGATAGAACTTCAAGAAGAAAGACTAGTCTATTATTATAGTTGGAGACTTCAACATCCTCTCTCAGTAACTGACAGATCCAGCAGATAAAAAATCTGTAATGACATAGTAGAACTGAACAGCACAATCAATCAACTGGATCTAACTGACATCTACAATATGCTTCATCCAACAACAGCAGAATAAACATTCTTTTCAAGCTCACAGGGAACCAAGATAAGCCACATTCTGGATCATAAACATGTCTTAACAAAATTAAAAGAATCATCCAAAGTATGCTTTCATACCACAATGAAATTAAACTAGAAATCAATAACAGAAAGATAGCTGGAAATCCCAAAATATGTGGAGATTAAACAGCACACTTCTAAATAACACATAGGTCAAAGAAGTCTCAAGAGACATTAAACAATATTTTGAATTAAATAACAGGAAATGAAAATACAACTTATCAAAATTTGTGGGATGCAGCAAAGGCAGAGTTTAGAGGAAAATTTACAGCATTGAATGCATACATGAGAAAGAAGAAATATCCAAAATCAATAATCTAAACTTCTACCTTAGAAAACTAGAAAAAGAAGAGTAAATTAAATTCAAAGTAAGCAGAAGAAAATAGATAATAAAAATTGGAGCAGAAATCAATGAAATTGAAAACAGAAAATCAACAGAGAAAGTCAATAAAACCAAAAGTGGCTTCTTTGGAAAAAAATTGATAAAATTGATAAACCTCTCGCCAGGTTAACTAACAAAAAAAGAGAGAAGACAAAATTGTTAATCTCAGAAAGAGGGGACATAACTACAGATCTCATGGACATTAAAAGAATAATTAAGGAACATTATGAACGACTCTATGCACACAAATTTAATAACCTAGATGAAACGGACTGATGCCTTGAAAGACACAATCTACCAAAATTTACATAGGAAGAAATAGGCCTATGTCTGAATAGACCTACATCTATTAAAGAAATTGAAGCAATAATTAATAAACTTCCAAAACAAAAAGCATCAGGCCCTGATGGGTTCAGGGGTGAATTCTACCAAACATTTAAGGAAGAAATTATACCAATTCTCTACAATCTCTTCCAGAAAACAGGAGCAGAGGAAATACTTTTTAACTAATTCTATGAGGCCAGCACTACTCTAATACCAAAACTGAAGACATGACAAGAAAAACTACAAACTAATATCTCTCATGAACATAAATACAAAAAGCCTCAACAAAATTTTAGCAAATCAAATCCAACAACATGTAAAAAGAATTATACACCATGACCAAGTGGGATTTCTTCCTAGTATGCAAAGCTGTTGCAACATTCAAAAATCAATTGATGTAATCCATCACATCAACAAATCAAAGAAGAAAAATTATACAATTATATCAATAGATGCCGAAAAATCATTTTATAAAATCCAACACTCATTCATGATAAAAGCTCTCAGCAAACTAGGAATAGAGGGGAACTTGATAAACAACATCTACAAAAAACCTACAGCTGACATCATAGTTAATGGTGAGAAATTAGATGCTTTCCTGCTATGATCAGGAACAAGGCAAGGATGTCCTCTCTCACCACTCCTATTCCACATCATACTGGAAATCCTAGCTATGCAATAAGAGAAGAAAAGTAAATAAAATGTATGTGGACTTAGAAAAAAGAAAGAAAGATATAACTAGATTGAAAGTAAAGAAGGGCAGGAAGAACAGAGTACGATTTAAAGATATAGAGTTTTGGTTTTGGGAAGGGAGCACTTTGAGTATGCCTATGATCTGGGAGAAAGAAGTTATAGAAATAAAGATGTTTAAGAAATAGAAGACAGTGACAATAATCCATAAAGCAATGCCCCTCAAAAACAATAGAGGACAGGATTCAGAGTATAGGTAAAGGAAGACACAAATTATGCTGAAGTTAAATATCCCCAGAATTGTCTTCACTTTGCCATTGACAGAGGCAGTAGAAAAGGAACAACTGGGTTAATGACTCTCTAGGATTCTGGGGCTTTCCACCTTGAGAAAAAATATCCACCCTAGGCTACCTATTTTCACGTCTCTTTAAACTTATTTTTTTCCCTCAGCTTCTGCAGAAATAGCCATTCCAATGAAAATTTCCATTCTCCTTCCCTATTCTGCCTCTCTTCCTACCTCTGACCCATAGAATCATTGCAGTGTTTCAACCATATGCACAGTTTTGCGATATTTTATATCCAATTATTAATCATGCTGGACTTTACCAAAACAAAATTTCTAATAGAAACTTTTCACTTAGCCAAAGTCAACTGGAAGACAATCACATTAAGGAAATGAATAATGGTAATTTTAATAATGATAATGATAACTACTACTTACTAAGCACTATTTTGTGTCAGGCAAAATGTATCTACTCTGATGCTTCTCTTCACCCTAGCTGAAAATTGCATACCACTGCATGTTTGACCACTAGGCAATTTTTAAAGTGCAAAGTTTGTTTTGAAACTATTTTTAAATTAAACTAGCTTATAACATAATTTAAATTTATTAGGTCTGGTTAAATGGAGGAGAGGTAATTTAAACATACTTTATGTTTTTAAAGTGTTACTGGTAAAATATTACCTAGGTTAAAGAAAAATTGGCTCACTGATCATAGTAAGTCATCAGAAGTTGGACAGTGGAATCTCTTTCCTGGAAAAGATTTCCTCCTAAAAACTAGGAGGAATCATTTTAGCTGAAGCCAAGGTAAAAAATAATTCCAATATGCCATAGTTGAGAATGTCAAGTAAGCAGAACTCTAGTTGGACTAAACTTGTTTTCATTAGTATAAATAGATACCAGACTAGTTTATCACCATCATCATCATCACTGAAATTAAATTTTGCTTTGATTTGGTACACAGTTTGTTAATGAAGTTTTCTCACACAGTTAGGTGTGATTTTAGCATCTTTCCAATTGTTAAGTAATCATTTTTGATAATCCTTATTTGATTTGTAGAGTAATTTTGATAATATTTTATTAATCAAATCTCAAAGATAAGCATGATTCATTTTGCAGAACCACTTTTAAATAGGGATTGTTTACTACTAACACTATAAAAACTATAACTTTCTAACCAACCTTACACAATTAACAATTAAGAAATCATATTTCTGTAAATGTAGATTTTTCAATGCTCTTCTTTTTTTCTTTTGGAAAATGTGTTGCATGTTGAGGAATTTAGAAATGACAATGGCTGGCTCCAAAGCCTGAATATCAGGAAAGTAACAAGCAAACACAACATTTGCATCCAGGTTCAAAATGCAGATCAACAGGTGAGCAAGCACAAGTATTCAGAGAACCAAGAGAGAATAACACGAAGCCAGAGGCACAAAGAAAGAAACCAGAATCATTCAGAGAAAATCTTCAGGTAATAGAGAAAAGATATCAAATTCAGAACATTTGCAGATTCAAAATTGCAGGATATTCACTACAACAGAATTGTTCCATGGTCCAAAATGTTCCATTGTCCCTGAGTCGGGACATTCTGCAGTCACTAAAGGCGTTGGTGTGGCCTAGAAAAAAATAATGGTAGAGATGAGAACTTTAATTCCATAGAAATATTCTTTTATTCCCATCAACAACAATGAAGATCTTAACCTATCTTCATTAGGGATAAACTACAAAGTCAGAAAAGAGATACTGTTCAGATAATATTTCTAAACTTCTCTGGGATTCTTGAATAAAATGTATTGCAAATGAAATATAGCAATCTACTCTCTAGAAGTTATTTTTCAGATATTAATACTATTCTGAAACATAGATAAGAGACAGAAATGAAACTAAAAGGACCTCTGAGAATTCAAAACAGATTTAGTCATTCATTTACTCCTTTGTTCATTCATTAGACACTTGTTGAGTAATTATACCATGAGCAAGACACAGTGCTAGGTGCTGCAAACACAGTGGGGAGAAAACAAGCCCTGCCACATGGAATTTATAGTCCAGTAGAAAACATAATGATATAACAGAGTATGTACAGGGTATCCAGAGATACACAGCAGGGACTACTATTCCCATCACTCCATGAAGAAGATTGCAGGATAGGGATTGGGGAAAGCTGTCCAGAGAATGAAATTAAACTAATATTTAGATGATAATGTTTCTAGGCAAAGGTGAGAAAGGATGTGAGGAAAAGGCAGAGAAAGATGTTTTAGGCAAAGAGAAATAAGTGAGATGAACTAAAGATAAAAATCCAGTGTATTTGAGGAATCAACTAAAGATAAGAACTCAGTGTTATTTGAGGAATCAAAAAAATTGCATTCATTCATTTACTCAACAAATATTTATTGAACTCTTAAATGGCTGGGAACAGAGTCATGGGCAAGACAGACAAGGTCTCTGCTCTCCTACTGTTTACATTTTGGTGGGTCAAAGTACATTTGAGGCAGAGGAAACAGTAAAAACTACAAAGGCTTGATATATTTGAGGAACAAAGAATGGGCCAGAGAAGGTGGAATGTATTGACCAAGAAGAAAGACCTGCAATAAGGTGGATGTGTATTCAGGAATCAGATCCTACAGGACTATGTTAACCAGAGTAAAAAATTTTTTATTTTCTATCAGAGGGTTTTAAGCAGAGGAGATATATAATCTGATTTACATTTTTCAAAGATTACTCTGGCTATTACATAGAAATGGATTATAGGGAGTGACAATGCAAGTAAGTCCCTGTGCTCCCTTGGGAAATTCTCTGAGACTCCATTTCCACAACTATCTCATGAAGAGATTAGACTAGATCATCTCTAAATTTATTTCTAACTCAAAGTATCTATGCCCATAATGATCTTGATATACCAGGGAAAGATTTTTATTTAGGAAGAGATTGTATTATATGTTTTATAAAAACTTAAATCAAAATAATTTAGGGGCCAGCCCTGTGACCTAATGGTTAAATTCGATGCATTCCGCTTTGGTGGCCTGGGTTTTGTTCCCAGGTGCGGACCTATACCACTCATCAGCGGCCATGCTGTGGCAGTGACCCACAAACAAAATAGAGGAAGACTGGCACAGATGTTAGCTCAGGGTGAATCTTCCTCAGCAAAATAATAATAATAATTTAAATTAAAATAATCTGGGTGGTAAATTTCAATTATTTGAAAAATTTACCTATATTGGATATTGCATGTTGAAACAATGGAGATAAATTAAAAGGAAATTGTAGTAGACACTTAACTCAATTCCCATATTCCAGAATTCCTATAGTCCACATATTAACACTATCATAGATTTCACTCTTTGCTTAATCTTTGTTAATATTGCCCCCCAATTAGATTGTGAGTTCCTTCAAGGCAACCTTAGTCAGAAGTTCACTTTTCTTCTTCAAGACTGCTCTCACAGCTCTGGGTATAAACTAGACACTTAATATTTTCGGTGTCTAAAATGAATAAAGACTAGATCTGGAAAGTGTTCTGTAAAAGTTTCAGAAGAAAAAGGACGTGATTATACTCACACACATAACAGCCCAAGAACTAGAGACCAGAGCCTATAATTGTCTTATCTCTTTCAACAGAAAAACATTTAGTGAGACTTCTGATATCTTACATCAAAGAGTTGGGGGTTTTTTATGTAATGTTAAAATGGATTTTTGCACATCAAACAAACCTATCCCTAGCCTTACCCGTTTCTGGCTCATTTATCATGGACTGCAAATGTTTTTGAAACACTATTTGCTCCTGTTATGCCTTCTAATTAAGTAAAAAAAGCACAAAACACAAAACACCTAGAGATTTACAACTGTGCCCAAAGACCTAGAATTCAGATTATTCTTATTATTTTCCTCAATGTTTTACAACACAGATCATATCATAAAAATGATTTTAAAAGCGATTAAGAGAGGAAAAGTTTAAAATTTAAAGAATACAAAATGAGGTACTAGCTAAGATGACAGCAATTCTTTAGTCTAGGCTTAATGTTTCAGAGAACAGACGAACTGCGAGCTCCTTTAGTTCCCAACAACTAAAGCTTCACCAGTCTTTTGCAAGGAATGACAAATCGCATGAGCAGCCTTAAGCACGTGTGCCACATCCCTCTTACTAAGTTCGCTTGTCCTGGCTTGTCTCTCCATAGAGCATGAAAATTCCTTTCAAGAAACTTCAAAAGACCCCTCAACAGCAAAAATAAAACACATGTCAAGAGAATTGGGCTGTTGGTGGACCAAAATTTACAACATTTTTTACCACAGGAGTTGAACATCTTTTATTCTATGAGGGTTCTCTGGCATTAAAAGGAAAGTAAAATCCCTTATTCATCTTTCTGTACTTAGAAACTTCAAGCGATTTCAACAGATTATCCAAATGTGGACATAATCCAATTTTGGACGTGTGTTTCTTTTTCATTCAATCAATACAACTCATAATCATAAGACACTAAAGATATAGAGGAATAAGAAAGAAATCGTATAAACAGAGGCCTAGAGATGTCAATGGGCAAACACAGTTAACGACAGAACAGGGGCTAGAACCCAGGATTCCTAACTGAGAATCTAATGCTCTTTTCACTACATTAAGATGCTGATTGTGTCAAATTTCATGTTAACATACCCACAATTAATGAAAGCATCTCTTTTAGGCAAAGGCATTTTCTTTCACAGAATTAAATCTAGCCCACTGTTTGTAAAGTATAATAGTAGTGAGAGATTTATATTTTTATGTCATATTCTGACACATTATTTTAAATCACTAAGAATACTATAGTTAATCATAGATTAACTACCATTGATTAAATTAATTGTAATTGATATAACACATATACAGCTACAGAGATATAGTACATGGAACCAAAAGCTAATGATGTTAACACACGTAACAGACTCTCAACCTTTCTTTTCTACTTCATAACTCTGAAGTACAGAGTTGTAAGCTAAAATGTCATTGAATTCAATTATTAGGAGAATGGTAGAAGTTACCTTCCAAAATATGCATGCTACTATTGGTTGTATAGATAGTGATTTAATATTTTTAGTGATCACAAAATATATATTCCTAGAATCCTCTTTGTTGAGATTAAGTCCACCATACTTTTAACCTAAATATAGTATCAAGCCCACATAATTTCACTGCCACTATTCCAACTACTAAGAAACTCTGGATGTATAAACAGACTTTTCCCAAAGAAAAAATATCTGTAGTAAATTCATAATACCCCAATTTATTAACATATTACAAATTATGTGCCAATGGGTTTAAAAAGCACCTCAAGAGGTTTGACATCCCCTGCATTTAGTCAAGAGAATTCAACTCCCATTGCATTATTAAAACTGATGTCTGTCATCATACATAGAGGACCCATCTCATAGGACAAGGGAAATGACAGTTGGTACCATAAACATGATCTGAATTGGCCACAGGAGAATATCATATGATTTGAGATTATACAGAGTTGGGACTACTGCTCCATTTTTCATATAACCCCCACACTTACCCTAGAGCTAGAAAGGATGCTAAAAAATTAGCTCTCTCTCTTCCAAAGTCACCCCTCAAAGATAGGTTTTCAAAATCAAGAGCATTTTGCATATATAAAAAAGACATACTATAACATGACTATAAGAAATTCTTTATTATTACTATGTTGTAAGAGCTGCTAAAAAATTTCTCTGGTATGAATAGTATAAAATTATATATGGAGTACCCCTTATAAAACAAAATGTGATAATTAAAAGTGGGGCTTTTAGGGGCCAGCCTGGTGGCATAGTGGTTAAGTTTGCACACTCCACTTTAGCAGCCTGGGGTTTGCAGTTTTGGAACCTGGGCACAGACCTATGCACCACTTATCAAGCCATGCTGTCACGGCATCTCATATAAAATGCAGGAAGATGGGCACAGATGTTAGTCCAGGGCCAATCTTCCTCAGCAAAAAAGAGGAGGATTGGCAACAGATGTTGGCGAACGGCTAATCTTCCTCACACACACACACATACACAAAAGCGGGGCTTTTTAGAGGAGAGTCCTTATCATACCCAGTCTCCCTGTAGTATTAACATATTTTCCTTCTTGGTGTTCTCTTCTCAAATTATTTCTAGGACACCATTTTCTTTTCATTCTCCACTTATCTCCTCATTTCTCCTTCTCAGTGCCCACTGGTCTTCTCTTCTTCTGCCTCCCTATAAATGTTGGTGAGTCCCAATGTTTTGACATGAGAATTTTTACCATCTCATCCCATATCTCTTCCCTAGATGATGTTATCTATTGTCATGAATATATCATTAATTACATGCTAAGGCCCATAAATATAGGTCTCTCTCTCTCTATATATATATATAAAAGTGTATATATATACACACATACTTCAGGGCTTACTTCATTCATTTAACAAATATGGCGTTTTTAATTATCTTCTATGTGTCAGCCACTATTCTATATGCTGGAGATACGACAATGAATCAGAGAAAAAAAATCCCTTGTCATCATGGAGATTACATTCCAGTCAACAATAAACAAAATAAATAAGTAAAATATATAATATATTAGATGACGGTAAATCCTGTGATACAAATAATGCAGAGGGAGGAAGATGGTACTTATCTGAGCATTAAAAACATGAATACAGTACAGTGAAATAAATTATCTCCGCAACAAACTTTGGGATCTCTCATCTATGTCTATTGGGCCTCATGCAATAAGGACAACACAATATTTCACATCTTAAATTAGCCTAAAAAGATTAAAAATTGTCTTTCATTCTAAAGTCATCAGAGCTTCTCCAGATGATGCACTCAAAGTACAAATTATGCCCAATGTCAGAAAAGTCTTCTTACTAGTAAACAATTTAAATTTATTCTCCCTGTCCTCTGTGGAAAAGATCATAGTCCTCTATCCCAGGAATGTCACAGTGGCAAATTGCTCATGTGGTGTGAGTTCAGAGGTGATGGACAAAGCCCTTAAACCAGCATTTCTAGTAATGCATTCCATGACCCAATGATTCTGATAAATATCAATAGGTGATATAGAAACAAACAAACAAATAATGGTTGGCTTTCATGGTCAAATATAATTGCCAAATGCTGTGTTAAACAGAATTAAAGAATTTTTTTCACAAACCTTCTCAGAGTCTTTACTATCCTAAGGTGAATTTTGAATTTCCAGTAAAGGAATAAATGAACGTTTCCAAACATTTGACCATGGAACCCTCTTTAAGAAAATTACTCAGCACTTAGTTTCCATGGACAGTCTTTCAGAATTGCTGGCTTCAATTACTCTTCCTTATTCTGCAGCTCATAAAAGAAGCCCCCAAAAGAATTTGGCTACACTTATTAACATGGGATCACTCTGGAAAGAAGTCCATTTTAGAACATTATGAGTGTGTCACACCTTAGTGTACAACTGAGTACAGATTTTGGTGATAGCGGCTACCCAGAAAATAAGAAGGAACTGATCCACTGAAATGGGTGGAGGGAGAGCAGGGAACTCTAAAGGGAGGAGAAAGGCAGTAGGTTATTTCCCTAGAAGCAAACTTATCCTACCAACAGTTTTGCTAGGAGCCAGCCTTAAATTGAATAATTTCATAGATTTAATAAAATGTTGGTTAAATCATCCTTCAAGCCTTCCTTCATATTTAAAAATTCCAAATCCCTTGAGGACATTTGCCAATCATTTAATAACATTAATAGCTTTCTTCCGGCTCAGTAAAAAACTAGAGTGCAAGTTGGGCATCCACTATTTATAACCTATCAGATTAGCTCCTTTATACACAAAGGAAAAAGCCATTAAATCAGAATTGAGTGGCCCACGTGTACAACACATATAGGAAGAAAAACTGGAGTTGATTCTGTCTGCCTCTTCTAGATCTTTTTGGCATAACTCTTCACATATACAGAATTTATGCATATTAATTCCATCTAACTGAACTGAGAAGCAAATGATCTACTCCAAATCATCCATTCTAGTACCTACGTATGTCTATCTATGTAATCAAATAACAGATGTTTTTCCATATAATACCTGACGAAACTATGAATCGGGTTAATATGCTCCTGTGGAAAATGTGGTTAGCAATATGGAAGGAAACAGGGATCTACACCAATCAGATTATAGTCTGTACCTTCATTAGCAACAAGCTGTGGAAATTTGGCAGGACTAACATTCAAAGCTGTTTCAACTGCAGCCAGCCACTTCCCCCACTCCCTCCTCTAATCTCAGGGTTTTATAGATCTACACAATTTGTATAGACCTGTAGGAAATTATGCACCGAAGAAAAAGTTGCTGATTTATCAACTAGGTTAAAATCCCCCAGCTATACCCTTCACTGAAAATTACTTTTTCATACTGTGATAGAACAGCTTTGGCATTCTACCTATAAATAATGCAATAATAATAGTATAATCTATATATTTCATTTAGAAATATTCTTGAAGATTAAATGCATACCATAAAAATTCCAAGTCAAAGAAAAAATATAAGATTTGCTTCATGAATAAATGATAGTTTAAGAAATCCCTTCCAGAGTAGATCTTAAATGTTCTTACCATAAAAAGAAATGGTAATTATGTGACATGATGGAGGTGTTAACACTATGGTGATAATTGTTTTGCAATATATAAGTGTGTCAAATCAAATCAACACCTTGTACACCTTAAATTTATACAATCTTATGTGTCAATTATATCTCAGTAAAGATGAGGAAAAAAAGAAATCTCTCTCAGTCGAGAATTTTCCTCTATTCTTTGAACTCTATCCAATGTTTTATTCCACGTTATAACCCCTCCTCATATTTCACTTCTAATGAAGACTCAGCTAATTCTCATGCTTGACTCCACTCTTCCTAATATTGGTGCTACTACTAACAATAGCAATAATTATGTTTGTCATTTTATATTATATGCATAAATTATATATATAGCATATTTGCCAATGAGCTCTGCCCTCAGGCAACATGTTCTAGGGATATACGGGCTTATCTAGCAATGCTACATGTCAGCTCAGAAAAACCATGTTTTCCTAAACCTTGTCATGTAGTGTGCTATCTGAAAAATCATAAACTGCATTTTCCTAATTGAAGTGAGGATTCTGGAGTATAATAACTACAAAAAATTTCCTTAAAATTTAGAAAATCATGCTTCTAAACACACACACAAAAAACTATTTTCACCACTTTTTTTGGATTGTAGTAAGGTTTTCATGAAAAGAAGTTTTGTTATTTTCACATTTTGGGGCTTTCTTCCTTCATGTTATCCATCAAAGTCAAATTGGAAGATTTTATTGAGGATTAGTCACATTGCTGAATGGAACATTTCACAAAACTGGGAAAGTTTCCATACATTTCCAACCACAGAGCCAGCATTATTGTTACTTAATGCATACTTCAACCTAATTATTTCAGGAAATGTTTATGCTGAAAATGCTGATGGTGCTGCCCAGGCACCCGCACGTCCACACATGTCCACATACAACCACACCCTACTGAAATTATCTAGATAGGGAACATTTCAGAGCTGTGGTGTAGCAACTGCAAAACAATGAAACAACTGCATATAGGTATCAAAGTAGACTTCAGATCTCTTTTAACAGACATAGGACCAACACTATTAAATTAGCAAAGCACATGAAATACAGGGAGCTTGCTGAATTTCATTAGCACATGCAGCTTTAAAATATTTAACATTATAGCCACCCTATATTTTTGTATTGTTTTAAAATTTGTTTACAAAATTTAAGATGATTAGAAATCTACGTTGGGTTGCCTATTGTTTTTATTTCTGATACTGTCTCAGAGGTTTACCATGTAACTTCTAATAGCTTCTTGTATTGCTATTTATTTTTCCAATGCATCCTCTATTTCCAGTTGCATATCCAAGGACACATCCTCCAGGATCTTACAAGTACCAGTGACTAAATGTATGTCTCCCAAGTGGGAGTACAAGTAAGAAGGAATATTATCTAAGAAATTCATTACTCTCTCCTATGTCATAATACAGGAGATTTTGAGGCCCAGCTTACTTTCAAGAATATCATACCTCTTTATTTACTCTGGTTCTATAGTTTGTAGTTAGTCTTGGTATGCTACCAATAAGTCAGCGAAGGCCATTTCCCTTTTTCTCTTACCATATACAAATAAGTATGTATTACTATTGTAACAGTTTTTCTTCTAGTGTGTATTCATACCTTTATTCTTTCATTTTCCTGCACTTATTATACAGATTAGCTTGTGATCTCATTTATCTTAAATATATCCATTTTAAATATCAGAGAAATCTGACATTTCATTATCTCTCATTATCTCTTCATGTATAGTTATGCCCAAACATTTTCAATTAAAATGCACATTATTTTATTATAAATTAGTTTCCTTCCCCTTCTCTTTATATTGAAGTTAAACCCAGAGAATTATATTGATAGTTTTTAAATTATGTGTGTAGTCAGGTTATATTACCTATGAATTTTATTTCAGTATTGTAAAAGGAAAATTACAAATAATATTTTATAAAGAGAGGGTATTGATTAATGGACATTGACAACAACTGTTTTATAGTGCAAGAACTTTCAAACAAAACAGCTAAAATATTCCTTTTCATATCAAGATTTATCCATCAAATGACATTGGAAAAGAGATAAGATAAACAACAAGATTATTCCACAAAGAAATTCATGAGGATTAACATTGTGCCAAATTGCTATCATATATTCATGAAAAGTATATGAAGAAATTGAGCTACACACCATATGATTCCAACTATATGACATTCTGGAAAAGACAAAACTATGGGAGACAGTAAAAAGATCAGTGGTTGCCAGGGAGAGAAGGGAAGGAGATGGGAAGGGATAAATAGGAGGAGCACAGAGGATTTTTAGGGCAATGAAAATACTCTGTATGATACCATGATAGATAGATGCCATTATACATTTGTCCAAACCCATAGAAAGTACACCAGCAAGAGTGAACTCTAAGGTAAACTATGGACTTTGGGCAATGTTCATGATGTGGGTTCACCAATAATAACAAATGTACCATTCTGATGGGGGATGTTGAAAAGTGGGGAGGCTGTGCCTATGTGAGGGCAGGGGCTATATGGGAAATTTGTATCTTCCTCTTAATTTTGTTATGAACCTAAAACTACTGTAAAAAAATTAAGTTTTTTAAAATAATAATAATCATCAGGTGCTGGCAAGTGCTAATTAAGTCCAGAAGGATACAGAGAGTGCTCATTTATATAGATGATCAGGAGAGAAAACTGATAATAGAAATGCAATAAACAACATTTTACTACATTAGTTTTACATTTACGGAATTTAGATCCCAAATTTTAGTGTTTTTAAAATTATACATATTTTAATTATAGAAATGATTTCAAATTTGTTTTACAAAATAAACATAATATTTTATAAAGAACAGTTGTGTCAAACACAAAGAAAGCAACAAAGACCATATTTATGTATGCCCTTCAGGTCTTTCTTTAAATATGCATACGTGTTAATTTAACACATTATAAAATTTTATACCTTCCATTTTTCTTTAAATTATCACTTTTCTGCCAATATTCCACAATGTTCATAACCATCATTTTTGTCACTACATGATATATTATTGAAGAGTTAAATTATAATTTACTTAAATATTGCTCTACTATTAAATCCTTATA
This sequence comes from Tapirus indicus, assembly GCA_031878705.1. Classification (NCBI taxonomy): domain Eukaryota; kingdom Metazoa; phylum Chordata; class Mammalia; order Perissodactyla; family Tapiridae; genus Tapirus; species Tapirus indicus. The sequence goes on from CM062930.1 coordinate 64,787,127, forward strand.
TTGCTTTCAGTATTTCATGGTTTCAAGTAACAGTGCCATAAATATATTCAAGCATCTGCATTTTCTCCATATTTCAGATGACTTTATGAGACTAGCATCCAAGAAGAAGGAGTGAGATTATGGGTCAGAGAGATTTAAGGAAAACATTTGCATCTCTTGGTAAATATAGACCGAATAGAATGTACCAATATAAATGCCATAATCAATATAATTACTGTCTCAGCACTATTTTCTAACATTGGAAGTTCATTATTTTAATTGAAAGATCCTACAAAAATGAATAGGATATAGCACTTTCCCTTAAGGAATTCATAACATAAGAAGAGAAACAGATGCACAAATACTCATAATACACTGGGATAGAAGGTCTAATGGAAGTTATTGATTTATAACAGATTAATGTGTATGTCTATACATATATATGCATATGTGTGTATTTTTTTCCTTTGACATTCTATTTCCCATTGTCTATGTAAGGATATGACTTTCTAGATCTTTTTAAGTACTATAAACAATGTTTGCCTTCCAAGTAGTGGGATTTCAAGCTAGGATGTCTGTCATCCGAGAAATTGTCTACCAATGATAATCACTTTCCTGTTTTGATTCTGAAATTTCAATACAATATAGGCATTAGTGAAACATATCATATTAAAGTTAGCAAAAGTAGATTTATTTGTTCATTTATTCATGAAGCATTGGCACTTATCTTCCAAAATCAGGATGGCCAAAAGACAAAGAACTATGTGAAATTGTCAACATTTGATTTTATGATATTTGATTTTATAAAGACCTACAAAAATGCAATTTCACTAGTTCAACATAATATATAAACATATACAAATGTGTGTGTAGCTTTTTTTTGTTTTGAAGTTTAATGTTAGATACACTTTGCCAGAGGAGAGTAAGGATGCAGAATGTCAGAGGAAATTGTGCTGGTCTCTAAGAGATGTGCAGGAGTTCAGCAAATAGATGGACCAGACTCCAAACAAGGAATTCAGAAGGAACAAATCCACGAAAGCATGAAACAATGTGGCACGACCAGGAAATAATAATTGTCTAGCTTGTCAAGTATGAAGTTCTTGCATGGAGGAAGGGAAGGCTGCAGGAGGTAAAAAACAGCATTCTTTTGGCCCTAAGGACTCTAGCTAATTCACAGCAATGTCCTAATAATTACCAGTTCTCATTTAAACATAAATTAATATTCTAAAAGGATCATGTTCTAAAAAAAGCATTAAAGATTTAGATATACAGATATGCCTACTCTTTCACTTCATGGCCCAAAACTTCTGTACTTTTATAGTTCTTCTTGTTAGTGTCCATGATTTTTTCTCCCTTCAATAACAAACTGTCAGCCATCATTTATCATCTAGACATCTAAAAGTTTTTCTACTACATCACACCACTCTCATCTCATTTATTAACCAGCAGGAGGTTGAAGCATTCTATAACAAAGCATACTAAGATACTGTCTAAAGCAAATTCATTGATATAATCGCTGAATGAGAGCCTTTAGAATAAAAATACAAGGTTTAGTATGGGACTTTGTGAATACAACTTTGACTTCTTGGTGGTCTTTTTTGCTTAGTTACATTCAGGACTAGGTTCCACAGTCAATACAGCCAAGAGGCTAAATGTTTGATAATCTGGTGTATGATATCTACCTACTGTACTGAGTGGTTCAAAATTCATGAACCTAATCTCCCAGAGTCCAGTATAATAACCTATCAGCTATATGAACTATTTTGCTTCTGGGCACTGAGGTGTGTGATTAGTACAATGAGTGTAAATGTCCACCCAGATGTAAACATATAAAAATGGGAAGGCACATCTTCCAGAGAACAACCACAGGAGACTGAATGTCTGGCATTGCCATTCAAAGAGTAAACTTTTCTATTATTCCTACTCTTCCCTGTCTTTTTTTTATTATTATTATTTTATTGATGTCTTAGTAGTTTATAACACTGTGGGGTTTTAGTTGTACATTTTTGTTTGTCCGTCACCATGTGGATGTAACCCTTCACCCCTTGTGCCCACCCCCCACCCCCCTTCCCCTTGGTAACCACCAATCAGTTCTCTCTGTCTGTGTGTTCATTTGTATTCCATATATGAGTGAGTTCATGCAGTGTCTGACCTTCTCTCTCTGGCTTATTTCACTTAACATAATACCCTCTAGGTCCATCCATGTTGTTGCAAACGGGACAATTGTGTCTTTTCTTATGGCTGAGTAGTATTCCATTGTATGTATATACCACATCTTCTTTAACCAATCATCAGTCGAGGGACACTTGGGTTGCTTCCACTTCTTGGCTATCGTGAATAATGCTGCAATGAACATAGGGGTGCATAAGCCTCTTGTGATGGTTGATTTCATGTGCATTGGGTAGATGCCCAAGAGTGGGATTGCTGGATCATAAGGTATTTCTATTTTTAATTTTTTGAGGACTCTCCATACTGTTTTCCATAGAGGCTGCACCAGTTTGCATTCCCACCAGCAGTGAATGAGGGTCCCCGTTTCTGCACAATCTATCCAGCATTTGTTGTTATTTGTCTTTGTGATTAAAGCCATTTTAATGGGTGTAAGGTGATATCTTAGTGTAGTTTTGATTTGCATTTCCCTGATGATTAGTGATGTTGAACATCTTTTCATGTGTCTATTGGCCATCTGTATCTCTTCCTTGGAAAAATGTCTGTTCATATCCTCTGCCCATTTTCTAATCGGATTGTTTGTCTTTTTGGTGCTCAGTTGTACGGGTTCTTTATACATTGCAGAGATTAATCCCCTGTCGGACTAACGATTTGCGAATATTTTCTCCCAGCTGGTGGGTGTTTATTCATTTTGATCCTGGTTTCATTTGCCTTGTAGAAGCTCTTTAGTCTGATGAGGTCCCACTTGTTTATTTTTTCTTTTGTTTCCCTTGTCCGAGTAGACATGGAATCTGAAAGGATCCCTTTATGTCCAATCTCAATCAGTGTACTGGCTATGTTTTCTTCCAGGAGTTTTATAGTTTCAGGTCTCACTTTCAGGTCCTTGATCCATTTTGAGTTGATTTTTGTATATGGCGATAGGAGATGGTCTACTTTCATTCTTTTGCATGTTGCTGTCCAATTTTCCCAGCACCATTTATTCCCTCTCTCCATTGTATGTTCTTTGCTCCTTTGTCGAAGATTAGCTGTCCATAGGTGTCTGGTTTTATTTCTGGGCTTTCAATTCTGTTCCATTGATCTGTGTGTCTATTCTTGTACCAGTACCATGCTGTTTTGATTACTATAGCTTTATAGTATATTTTGAAATCAGGGATTGTGATGCCTCCAGCTTTGTTCTTTTTGTTTTCAGAATTGCTTTAGCTATTAGGGGTCTTTTGTTGCCCCATACGAATTTCAGTAGTTTTTGTTCTATTACCGTGAAGAATAACATTGGGATTCTGATTGGGATTGCATTGAATTTGTAGATTGCTTTAGGTAGAATGGACATTTTAACTATATTTATTCCTCCAATCCATGTGCATGGAATATTTTTCCATTTCTTTATGTCTTCCTCGATTTCTTTCAAAAGTGTCTTATAGTTTTAATTGTATAGGTCTTTTACCTCCTTGGTTACATTTATTCCCAGATATTTTATTCTTTTTGTTGCAATTGTAAATGGGATTGTCTTTTTGAGTTCTCTTTCTGTTGGTTCATCGTTAGTGTATAGACATGCAATTGATTTTTGTAAGTTGATTTTATGCCCTGCCACTTTACTGTAGTTGTTGATTATTTCTAGTAGTTTTCCAATGGAATTTTTGGGTTTTCTATGTATAAGATGATGTCGTCTGCAAATAGTGAGAGTTTCACTTCTTCATTGCCTATTTGGAGTCCTTTTATTCCTTTTTCTTGCCTAAGTGCTCTGGCCAGAACTTCCAGTACTATGTTGAATAAGAGTGGTGAGAGTGGGCACCCTTGTCCTGTTCCTGTCCTCAAAGGAATGGCTTTCAGTTTTTCCCCATTGAGTAGGATGTTTGCTGTAGGTTTGTCATATATGGCCCTTGTTATGTTGAGGTACTTTCCTTCTATACCCATTTTGTTGAGACTTTTTATCATAAATGGATGCTGGATCTTGTTGAATGCCTTCTCTGCATCGATTGAGATGATCATGTGGTTTTTATTCTTCATTTTGTTAATGTGGTGTATCATGTTGATTGATTTGTGGATGTTGAACCATCCCTGTGTCCCTGGTATAAATCCCACTTGATCGTGGTGTATGATCTTTTTGATATGTTGCTGTATGCGGTTTGCCAATATTTTGTTGAGGATTTTTGCGTCTATGTTCATAAGTGATATTGGCCTATAGTTTTCCTTCTTTGTATTGTCCTTGTCTGGCTTTGGTATCAGGATGATGTTGGCCTCATAGAATGCGTTGGGAAGTATTCCATCTTCCTCTATTTTTTGGAATAGTTTGAGAAGGATAGGTGCTAAATTTTTGAATGTTTGGTAAAATTCTCCAGGGAAGCCATCTGGTCCTGGGCTTTTATTTTTTGGGAGGTTTTTGATTACTGTTTCAATCTCTTTACTTGTGATTGGTCTGTTCAGATTCTCTATTTCTTCTTGATTCAGTTTTGGGAGGTTGTACGCTTCCAAGAATTTGTCCATTTCCTTTAGGTTGTCCAATTTGTTGGCGTAAAGTTTTTCATAGTATTCCCTAATAATCCCTTCTATTTCTGTGGTTATCTGTTGTAATTTCTCCTCTTTCATTTCTAATTTTATTTATTTGAGTCTTCTCCCTTTTTTTCTTAGTGAGTCTGGCTAAGGGTTTGTCAATTTTATTTATCTTCTCAAAAAACCAGCTCTTTGTTTCATTGATCCTTTCTACTATTTTTTTGTTTCAATTTCATTTATTTCTGCTCTGATTTTTATTATTTCCCTCCTTCTGCTGATTTGGGGCTTTGTCTGTTCTTCTTTTTCTAATTCTGTTAGGTGCAATTTAAGGTTATTTATTTGGGATTTTTCTTGTTTGTTAAGGTGAGCTTGTATTGCTATGAATTTGTCTCTCAGGACTGCTTTTGCTGCATCCCATATGAGTTGGTATGGTGTATTTTCCTTTTCATTTGTCTCCAGATAGCTTTTGATTTCTCCTTTAATTTCATCAATGACCCATTGGTTGTTCAGTAGCATGTTGTTTAGTCTCCACATCTTTGTCCCTTTCCTAGTTTTTTCCTTGCAGTTGATTTCTAGTTTCACACCGTTCTGATCAGAAAAGATGCTTGTAATGATTTCAGTCTTCTTAAATTTATAGAGGTTTGCCTTGTTTCCTAATATATGGTCTATCCTTGAGAATGTTTCATGTGCACTTGAGAAGAATGTGTACTCTGCTTCTTTTGGGTGGAGTGCTCTGTATATATCTATTAAGTCCATTGTGTCTAGTTTTTCGTTTAAGTCCTTTATTTCCCTATTGACTTTTTGTCTGGATGATCTATCCATCGATGTAAGGGGGGGTGTTAAGATCCCCTACTATTATTGTGTTATTGTTAATATCTCCTTTTAGGTTTTTTAGCAGTTGTTTTATGTACTTTGGTGCTCCTGTGTTGGGTGCATAGATATTTATGATTGTTATGTCTTCTTGGTGAAGTATCCCTTTCATCACTATATATTGCCCTTCTTTGTCTCTCATTACCTTTTTTATCTTGAAGTCTACTTTGTCTGATATAAGTATGGCTACTCCTGCTTTCTTTTGTTTGCCATTAGCTTGCAGTATTGTTTTCCATCCTTTTATTTTGAGTCTGTGTTTGTCTTTAGAGCTGAGATGTGTTTCCTGGAGGCAGCAGATTGTTGGATCTTGGTTTTTAATCCATCCCGCCACTCTGTGTCTTTTGATTGGAGAATTCAATCTGTTTACATTTAGAGTGATTATTGATATATGAGAGTTTAATGTTGCTATTTTATTGTTCATTTTCTGGTTCTTTTGCATTTCCTTCGTTTCTTGTCCCTTGTGTTTCGGGCTGCAAATTCAATTTGGTATTTCTGCATGCTCATTCTCTTGGTTTTCTCTTTATTTGTCCTGTGTGGTTCTCTTCTGGTTATTTGTTTAGTGGTTACCGTGAGGTTTATATAAGCGATCTCCTGGATAAGATAGTACATTTTCAGATGCCTCCTTTTTCCTGAGGCTGGGTCGATTCAATCCCTTACCTCTTCCCCTCCTTATTTGTTATCTCCTTATTCCATCTTGTGTCGTGAGTGTGTGTTTCCAGTGATGAGCTTAAATTAATTTTTGATGTTATCCAACTGTAGTTTGTTCTGGTTTAGTCTCCTTGCTTTTCTCCTTGCTGGAATCTTTGTATCACCTTTCTCTTTTGTTTTTTTTCAGGCCTAAGGGCCCTCTTGAATATTTCTTGTAGTGAGGGTCTTGTGGTGATGAACTCTCTTAGCTTTTGTTTATCAGGGAGAGTTGTTATTTCTCCATCATATTTAAAGGATATTTTTGATGGATAAAGTATTCTTGGCTGAAGGTTTTTGTGTTTCATGATTTTGAATATATCATTTCAGTCTCTCCTAGCCTGTAGAGTTTCTGTCGAGAAATCAGCTGAGAGCCTGATGGGGTTTTCTTTGTATGTTATTTTGTTTTTTTGTTTAGCTGCCCTTAATATTATTTCCTTATCATAGATATTTTTCAAGTTTGCTACTATGTGGCAAGATGATTTTTTATTCCTGTTTATATATTTAGGTGATCTATTGATTTCATTCACTGTTATTTCCCTCTCGTTCCCTAGGTTGGGGAAGTTCTCAGCTATTATTTCTTTGAACAAACTCTCTGCTCCTTTTTCTCTTTCTTCTCCTTCTGGAATACCTATTATCCTTATGTTGCTTTTCCTCATTGAGTCTGATATTTCTTGAAGAATTTCTTCATTTCTTTTTAGTCTTAGCTCTCTCTCCTCCTCTATCTGGAGCGTTTCTGCGTGGCTATCCTCAATAATGCTAATTTGTTCCTCCATATTGTCAGTTCTGCTCTTTAAAGACTCCATTTTTTCCACTATCTCATTCATTTTGTTTTTCATCTCCAATAATTCTGATTGGTTTTTCTTTATGGTTTCAATCTCTTTTGTGATGAAATCCCTGAATTCATTGATTTGTTTCTGTGTGATCTCTTGTATTTCGTTGAGTTTGTTTATGGTAGCTATTTTGAAATCTCTGTCATTCAGGTTATCAAATTCTGTGCCTTCAGGGTTGGTTTCTGGGTGTTTGTCATTTTCCTTTTGGTCTGTAGACATAACAAACTGTCGCATGGATCCGACGGGGACGGCTTTATTTTTTCCCCTCATGATGAAGTTGGTCCTGCAGTTTCCACCTGCTGCCACTGGATGGAGATCGCGAGCGGTATGCTCTGAGCCCGCTGCAGCCCCCAGAGGGATTATGCTGAAACGCGGGGTGTGTGGGGGGAGGGGTCCTCTCTTTCCCCTGCTCGACCCAGGGGTTTCCTTTCTGGCTCTCTTAGGGTGTTTGCTACACCCCCTGAACAGTCTGTTGTTGCTTCCCAGTGGGGATCTCTCGACAGTCTGTGAGAGCACCTGGATGGCAATAGTTTTCCCCACTGTGGGCCGCCCCTCCCCCCTCTGTCTGCCAGCCGCGTTGTCTTTGCCAATCGATTTGGGAGGGGGAGTACAACTTCTTACCTCTCCTCATGTCCTTTTGGGCTTCCCGAGCCTCCACCATCCAATGTATAGCAGCAGGGGTTTCTTAGAAGTCCTTTGTAGTGTTTGATTGAGATCTGTTGGAATGTGAATGATGTTTTCGTTGTGTCGTAGGGGGCAGAGATTCAAAGAGGGAATCTCACTCCGCCATGAGGCTGACATCACTCCCTCTTCCCTGTCTTTGTCCTTTGACCAGGCTGAGTTTGGAACATGAATGCATCTAACAAATAAATCTAATTCCACTGAGCTGAATTTGATATCATTTACCAACACTTATGGTAAATGAAAATTTCAGAATTACTGCATAAGTAGCTTTGCCTAAAGGAATACAATAAAGGCAAATTTACTGACACAATGTTAATATATTTTGAACTGGCCAAGTTCTTCAAACTTGGTAAAATCTGATCCTACAACTGTAAAAGCAAATCTAAATGAATAGAGAAGTCTGTGTTGGTTTTTTTAACTTGCTCTTTGCAGTTCAATGCACTTACATGAGAGATGCAGAAGAATAATGAAGGCAAGTAATGCCAGAACTAGAAAACATTCTTTCATGATAAATCAACTACAGTACATACCAAAACTGATCCTTGAAGCTCTTAAATATGCAGTCTTTTGGGGTGGTTTAATATACAAAATATTCCATTGATTTCCCTTGGTGAGAACAGTGGAGTTTTCCAACTGTACATTTTGTTAAACCTAAAAAATAAGGTTGTCTTTTATGCTTGAAAGCAGTCTTGCAATATTGTCTTCAGCCAAATCCGTAGTTACTTTTTATCCAGTTGCTATTATTATTTAACCATTATTAAGATCGCACTGCAAACTAGCTGTTATCCATCCATTTGCCAAGCAGTCAAATCCTTATGGTACTGAAAGTTTTTTCCCTGATGCCAAATATGTGCTAAGAGCATTTTTCTCAATGGAAATTAAATAGACTGAAAAAGCTATTATATCCATAACCATACATTGACATAATGCAGAAAGAAAACTAAGATTATTATCAAGCATAAAATATATAAGAAGTTCATGAAGATGTTCACTTCTCACAGTGCCCAAATTACTCCCCAGTAGCAACTTTGCACAGTAGGTAATTGGATGTAGCAGGGGACTGTATAGGTCACAGTCATATTCCAGCTTATTGAAAAGAGAAGCCATACTAATATCAGGCTGATGCATTAATACGCTATGGAACTCAAAGATGAAATGCATCCCTGAGCCCAAAATCTTATGGAAGAAGTTTAAAAGAAACTTTTTAAAAGGAAATAAATTCCAGGTAAACATGGTAGATTAAATATACATGTTTATCTCTGCTTCATACCAAAATCATATGAAACAGAGAATCAAGAAATTCTAAAAATGGAGAAGACCACAATGGGAAAAAATAAAAAAGAATGGGAGATAACAAAATAGCAAATAAGTTTGGAGTTGAAAAGCTAATGCATGAGTATTACCTAATTTAGCTAATCTGAGAAAGCCTAAGGAAGAAGGATGCTAATATACACTGCCACAACCCCTGGAAGCATCAGGTGTTCTGAAGCATGTGGGTTGGGAATAACAGCAACAAAAATGGTTTAAAAATCAAATAGATTCCCAAACCCTTTGACTATCTTACAAAAACCAGACAGCTATCCCTCTGCTACCTTGTCTGAAAATGTGAGATGTACTTTCTGGTGAGGTTTATCCAGAGAAGCTCTGAGCTAAAGGACAACAGAGCCAAAATCAAAGAAGAAATGTCAACCTGAAAACACAGGGATTAAATACAAGTTAATATACTAAATAGTGAAAGGATGAATGCCTTTATACTCCCAAGGAAGGAAATTTGAAGATTCTAAAAAATGTGATCAACCCAACGGAAGAAAATCACAGATGCAAATATTTGGGAGTTCCTCAATGAAAGAATTAGGTGGCTTGACAGCCCTACAATTTAGCCCACCAGTAGATATACCAAAACATAGCTTCCAATAAGCTTTTAATGTCTCATTTTTAAATATAAATGGACTGCCTAAAATGACTAGATATTTAAGGATACAATCCAACTTGAAAGAGATTCACCAAAATAAGGAAATAAAGATGCTACAGAAAGCAGAAGAAAAATTATCTTCTCAAAACTTAAGATCCTCAGAGAAAAGAAGATATTGCATCTATGAAACAATGGTGGGTTTGCTTTAAAAATGTTTTAAAATTTTCACATAAGAAAGAACTATTAAAAATGTTTAAATGTGGTAGTATAATTGTAAAAATTCAACATAAGCTTTATAAAATAGAGGAAATCTCCCAGAAACTAGACCAAAAGACAAAGAGACAGAAAATAGGACAGGAAAGATTTTTTTTAGATAGTTATGCCATTAAGGATATCCAACATTAAACTAATTAGTGTTCCAGAAAAAGAAAAAAGAGACAGTACAGGGTGGTGGAGAATTGAAGGAAATAAGTTTTCAGGTTGAAATGTTCAGGAATTATAAAGACATTGGAAATCTCAATAGCAATAGTAGAAGTTAGAAAAAAATTATTTTGAGGGAAAAACAATATCCATTCTAAAGTATCAATGAAGTAGGAGGATAGATATAAAAGCATTTTCAGACATACAAGATCTGAAATGCATCTTCTCCATATAACCTTTCTTAGAAAGCTACTGTGGGATATGCTTCACCATAAGGAAGGAGGAAAACATGGGATCTAATAAACAAGAAATCCAACACAGGGGAGAAAAAAAATAAAATTCCAAGATTGATGGTAAAGAGATATGCCAGGACAACAGCTATATAAAGCCTAGAGTGCAGCTAGTCTAGTTTGGAGCAAGAGATGGAAGGTTCTACGGGGGAGGGGGAAGAAGTGGGGTATACAACAAAGAAAAAGAAATGAAAGTGATTTATTACCTCATATACTCTATCAGACTAGCGTCTAGAGAGGTCTCGAGAGTTGAGAAACAGATACACCTATTTGAAAGCTTGATATAAGACAACCAGCATTGTAAATTAGGAGGGAAATTCAGCATTATGCAATAAATGATGCTGGGACAATTGTTTATTTGTAGAAAAATGAAGTTGACCCTTATCTAACATGAAACCAAAATATAAATTCCATATGGGTTATAGACTTAAAGGTAAATAGCGAAACTTAAAAATTTTACAAGAAAACATAGGCCATTATGTTTACGATATGGGGATAGGGTAGGATGTCTTTAAAAAACACATGAAAGTGCTTTTGGAAGAATAAAATTATTAATTTGATTGCACTAAAATTTAAACTTTTATTTATTAAAAGTTTCTTTAAAGACAATAAATGAATATCCTGCTGCCTTTGGTTCTATTGAGAGGAGTTTGCAGTTTAGAGAGTAATGTAGAAAATCAAGCAAACACCTGAGGAAATTATTAAGTTCAGGAAAAACAAAATGATACACAGAAAGAGTGATCATAATACAATGATACACAGAAAGAGTGATCATAATGCAATGTGTGGTTTATATATGTATATTTAGAGTTGTACTAATATTAACACTAAATATTGATTTACTTCAAAATCATGATATAAATATATTGGGAGGCTGAGGGGAAGGGATGTGAGCAGGGAAAATGTCAAAACCAAGTCCTCTCTTCCATAACAGTAAATTAAAAATAAAAACTAACAATAACAGCTAACACGTTTAGTCCTTACAATTTACACGTGTTACTTTATTTAATCTTCCCAACATCTCTCTATGAAGTAGGTGCTATTGTATTCATACTGCACTTAATATTTAGAAATATGAAGTAAAGGTCAGAGAAAAAGGTCAAAATAATTGCCCTTTCAGAGCAAGCCTAAGTTATGCAAAGTAGTAGAGAAGGAGGATTCTGATTTATATTTCATATAGTAGTATTTGATTTTTTCCCAAATATGTACTTTGATGAAAAACAAATTTAAATCAACTAAAAATCAAAATAAACCTGAGAACTCTTTTACCAAATATGTTCTTGTTTCTCACCTACACTAATGTGAGTAACCTAAGTAAAAGAACAGATTTTTATTCTAGACTTGATTTCACCATTTGCTAATCTTATATAAAATGGTACTCTGTGTCTCAGCTCTCCTTCACAATGGTCCTTAATTCTTTGTTACAAATTCATTCTCAACCACTAACACTGTAGTCAGAGTTCAGTTCTTGGTCTTCTGACCTCTTGTCATCTTTATATATGCTCACTCCCTATGCATAGCTATGTGTATAGGGAGTAGGGAAATGATCTCTGATATTGAAAAGGAGAGAGATTAGAGATATGGAAGGGAAGAAGACCAAGTTAACACTTGTCCTATAAATGTGTAAGTTAAGTGATACCAAAAGAGAGAAATAATTATGCCACACAATGAAAGAATAAAGCCTTATCTTCCACTAAGAGGAAAAAATAACTATGCAGCAAAAAAGAAACACTGAGAGGTTATATTTGGGGAAGTTTTTTATGATGAGTTTGTTATGATGGAAGCCTGTAACAGACCATTTAAGAGCTTGAGGTTTTACTTAAAGTCCAAAAAATTAGACAAAAATTTCTATTTGTATAATGAACATTATGATTTTTTTCCTTCAAAAGAGACCTTGGATAGCTAAGAAACTCTAAAGACAAAAAACAGAGTGGTATTGATAGAATTGAAAGGTCAATATTCACCAACAAAAGATAAGTTATATTCCTAATTCACTAGTGGGAAGTCAGATTTAGGTAAAGCCGTATAAATATTTGTTTGATTTTTTCATTGGGAGAAGAAACATTAAATAAAATATATTACCCTCATCAGAACACTTGGTAATGCATAAGAAGCTATCCAAAAAACACAACGAGCCTGCTGGCAAGAATTCCAACACTGACTCACTAAGAAAATTTGGGTAGAATCAACGTGCATTGATTTCTGGCAGTCATGTATTGGTTTGCTCATAAAGGAGAATAAGCTGTTGTGTGATTTTGTTCAAAGAGCATGTTTTAACTAGTCGTGCAGACACTTGAATACTTCCCCAACATCTACAAAAATGCCTGTGTGTGGAATAAAGGGCTGAATATTACATTCCAACCCTTAGTTGAATAATCCTAATATGCCCAACAGAAAAATTGGAGAGGAGCATACCCTGTGGGCTTAGAATTTAAATTGTTCTGAGAGGCAACTAGAGTTATTCCAAGTTCTTCCAAAAGCCAGCAGCCATGCATCTGGATGATTCCCCACAGTTTGTTCTACAGCTCTGAGATCAGTAAAGGATAGCTAAAAGGAGCACCGAAGAGCCCAACAGGAGAGCATTAATTTATAGTTCCATTCAATCAGGAAACAATCCTCATTAAAGAGTGTCTTAAATGGCTGATTGGCATGCCTCTGTCCTCAAGATATAGCTGCAGCCTGATCCTTCTCAGTGCATGCTGGTCATCTCCAAGATGGCTGAGTTAGTGATGTTTCATGCAAAGCTGGCATGGTCTTTCAGGTTGGCTCTCTTCTCTATGTTCCAAGGCCACATGGGTCAAGAAACCAAATTCACTTTAAAGAAAACCAGACTCTAAGGAATGAGCTCATGATAACTTAAGCAATAGGAAGTGGATTTATCAAGCAAAAGGCCTATCATTTTACAATCAATCAATATCCATTGGACTAGCCATATGTGTCAGATAATCAAAGTTTCACCTTCCTAGAATGAAGATACTTGGGAAATCTAATTCCTAATCAGACTTCTGCTTAATAATAATCAATTCAGGGCAAACTGAAATGAAGGATATTTTCATCAATCTATAGTAATCATTTGATTCTGCCTTACTCACTCTAGGGAGTATAAGTGCTGAACCAAACAGGGTGTTCATATCAGTGGCTCATGTTATCTCTTCCTTGTGTAATAGTGAACAAACAATGGCATATTTTTACTTTCTGTCCCCTTTATCTGGATAAATAAATGTCATATCCCATCTGTTTATACTTACTATTACAACATCTTTCTTCTTTCAGTAATCTTATTCAGTTAATACCAACATCTAAGTTCATGAATTCTCTTGGACTGGTTACATCTCAGGGTGAGGACTTTCTGGTAATATGTAGAACAATAGTCTATTATTTCCCAGGGCTAGTTGTTCTAGAACTATAGCCAATTGTCACCAGTGAATAGTTTCCAAATTTATAAAAATCCCTTTTTAGTAACTTCTCTTCTAATATTTGCCTGTTTCTCTTTTTCCCTAACATTTAGTATTCATCTTGGAATGTATGACACATTGCAAAGGGTTAGTGGATTCTCTCTCTCTGTCTCAATAGATAGATAGAGAAAGAGAGAGAGAGAGAGATGATAGATAGATAGATAGATAGATAGATAGATAGATAGATAGATAGATAGATATACATATAAGGAAAGAAAACTTTTCCCATAATTCTCAGGTAGAATTCCCCTTACATTGGTCAGAATTAGGTTATATGCTTATCATTAGAATAATCATTTGCAAGGAAGAATGACATTCCCATTATTGGCTCAAACCAAGCTCCCTCCACTGCTGGAAAAGGAAACTACCTTCCTAAGCACATTATACTTGCCCAGTACCTGAACAAATGTGGGTTCTCTGTTAAAGAAGGGTTGGGGATGGCCATTCAACAGGCAACAAAACAGTGACTGCCACTAGCACCTTGCTATCAATAAAGTATTTCTGAAAGCCCAGATAGTCCAAAATACATTTAACACAAAGCCTCTTTCCTCACCATGAACATTCTCCAAAGTCTCTGCTTTTACCGTTCAGTTCTTGTATTTTGTATTTTCATTTTCACATGAGTTAATTACCATTTGCAAGTGATTGTAAAAATTGGTGCTTATAGATGGTTGCTGTTAAAATCTAATTTTTTTCAAGCCTCCCTCCACAGTAATTCAGCCATCCCTGGAGTCCTTTTTGGAGTCAACATCCAATATGCTAACTGATGGGTTAACCACATAAGTGACAACCCACAAATGAGAATAAGAAAATTCTGGGGATATTCAGTTCAGGTATGTTTATGATGGCATAAAACACTGGTGAGAGTACAACCAGAAACTAAAGAAAAAGTATTTTCCATTTTTAAAACACAAATGGAAAATGCTGTAATACTGACAATATGAAAGTAAAAAAAGGTTTAATTGCTGTTTTCAAAGAATATACAGTTTTGGGGATAAAGTGAAGCATGAACTATTAATTATAATACAGTACAAAATCTGCTGCAATTGAAGTATAAATAAAGTGTTATGTGAATACAGACAAAGGAATGACTAAAAAAACGGAGTGACTGGTAAAAAATTGACAGATAAAAAAGAGTTGTTTTGATTCAATTTAATGCTACTGTAAAGTAGAAGAGAAAACAATGTGGGTGGCAAGATGTTGTAACAAGATCAGTAGAGGAAATAGGGAAATTGGATCTGGGATGTAGAAGGGTTTATTTCCTTTAAAAAATATAGAAACAATCTGTTTATAACACAAACGTGTTGTAATATTAGATTTTTCAAGAAGTATAATAATTATATATTTGCAATCAAAAGTGTTTATTTACACACCTACTCTGTGCTAAAATTATGACAGGTACTGGGGACACAACAGCAGGCAAAAGAGACATGGTCCTGCCCTCATGGAGGTTATAGTCTAGCAAGGAAGTCAGATCTTGTTGCTAGTGCCATGGAGTTGATTCTGACTCCTAGCGACCCTATGTACAGCAGAGCAGAACCCTGCTGGGTCTTTTTGCACCATGCTCTCACCTTCTGGCACTATATCAGACAGTGCTCCACTGTACTCATAGGGTTTTCATGGTCAATTTCTTTGGAAGTGGGTGGCCAGGTCCTTCTTCCCAGTCTGTCTTAGTCTGGAAGCTCTGCTAAAACCTGTCCACCACAGGTGACCCTGCTGCTCATATTTGAAATACCAGTGGCATAGCTTTCAGCATCACAGCAACAGGCAACCAGCACAGTATGACAACTGACAGATGGGTGGTGTGGTTCCCTGACCAGGAAACAAACCCAAGCCACACCAAGTCTTAACCGCTAGAACACCAGGGCAAGCCAGTCAGACCTTTCATAAGCAACAATTATGAAGTGTGATGAGCATGGTTAAATGGTAAATCAGTTAGGACTCTTTCAGCTGCCAGTGAGGAAAACATACACATTCAATCACAACCTGGCTTATAGAATAAAAAAGAATGTATTGGCTCATACAACTGAAAATGTCAGGCATACACTTACCTTCAAGTGATCTTTGATGCAGAGGTTTAAATGATGTTACCCCAAACTGGTTTTTTCCTCACTGTCTTTTGGTTCCCTTCTCTGGGTTGGCTGCATTATCCAACTGGCTGTCACCTTGTGGAGACAACATATTTATAACAACCATCATCTCACATCTTCACAGGAACAGCAGGTAAAGAGAGCCACTTTTCCAATAGGTCCCGAGAGCTCTGAGATTCACTCTGATCTTATCAACTTTGATCATATACTCTCTCTGAGCCAGTAATCACAGTCTGGGAAATGTGACATACTGATTATCTAGGCCAATATTTATGGCAACTATCTCATGGAAACCACTACCATATTATGTCAGATTCAGCCAACGCACCCACAATTATTTTTGTTAGACCTAGACTTAGATATTGATGTGTCAATGTTGTTATTGAGCATTGTAAAAGGGTACGAATACCTTCCCGAACCCTTTCTTCTTTCCTAGGTAACACTGATGCATCTTAACAGAAATTTATTGAAAACTACTGTATTTTCCCCCTCTTTCTCCCCTTTGAACCTCAAACCTTATGCCTGCCATGTACCCCATAACTGAACAAGTGTGAAAGCCACCATGTAAGCCAAAGACATGACATTTATTTTTTAATATTTGTCTGAGAGGAAGGAAGTGGTGATGCCAGGGAAGACTAAATACAAAGGCAGATCCTTTGGGACAGGAGAAACTTGGCAGTGCCCTGACTCTTAAATTATTTAAGCATCCCCAAGATATATGATCAGCCCTAAATCCCATATGTATTGAATGTCAAAAGACACCTGCAGAATAGAACTTGAAATTCCCTATGGATCACAAATTTTTCCAAAAATTTCCATTACATTGGTGAGAGAGAAGACAGAGATAAGGAGAAAGGGAAGGAATTCACACAAAATAAGAAGGAAGAAAGTCAATTCTAAGCCTCTTATGTCAAACATCTTGACACAAGGTGCTTATTCCTCCCAGGTAGCAATTTACAAACTTTAATGTGCATCAAATCACCTGGTAAACTTATTTAAAACATAGATTCTTGAGCTCTACTCCCAGATATTCTGATTCCATAAGTTTTGAGTGAGGTCTAATAGCCTACCTTTTTAATGAGCACCTTGGGTGATTCTGATGCTAGTGGTCCAAAGATAACACTAAGAGAAAGTTACTTTACAGCTAAATCAAAAACTGCTATATCTAATAAGAGCAAAACTTTTAAAACTACCATGTATTGTAAGAGTAGGGAGAGTGGACATAGCAGTCCCATCCCACATTCATGAGCAAATCCCACCAACTAGATCAGTTCTGTTTCATAAATGCAGGCTTACATAAAACAGAAAATATGAATGAAGACCAGTGCTTAGAGGCATACAGACAGTAGAATTTAAGACAGTGATGCCCCTGAGAGCAAACTCTAACATTATGGGGTGACAGTGCATTTTTGAAGTGAGGACAGCAAACAGGACTGTGTAAGACAAAGGGCTTCAATCCAGAAGGTTACTTGGAGGTCAGGTGTAGAAGTCTCTGGAACAGCCATCAGATCAGCACTATTTGCTCTATCTGTAAGGATTTTAGCAAACTTCCCTAACAAATCTTGAGTTCCAGTTGATTTCCAAAATGATTTCAGGGGATGTTGGAATATATCTCATCTGTAGAAGCAGTGACTAGTAGGGAATTGTGGTCATCCACATCTCCCCATACGGATCCAATTTCTGACTCATCGGGTTACATCATGTAATGTGACCAGAGAAGAGAGGAAGTATAATAAGCAGTCAAACTACTGTTCATGCAAATACCTGTTCATTTTCAAATCCACTAGTAATCTAAGGAGTCTGTGGTGGCTTTATACTCTCCATTAATTTATCTACCCGGTCTATCCCCATAAAGTTGATTTCTGCTGGACTTGCAGAAATTTTCTGTACTGTATATTTTCACAAAGCCCAAGAAATCCATGGGTAATAACTGAAGATCTAAAAGTTTATATCTATGAAACTTATAAATCTGACCTTATAGACATATCCAAAAGACAGTTTTGACAATAATTCAGATGGATAGAAAATATTTTATACTGCCATGACATATACTGTGTGTCGGGGCGGGGGTAGATAGGGAGTAGTGTAATATTTCAAGTAAATATATATGTTTATCTCTAATGGAAAACTCTATCTCTTTTCTTTTTCACCAATTTTAATTTATTTTAGGAGAAAAGGGCAAAATACTAAAATAAATATAGCATAGTATCTAAAAGCACAGATTTTAAGTTGAATTTGAATCTCATTTCTGCTACCACTTTTGAGATTTGGGGTAAGTTTCTTAAATCTCTGAGCATCAGTGTACACAGCTCTAACATGGATACAAAAATACCTACCAATCTCAGGATTGCTGAGAATATTAAAAGATATAATGTGTGGAAAACACTTAACACAGTCACTATAAAATAGCAGGTAATTATAATGATGATGTTGACCAAATACCTACCTTGAAACTAATTAGGAAGGAAAAAAAGTACATTCTTTCATTAGTTTTTCATGAAATCTTAGGAGAATTAACTCAAATCGTTTCAGAGAATATTTGAAAATTTGTTAAGTGACCTGAAATCATCCTGGACTTCTTGCACTTCTCAGAATAGGGAGGCCAGAGCAGCAGAAGACTTTTTACCTACCCTTAACTGTAACTCACAGTGAAGATACTGATTCTAAAATAGTCAGCTGCTATGTTAGACTGTGTTAAAATCAGGGTATGGAACATTTCCACCATATGCAGCCCATATCTGTGTTTGTTAGGAGGACCATAAGGCAACTGAAAACTAAATTCACCTATAAAAGGGCAACCGAATACTTATGAGTCTAGAAACTGTACATGCCTGAGAATGCTGTTACCCCAAAATTATTCTATTCTTGTCCCACAGTAGCAAAACATCTGATTTTAACCGGGCATTTGATTACACAGAAGAGAGGCTCCCTTACAAGTAGATTTGCCAAGGGACCTAGCTCTTCAGGTCAATAAGATATAAACACAAGTTTCTTGAGGAAGCTTCTGAAAACTTTTCTTAAAAGGCAGCTGGTGCATGATCTCTCCTTTCTTCTCTCTCCTCTCTTACCTGCTAGCTAGAATATGAACACGATGGTTCACGGGAAAAAAGCCATTTTGGACCATGAGGTGACTTTGGGAGTGGAGGCTATCACAGAAAGACAATAAGCTGGAAGAAGCCTTGAGTCCTACATGCTTTGTGAAGCAAAGCAACGATGACATGCCGGATCTACTTACTTACTAATTTTTGCATGAGAGGGAAATCACTTCCTAACTTTTTTAAGTTATTTTTATTTTGATACTCACTGTTGAACCTTACCATAACTGTGTCAAATGAAAAAAAATATTTTAGGAGAATGAGATTAACCTAGATTCACATAAGTTGAATTCAAAACTTAAAGTGATTCCCTATGACAAAGAGTTAAAATTTATGCTGGAGAGTGCCATAACAGAAGTTGTGTAATGGATAATAGTAATACGGAGACAGATCTCACTTCAATTTGTAGAATATAGTTCAAAATACAAGAGCTCCTAGAAAATTGAATAATGTGGAACTTTTCCAAGAAAATGGGATGGCCATCTGTCAAGTCGCTATAAAACCCTCAGTTTGAGAAATTTAACTGCTACACTTCTAAAGTTACCTCAAACTTAAAGAATCTGGGATTTTATGTAATATCGTTCTGGTCATCACCAATACACCAACACTGTCTATTGGGTTAAATTAATTAAGTGATTTATGTGAGTAGAAGATATGCAGAGTCATTGAAGGTTGATACTTGTCAACAAGAGAAGGCAAAAGGAAGAGAAAAAAGGGACTGTATATGCAAGTACAGAAAAGCAATACTGGATGCCTACAACTTCTGGCCAGTTTGCTTAGCCTGCAGCAGTAAATATAAGGGCACATGCTTGACATTTCAAATTTTATGATTAATAGTCATGGTAGTATTCACCCATACATAAACTAAGCTTCCATTGATAACTCAGAAATGTCCCTATCTCCCTTTCTGATGAACTGAAGGAATGAGAACAACTTGGAGATTATAAATGCCGCAAGAAAACCAAAATACTGGAAAAGGGGTTTGAGAGAAGTGCTATGACATAAGAGAACCAAATTACAGTATGAAAGGCCAGGAGATAGGCTTCGAATGAGTCTCTTGCTAAAGAGAGAAATAAAGTAGCAAGTGTGCCCCTTGCCAAGGAGAGAAAAGAGGCAAAGGGTAATGGTGGAACAGTGTAATTTTTCTCTCATTAACATCTCTCTTGATCTCTAAATAATATCTTCCTACATGTTCCATATGAAACCCAGAAATAAAATCACAATGTCGCTAGAGGGAAAGCAAGAGGGAGTAGAATAAGTTTGTAACATGATGAAGAGCACAGTATAGTCTTCAGAGAATTTTAGACTGTCATGAATTTTTCTCTCTTCCTACTAGTAAGCATTCCAAGAGTTATCTGTGTCCCTGACAAATGATTACTCACACTTCTGAGCACTTACATTAAAATCTAGTGTGAACATGGAGAACAAAAGATTTCAAATTATCTTAAATATAAGGTCTATAAATGAAATAAGAAAATCACCAAATCATAAGAATTATTAAGCATATAGAAAAGCTTTTATTAATAAAAATATTTCAAATAAAGTGTAACAGCTACAGTAAATACTGAATCATATTCTAAAGACAGCAGAAGGCTAACTAATTTAATTCATTTTATATTAATACCAAATTTCACGATGAGGAAATACACATCACCCGGCAAATGCTATTACAATTAAAAGATGTAAAGCAATGACTAAAAAATAATCACATCAGTTTTACCAATGGAATTAAATGACTAGTAAAATGAAATAACTTTTAAAACTGCTTAGCTTTGTTCTAAGTAATTATGACGACAGGAAGTTTTTAAATTGCTTTTATCTATCTTGTTCCCTTCCTCCCCCAACATTATTCTATAATTCTTGAACTTGTCTCATATAGCACTCTGGAAAAAATTACAAAAGTTCTGTTGAATAAAAATGTGTGTCTATCAGTAAATTTCATTACATGAAATTCTGAAATTTCCTTTATACATATTATCATTTGCAAAATTTACACTAATGTTCAGATACAGAATAAAGGAAACAATAGATGTAATAACTCTCCAGTATGGTTTTCTGTTCCTCCTCACTATCCTAATCTGCTATTGACCATCACTTGATTTAGTCGAATGCCAGTGTTATCCCAACTTGAGCAGACCAACTCTAAATCTTCTCTTGGAATCCATGCTCCTGAAATGCCTAGACTTTATAATCAGGAATAGCATGAAGGTATGCATTACCCTATTTGGATCACACAACAAAATCTTTTTCTAGTTGCAGCACCCAAATTCTGTGTGTCATAACTTTGTTTTCAAGTTCCCAGTTATCCTCAGGACATTATTAACCTCATAATTCTGAAACAGAGATGTCCCTACACTCTCTCTCTCCTCCCTTCTCCTAATTAACCCAACAAAAGCAGAACCCATCACAATCTTCATTTTTCCAATTCCAAATTTCTGTGAATACAGACTTCTCTGTCATCTCCATCTGGCTAACTGGTTCTCAATTCTTCCTAATGAAAACCCATCAACAGTTCAAATACTACCCCATTATTCTTTCATATATTCTGTTCTTTTTTTGTCCCCCTCTAAACAGTTCAAATATTACCAACATTATTATTTCATATATTCTGTTCTTTTTTCATCCAAAAAATAACCTTTGTGATTTTCTAGACTTTGAGGATATCTACTTAGCATTTATTCTTCCCAACTAAAGAAGTCTAATGTTTCTGTCTGTCCTTATAGAGCAATATTTTTATCCCATTGAATACTTTTAGTTCTTTTTTGGCACTTTCAACATTGTGTTATATATTATATATTTCTTGAGTCTAACAAAATTTTCCAGTGAAAAATGAAGAAACAAAAGAACCAAGAATATGAAAAAAAAATTGTTGAACTAAATTCTCATGCTTGTTGTAAAACATCTTTTCCTACAGATAATTATATATGCCTCAGGTGAAAGAAAACTTTCAAATAAGCATTCCTTCCCTTCCTCTCAGTGTTGCTGTGCTGAGGGCAATGAAACAATAAATTGAATCATACATCTCTCTCTGCTTCCCCTTTATTACTAGGACCAGGGACTGGAGAATTTGAAAAGGAGAGTAGAACAGTATCACATATTTTGTTAGGGCCATATACTATCACAACCACTATCTTAGTTCCTCCACTTGCTAGCTCTATAAACTTGGGAAACTGACTTAACCTTTTTCTGTCTCAGTTTCTTCATCTAAAAATTGGGATAACAATAGTATCTTTGAATTGGGTTATTATGAAGGTTAAATGAGACAATCTACATAAAATAATGACCATGGTGTCTGTCATATATTAAGCATGCAATAAACAAATCTCCTTACTTTTTAATCACAATGATTCTGCCCTCCTCTCATCAGGCCATGGTAGCAACTATGAATGACCCTGATGGAGTATTGGGATACTCACTCATAAACATAGTGCTCTGCATGCAGCCTACTCCAAAAAACTACATATCAAAATCTACTATACATCAAAAATACACACATCAAAAATTTTTTTTAATTTAAAAAAAATGTTCTGCAATATACATTATTTGAATCCCTCAAGTTTAGAATATAGCACCTCAATTTTGATTGCCTTATATTTTAAAGAAAGAATTATCACATGCCATTGATGTATTCAGCACTGCTTGAGATATCTTGAAGAATGTAGTAGAAATATAACAGAGCCTGCCTTCTAGAGCTTACCTTATGCTAATATCACAAATATATTTCCCTGCTTATAACATCAAACATACTATTAAGACAACATAAGACTAAGGGATAAATTGTAAAATGGGTTCCAAATGTTTCACAGAGGGGAAACAAGATAAAAGAGAATTCAAATCTTGAAGAAAAATTCTATGAAATATGTTGGAATTACACTAAGCATTAAAGAATTCTTGACTAAGTCTTAGCTATTTCATTAGATCAAAAATGTCCCTTGAATATGGACTTGTTTTATGCTTCTCTTGCATATTTTTATTCACTGAAAAAATTTCTGAGCACCTTCATGTGTCAAGGTGTGGAAGGCATTGGGAATACAACAATAAACCTAATACATTCCTCGCATTGAAAAAGCCTACAGGATTTCCTGCTCCTGATCCTGATAGAGTGGCTTGTTGCAGAGCAATATTTTCACAGGGTTAGTCTGAAACAATTAGAAAAGTTGGAGAAAATAAAAAATGTATTTGTTTAAAGATAGAATAATTTGAGTATCCAAGATCCTGAAAAGAAGGGAAATACATTGTAGTGCTTTTCCCTTCAAGATATTTGTTGGGCTATAAGAAGGGCAGGATTAAGAGGCTGAGAAACAAAGCTGAAAACAATGGCCAAAATGCTGGGAGCCTGAGCTGAGTTTTGAACAGTCTAATAAGACTGGGGAGACAAAAATTAGAGTTCAAAAGCCCCTGAAGAAGACAGCCCGTGATAAACAACACAGGCCTCCAGAAAAGACTTTGAAAGGACCAGACTTTAAGATTAAGAAGAAAGCTCTCAAAAATCCAGTGTTGAACCAGCTCAATCCAACACCTGGTAAAGGTGATCTGTTCCTGATCTAAGTGCAGGGTAAATTAATATTAAATCCTCTCTGGAGAAAGATAACATCAGGTAGAACTTCACAAATTATCTGTATATTTTTCATATAAAATATCTGTCATTTAATTTTTTTTTAATTTTTAGGCATGCCGAGAGAGAATTAAAGGTTCAGAAATCAAGAAAAAATTGTTAAAAATTAGAAACAGACTTCAGATGATGCAGACTTTAAAGTTCTCACACAAGGATGTTAAAATAACTGTGATTAATTTTTTCAGAAAAAAATGGAGAAATTGACCAGAAACTTTAGTCAATCAAAGATTCTAGACTGAAAAAAAACAATTACTAAAATTAAGAAATTTATAGACAGATTAAACAGGAGAAGAGAGTATTAGAACTGGAAGTTAAGTCAATTTAAAGCATCCAGACTAAAGAACAGAGGGGGGAAAAGATGGAACATAAATAAAGGTGTATAAAAGATCTATTAGACAAGTTATTGAAGACCTAGAAGGAGAGGAGGTAGTGAGACAAAATGAGTATCTTTCATGATGTTGCCTGAGAATATTACAAAAAACAGCAAAGACATTAATCCACAAATTCAAGAAACTCTATGAAACTCAAGCACACTAAATAAAACTCATAGTAAAACTGCTAAAAGACAAAGATGAAAAGAAATTTTTTTAGGTTGCCAGAGAAAAAAGATAAGGTATCTTCAGAGAATTGGGCTGACCTTCAACAGAAGCAATGGAAACCATAAGACAATAGAATGACATGCTTAGAGTGCTGAAAAGTAACTGCTAATCTAAAATTCTATACCACAAGACAATATTTTTCAAAAAGGAAAATAAAATAAAGATATCTTCAGAGAAACAAACACTGAGAAAAATCTGTCTCCCATAGAACTGCACTAAAAAATATACCAAAGAGAATTCTTCAGGCAGAAAGAAAATATCCCAAACTAAAGCATAGAAATTGAGAAAGAGATGAATAACAATAGAAAGGATAAATAAATGGATAAATCTAAATGATTATTTACTGCATAAAACAATGACATGAATTTCTTGGGGTTTAAAAAATATATATCCTAAAAGCACAAAAGAAAGGGTCTTGTTTAATCTGTCTTCCTGACATGGTCCAGGAAGCGATCAAAGTACTATTTTAGAGCAGATCTAATATGTCAAGGATATATGTGTAATCTCTATAGCAACCACTAAAACAAGAGCAGAAATGCTATCGTATTTACTATTGCTTTCCTTCTATTCTATTTAGATTTAGCTTTCTTTTTTTTCTAATTTGTTGAGATAGATATATAGATTATTGATTTTGGTCCTTCTTTTCTAATGTGTGCAATTAGGGCTATAAATTTGTATCTTTAGCTTTGTCTCGGAAGTTCTAATATATCTTATTTTTATTATAATTCACTTCAATATATTTTCTTATTTTCATCTTGTCTTCTTATTTAATCCACGTATTATTTGTAATTTAATTTCTAGACACGGGGGTTTTTTAAATTGATTTCTAGCTTAATTGCACTATGGCCAGAGAAAAAACTTTGTACGATTTCAATCCTTTGAAATGTATTGACACTTATATAAAGGCCCAGTGTACAGTCAATTTTGATAAATACTTCTGTGCACTTGAAATAAATATAGAAAACCCAGAAGAATCCACATACAAACTGTTAGAATAAACAAGTAATTTTAGCAGGGTTGCTAGACGCAAAGCATATATTTAAAAACCAATTGTGTTTATATATACAATCGACAATTCAAAAATGAAAAATTTTTAAATGGTGCTATATATGAAAGCATTGTGGTAAACAGGAGATGAGCCAATAAGACCTCTCTTAATGAAAGTCTTGTTGCCCCAGCCATCAGCAATGCTGTCAGAAGATAGCTTCCTATCTCTCAGCTCCTTCAGAATTTTCCTCACTGACAATGAGTCATCTTGCTCAAGAGCATGCCCTTCCCAAGGCAGTCCACATCCAATAACTGACCCACCTGGGAACAACTCTGATGGGACGCATTTATTCAGGGGATCCCCTGGCTTTGGCCAAGGCTTTGTCAGACCTACATTAAAGTATGACTTTTCCCTCTTTCAATCACACTTCCACCCCGTCTCTTCCAGAGATGTTCATCACTAATAAATAATGAATACACCAAACTCCATTCAGCATCCACTTATACCAGCCTGCAATACTTGGTACCAGGAAGGCCCTAGAAAGTGGGCAATAAGATGTGGCGTTAGAGCTGAATCACTTGCTGCTCAACAAATATTGAGGATTCCATGACTGAAAGTAGCAAAGACTGCCCCTGACACAGGCGCTGGTCCAATTGTTAAAACTGTCATAGGTGATCACTGGGATGGTGTGCCAGTGGAGAAGAATGCACCAGATAATTCAAATATCAGAGTTTTGAGAGGTATCAGCTAAAACAGTACCAATAAAGATGGTAGGATTGGACGGCTTTTGCTGCATGCCATTGATACCCTAGGGGAAAAAAAAATAATGAAAACTTACAGGTGATTAACAGGCAGCTGAAAGATAAGTGTGAAAAACAGTAGGCCTCCTTAGTAGCTCACAAAGAAGGTCTCATCTTCTGTAGTCAAAGGGCAAAGAAAGATGAGGACTAGGCCCAGGATTTAAGAGTTAGAGTGGCCAAGCTCCAGAGAGCAAGTTAAACACCCAAACAAGTTAGGTCCGTTATGCAAAGATCAGGACTCTGCTTATGAGCAGGGGCTGGGGGAATGAGATCAGGACACTTGGGATAAGAATCTGGGCCTTATAGTGCAGAATTTTTTTTTTTTTTGGTGAGGAAGACCAGCCCTGAGCTAACATCCGTTGCCAATCCTCCTCTTTTTGCTGAGGAAGACTGGCCCTGGACTAACATCTGTGCCCGTCTTCCTCTACTTTATATGGGACACCGCCACAGCATGGCTGACAAGTGGTGCATCAGCAGGCACCCGGGATCCGAACCCGCGAACCCCGGGCTGCCAAGTGCGAACTAAACCGCTGCGCCACTGGGCCGGCCCTGCAAAATTTTTAAGAGTTCAGTAATTAGAGGCATGTCAGGAAGTCTCCTTCAAAGTAAAAGACAGATTATTGCATCCTGTAACTTCCATCACAAAGAAGAAAGCACAATGCCCGATAGACCTTTCCTGGTTGCAGAAGCAGCATATTCCACACTGGGGGCACTGGTTTGACTTATGCACCAGGTGACATGTAAGGCTGCAAGCTTTGAGAGTGACCTAGAGCAGAAAAGGCTATGCACAAGGTGTAGGCCGTGGTGCAAGCAGCTCTTCCACTTGAACCATATGACTCAGTAGACGCTATGGTATTAGAGGTATTGATGGTGGAAAAACATGCTATATGAAACCTGGAGCTTACAGCAAGCCCCAGAATGTAGTTCTCTGATGTTCTGCAGCAAAACCATGTCATCTGCAGTGGAATTATACACCACTGAGGGGGAAAAAATACAGGAGTTTTGTTTATCTCTGGTAGAAACTAAATGCCTGACCATGGGATACTAAGTGACCATGCATATCACGAGCTCAGCTCTGTCAGACCCAATAAGTCATAAGGTTAGGTAGACCCAGCAATAGTCCATCATAAGATGGAAACGGTATATCCTGAATCCAGCACTAGCAGGACCAGATTGCATAAGCAAGCTGTATAAAGAGGTAGCCCACACCCCAGTGTCACTCATCATTATTATTCCAGTGCACCTCATTTAGCTCATACCTATGACTGCATAGAGGACTTCTTATGACCATCTGATAGAGAACGAAGACCTGAGTTAGCTTTGTAGATGAATCAGATCAGGATGTAATGCAAGGCAAAGTGCAGGACAACAGCTGCACTACAGCCTTACTGAGAAGTGACTTTGAAAGACAGTGCAAGGAAAAATCCTCCCGGTGATTGGAGGATTTAGGCAGAGCAAGTAGCCATCTTCTTTGTGTGAAGAACTGGTCCCAGGTTACAGTATATACAAATTCATGAGTGGAGAATGACCTGCCTGGTTGGGGCCTGGAAGGAGAAAGACTGGAAGATAGAGACAAGGACGTCTGGTGTAGAGACATGTGGATGTACATATGAGAGTGGGCACAAAGTGTGAAGACCTTTGTGTCACATGTTAAAGCATATCAAATAGCATCTGCTACAGGAGAAGCACTAAACAACCAAATAGAAAAAATGATCCAGTCTGCTGACATCAGCCAGCCTCAGTCATCAGTCACCCCAGAGCCACAACTGGCACATGAATGGAGTGGCCAAGGTGAAAGAAATGGAGGCTATACATGAGCACAAGAGTGGGAGCTCCCACTGACTGAAGCTGATGTAGCTACTGCTGCCACTGAATGTCCAACCTGACAGCAACAGAGGCCAAGGTTGAGCCCCTAATATGGCACTAGTCCTCAAGGAGTTCTGTCAACCATATGGGGCCAAGTTTACACATGAGCCTTTTATATCCTAAAAGGATCAAGAATTTGATTTCAGAGAAATAGATACATATTCTAGATAAGGGTTTGTTTTTCCTGCCCTTCAGGCCTCAGTTAGCACCACTATCTAAGTGCTTACAAAATGTTTACTCCACCAGCATGGGGCCCACATAATACTGTATCAGACCAGAAGACCCATTTTTACGGCAAAGGAGGTACAAAAGTGGGCCAATGACAATAGATAGGTAGGATGCATAGGTAGGATTACATATCATACCACCAAAAAAGCTGCTATTGTTGCTGAATGTCACAACTGATGTGCCAGTTTAAAGGCAATCCTCTGAGAGGATAGAATTCCATCCTCTGTGAACTATAGAACTTTATATGGTAACGTGCACTTAATAGGAATAACACATGAGTATGGGAACCAAAGCATGTGATGGCCTGCTTGTCATCACTCCCCATGACCCACTGGAGGACTTTGGAACTCCCATCTCCACAACTCTGAGCTCTGCAGGGTTAGAGGTTCTGATCACTACAGAGAGCACTTTTGCCACAGAACAAAACAATAGTCCCTTTCAACTCCAAATTATAGCACTACCAGGGACTAGCAAGCAAGAAGAGTCACCATCTTGACAGGAATAATTGGCCCTGATCGTCAGAAAGAGGTAGTGCTGCTATTTTATACTAGTGGCAATGGTGGGCACTTCTGGGTATCTCTGGTGTTCTCTTGCCCAATTGTGACAAGTATAACAACCTTGGCTTGACAAGAGCATGGAGACTAGGAACTCAAACCCCTCAGGGTAAGTCATTAAGATGAACTGAGGTAGTACTGATATTGAGGGAAATCTAGAATGGATAGTAGAAGAGAGAGACAATGAATATCAGCTGCAGTCCAACACAATCTGCAGCGATGGAGGCTATAGATCTTCCTACTAACCTTCCTCTTCTAAGTTTCCCCAGGAATACAGGTACACCAGAGTCCTGGAAGAACTACTGCTGAAATGTACATGAAAAAGGAGATGTGAGCAGCCTAAGAGGCAGTCTGTGACAGACACACAACAGGAGGTAGACTGAGATGGACATAGAGATGCACCACCCAGATCCCACTCCAAAGGAGGATTTATTGCTCCAGTTTTTTGAAGTTTTGTGAGCTCCTTCAAAGTTTGCCTCAATTGCAAATAGCCACCTCACACAAGAGTATACCTTTCTGGGGCAGTCCACACCCAGTGACTGATTGCTGCAAGAGTATAAAGGCCTGACCATTTCTGCCCACTGAGAGACATCTGTGATAGGCAATATTTGCTCCTGAGCACCTTGTGGGGTTGGCCAAGGCTTTGTCAGGCTTGCACTGCAGTTTTATTTCTTTCTCTGCCCAATCCTTCTTCCTTTTCCTCCCTGCCACAGGTGTTGATCCCCTATAAATAGCCTGTACACCAAACTGTTTCTCATCTGCTTCTGAAAGACCCAATCTATGACAACCATCAAAAACACCAAATACCCAAGAATAATTCTAACAAAAGATGTGTGACTTTGCAGAAAATGAAAAAGTAGTATTAAAATAAAGTGAGGAAGATTAAATAAGTGGAGAATAATTCATGTTAATGGGTTAAAAGTCAATTTTGGACAGAGGTCCATTCTTTCCAATTTGATCTATAAATGTAATGCAATCCCAACAAATATCTCAGCAAGTTTTGTTTGTGAAAACTGACAAGCTGATTCTAACCTTTACATGAAAATTCAAAAGAACAAAAACAGCTCCCTCAAAATGAAGAATAAATTTGGAGAATTACAATTCAGGAAATCACAAATTATAAAGCCACAGTAATTAAGAGAATGTAGTAATGGCAAAAAAAGATAGACAATTAGACCAATGGAATAGAATAGAGACTTCAAAAATGCATGTATAGACACTTGGTTTATGACAAGGTATGCTGAGGAGCAGTGGAAGAAAGGATGGTCATCTCAATGTATGGTTTAGAATCAACTGGTTTCCATATTGAAAAAAAATTCATCTTAACACCTACCTCATTTCATGTTCAAAAATCAATTCTAGGTGGACTATAGATATAAATATAAAAGATAAGAGAATAAAACTTCTAGAAGATGACATAGAAGAATATATTTATGCACCAGATGCACGCATACACATACAACTAATCATCTCTTCATCAAAAGATACAATTATGAAAGTAGAAATGCACAGAGTGGGAGAATATTATAATTAAGAAAATATTTGATTCCAAATAATCAAAGATTACCTATAAATGAATAAGAAAAAGACAAACCCATAGAAAACTTGAAAAATCATTCAAAAGGAGATGGGGGCGCATACAAATGACTAGTAAACATATGAAAAAGTATAAACCACATTAGTCATTAGGGAAATACAACAATATACCATTCACAACTATGAATGACCAAAACTGGGAAGATTGACAATAGTAAGTATTAGTAAGGACCTAGAGAAACTGGAATTCTTATATATTGCTGATTAGCACAAAGTAATACAACCACTTTGGAAAACTTTTCAGTAATATCTTCCACAGCTGAAAAACACATATCCTATGACACAGTAATTCTACTTTTAGTTTGATACCTAACAGAAATGCATACAAATGTTCATTAAAAAACTATACACGCATGATCACAGCAGCATTAGTCATAATAGCTCAAAACTGGAAATAACCCAAATATCCCTTTAGAGTAGAATGGATCAATAATGTTGCTATATATATATACAATGGAAAGCCATCTATGATAAAAAATGACAAACTACTGATATTTACAATAAAATGGATGCATCCCAGAAACTTAATTTTGAACAAAACCAGACCAAAAAAAATCATCATACCATATGATTCCATTTATATAAACTTCAAAAGTCTGAATGGAGCTTATTTATGGTGAGGAGGAGTGGGTAGTGACTGTGAGGAGCACAAGAGGGGTTTCCGGGGTATCGATAATTGTTCTATTTCTAGACATGGGTAGTAGTAATATGAATGTGTTCACTCTGAAAATTTATTGAGCTGTATACATATGATCTGTGTACTTACTTTAGGCAATAATAAGTTACATGCCCAGTACAATGCTAGATAAAAGGAAACAGATGTCTATTGATTTAATTTGTGAGTTTCACTTGCCATACACACAGTGCATCAAAAGAATGAAAGATCTTGGATAAAATGTAATAAATAAAATGTAAAAAAACCAATCCATCCTCACAGGTGCAAGAGAAGGCTAAATGGAGAGTCAGGCCCTGATGACTGTGCCAAGATCACCACACCACTGGCACAGCTGTGCGTGCCCATGTGCCATGCTTGCTTTATAGAAGAACATTCTGCTAACTCTCTAACACTGTAGACATAAACACAAAATTCTGTTTCTAAGATAACATCCTGTACCATACCTTATGTTTTATTTTGGCTGCCAAACTGGAATAGTCATTGCCTCCATTATTTTTAAGTGGAGAGCTTTTCAGTGCTGCATTTATGAGTTTCTCATTTTTTAAGTGGATAAACCTGGCCAACACCACAACCCTAAATATTTTTACTAGTACGAGTACCGTCCACTGCAGACACGTTCTTCACAGGGAAAAATCTGGCTTCTTGATACTTTGGTCTGGCCAACAGATATCCCACCAGGTTTATAGTGAAAGATTAGAATTTTCTGACAACAGGATGAGGAATATTTCCCATCCAGGGATGAGTGACTTCTGACAGGAGTTTGCAGGTCTGGCAAGACATCACATGGACCAGGCCAAACCAAACATCGTGTGGAAAACTCCACTCAGACAGTGTTCCATGGGCCCCAGGCCCCCTGCGGCCAGCCCACATGTACAACTGACTCTTGTTAGTAATGAACCAGCAGCCAAATAGTACTGCACATGCTGTTCAGAGGGTATGCCTCAGCCAGGTGGAGGGAAGGATGACAGGGCCACTGGGACACATCCCAGGCCTAATCCGAAGAGTACACTCTGAGTTTTTCCAGGACCTCATAATACCAGAGATATTTTGATCATGGCTTTGAGGAATAAATTTTGAGCATAAATGGCTTTTGTGACCCATATGTCTAAATATTTTCACTTTATGTTAGGAGAGATAACATCTCTTGTTTTCACATCTCTACAAAGTGAAAAAAATTAAAAAGAGAGAGAAAACTTTACTGAAATCACAAATGTATCCTACCAGATTCTGCCATCTCTCTTTAACCTTTTTATTCCTTAATTGCAAATTCACTAGTTAGGAACAGTGTTTCTATACATCCTGCATTATGACAAGTACACTATCATACCCCCAACTGCTGACTATTTATTCACATAGTCATTACATCTACTTTTGTTCAATGTTTTCAACAAAATATTTTTGTTAAAAAAAAAAAACAACTTTTTTTTTAATGTTATTGTAAAAGCTTTAAAAGGTGTTATGGAAGCATCTCTTGAAATTGTGCCTCCAATAAGAAACCTCTCATGAAGAAAGAGAACAAATTGATTCATCATATCTAGTAAACCTGCACTTGCCACAGTTTCCATATTACTTCTCCTCATTGGCACAAATAATTGAGAGTTGTTTGTGTATTTACTTTAAAAGTACGTGACATTTACCCATTATGTCTAAAACTGGAAAGCATGATGATGCATGTATTCGGCAAACGCAGAACAAAATATTCTCCCCAAAAAGGTAGAAAGTCACTTTACTTACAGCATATTATAGTAGATTTCACAGAGCAGCTGAAGATGTCAGAAGATTCCTAAATGTGGAAAGATTTATTTTTAAAATTCTGTGAACTTCAAAGGATTGTGCAGATTATAAATCAGATTAATTATATCACATGCACAAATATTTCTCTGACTAACAATGACTATTAACATCCAATTTCCAAAAAGATACATACTTCCTGACAAATTCTTATAATTTGATTTAATGATAACACTTATAAATAAGCATAGTTTTCCAAATAAGTATATTCACATTCATTTAAATAAAATCACATTTTATCTACATCTTATTGTGCAAAGAATGAGCTGTTAACTATAACAAAGGTCAGTCACCTTCTGTTGTGCTTCTTCATGCTTTCTCAGAATTCTATATCACTCCACTTTACAACCCTATTTTTTCACTCATCTCAGTAAAAATTCAAAGATTCCAACTCTTCTCACAAGTGGCAAAGAACGGTGCAAGACTGCACCCCCAAGTCAATTCACTTGCCAAGGAGCGAGGATTTTCCCAAATATTCATTTTCCAATGGCAAAAGGTTTAAGAGGGAAAAGAGATACATTATTTTGTTCAATCCAGAAAATGTTTGATTGAAATATTTTTATCTTTTTTTTTAATAATTCCTAAAATTTCTATGGCCACTTATAGTTTACAAAATGCTGCCCCACTTTATTTTGTTTAATCCACCCTGGAACAGGTATTCAGATCACTATTTTGTCAATGCAGAAACTGAGGCCAGAACCTGAATCTGAGCCCCTGATCCTCAGCATGAAGCTTTTTCCTCTTGACCATAACTGCTCTGAATGTACGAAAGAAAGAGATGAGGCTGCTTAGAACTCCCTTCTCTTGGGTGAAATGATAAAAGAAGATACATGATTCAAAAGGATGCTTATGGAGTCTGAAAAGATACTTAGCAATTCTGACTAGAAACGTGAAAGAAATTTTTTGACAGGGATAAGAGAACTGAGACATAAAAGTGATAATTTCAACCACTAAGGAATTCACTAAAAAATGAGAATCACTTTACCATTAGTATTGACTAATGCCAAAGCAGAGGTTCTGACTGGTGATACAAAAAAAAAAAAAAATCTGGGATTAAAACACCACATTTGCAGTCGTAGTAAAAAAAAAAAAAAAAAAAAAAGCTGCTTGTTACCGGTAAATAAATAATATCTCTACTATCATCAAGTAAAAAAACTTTTAAATAGAATTTGAGTGTAACAGTAAGACTGCTGAAGGACATGGCAATTTGAAAGAGGCTTGTGAGGAAAATTACACTATTATCAAGCAAAGTGGGAAAACTCATGGTCTGAAAATTGATTGTAACTGAAAAAGAAAATCATTAACCAATTAAAGCTGATAATCTCTTGTAACTGTGCCAACTGTGTCAGTTGACATTACCAGTGAGTTTCCTGCCCTACTTGATCTGAAGGAGACTTGAACTCACAATTCCCACAGCTTGTGGGAGCGTTAAACATTCCCATGATACCCTTCTGACTTCATCTTCTACTTCCACATGTGCTGTCTCAGTGTTCACTGTGTCAACCAAATTGTGAACTCATAACTTTTACTGGTTTCAAAAAAAACCAAATATTACTTTTTTTTATAAACATACACTGATCAATATGAGCAAATGGAGAGTTTATTAAAGATTTCAGAAGATTAGAAGAATGTGGCATAGCTCAAATTTTAAGATTCATCTTTCAGATACCCCTTTTTCTCAAAATTTCTCTGACAAGAATGGGATTTGAGGATCCTTTCTTGGTCGCTTCTCTAGCCTGCACCTTATCTAGTCTCCCAAGCCCTCATCTTCCTGTCCAATGCTCTTGCTTCTCACTGACCTCAGTTTCTTTCCTCTCCATCTCAGAAAAAGCAAAATGTTCTTTCTTCTCCCACATTTAACAATTTAGTGATTATCTTTTGTTGTTGAGATGTTCTTAAGGTCTCACCATCTAACCCAAGAAATGACCCAAGCATTTTTCTCCCCCAAAGCTTTTAACTACAGTAAAGGGAAAAGGAATGGGGCAATAGTCATAAATGATCAAACGACCCTGGCAGGCCATAGATTTTAAAAGAAATGTATATTTAAAACCAATTTAGATAACGTATGATTTGTCCTATTCATTTCATATTCATACTTGTTTTAGAAGCAAACTGCTTGTATGTATCCAGGTCACATGAATTGCAAGGATCAGCAACCAAAATCCCTCATACAGAGTCTTGAACAAGGACATAGCATCTGGAACTAGGCAGTGGAGTTCAAATTCCTTCTCTTCTACTACGTTAGGCAAGTTATTCAACCTCCCTGGCCTCAATTTCCTCATGTGCAAAATGGAATGATAATAATTTCTTCCACCACCTACAGTTATCACATGGATAAAATAAGTTAATGCATGTAAAGTCCTTAGAACACTGCTTGGCACATAGTAAGTACTGAATAATGTTGGCTCTTATTAGAACTATCTTAACTCATTCCAGAAGGCAGCAGTGTCTGTCTTCCTTACATCTCCTTTTAAGCATTTGCTATTTTTAGTATTTATTTGGCATTTCTAATGTGCTGCTTTGAAATAACTCTTTTATACATCTATAAAATAATAGAATACAGTTTACATGCATATCTTTATTCAATGGTTCATACATGACTATCTGTTCTAGATTGTGATCTTCTTACAAATATTGATTGCCTTTTAACATCTTTGTATCTGTCTTAGTGCTCAGCAGAATAACTTGCTCATTATAGGGACTTAATTAATATTTACTACTTCAAACACCAGTTGTAATAAAACCAATGGTGCATTGATATATTTTTAACTTGGTTTATGCCCCTTATGGGAGAATCACCTCAAAACCCTATTTATCAACTGCTGTTTGCCTCTTCCTCCCCATCCAATACTGGAGATATTCTGACTTCTATTTCTATGGGCTTTTCACTGTCCCTACTGAAATTCAAGGCCAAAGAAAATTGGGAGAAGACTAAATAAATATTAGACTCATGAAGTTGCATCTATATCCATGGTAAAGAACATATTTCTGTATTTTTATTCCTAGTAATTTTCTTTTCCAGCATATTTTCAATGTAAAATATGGAAGCAATTGCAAAAGAATACTTTTAATTGCCATTTTAAAATCTATTGGAAAATGTGGGCATACATTAGGATGAGATTTTTCTCTCTTGTGTTTTTCATTTTACTCAAAAATTACTTTATTCACACGGAGCTGAGGGTTGAGGTAGGGTTAATTTGTAATGGCCATTTTAGTTATTTTTTGTAGCAATGAGAAACTCAACAATTAGAAACTATTTTCCAGACTTTTGTGTCACACTATCTCTTCATTGCTCTGCTCATGTCTCTCACTCTTAACTCCCGTGAGCATATATACTACACCTTAAAACAAGTTCTCAGATTCACAAGAGACCAATTTTATGAATTAAAGGAGGTCCGCCAAAGGAAAGAAGAGGAGGCAATTTTAGGTCTCTGATTCTTTTTGGATCACAACATCTGAGGCTTGGGCTGCCTCCAAACACCTGCACCTAGGAGAGCAGGAATGTGTTGTGTGGCTCTCTAATCAACTATCTCTTAATGAAATGAATATTATCATTGTCGTAGGATAATTTTCATGGAAATGCACTTGGCTAAGAAATGGTAAATAAAGAAAATCAAATTATTGACATATTATGCTTCTTTGTATCCATGAATAAAAATGTATATCAGGTTATAGTGATACTTCTCTTCTATAATAGTAGTAAACATCCAATAGTGTTTAGAGGAACACTGAAAAGAAATAACAACAAAAAGTATATAATCTATGGTTTAACACAGGCTAAAATGGAACCCATATGTTACATCACCAGGCCAGCATCCATCAACCCTCACTCCAACACCCACACCCCAGGTACCCATTTACAGTAAGTTATATACATAGGACTTTCTGTTGTATAAGTAGAATAGGAGAAGGGAGTTTGCGGTTGGAGTCTAATACTAAGAAAGGAGAAAGATGGCAAGGATGCCATGGTGTCTGTTCCCAATTGAACTTTTGTTCTATGTTTAAGCCCCTATGATTAGTGGGGTGGGGGTCCAAAAATGGTTAAACTCTTTTGCATGAAAGATTCTGGAAGATGCTGAATCCAAGAAGAGGTTCCTCGGACTTCAATTTTTTAAAAGTTGAGGCATAGAATTGAGGAAGAGGCCATTCTTTCCACTACTGTCCAGAACCCTACAACACTTTGGCAGCTCAAAGGCTATAGCTTGAGGAGCATCTGGAGATATTTTTCTTGGAGTGGCAATAATGAGCCTTCTCAGGCGGTAATTCTATATACTTAGGAGCTAGAACATAAGAATACAAAGACTGCTTACCAAGTGACAACTACATCTAGAATGTGGACATTCTGAAGCACCATCTTGGAAATATATGGAAATAACTGGGGGATACAGGAAGAGTGATAGATTGAGATCCTGCTATTATGCAGATAAAGGCTAGCACATCAGCAGATATGTAGGTTAAAAGTATACTGGAGTTTTAGAAAGTTAATAAATGAAATCATCTTTTCCCCTCCCAACTTCAAAAATGATTGAGAGACAGAAACAGGACTTAGGCAGGAGGAAAACAAAATATCAATTTTATTACTAATGGACTGGGGATGTGGCTTAGGTATTCAGTAATCATGAGCTTCCTAATACTGGATCCCTAAATTAAACAGAGTTAGCACCCAGTCACAGGCAGTGCTGAAGGCTGAGACCTCCCCAATAGGGGCAGAGCCCGGAATAGATCATAACAGAATGTCTGCTGTCTGCAGGCAAATCCAGAGAAAAGGAAAGAATTGGGCTACATATGCAAAATTCCTCTTTCTAAATTCACTAATCACCTTGGGACCACTGAGGGAGAGGGGAGGATAAAACACCAGGGATATCTCACCAGAGGGTGGGATAAAACTCCAGTTTTTATTCTCATGGAACTCCTTCCATATGGAAAGACAGAGCCTGTGGAAACGAGGTTCCTCCACCATCGCAGTGTGCAAGGAGCCTGACCCTGGGCCAATCACGTAGCAGACTATGGAACTATCTACCACAATCCAGGCACTTGCCGACAATATGAGCTGGAGGCCAATAAATATTTCTCTTCCTAACTCCCAAAACTTAGTATATATTGGATATATGCTCATTTCTATTCTTCTTACTTTTCTAAAGGGCTGAAGGAAAAAGTATGCTTCCTAAATATAATAATTGGTGGTAAATAAGTCCATTTAGTAACCCTGTGATTACAAAGGCAAATTAGAAAAAGATTTCCACTTGCCATTTAGATGATCCATGGAGGTGAGGAGGGAGGAGCGATAGAGATTAGATTCAGATTTAAAATAACTTTTATCAAGTTCCCATTGTGTGTTAGGAACTAAGCTAATACTCTGACAAATGATTTCATTTAATATAACTTAGTCCTTAAAACAACCACATTACAAAAAAAAAAATTGAGGCTCAGAAGGTTAAGTAATTTGTTCAAGGAGTCATAGGAAAGAAGGGGTGGAATGATATTTTGAACCAAATATGACCCAGACTCATTTCATTCTGCTACACAGCAGACATTATCAGTATACAGATATCAAGACAATTACAATTTTTTTTAAAGTGGATTTTGTGGACAGGAGTAAAAAAACCTATGCAACTTTGAATCATACTATTAGGTAAATTAAAATAATCTACTTGATATCACAACACTTCTTCTAAAACCAGTTTTAAAGCATTTATTTAATTTTCAAAGGACCTTTCCAGGGAACAAATTAAAGGACCAACAGCTTTATGACTAGAATATCAGTAAATGGTCTTTTTTTCCCCTTCAAATCATTGAGTATATGGCCTTCATCAAAACCAAGCCTTGGAAGTTTTACCAAAATTAGAGAAATGTCCCTTTGACACTGCACAGATTCAGGATAATCCAGGGATAATCACTCCCTTGCAGGCATTGCACATGAGGCATTCTAAATGCTGGTGGAGATAATCCCTGGAGCCAAACCAACATAAAATCTGAAGTGGAAGAAAGCAGCCTCGCTCTTTTGTGAAATGATGGCTTAGAGAAGCAGTACAGAGTGTCCTGAAGGTATATCAGGAACTGTGCAGCTTAGCCTGCTTTGATTATTCCCAGAAGCTCCCTTGGCACTTCTGGCACACTTCCTCTCAGATTTATTTTCCACCACACCACTTCCTAGAGTGATTAGAAACAAGTATCAATGCCAAGCAAATCCAAATATGCCTGAGATCCTCTCAAACAGCTTGGCACTTCCTGCTGCTTTCATTGGCAATTCCAGGATGTGGCTTGCTAGAGAAGTTTTAATTTGAAGTCAGCTAATGCAATAATTTGAATTTTTGATTGATTCACTTTTTAAAATATTTCTAGTTTTCTATTTGGAAAGACCAAGTTATATGCTATGTTAAGAGAGAGAGAGTTTTTAGCTAGGCTTCGTCTTAAACATAGTGGAATAAATAATGATCAAAAGAGTATGATTTAAGAGACATCATAGAAATCTAAATTATCTCAATATTTTTTGCCTCTCTTAATTTCCTTGGCACTTCCCACCTTTTTACCCACCTTACTTGATATAGTCACTGTTTGAGTCCCTCATTTGGGTTGGAAAACAAAAGTAAATTATCTCTAGAAGGCTGGTAAAACACATGTTACCTAGGAAGAAAAAGTGCAGGAAGGCTGTGTTAGAAGGGGGTCCCATCTCCCACAGAAGAATCAGACTGAATTGCTTTACGAGCTGGCCATTTTTCATCTTTAGGAGCAAAGATGCTCCATCTTTAAGAGCTTCTCTTCTTGAAGAGAAGATATACATGTCACACGGAAATAGAGGAAATCATCTCATGCCTATTACTTTCTGAATTTGCCAAGTGTAGGTCCAGTTTAACATCTCAGACTCAACGTATATTATCCGAGAGTTCAGAGTAATTCCCAGAAATGGTCTATTCAACAGTATGTAAGCAACAACAACCAAAAAACCCATCTTGCTTTACCTATATCAATTTCATCATCTGAAATATGCGATGCCTCTAAAAAGAACACATTCAGACAATTAAAAAAAAAAAAGTCTGATGAAGAGCACTTCCAGAATACCAAAGTAAGGATCTCAAAAAATCCATAAAGCAGTAAGAATATAAAAAATTTTTTAAATCAACATTTTCAGAACTCTGGAAATTAACTGAAAGCTTGCAACAATATGAGGAGAATTTATTCAAGAAAAAATACCGAATATCAGGAAGAACAGCAAGCTTTACAGCACTTTAAGTCATCCTATTTCCATTCTCCTCTCCCCAGTTTCACAGTAACCATGAAAACCAACAGCTTCACAACCATAGTAGCTGTGAAAACCATAAATCTAGCAGCCATTGGAGAGAGAAGAAGAAGGTTGGAGCTTCTAAAAAAGCCCTACTCCCAGAAATTTGTCATTATTTGACCTGTCTAGTAGCTCCCTAGAAGCTCTCACTTGCAGGACCCATCTTTTTTGACATAACTCAAAGCTTGTTCACTGCAAACAGGCTTTCTCCAGGGCATTTATTTACAACAATCAGCAGCAATTGTTCACCATCATAGCTGACTGAGGTAGGGATAACAGTTAAGGCAAAGAAGAAGCTGGCCAAAAAAATTAAAAGGAAAAACTAGGAAATGCGGTGTCTATAGAAAAGCTCCAACATTTTCTGGGAATTAAGAAGACCACACAAATATGCAGATGTATTGTTTATGTTTTTTATTTTCTGTATATTATGATGTTTTGACATCTTGAGAATCTTTCTGGCTGGAGAGAGACTGCACCTCCTGGGACTACCTAATTCTCAGAGACAGCAAAGGATTTGGGGGGACCAGGCCTTTGATATGCAACCAGTCCAGAGCCATACATTCCTCCATCTGGCCTGTGCAGCTCAGGAGGCAATATTCCTCTGCCTTAATCATCCCAGTGCCAGGTATCAGCAGCTTGAGACCATCTCTATAGCTCAAAGTCTATTGGAATTATTGAAGTTAGTTCATAACCTGTTTACCCTGCCCTGTCTTGCCTTTCCTGAGGAAATCCCAATAAAGGCTCTGGACTACACTTTCCTCTTGCTCCAATCTTCTGTCTCCTGACCAAAACTTGGTGTTCCTCACATGGTCCTGTGTAGTGTGCCATGCCTCCCATTTACAGAACCTGTTAGTACAATAAACTTTGTTTTCCTGAGACTCTCCTGTGTCCCCTCTTATGGCTGCACCTGACTGACCATCACGTAAAAGAACAGAGAACAATAGGGCTCTGGACATGACCAGGAAATTCCTGAAAAGGCCCTAATGTCTCTCAGGCTGACCTCAAGTCTCTGCACAAGCAGGAAATAAGACTTAAGGCTGAGTTGTAAACTACTGGAACATGGAAGGCATGCCCCAACTTCTACCTAGAACCCTTCAACAAAGGCTGGAAAATGGATTGGTTCAAGGCATTTAAGGATATCTCTGTCCAATCATTAACTGACCACAAAGCTAACCAAGCAGATATTTCAGTGGCCTCATATGACAAAGATAGAGACTTACAGAATTTGTTCAGGAAAGTCACTAAACAAACAAACAAGCAGCAGCAACAACTACAACAATAAATAGCAATAACAACAAACTCTAGAAGGGGGATGTGAGCTCCAGAGTTGCCTCGTTACATTATTTTAAATGTCAATATTTCAACAACAAAAAATTATGAGACATGCAAAAAACAGGAAAGTATACCCATACACAAGAAAAAATAATCAATAAAAACCGTTCCTTAGGAAGTTCAGATTTTAGACTTACTAAACAAAGACTTTAAATCAATTATTATAGAAAGAAAGGAAGAAAACTATATCTAAAGAATTAAATAAAACTGTGAGAAATAATATCTCACTTAATAAAGAATAGCAACAAAAATATAAAACTATTTAAAAACCAAAAATAAATTCTGAAATTGAAAAGTACAATAATTGAATTGATAAATTCACTTAAAAAAGCTCAACAGTGAATCTGAGCTGGCAGAAGAAAGAACAAATGAACTTAAAGATAGGCCAGTTGATTATCCAGTATGAGGAGTAGAAATTTTAAAAATGAAGAATACAGACATGTGTAAGCATGTGTATTCCCCATGTGCTTAACAATGGGGATACGTTCTGAGAAATGTGCCATTAGGTGATTTCATCATTGTGAGAATTCTTCAAGATGACAGCTATGGTGGAATAGGACATGTCTGACTGGCAAGTGATAACCATCACTGATTTTCCACCTTTGTAGTCCTTAATCATTTTTAATTTTGTTTCCAGGTCAATCACTCAATGTGGCCTTTTACTGGCAATATTAGCAGTGGATTTTGTACACTTAGGGTCCATGATGAACAAAACAACATGAGACTAAGTCAAGCACAAGAGAAAATTATGCAATAAAGAGACATAGTAAACACAAGATGTATGAGGCTGCTCCTGGTGTAACACAGAATACTGTTTTACAGTAAACTTTTTTTCATAAGTAGAAAAAGTACACTCTAAAATAACAATAAAAAGTATAGTAAATACATAAACCAGTAGCATAGTCATTCATTATCATTATCAAGTATTGTGTACTGTACATAATTGCATGTGCTATATACTTTTATATGACTGGCAGTGAAGTAGGTTTGTTTACACCAGCATCACCACAAACATGTGAGTAATGCATTGTGCTACAATGTTATAATAGCTA
The DNA here is from genome assembly GCA_031878705.1 of Tapirus indicus. Lineage (NCBI taxonomy): Eukaryota > Metazoa > Chordata > Mammalia > Perissodactyla > Tapiridae > Tapirus > Tapirus indicus. The sequence goes on from CM062930.1 coordinate 64,829,468, forward strand.
CAATGTCACTAGAGGATAGGAATCTTCCAGCTCCATTATAATATTACAGGACCACTGTCATATCTGTGCTCCATCATTGACCAAAACATCGTTATGCAGCATACGACTGTAATGAAAAGAACCTCAGACACCAACAATCATATCAAAATATGCATAACAGGAGTTCCAAAAGAATAGAAAAGAAAAAAGGGGCAAAAAAATATTTAAAGAAATAATGCTCAAAACTTTCCAAATTTGATAACAAACATTAACCTGCACATTTAAATACTTCAATGAACTATAAGTAGGATAAACTCAAAGACATCCATACCCAGATATATCAAATTAAACTTGTCAAAAGACAAAGAAAGAACTTTTGAAGCAGCAAGAGTGGTGACTCATCACATACACAGAATCATCAATAAGATTTACAGCTGATTGTTCATCAGAAATAATGGAGGCCAGGCAGCAGTGGGATGGTATATTCAAAGTGCTGAAAGACTGCTAACCAAGAATTCAATATCCAGTAAAATAGTCCTTCAAAAACAGTCGAGATTAAGACATTCCCAGATTTTAAAAATCTGACAAAATTTGCAGCCCTATAAGGAACAGAATAGGAAGTCCTTCAGGATGAAATAAAAGGACAGTATACAGACACTGGAATCTATGCAAAAAAATAAAGAACACTAGTAAAGTTAACTACATAGGTAAATATAAAATATACTATAAATGTATTTTTCATTTACAATTCTTTTCTTCTCCCGATTTAAAAGACAACTGCATAAAGCAATAATTATAAAACAATATTGATGGACTTGTAATGTGTAGAGACTTAATTTTATGATAATAATAGCACAAAGAATTGGGGAAGAAATGAAGCTGTATAGGGTCAAAGTTTTTGTACATTATTGAAATAAGCTAGTATTACTCTGAACTAGATTGATATAAATTAAGATGTCAATTGTTATCCCTGGAGGCAGGGGGAAATAATAGAAGAAATGATAATGAAATTAAAATGATACAATAGAAAATATCTATATAACACAAAAGAAGGCATTAATGGAAGAATAGAGAAACAAAGATATAGACATATTAAAAAGTTGACTGGCAAAATGGCTGGTATAAACTTACCAGTAATTACATTAAATATAAATGGATTAACACTCCAATCAAAGCAGAGACTGACAAGTGGATAAAAATATATGACCCAACTATACGCAGTCTATAAGAGATTTAGATTTGAAGACACAAATAGATTGAAATTAAAAGGATGAGGAAAGCTGAACCATGCAGACAGTAACCAAAACAGAAAAGGAATGGTGATACTCATAGAAGACAAAATGGATTTTAAGAAAAAAATAGTTACTTGAGGCTAAGAAGAATATTTTATAATGACATAAAAAGATCAATCCATCAGAAAGACATCACAATTATACACATATATGTGCCTAACAACAGAGATTCCAACATACATGATGAAAAATTGATGGAATTGAAGGAAATAAAATAGACAATTCAACAATAATAGTTGGAGACCTCAATACCCCACTTTCAATAAGGGAAAGAACAATTAGACAGAAAATCAATAAGGAAATAGAAGACTTAAATAACACTATAAACCAATTAGACCTAACAGATATGTATAGAACGCTCCATCCAAAAACAATAGAATACATATTCTTCTTAGGTGCACATGAAACATTCTCCAAGATATGCCTTATTCTAGGTTACAACAGCCTTAATAAATTTAAAAGAATTAAAATTATACAAAGTATGCTCTCCAATCACAGTGAGATGAAATTAGAAATCAGTAATAGAAAGAAATTTGGGAAATTATAAATAGGTAAAAATTAAGCAACACACTGCTAATTAACCAGTGGGTCAAAGAAGAAACTACAAGGAAAAGAGTCACAAAGAAGAAATAAAAAATGTGATTTAAAATTCAGTACTTTAAGATGAATGAAAATGAATCACAGTACACCAAAGTTGTAAGATGCAGCTAAAGTAGTATTTAGAGACAAATTTATAGCTTTAAAAATATTACATTTAAAAAGTAAAGATTTCATCATAAAAAGTAAAAAAGATCTTATATCAATAACCAAACCTTCTACCTTAAAAAAGTATAAAAAGAAGAGCAAACTAAACTCAAAGAAAGCAGAAGGCAGGAAATAATAAAGATAATCGTGGAAATAAATGAAATAGGCAATAAAGAAATAAAGTTAGCAAAACCAGGGAAATATTATGCACAACGTTTTCTAACTGAATGACTTAGACAGTGGTAATAACTGCCCAGAGCATACACAGGGGCAGAGAGTCAATAATGCTACCTGGCAACTCCCCTGAGTAGCGATGGAGATGAATGTAGGGGAGGAGAAGGCCACCATTATCATGGCCAAAATAGCCTTACAATGTTTCTTACAAAATAACTTCTACAAAAGTTTCAGTTGCCCCCAACTTTGACAGGAGAGAGTTGACATCTAGGGAGGCATTTCAGTCTGCAGTGTCAGAGCCCAACTGCAGCAATGCATCAGATCTAGATTAATAATGTTGGGTACTTAAGGTACTAGAAAGGTCCACAGTTAGAGAAACTTCCATTTGTAGTATTCAATAGCACAGCAATCAGATGTTTATCTATAGGATCAGGTGGTGAGTGACCTATCCAACAGTTCATTAAATTCAGAACAGTGGTAACTGCCTATGACAGGCATATCAATGAATTTGGTGAATCAGGAGTCACACATGCTACCCTGTGAGAGAGAGAAGAGTGGTTAGATATCCACTCCCTTCTCCTCCATCTACCATATCTGAGATATCTTGGATCCTAAGGAGTTTATGTCCTACCTGTTGGAGTGACTCTTTCCTATCAGCTGTGATGTGGGCAGTCTGCCTTGTATCATAGGCAAGAATAGCACCCTTGATCCAACCCCTAGGGTGGTGAACTCAAATCTTCTGGCTTGGATTCTCCTGTGGTTCAGTAAAAATTTCTATATTATATACTGATATCCATCCCATGGGACCACCCAGAGCAAAGAGCAAGGGCAATTTAAAGAAAATATGGAACTCAAGACCTCAAATTGATGGTCATTAATTTTTAATTACTTGTAGAAAAAAAATCTCTGCACCTGGGAAATAACTTAAGAAGGAGGTTATTGCCTTCCACCTCTTGCTGTTTAATAGCCATCCTGATTTCTTCAAGAAAGAGTTGAAGGAGGTAGAAGGACTTTGTAGTGTTCCCCATGGAGACTGAGGTTTCAAATTATAAAAGAAAGGTGTACAATTGAAGAAAGGGGGTGAATGGCCTGGTCAAACATGCAACGCAAATGAGAAGTACCTTTTCTGGAAATTGCTACATTGAGATCCCAGACTGCTTGCCTGAGACATGTAATCCAGGCAGGGGATATCTTGTCCCCATTCATCAGCCACTTAAGCCTGTCCTTTAATTACCCATTAAAATGCTCAACTACAGGGCTGGCCCAGTGGCACAGTGGTTAAGTTTACATGCTCCACTTCAGCATCCCGGAGTTTGCTGGTTCAGATCCCAGGTGCGGACCTATACACTGTTCATCAAGCCATGCTGTGGCAGTGTCCCATGTACAAAGTAGAGGAAGAATGGCACAGATGTTAGCTCAGGGACAATCTTCCTCACCAAAAAAAACAAAAAAAAATGCACAATCACCCCTGCAGCTTGGGAGTTTTGTGGAGCATGGAGAACCCACCATAGGCCCCATGATTGGGTTCACTGATGTGTAGCTTGGGCCAAAATCCAGAGCCATTATCAAATGCAATGCACTCAAGGAACCCAAACAAAAAACAAATATCTTGTAGGGCCTGGAAAGTGTGGTACAGTCAGTGGAACATATCGAGATGGCAAGGCCAAACACCTAAAAAGTGTCAACTGCAGTCAGGATCCAGCAGAATCCTCTGGACTGGATAAGAGGCCCAACATGATCTAGAGAGTTGCCATCAAGATCTCCCATAAGGTATGTGAGAGTTCCAGCAGCCAAACAGGCCATCCAATCACTGGGCCTCTTTGCCGTCGAAAGCTTCGCAACTGTTTTCTCTGGAATGAGATATTGTGCCCCTTCCCAGATTGCCCCTAGGAACTTCACTTGGGTACTAGGTTCTTGTACTTTGTCTGTGTTAATGGCCCACCTGGGTTGCACATGTGGGTCAACAGGGTGTCCAGTCCTTGTTGGGCAGTGCCCTCATTGTGCCCACCGGGAGGCCAATATAGTGAAAGGCCAATGCTCCCTCAGGGAGCAGGACTTTTTCCAGATCACAGCATACCCATTCATTGCAGGTAGGCAAGGAATTTAGGTAACCTTGTAGAAGGACATTAAACAACTCATTCCAAATAAAGGCAAATTGATCCAGATGGAGAGTGATGCTAAAAAATGCATCTGAGATATCAATTGCCACATACCAAGTTCCCTTGGCTTGGGCAATCACCTCTGTGACAAGTCACAGTGTCAGGTCCACCAGCGCCAAGGGCAGCACTATGGTACTGAGCCACCTCAACAGTGATTCTCCAGCTACCCAAGGCCTTACACACAGGCCAGACGGGACTATTAAATGAAGAAATAATTTCACTTTGGCTTCCTTAAGCTTGGTAATGAGGGCCACTATTTCTTTTTCTCCCTCAGGCAGTTGATATTGTTTTGGGGAGATAATGACACCAGGCACTGGTAGTCAGGTAGGTTCAGGGTCTTCCAAATGCCCCACTAACATGGCTCTAATTGAAGCAATTCAATGGCAGGGGTTGGGGGTCAAGGTGAGCCTGAGTGCACATAGACAATACATCTATAGCAATAATAAGTTCAGCAGTGGAGGTCATAAGAATGGAGGTTTTTAGGGACCCAAAAGCAACCACGCATAGCCAAGCCTGGGCAAGGGTCTCAGTGAGGTGGCCTCGGACTGAAAACGGAGAGTATTATCTGTTTCCCCCTCATCCTGGTGCGAAGGATCGTGGGGATCACAGTCACCTGTGATCCAGCATCTAAAAGGCCCAAGAAGTACAATTCTCCCTCACCTCCCCATTGAATCCTGGCCTTGGCATAGGAACTCCAGTCCCCCCTAGTGACAGAGGGACCTCAGCATACCTCCTACTCCTGTTTATTTTTAAAGCTAAGAGTTCTGAGTAAAGGTTGTTGGGATTCTCTGATTCATCTCCAGACTCACTGGGAGAGGAGGAGGAAATGGCACTTGTGTCAGTCACAGAGGTGTCATTAATTGAACCCTAGCAGAATTGTTCATCAGGACTCCCATGGCCCAGTACTTGGTAGGGAGCTCATCAATCTCCTCCTTTGAGTCCCATTATCGAGTAACCAAACCCAGAGATCTTTGGGTGAAGGCCCTTGTCCAAGTTGCCCAGGAGAGGATGCCCAGTTACCACTCTCACATGGCTCTTTTTGTTGGTCACATGCAGACAGTGAAAGAGCAAGACAGCAAGACCCTGGCAGAGGCAGTCAGGAAAAGAGCAAGAAGAAAGAAAAGCATAGATACAGAAGTTGAGACCAAACTGTAGACCCTGGAAGAGAGACCACAGTTGCCCTTTTCTGAAGAGCTAACTATGGGGTTGCTGTGGCAACAGTCCCTGCTCTCCGCAAGGCTGGCTAAGAGACTGAGAGGCTTCCAGACTTTCCCACACATCCTCACCATAAAACCCTACTAACTAAAGGAACCAGGGATGTTTGTCTTCTCTGCAACTAACACAGTGAAGCACAAATACTTTAGCAATCTAAAGTTTGGGGGGGATATGGTGATGAGAGAAAGTCAGTTGCTGCATACTTATGTATGCAAAGTTAATAAACTGGAACTCGACCCCGTGGGAGACAGGAAGTCATGGAAGAGCTTTAAGCCAGAGAGTGACATAAACAGATCAACACTTAGAAATACCATTTTGTAAACTGTAGAGACTGGAGAGGCTAAAACTAAATGGAGGGAGAGAATATTAGAAGATAGGAATGTTTAACACTTGGTGCCCCTATGTGCCTACTTTTTTTCTGCTCTTTTCTATTGAGTTTGTATCTGAAACAAGTAAACTGGGGACTAACATAATAGCATACTAGCATAAATGTGAGCAGCTGCAGTCAGTTTGGTAAATCCAAATGAGAAATCTGTCTAATTCTCAATGGTAGGGCTTTTCCTATCACTTCTTTATTTCACTTGACCTAAACAGAGACAATCAGACACGTGAATTAATATTATAGAAGCGAGAAGCACTTAAGATAAAAGTTCAAACCAAATCAGTGTGAGTAATAAAGTTTCAACTATGGCATAGGAATAACTCTGGGAACCAAGTCCCCAGTGACACAGTAATGACTGTCATTCATTTGCTTTTCCCTCAGTGTATTGGAATGCACCATTAGTACAATGGTCCCAAAGGATAAATATATCTAGCTTCCTAAGTCTATATAAAGGTGGATTTAAATACTTTGGAGGATCTTTAATTTAGTTCTTTTTAAGGTTTACCTTTCATCTTCACTAACATTTCTAGTTTATAAGTTTATACACGTTGGGTTGCAAATCTTTGTTGGAAGGTTTAAGAAAGATATTTAAATGTTCAATCTAAACAGTCATGCCCTAGGGAGCAGCCAAATGAAATAAACCAGAGAATTTTCTGATTAAAAACTTCAAAGAAATCGCAACCAGCTGTTCTCCTTCTACCACTGATTCATTTCCTCTGAAAACTGAACAGGAGGAAACAGGCTCTGGCAAAAAAGATTGGTTTAGACATATGTCACGATTCACTGATAGGAAGACTTGTTAGACAGAATGGTCAACTGAAATGCAGAGAGAGAGAACTAACATTTGTAAAGCACTTTTAAAGACTGGTCACTTATAAGTATACTGACTCTCTTTTAGAATTGAAGGGACTCAATAAATACTTCCCTCTTTCTTGGCCAAAGATCAGAACCAATTAAAAAGCAAACAATTAAGGCAGAAAGAGATTGAAATAGCACCTTCATTACTGACAAAGGCTATGTGAGAGAACATGGCTAGGTGTGTTGAGCACTGGAATTAGTCAGATTTACTCACTAGTTATGGGGGTGGTGGGAGGTGGGAAGAATGGCTTGAATTAAACATGCCCAATTCCTCTCTCTAATCCATCCATCATAAGCCACTCCTTCCCTTGGAGGTGCTGAGGGCAGGGGGAGGCTGTATGCTAACAAAACCCCTTTTATTTGGAAGGATTTATTAGAGCAAGGAATAAGTGTCCTCCTCCTCCAAAGCCCAACACTCACTACCACCTGATCATACTCATAGATCATACTGCTGTAAGCAGAGACTCAGAAAACTTGAAGTTACTTGTTCAAGAGCTATAAATCTCAGTGTCAGAATCAAGATTTGAATTGCACACCCTTTGACTCTAAACTTTCCACTACCTAGGATTGTTCCATCGTAGGGGAGGAAGAATTTCTTCTCTACCTTCTTGGGGTCTTTGGCTGGGCCTAAGAATTCTGACATACCACATTAACAGGAGAAAAGCATATAGATTTTATTTAGTAATTTTAACATATACATGGGAGTCTTCACAAGAAACATGAAGACCCAAAGAAGTGACTAGACCTATGTGCTTATACACCAGGTTGAAAAAAGAGTGACAACTGTAGAAAAATAACTAAAATATATGAGGAGACTAAAGGAAGATAAGAGTTATTTTAACAAAGTCTGTCTGTACAGATTTCTCTCCACCTGAACCTCTCTGATGATATGAATATTTCTTTCCTCGTGGTATAGGGAGGGGATCTTTCACATGAGAGTTTCATCTGCTTTCGGAAAGAAAAGGTAAGGTCAAGTTGCCCTTCTTGCACTTGCTGGTTTTCAAATGCCTTTAGCTCAAAATAATCAATATGCCAAAGTGGCATATTTAGGGATGGCATGTCCTGAACTTCTTCACTATCTTTTTCTTAGAGTATGATAAAATATGAACCATTTGAATTGCTTTAATTATATCCTATTAAGAGATGTAAGAGAGTTTAAGATTCCTTATAGCTTTCTATCAACCAACTGTAACAAAACACAAATATTTATCCTATTTTTTTAGATGAAATCTCAGTTGTATTCCAAGGATTCATTATTTTGGATGAAGGGGAAGACAGCCTTCCCTTTAATGGAATTTGAAACTTTGCCTTCAGATCCAGGGAGTAAGAACCAGACACTGTGTTTTTAAAGAGGAATCCTCTCTACCTAAAGAGAGGAGAAGTTGGGATTTCTATTGCAATTGTCTTTGGAAGCAATTTTAGATGGAAGATCGCAGACCTTCCAGATCAGATATCGAGATCAATGTTATGAGAGAAAAGAAAAAGAATAGGGAAAGAAAGCCAGGGAGAAAGCAGAAGTGGGGATGCTTGGGAAGGAATGAAAGGAAGGCAGATGGAGGAAGGAATCTAACTGCCAAGGGCCCCCAAGCTAAGAGAGCTCCAAGAATGGGGTGTTGACTTGGGAGGTGTCGGCAAGTAACCAAGACAAGAATTGCTGCCATGGCCACTGTTCAAACGTCTAGCAGCCTTTTTGTAGCAGAGTCCTAGTCAGCTAGACAAGATGTCACCATTTGAGTAGGAAGTTCCCTTACCTTCACAAAGTACCTCACACAGTTATTTGGATGGAGAACCCAAATTGTGGAAGGAGAGCCACACACAGGCTGAGCTTCAGTGACAACTGAGGACACCCCCTGAACACCTAATGAGGTGGTGGTGAGATGCTCCGTCCCCTGAACTTGAAAGCCAAAATAGGCACACTTGAGTACCACTGAGATGGAGTGGACACTCCTACTACCTGATGGGGCTAGATGGGCATGAATATGAAGATGCTGCCCTCAGGGAGGCAATAGAGCTGAGATAGGAGGCCCTGAAGATAGACTTGTGTGGGTGCTATCCTAGTGTATCACTTGCTAGCTGTGTGACCATGAGCAAGTTGCATAATCTCTTTATACCTCAGTTCCAAAACTTGCACAATGGGGATAAAAAATAGTACCAACTTCACAGGCTCCATATCAGGATTAAAAGAATTAATACATTGAAAGAATTTAGAACAATGCCTGTCACATAGGAAACATTCAGTAAAATGATAATGATGCCATCCAGTATTTAGATTAAAGTTGAGAGAGTCATCACCAATATTCTAGAATTGTTAGCAATAATTCATAACCTGATAGGTCTAATAATGTATATGAAAACTGAAGGACTATATCACCCACTGAATAAGGGACCATTTGTCTCTAAACTCTCAGCACCTAGGATGTGGAAAGTTATTACAGTTTTTTTCTGAAACAATTTCCCACAATGTAGTCCAGGAGAAAGTGCACAGGCTTTGGAGCAAGGCAGAATCCCCAGAGCATCCAGAGGCCTGTTTGCTGCCAAAGTCACTTTCACAGGCACCTGTAGAGAGAATTCTGTCTCAGCCTGGAAGCCAGTTATTGGCTAAGCCTGTCTTTATCCACCCACCCCAAGAAGACCTAAAGAGAAGGCTGTCAAATTGACTTTAGTGGAGCCATTTTAAAATGGAGTCAGAGCTGCCTTTCCAGAGAAACTACCTTGCTTTGTTGAACCTTGGACTGGGCCAAACCTTTGGAATGGGCCAAAACGGCAATTGTTTTACAAACAATTGTTTGAGAAGTCAGCTGGAGAACAGACATCCTGATCACAAACACTGAGGACTGTGGACTTCCTGAAGATTGAATCAATAGTCAATCAATGTTTAGCCAAGACTAGCTCTCTGCCTCCAACTCCAATTAAAACTCTTTGTTATACAACCTCCCTTCTTTTTCCTTTAAAAGCCTCTGACTTTTACTCCCTGAACACTATTTGGTGTTCCACCTGAATTTGTGCTTCCCAAATTGCAATTCTTTGATCCCAAATAAACGCTTTACCTCTTAAACTGGTTTCTGTTTTTGCATGTTGACAAGGCAAAGGGCAGTGCTTCCCACCCTGAGCTCCAGATCTGTCCATGAGACTCTGTTTATTACCTCTCTTTTTGGTTCCCTTCTCCCCAACTAAGTGGTACTAACCTGGCTCTTGGGATGATGCTCCATACTTCTACCTCTGCTATCCTGCAGGCCTGAGCCTTTGGGAACTGAACTCGGTTGATCTTAGATTTTGACCCATTCCCTAATCACTTCAGTTTAATTTGACCAGCAAGAAAAGATTCTACTTCCTCTTTCTGCATAGTTACTGTCAAGTCTCACTCTACAGGTACAAAACTGAAACTTTCCCATTGATGGATTTGATTAGGCTGCCATTTACCAATAGTCAAAGGTCACATTTTGGTCTTGGAAATCTTACAACTGGAAATGTTAACAGAGTTAGGTATCCACGTCTGGTGGAATTTAGCAAATGCCAATGGTGGGGAGGGTGGAAAGAGGAGATTCTTGGGGAATAGAGCTGCTACGGTCTGAATGTTTGTGCCCCCCCCCCCCAAAATTCATATATTGAAACCTAATCCTCAATGTGATAGCACTTGGAAACAGGGCCTTTGGGGGTTAATTAGGTCATGAGAGTGGAGCACTCATGAATAGGATTAATACCCTTATAATAGAGGCCCAACAAAGCCCATCATGTGAAGACAAAATGAGAAGTCTATGACCCAGACGAGGACCCTCACTCTACCATGCTGTCACCCTGATCTTGGGGTTCCAGTCCCTAGAACTGTGAGGAATAAATTTCTGTTGTTTATAAGCTACCCAGCCTCTGATATTTTGTTATAGGAGTCCAAACAGAGTAAGATAAGAGCACAGCAACATGTGCATAAAGATTGTGGTTGTGGCCAATGTTCTGAGGCTTCTCCAGAGGAGGCAGTGCGACTGCAGGTCATCTTGTGTGGCCTGTCAGAGCAGTCCCAAAGCAAGTATTTAACCTAAATAACCATATACACAGGGTTTTGCTTTAGGTAGGATTTGGCCTTTTCAGTCTTGGAATTTCTCCTTTTATCTAAGGCTATATTTCCCAAAAAAGGACACCCCTATCAGATCACACAGCCTTCAATTTAGGGACACTTCCAAATCAATTCTCCTCAATCTTACAATTACTACTTTATATCACCTATTTGGGTCACTGCTTCCTCAAGCTCTGAATGATCTCTTTACATAGGATTTCTCAACCACAGCACTATTGACACTTGAGGACAGATAATTCTTTGTTGTGAGGGGCTGTCCCGTGCATTGTAGGATGTTTAGCAACATTTTTGGTCTCTACCCACTAAATGCCAATAACAACACTCTCTGTACTATCCTCTCCCATTTATGACAACCAAAAATGTCTTCAGACATTGTCAAATATCCCCAGAGAGTAGGGGAGTGGAGGAAGGGAAAAAATCACCCCTAGTTGAGGACCACTGCTTTAGACCAAACAGTGTGTACACACTGTGGGAGGTTCACTTGCTCTGACACAGGTACCTGGGTGCTCCCAGATACCAGATAACCTTTTTTTTCCTTTATAGCTCTTCAGTGGAGTTTATTTTGGTGACCCTTTATAAATTACTAATTTGTATGCTTGCCCACTTTTCTAGCATATTAGTTTCCCACCTGCAATATCTTAAAAAACCAGACCCTAGATCTGTATTTTTAAATACACGAATAAGCAAAAACAGCTGCTTCTGGGCAAAGAAATTCTCTTACCAAGTACTTAAGAAGACACCCACCAGAATCTTGTAATCCTATGTGTCCTTTCTACGGTGTCCTATGTGTCCTTTCTGGCTGGTTTCCTCATCTATAAAATGAGCAGATGGATTGGATCATAATTCATTAATTAAATGAATAGACAGAGGAGAAGTGCAGAAAACAGGCCATAAGGGAGACAGCTCTTTGGAAAAGGCAAAGTTGTCCATGATGAATAAAGGAAACAGTGAGCAGAAATAGCCTTCCACAAAAATGCTCACAGGTCTAAATGCAAAGTATCAATTATAAATCTAACAGAAGAAAATAGAATACTTTTAGAAGTTTGGAGTGGGAAGGGATTTCCTAAAGAGCCACAACAACAAAATACATAAACTATAAGGATTTGACTACCTTAAAGATTTCTATTAAATAAAGATCATCAAAGAAAATTCAACAGACCAGTTGGAAAAAGGTATCTGTGACATCTAAAGCTGACATGGGATTTGTATTTAAAAATATACAAAAGAATCAATCCAGCAATAAAAAGGCAGGAGTCAATAGAGAAAAGGGCAAAGTATGTGAATAAGCAATGCATAGAAGCGAAGACAAAATCACTGGGAAGACAATCAGCCTCACTAAATCGAGGAAATGCAAACTCGACTTGCACAATTGGTAAATTAGATATCACCAAGTGCAACTCACACATGTGGAGAAAATTTAACTTCTTTTGTCCTTAGATCATCTGATCTCTCTCACAATTATTTTGAACCCTCTGGTTAGAGGCAGGGCAAAGAAAGGATATGGGAGGATGAAACAAATGTCCAGTCCAGTTTAAACTTTGTCCAGTCTGAACATTAACAGTGTTCCTTTAGCTAGTGAACTCTCTCTCGGACACACATGCTCAGTCTCTCAAATAGCCTTCCTCTCCCCTAGCTTGGTTCCCTAAGGTGTGGCAGGGATATACGGGGGAGAGCTGTGAATTATATCACCTTCAATGGTCCTCTACCTCCTCTGGTCTCAAGACAGTGTCCTTTTTCGCCTGGGTGCTGCTTGCCTTCTGGCATTCATGGTGGAAGTCTGTTCTGGGGCTACTCATCATCATCTACCCGCTTGGTAAGGTCCACTAGCACTGCCTGGTTAACTCAGCCTCACCTCAGCCCCCACTTGATGCTAACAACCCTTTAAAGTCAGATAGGACTCCCATTTGTCCCCAGTCTGGGCAGTTTACTCTCTCTACCCGTTGGCCATCCATCTTGCCCCTGATAAGATGAGCCTCTCTGGCAAGGTCAACAGCCAGACTCTCCTCTGAGACCCATCTATGTCTCAGGGGAACCAAAGGCAGATGAGCAAAACTCAATCTCAGGCATTCCTTTTGCTTCCCTATAGTACCACCCAGTCAGTTTGGCTCCACCCAAATGCAATCACTTCCCAGAATTCTAAATGGGCATTATTGTTGGGTCTGGGAACAGGGTGGAAGTGGTGGGGATCAAAGAAAGCTTCCTCCACTCTCCACTTTACCTCCACTCAATCAATGCACCTTTCTCTTTTGAGGCCAAAATTTGGAGAGTAGAAAATCAGAACACATATCTGCCTGACTGGTCTCCACTCTTTATCTACCCCACAGTTCCTCATGGAGGAAAGCAGGTGGCCTTTTGTTTTACTTTCCCTGTGTCACGTTCTCTCTCTCCCACTGAGCAGAGGTTTCATGGTTTTACTGTCGTAGGCAGAGTCATACCATCTCTATACGGAAATGGAATTCTGTAAGCCTGTATTCTCCAGGCTTTGTTGCTGATCATCTAAACTGAGAGAAAACTGAATTTTAAAAAGCCTGCCTCAAGAGAGTAATCTACCTTGCAAGGCTAGTTGCTCGTTGCAATATCCTACAATGGATGTCACAGGCTGCCGATTTCCTCAGCCATCCTTCAGTTAGAAGGGTATTTCAGGCCAACAAGGGCAAAAGGAAAGAAAGAAAATCACATTAAAGCAATGGTACATTTTACCCATTATTTGCTTATTTATATACATGTTAAGGCAGAGTAAAATAGTATCATTCTTTTAGTGATTTTCTAAGGAATGCCATTAATTCATATTACATCCCAGACAACCCAACTTGCTAAACTGTCTCCACAATATGGTTAGTTTTTAAATGAATAACAGAAGTGAATGATATGAATATAAAATTTTTTACAGATGAGAATTAAAGAAAGTGTTTGATATCAATAGGTGTCCTCTTTGTGATTCCAAAAGCTCTATAAATCCAGTATACTTGGGAATTTGCCTACGAATATTTTTCCTACTCTTATATAGGTCTTCATAGTTTTCAATTTCAAAAATTTACTTTAACCCAAAAAACCTTACATTTGTCCTTATTATTTATTTTAGTTCTGGTTTCACAGAAATAATTACTTTTAGTTCATCACCCTTATTTATCACATATCTGAAGTACATTTGAGAGAAAAACTAAATATAGAACTTTAAAATGTGCTTATATATCCCACAGTGGACATCCAAAAGCAATTCATGTTTAGGAGTAATCTATGCGCTTTAAATAGCCACAGGATCACAATATACTAATACTTTCATCATAATACTGGAGCCTAAAAGATGTTTATTGAATATAAAAGATAATTTTTCACTCTTCAGGATAATAAATTCTCCCTTGTTATTTAACAATTGCTTTTAGACACCAACGCTTCCTACCTTCCAGTATAAACTTTCCACCACAGAGTAGAAATCCAGGAGTTCCTCTCACAGCCACTGTGATAAACCAAAAGTGCCTTGGACTAGGAACAGGAAGGTCCAAATTCCAGCCTCTCTCAAATTCAGGTTTCCAATGGCCAGCTAAATGTCACTATGTCCCACAGACACCTCAAATTCAGCATGCCCAAGACTGAATTCATTATCTGTTCTCCAAACATATTCGTTCTTCTTTGAGCATTACTCTGGTTAATCATTATCCTGTAAGCCAAGACATTTAAATTGCTTGGGGTATTTTTAATTCAGATTCTTCCAAAACCAACCATCCACCAGTCACTGAGTTCTCTAGATTACCTACAGAACGTCTCTGAAAACTGCCTTTTCCTACTCATTCTAATGGCCACTGCCTTGGTACAAAGCCACTTCCTCACTGCCTGAATTACAGCAAAAGCTTCCTAACCAGGCTCTGTTCCCCCAGTATACATCCTTTCTAACTCACCATCTGTTTCCAGAATATCTATGCTCATGATAACTTCAACTTTATAGAATGTACCCTTTCCAGAGCACCTTCAGACATACCTCTTTGGACACATCTGATCACGCTATTCCTCTCTTTAATACCATTGACAGCTCAACATTTGCTTTAGTTTTTTCTCTCATTCAACTTTTGCCTGTAGAGTAAAACATAGTGTCCTTAGCATGGCATTCAAAGCCCTTAAGACTTTGATCCTGCGTATCTTACACTTCGGCACCAGAACACAACCTATAGCCATCTGTGTTAGCTTCCTAGGGCTGCTGTAACAAAGTACCACAAACTGAGCAGATTAAAGCAACAGAAACAGTGTCAATCTGGAGGCCAGAAGTCTGAAATCCAGGTGCTAGCAGGAACATGCCCCCTCTGAAGGAGGTTGAGAAGGCTTCTTCCTTGCCTCTTCTAGCTTCTGGTAACCCCAGATGTTCCTTGGCTTGTGGCAGCATACCTCCAATCTCTGCCTCTGTCTTCAGATGACATTTTTTCCTGTGTCTCTTCATATCATCTCCTTTCTCTTCATATCATCTTCTTTCTATGTATGTCTGTCTCTGTGTCCAAATTTCCCCTTTTTGTAAGGATGCCAGTCATATTGGATTAGGGCCCACCCTAAGGACCACATCTTAACTTGATTATCTCTGTAAAAACCCTGTCTCCAAATAAGGTCATATTCTAAAGTACTGGGTGTTAGAATTCCAATATGTTTTTTAGGGGAACACAATTCAACCCATAACATCATCTGAACAGGACAAACTCATACATCTCCTGGCCTTTTCATGCCATTCTCCTGACCTGAATGCCCATCTTCCCCACTCGACCTCCTCAAATTTGCCCTTTCTACTGTACCTTCATTCCACCTGAATCTTCTCTTCCCACTCCCGACTAAGGTGATCATGCTGTCGTTCTATGGTCAGTCAAGGAGTCCACAGTGTCATGACCTGTGTTTCTGCTCCGCCAAAATCACTGAGCTTCCCCACAGTTCCCTACATGGAGCAGAGGGAGCAGAATGGCCAGTACAGAATATGGATATTTCAGGATGATGCCCTGAAATGTGGTGAGAGTAGAAGTAGAAGCCAAGAAAACTACGTGTGATGTGTGGTGCGCGGGGTTTGTGTGTGGTATGGAGTGTGTGTGTAGTGTCGAGTGTATGTATGGTATGAAGTGAGTGTGGAGTGTGTGTGTGGTGTGAATTTGGTGTGTGTAGTGTGGTATGTGTGTGTGGTGTGGAGTCTGTGTGTGGCATGGAGTGTGTATGTGGTGTGGAGTGTGTATGTGGTGTGGAGTGTGTGGGGAGTGTGGAGTGTGTGGAGTGTAGAGTGTGTGTGTGTGCGCGTATACTTAGGATGATTAAATAGCACAAGGTATTCAGGGACTATTGTGTCTATTGATAATAGTAACAGAGGCTAGAGAAGTCACAAAGTTGAAAGATATAAGGCAAAAATAGTTTGGTATCGTAACAGTAACGGAAATTATAGTAGCTTTTATGAACTGCTTACCATTTATTCCAAATCATCATACAGTGCAATGTCATCATGTTTGTCATTAAATGTGCAAGCTATTTTTGTTGGAAGCTTTTATTTTCTGGTTTTCAAGATCAAAATGTATACCTATGGTTAGCATTTATATCTTTCACTCATGTAAGACAGTTGTCAGCTCAAAAAAATTAAAAGAATTAGAAGAATCATTGCTTTAAGGAAGGGAGCCAGGAATGGGATAAACTACCCATCAGTACCTCCTTTTTCTTTTTCCTTTCTTTTTCTTCTTGTCATCCATAGATACTTTGTACCTCTCACCCCCTTCCTTACTCTGGACCAGTCCTGTTCCGGTTGTTGAAAACCAAGATTGCTCCAGAGAAAACTGAGCTAAGTAGGAGAGAAGTTCTCCAAAGTCAGACTCCTCGTGGAGACCAGCTGGTGCTACTGCTTGTCTCAGTCTAGGGGATTCACAGCAGGTAGGGGGTCTGTTGCCTGCCTAACCTGAGATGCAGCGAAGCAGAGTCCCTGCAGGGCTCAGAAATGCCCTAACATTTCCCACTTTTGAGAAACGGGCTAATTAGAAGGCAGGAGCAAAACCCAACACAAAAGCTACTTTGAAAAATCTCTTTCTTAGCTTTTGTTTATCCTTCCCACTTTTAGAGCTGCAGACTTGAAGCTGTGCTATTTGAAGGAAGAAGTGTATAAATATGCAATTGGTGTTTATATAAGCCAGGGAAAAATGGCAATCACACCAGGCAAAGATGTTGGCTGCCAGTTGGGAGGCTTGATTTGTCTTGGTTTGTGAATTGCATTTCTACCCAAAGCACTGAGATATTAAGGAATTTGCAACAGCTGAAAAGAAAAGCTTTCGCATTTTAAAGGATGTTTGAACACTACATTCTATTCCATTATTTTCTTTCACTTCATTATAGTTTTCATGACTTTGGACATAGTGTGAGCCTTAAAAACAAAAATCTGATGAATGTGAAAGAATGATTTGGGTAAACACAGAACTAAAATTAGCATACTGTTCATCTGCAATGAAGAATAACATAAAGCTTACACTCATTCTTTTTCTTTCTTCATGCCTTCAATGACTCTTACATATTTTCTGGTTTTTTCCTAAAATACAAAGGCATACAAAAATTTCACAAAAGTCCCTTCTTTTGCTCAAAATTTTAGACTCATTTCCCCTTTTTAAATAAGATTTTATAAACAGGAACAAATGAAGCTAAACTATATCAAAATGATTTCTTTTAAAAAAACACATAATTTAAAATTCTCTGACTGTAAGAAATCATTAAGAAGGATAGTTATACCAGCAGAGATAAATGGTGTTACTATGTTAATATATTTCATTACAATTTTTTTCATACTCAAACAGTACTTTTTACAATTTGAGATACTGTAAACTCTTCCTTTTTAACATTTGTTTTTTGTGAAATATTAGACATACAGATAGATAAATACATGAAACAGTTGTGCAGCTAACAAACAGATAAAAAGGGAAACCCTCACTACAACCACACTCTTGGAGCATTGCTGGGACTGCAGAAGCCCACAGTCAATATCCCTTCATGCTGAGTCTTTCTTACCAAGCAACTTTGCTTTGGTTATAATTTTGTTACCCAGGTTGCCTGACCACCAGGAGAAAAGAACATTGATGTCATTACAAGTATTCCATCCCCCATGAGATTTTTTTCCTTTTCTCATTGTGAATCATAAGTTATCATTTTGGTTTTGGTTATCAGCGTTTTGAACTTGGTTTCTGAGAATCTCCTCCCATGAAATGGATCTGATCTTGGTGCTGCCAAAATCACATTTCCAAGTCTGAAAGATAAAGGCTAGAAGTTGGCATGACATAAAATCACCAAGGTAATTATGAAGCTGATAGAACGTGAGCCCGCTGGCATTCCCAGGGCAACACGTGCTGTATGTTACCATTGGCTTGGTATACACATGCTTTTTCCATAGACATTTTGCTATTTTAATTTTGGAGCAGTGTGTCTACAAATTAAACTAAAATTGCAAAAGAACAGCCTGAGGGAAAATATGATTGCCCAGCACTCTGCCTACCTAATCTTTAATCTTAATTTCAAAAGTGTTGTTGAAGCTATGCTCCAAATCTGAGACTGGGAGTTTACTCCAGAGTCTATCTAGCACTCAGAGACCTACAGAAGACATGTACCAGATGCATCAACAGCCTCTTCCTCCTTCCTCTGTCCTGCCTTTAGGAGAGTTGGCCTCCTGTTACCATATCTAATTGCCCAGATATACCCACTGGGTTTCCTACTTGCTCAAAACAACACAAATGAACAGAGGTTTTAATTTTCCTGCTCAACAGAAACAGGGTAAGATCTATAGAGTCTCCTCACTGAGACTTTGGCCAAATTGAGAGGAGGCGAGGGAGGACAGAAAATTTACTAAGATACAAGTGATAATAATTATATTACATTGAACAAGAACAACTTGAGATATAATGAAAACACAAATTACTTGGTCTTCTGTTTCAATGGGGGAAACATTTTCTTTGCCACTGGATAAAAAGTCACCAGACTCCATGATTTTCTTTTCACTTTACGTATAAAATAATTCTATCAACACTTGAATGTATTACAGAAATGTAATTTGTTTAGTCCAAGATAGTAATGAACACTTTAATGTTTACTGAAAGGTAGGACACTCTCCCGACCACCTAAGGCTTGTATTGGCAGGGTGTCTTATTTGGAGAAAGGCAATGATATGGTTGGCTTCTTCTCTCTTTCTCTGCTCACCTCCTCTTGATTTTTTTAGCAGCAGTTTTCACTCAGCCAGTGAAAGAGAAAACAGGGAAGAGAACAGGATGGAAAAGTTCCTACATAGGAAATGGAAGGTCCTAGGATTAACTCTGGATTCTCTGGGCCTGTCATGTGTCAAAAATTCACTCGCTCTCCCATGGGCTCCTCTGTGAGCTTTTGTGGGCCCTCTGGTGGATCCCTCTGACCACAGCTCCCCTGACACGGACTATGCTTCTCTTCCCACTGGCCATTTTCCCCAAATCAACTCTCAAGCATGGAGTCTCGTCACCCTTCTAGGTGGCCTTCAGAGGTAGGTTGCCTGCCCTCTTGCCCTGCTGTTAATAGTACTATAATTACATCCACTCTCTCACTCTGATCTTTTACATACTCAAAGTGAGTATTCATGGAACGTTTTTTAGTGTTGTCGATTCTGACTCCTAGCAACCCTGTGTATAGCAGAGCTGAACCCTGCCCTGTTGTTTTTGCGCCACCCTCTCATCTTCCAGCGCTATATCAGACAATGCTCCTCTGCTATTCATAGGGTTTTCACGGCCAACTTTTTTGGAAGTGGCACCAGGCATGACAACTAACAGACAAGTAGTGTGGTTCCCTGACCAGGAAATGGACCAGGGTGTGGCAATGAGAGCACTGAATCTTAAGCACTAGACAACCAGGGCTGGCTTGTCATGGGGCTGGTCCTTGAATAATCA
Source organism: Tapirus indicus (assembly GCA_031878705.1). Classification (NCBI taxonomy): domain Eukaryota; kingdom Metazoa; phylum Chordata; class Mammalia; order Perissodactyla; family Tapiridae; genus Tapirus; species Tapirus indicus. The sequence goes on from CM062930.1 coordinate 64,849,228, forward strand.
AGTTTGAAGATTCCTTCAGAGTGGTATGGCTCACACTCACTTTGGTGTTTGCCTCAGTTGAAACTTCAGTTTTAACATTCCGTTACTGTTCATTCAATCTTTCAATAGTTAACAAACATTTATTGAAGGGTAATTATGTGCCAGGCTCTCTACTAGGGGATAAGATACAAAATTAAATATGGTATCCTCCTTTCTTTGGAAGCACTCATGGTCTTTGGTGGATGAAGTTACTGGAAGGATGAGTCAAGACGTGCATAAATAATTAAATATGTGGAAATTAATAAACAGAAACCTCATTAAAATGGAGCCAGGAGGCCAAAAAGGGGAGCCTCACATCCTACAGTTGATAGCAGAGCCCGACAGGAAGAAGAAATACTTCCTCTTCTCAACTGGCAAGAAGCTCAGCCAATGATAGACTGTCACAACTCAGCCAAGGAAAAGCCACTATACCCTGAACTCTTTGTTTACAATAGCCCTCCCAACTTCTTTTTCCCCTCTATAAAAAATTTCTCCTCCCTTTTGCTGAGAGGGGACTCCCACATGATTTGCCATGGTTGCAGACTCCATTGCAATTCTTTGCCTATTCCAAATAAACCCACTTTTGCTGGAGAAATAACTGGTTGTCTATTTGCTTAAAATCAACAAAAGCAATCTATAAGCACTATAGAAGTTTAGTGAACAATATTATCCTTGTAGGAGCACTAAGGAGCAAAGAATTTCTTCTCAGGGATTAGTAGGGTTATCTTCAGTAACTTCTCCATAGTTAAATTATTCTTAATTATATGCCTCCTTGAAATGAAAGAGAAGAAAAGCTATCTTACACATAGAGAAATCTAAACCAGAGTTTATTTGTAAAACAAGTGGAACTCTGCTATTTTTTAGATATACAGAAATTCATTGAAAGTTTTAGAAAGTCAATCTCTCAATTAAATATTAACACAATAGATATCCTTTAAAAGCTAGTTTTTAAAGGAAGCTGTGTGGTATAATGGAAAGAGTCCCCTGAGTAAGATTCTACTTAGAAGTCAACTTCTCTAGGAGAAAGCATATCCTGGCCCTATAGAACTATGCTCTCATAGCACACTATGCTACCTAATTACACAGCATTGTAACTGCCTTTTCTGATTTGCCTCCCATATTAAATTATAAGATCCCTAGTGGAAGAGATTCTGACACAAACTCTTATACATAGTAAGCACCAAGCAAAGTGTTTTTGAATGACTGAATCTGTCAGTGACTTACTTATCTTTGCATTCCTAAATGCCACAGTTACTCAACTAGATAAATCCCTTTCTAAAATAGTTTGTTAACAATGCTTAGAAACCAAAAAGAACAGTAAAAAAATTTTTTGAACATCTGTGTGAGACCATATGTCCCAGTTTAGGTCCAACAAATATGGTCACTAAATCTATACATCAAATATTAGCTGACAGTTTAACATTTCATTGGTGACTTCCCCCTCAGTAATTAACTAGTTCAAATTCTAACATTTTTGGAAAATCCAGGTTAGCCTCAAATATCAATTATAAACATGCTCAGGGTGGGGGTCTTGTTTTGTTATGTTCTCTTCAAATTAAATGTATCAGCAATCAAATGGCAGAAGAGAAAATACATTTTCAAAATTAGATTTAACCATCATGAGAGTTTATTGGTTTAGAGTCCACATAGGTAGATCTTCTATGCAATCCATTTGCCCTAGACCAGGGTGTTCCTTTCAATCTACACAGGCAGTTTTCCTTTCAGTTAAGGAAAAGTCTTTCATACTATGCCTCGAGTACATTCACTGTTCCTGTTATTGAATTCTTTGCTTCAGGGACATCATTTATCCTTTTGTTGGATCATCTTTATCTCTTCTTTGTACCTACTAAGCTCTCTTTAATTGCTTTAATCTTCATGTCTTTTTCTTCTACATTTACTTTAATTACCTCAAGTCTTTTATTATGAAAATAAACTTTAAGCCACTATCTTTTCTGTTTGTAATTTTTTTATTAGTTCTGTAATAGTGATTCTTGGTCTTCAATGTGTATCCTGTTCTGGGCAATCTTTCTTCATTCTTGGTCTGATTTTTGTGCTCTTATCCTTGAGGGTTAAATTCATTCTCTTTGTAAATTCTTTAATAATGAGATGTTTTCATGGAGATGTTTATTCTTTTCCCTGTGTTATGTGTACTTTTAGAATTAATTTTTTAAATCTCTATTTTGCCTGCAATTGTTTTTTTCTTTCTTTTCTTCCCACTTTATCCCTAATATTTTACTACAATTTATTTACATAGACACCAGGCTGGCATACTGTTTTTTATTTCATTTGTATGTTGCTCATGCAAGGAGGGCGACTGAGCAACTGAGTCAGCATCTGCTGTCTGATCTGATAGAATCTGGATGAACTCTTCTTGACTCTCTTTCCACACTGCACTTTCATAATTCTATTTACTATAGCATCAGACCTTATTACTTGGGTTTGGAGAAAAGTAAATTTCAACTGGGTCTGTGAGCAGTATTTGTTAGGAAGACTGAGCTCTTCTCCATCTCCAGGGGTTTTGTTAAATATTCTGTGCCCCAGTTCTTTCTACCTAATCTTGAGTTTATCTTAATCCAGTGTGGATAATTTGAAATTCAAATAATTCCTCCAATTCAATGTGAGTCCCTGGAGACTTAGCTCCATCAAGGTCAGCTTGAATTTTTCCCTAACTACATTTTATCTTTCCTTTTCCACTAGCCACTTCTATTCTCCAAAAGAAGAAGAAAGAAAAGTGGGGTTTTGGAGGGTCTTGTGTTTTGTTTTTTTGGTGCCTGTGTTAAGAGTGCACAGTTTGATGAAGAGAACTTTACCAGATGCTCTTAGCTCATCTCTTTCCCTACCTCTCTCAGAAGATCGACTCTTAGATCTCTTCATCTGTCTATTGTTTCACCTAATATCTACTTATTCCTGTATTAATGGGTAGTTAATATTTTAGGACTCTTTTGTCTTCTTTCTTCCTCTTTCATCCCAACAGCAAGTAAACTCATCTTCCCTGACACTGAAGGGCCAACAGAAAGGCAGGAAAGAGGTTTTAATTTCAAGTGCATTTCCACATCTTTTCCCATGGCTGCCCAAATTTTCTCTCTGTCTCTCCTTCTGCCACTACTACAGGATGTATTCGATTTTTCAGGATTGTTTATTCACAGCCCTTTCCTCATTTCCATCTCCACTCTGATCTGCATTGCCATTGCTTATCTATGGAAAAGTTAGAAGCTGCTCTGAGCTGCTCCAAGCAATGCCATGCTAACTCTTGGGAACTTTGCTTGTTCTTTCATTAGCCACAAGCCCTTCCTTTGCATTGTTTAATTCATGCTGGCATTTTTGTGCCAGATTCTTTTTTTTTTTTTCTAATGATTTTCATTTATACCATTAGGTTTGGAAGGGGAAGATTTTTAAATCTGACTCTACTTCACTGTCTTACATAAGAATTCATTTATTCTGCTCTTAACAGGCCATAGGTGAGGGCTCCCAGGTCCTTGAGAAAGACACTCCTGGGTTGTAAAACTGGCAAGAGGTTTTTTTAAAAGATTGACATATGTCTTAAAGGGGCAGAGAAAGAATTGACAATACAAATTTTCCAAAGTAAATGCTCTAAGAGAAAGGAGGTCAGAGGCCTAGACTCAGGAAGAACCTGTCTAAAGTCGAGTCAAACTGAGGAGAGCAGTAAGGTCGACTTACTCATCTTATTTGCCACCAACTATGATAGCATATGAAATGCAGGCCACCAATTATCTATCCTGTTCTACTTAGTTTACTTTGTATAACTTGATATACAACTGAGTGATCACTGAGGCCACAAAAATAATTGGAAAGATAATTTCAGTTGCTGGTACAATTATACAGGGGTTGTAGATAGTGCCACAAAGATTAAATATAAGTACAAATTTTCTGAAGCAAGAAAATCAAAGTCTAAAAATTTCCTTTGAAGATGAATTTACCTCTTCAGACTTTTTTATTCAATACAGCCACAGGTTCCCAATTTCTCACTTGAGATTTACCTATTTAGACTCTGTACTGTTCAGAAAATATACAGACGTCGAAAACCGTTCTCTGATGAAGTATTTTTGTTCTATAATAAAGGTTTGAAGGCTTCTCAGGTTGTCATTCCTAAATGTTATTATCGTTTAATGCTTAATAATTTAGTCTTCCTTTTACATGTTTTAAACTGTGCTCTCATATCTATTTTCAATCTCAAATATATGAGACTATACATATTTCTCAATTACTTATACTAATAAACAGAAGCAAACGAAACACTGAAAATACTTTGAATTACCTTTAAAATGCATTTTGTACTTTTATTTAAAATTATTTGATATTCCAAAAATGTATTTAATTTCTTTGCCTCAAAAAGAGTTAGAAAGTTGCTGGCTCTTTCTATCTGAATTTGAGTTACCTTCCCACTGCAATACACTATTAATTTGTAATTAAGCTCTCCCTTGCTAACCCTTCCCAGGCTTAGAAGTTCTGGTTTATATTTTTAATTCTAAAAGACTTCCCCTCCTGAGACTTAATTTCATTCCATTCAATTCAATAAACACCTATTATCTCCTATTATGTGCCAGCCATTGTATTAGTCATTGAGGCGCCAGCCCATCTCAAGGAGCTCATGGTCCAGTAGGATTCAAATTAATAATAAGAGAGCGAGAGACAGAGGTTGACAGATAAAAAACCAAACAATTCGGGGCCGCCCGGTGGCGCAGCGGTTTAGTCCGCGCTTGGCAGCCCGGGGTTCGCGAGTTCGGATCCCGGTCGCCCGCCGACGCACTGCCTGTCAGCCATGCCGTGGCGACGTCCCATATAAAGTGGAGGAAGATGGGCACGGATGTTAGCCCAGCGCCAGTCTTCCTCAGCAAAAAGGGGAGGATTGGCAACGGATGTTAGCTCAGGGCTGGTCTTCCCCACACAAAAAAAAAAAAAAACCAAACAATTCTACAAATGCTATCAATAAACTTTAAAACAAGATTTTACATGGATGAGTCGTATTCAGATATATTTTCAGTCACCAATCCTACCCCTCTGCCTGGAACACCATTACTTACTGCCCTAGTAAATCTCACTCATCCATTAAACCTCAATCTAGATATCACCTCCTCCAAGCAATCTTCCATGGCCTCCACTTCCCATCCAGGTTCACTGGCTCATGATATTCTCTGTCTTACCACTTATGACACTGAATTGAATTCATTTCTTTACTTGTCTCATCTCCAACTGGACAATGAGTTCATTAATGACCAGGGCAAAGTCTTTATCTCTGATTTCTATGCACCTCACCTTTGGGCATGCAATAAATATAGGTTCAATGAATAAATGAATAGATGACTACGTACAGTAAAAATAATAGCTAACATTTATTGACTAATTTATCAGTGCTACCCACTATGCTAAGTGTTTTACATGTGCTATTTTAATTAATCTTATTATTATTCCCAATTTACGATGAGAAAAACAGAAGCTGTGAGAGGTTAAGGAACTTGCCCAGATTAAGCAACTATGAAATGGTAGAACAAGAATTTAAACATTAGCAGTCTGACTTTGGAGCCTGCTCTCTTAAACACATCATGAATGAATAATGTAATTTTCAAATTGGAATTACACAATTCAGAATGAGACTATCTTCATGAAGTAGGTGGAACAAATTTCTGCAAGGTCTAGTAATTTAGCAAAGTTTCCATCATGGGAGTAAAAATGTCAAAAGTTTAAACTGCCCCATGGAAATAGACAAATGCTAAATATCCCACTGGAACTAGTTAAGTATAGAGTTGACCAAAGGTAGGAATAGCCTTTCCAGGAATGTTTCTAATCTAGGGACATCACAACTAATTTTTTCAAGATACACATCCAGCTTTAAAATATCATTGCTATAATTTATCAATCATGCTTTATTTCTTAACAACTGCAGTCCTACTCCATTTTTTAAATGAAATTTTTATCTCTAATTCAATTTCATAAGCCCAATAATTCAATTTGACATGTATACAGTGAATTTTTTGTACTAAGTAATGAGGTTATTAAATGTTTACTCAGACTTTCATCATAATTGAAAGCCCTCATCTCTAACTGAAATCAAAAAAGTACAGGTATACTCACATTCTACCTGAATTTTGCACGCATGAAAAGACTGATTGTTTTGAGCCAAACTACTCAATAATCTTACAGTTAGAGCATCACTGAATAAGGCAAGTATTTGATCCAGCATTAAGAGCAGACAGTAAGATTGTACTTCAAAAGACGAGAAAAGTTGGGTGGCTGTGCAAAAGTAACAATTTCCCTCATTTCATAGTTTTATTCCTGAGGTTTTCCAGAAGATTAAGTTCTGTTGCTGATCGTGTCAACTTCATGTCACTCTGACTGTACAACGGGGTCTGACTCCACCTTCAGTTAGTTTTCACAGTTTCACTTTCTTCTAAATGACTCCCTAGTGCCTCACCTAGTGGGAACACACAGGGCCAGGGTGCCCTTATTGTCCTCATTCTGTGGGATGGAGTTTTCCATCCAGCTACAAGATTCCCAAGCATATCAGAACATGCTTCTAGAAGTATAGTCCCAGATCAGCAGCTTCAGCATCAAGTGGGAGCTTAAAGGGAACAAAACTAGGTGAAAAATTTTCTTTTGAATTGATTTGTTAATATTATTATTAATGCACAATTCATCAAAACAACATTACAAAATTTCATAAATTTTTTAAACATAAAGGAAATTTTATTATAAATGTACCTCTTAATCAAATAGGTAAGAGTATTTTTTGTTTCCCAATTAGTTAATGTATCCATGGTACAATATTAATTATTGCTAGAATGAGATAATGCTCAGCATCAATTGTATTTCTATTTTCCATTTTTATAGGAATAAGTACTAAGAAACTTTAGTCTCATAAACAAATACATGATAACGGAAAGAGTTTGTTTGTTTAGCAAATGTCACTCAATTCTTTGTACTCTTTCACCAAAACCACATAGTGATCTAAAATCAAAATTATTTTTCATGATCAATCAGCTGGAAACTCAATTAGGTCTTTCCCTGATACTGTTGAAAACAAAGACTTGGAAACCAAATGATTGCAAGAGGATTTGCCACACAATCAGTAGAGTCATTCACATTCTTATTTTCTGAGAAGTATTATCACATCAACATTAATTATACCCATTACTCTTTCCTTTAGAGGCATGGGGTTAACTCTACATATGTAGAAAGGGTTAGGAAATCAAGACATTATTAATTCTAATGTACTTTTACTATTATAGTCATCTTACTGTATGCTTTAAAACATTCATCAAAATGCCAAAGCTACAGGTTCAGCTCATTCAATTCCTACTGTATAATTTATTAGAGATTTTTCATCTCTAATCATAAATGAAATTGACCTACAATTTTCCTTTCTTTTTCTGTCTTTGAGATTTTGGTATCTGGTATGTAAGTTATACTACCTTCATAGAAGTATTGAACAACTTTTGCGTCTTTTACTATTTTCTGGGACAACTTAAAATGAAGTGGTATTGGTTATGTGTTTCTTGCAAGTTAGGTAAAGCTAGCCTGAAAAATCATCTAGCCCGGTGCTTTTATAGAGGGGATGGTTTTGATTACCATTTCAATTTATTTTATGGTCATTATTGTCTCAAGTTTTCTGTTTATTTTCTATTTCTGTTTCTACTTGACTAGCAATCAACTTCAGCATTTTACATTTTTTCCAGAAATGTAACCATGTCATTTTGGTTTTCAAATTAATATATGATTGTTCATAATATTGCTTTCGATTTTTAAATCATTCATACATACATATATAATTATTTACATTTTGTTTTCTATACTTCGTTTTTCTTTGTTCTACATTTGCTTGATAAGCTTTTCCATAGGTTTACCTTACTTATCAATCTTTGCAAAGAAACATCTTTCAGTTTTCATAATCAAATAAGATGAAAGAAATACCATTCACAAGAAACAATTAAAAACCTAAAATGCCTATGAATAACTATTTTCAAAATGTATTTGAATCTTATGAAGGAAATTATAAATCTTTATTGCTACAGAAATTAGAATATAGTCCTGTTTTGCATTGAAAGATTAATATTATAAAAATATCAGTTCTTCCTAAATTATTTTACAGCTTTAATTTGGTTCCAATAAGAATGCCAAATTTTTTTAAAGAATTTTAATGCTCAAAAAGGATTTTGAGTTTTATCTGGAAGAACAATTAGACAAAAATAGCAAAAACACTTTTTTAAAGGAAGTAGGGATTCACACATAGCAGTTACTGAAATTTGTTATGAGACTATAATAATTTTTAAAATGCTGTGTTAGCATGAGGATAAGCAGGCAGTCAACCTACTTTTTAAAGATATTTGCAAAGATATCCATGAAAGTTACAGAGACATTACTGTTTACTGAATGTCCTTGGTTTCACCTACAATTCTCAAACAACTTGCTTCTTAGAGGAGCCATGTGACTAGTTCTAGTCAATGAACAGGAAGTGATGGGAGTCAAGGCATACAAGGGTAGGTGGGAGTTCGCCACTTGCTCTCATCCCCTGCTCTGCCATCAGGAGTATACAAATTCAGAGGGCAACACCAAAAATGCAAACAGCCTGAATCAATCACCATGTGGAGGGTGAAGGATAAAGCTGCTCTAGAGATACATCTAATTCTCATTGAATGTTATGTGAGCTAGAAATAAACTTTGCTTGGGTTCATCCACTAAGATTTGGGGGTTGATTTATCACAGCATACATAGCCTATCTCGACTAATAAAAGTGGATAAGGAATAATATTGATGTCTTTCAATCTAAAAATCCTATTAATCATCTGAGTTGAGTAATATGAAACAGTAAACAAGACAATTATGAACAGCCCCTTAAAACCTTAAAAATAGAAGAAGTGAAGTTGCCTTTGAAAGTTAGCCTAAAGAATTAACACTTAATGGATCTGAGAAAAGACTCCTGGGTCAGAGACATAAGACATTTTTACTCAGGGAAACTAAGCTTTATAGTTGTGTCTGTCCCCCTGTCCCCAAGTCCCATGAGGACGATGCAGAGTGGGCTAGGTGTATACAACACACACAGTGGGTTAGTGTCACAGCTGAGAAACACTAAGCTTAGGTAACCCAAATATTTTATAAGGGACAGTAAGCAAAATTGCCTGATCTTTGCTCTGGAAGGAGACGTTGTCTTCATTATAATGAAAAATAAGCACATCTGCTCTCTGTTAGAGAGGGAGACATTATTTTCCAAAGCTATCCTCTATACAAATATTCTTGAAAATATAGTGTTAAACAAAAGGGCAGTTAGTACCTCTGCTCACAAGATGTGCAGACACAGGGGAGACTCATAGAGAACTGTCTCCCAACAGTCACAAAAGTAAATAACCAGTTCAATAAGTCTACCATACCTAGTTTGCATGGGCCCAGAACAATCTACTCAGCTCTAAACCCAGTTATCCTTAAGGAAAACCCAAAGGTTTCATCTCCATGAAGAAATGCCTTGGAATCTGGTCACCTTTCTTTCAGTCACCTTCTGGAATAAAGGGATTATGGGAGAGAAAGGGAAATTAAATTCAAATTTAAGCTTTGTCACTACCCAAATATCATTTTTATAGATTTATTTTATTAATTCTCCATCTCTACAGATTCTCATATTTCATAGACACATCAAAATTTTGGCAAATTTCTATGTGCAGTATTTCCCACTTTCCCTAGCATAAGGTTTCCCTTCATTCAGTTTAACCTGGGATAGGAGGGCTTTTTTCCATACTCATAAAATTATAAGAAGTGAGACTACAGGCAAACTCAAGCCAATGACAAAGTGAGTTACTGAGTCGCTGGCAAAATCATGAAATGAGAACAGCAGCTGTCACACTGGGCTCAGAAAACACCTAAGGATTCAGTAAGAGCTTGGCAAGCCACTTAAAGCATTGCCTCTGGGTAGAACCAGAAGCTCATCAGATGGACTCAAGTACAATGGAATAAATGGGGTAATGGTCTATGTAAAGAAAACCAAATGTATGTGTCATCTATGATAATGGAAACTCTGAGGATCAGAAAGTTACATGATACTCTGACCAATTTGTCAGTGTGTCAGTGCGTTAAAGGTTGTAAGACTATCTAGAGAATAAAGTCTCAGCCACCAGGCAGTCCTTTGGTATTATACAGTTCTGAAGAGCACTGTAATTTAGGTATATTACTTCTCAGAGAAATATTTTTACTTTTAAAACATTTGTTTAAAATTTTATTTTAGAGATATTTTAAAAGGTTAAGCTTCTCTTTGTTTTACCCTTGTAGAAAGAAAAGTTATGATATGTGGAAAACTAACAATAAAATATGGAATTTATAAAGACAAATGAGACTCTGAAATATCTGTGTTGCTGTTGCTTAGTACCTTTCAAAATTGCAATACCAACTCAAAACATGCAGAATATCCCATGAGTAATGAGAATGGCCTAAATGCCTGAACCACGTGTCTAAATATGTGGCCATTTTACATTTTATTTCTGAAGCTTAAATGATACAGTATGGCTTGTTCCAGAAGCCATTTACCAAAACTTTTTGAAGATTTATGGGTTCACATATAGATATTAAAGTTCTAGACCAGTTACTTTCTTCTGTCTTTCCATAAAAATTTAAAGTAAAAAAAAATTTTAAATGCTTCTAGGCTGTTATTTTGAAAAATGATAGACAATAAGAGTTTTAAACATGACTGGAAAAAGAACGGAATTGTTCATTCATGGGTAATACTGGATAAGAAATGTAAGGAATTTAAGCTGATACAGGTCAAACCTAGAGATGTGAATTTAGCAGTCACCTGCATAAATATGGGTTAGAAATTTTAAGAACAATATAATAATTTTCACAAAACAGTAAGAAGAAGTTGAAAAACAAAAACAGAGAACTGCTCAGAGACATGCAGGAAATGGATTTTTTTAAAAAAGCTATCAAAGTAGCACTGCAGTTAGAGGAAAGGGAACCTGTCCCATGGTGGCTCCCAAAATGTGTCCTGCAAAGCACAATTTCACAAGATTCTACTAGATATTATGCTGAAGGAGTTCCATGGTTTAGGAAATAATAGGACAGAAGGACTTCTCAGCCTCTTAATATGGTAATGTGCATTATGAATTTTCAACAGGAAGATATAGAATGCAGCATTTCCCAAATTGGTTTGACCTTAGAACTTTCTATACAGTGTATCTAGCAAAGCAGTGTTCCATGAAATTCTGCAGCACAGAAGATAGGTTCCAAGTCCTAGACAGCAGAGGGAGGACAGCAATAGAGATGGTAGGAATTAAGGAGAGAGAATAGTTATAAAGTAGAAAGAAATGTTGCCAGAAAAGATCTCCTACTGTAGTTGGTTGAATGGTGGCCCCCCAAAAGATATGTCTACCTAGAACCTATGAGTGTGACCTTATTTGGAAAAAGGGTCTTTGCAGATGTAATTAAGGATCTCAAAATGAGATCATCCTGGATTAGGGTGAGCTCTAAATCCAGTGACAAGTGTCCTTATAGGAAAAGAGAGGGGCCGGCCCAGTGGTGCAGCTGGTTTGGATCCCGGGCACCCGCAGATGCACTGCTTGTCAGCCATGCTGTGGCGGCATCCCATATAAGGTAGAGGAAGATGGGCACGGATGTTAGCCCAGGGCCAGTCTTCCTCAGCAAAAAGAGAAGGATTAGCAATGGATGTTAGCTCAGGGCTGGTCTTCCTCAGAAAAATTAAAAAAAAAAAAAAGAGAAGGGAAGAACCCATAGAGGAGAGGTGATATTGAGACAATGGAGGCAGAGACGGAGTAATGCATCTACAAGCCAAGGAACACCGAGGATTTCTAGCAGCCACCAGAAGCTAGGAGAGAGGCATGGAAAAAATTCTCTCTCAGAGCCTCCAGGAGGAACCAACCCTGCAGACACCTTGATTTCACATTTCTGATCTCCAGAACTGTGAGAGAATACTTTTTATCTTGTTTTAAGCCACCAGTAAATGATAATTTGCTACATCAGCCTTAGGAAACTAAAACGCCCATATTAAGAGAAAGATCTAGAAACAAAGAAGAGAGAGTGAGGGAAGGTGGAAGAGAAAGAAAATATGAGAAGGAGGGAGAGAGAGCTAGACTGAGACAGAGTTAGATAAGGAAAAAGAAGATGGAAATTAATTGGCAGAGAGCAAAAAGAAATAAGGATTGGAGAGTTCATCAGGCAATATCAGAGCCTCTGAAGAAAACAGCAAAGAGGAAATAAGGAGGAGTATCAGCTGACCTCTCCCCTTTTTCTCTTCTGATGCCTCTCAGTATTATCAGGAATGGGTAATACTTGTTTTCTTAAGAAATTTTCTTAATGCATCTAACGTCTTCTGCTCTTCTTTAATTCTCTGAAGCACACACTCTTTACCCTACATGGTAACTGGATTAAGATAGTAAGAGAAGAAAAGAAGCTTTTTTCTTTCTCTATCTCTCTTTCCATCCCTCTTCCCTGCATTAGGCCTTCAGGAAGCAAAAGGAAATCTCAGTCATGTGGTTATCACCTGAGTAACATACCAGGTTGAGATTAGCTATTCATGGATTCTGCTTCTCTAAAAACACTCTATTATTAAAATAACCAAATACAATAAGTATAATTATGATGAATTTAAAAATTCACTTCAAAGCACACCAAAGAAATAAACATTTATGTACCTAACTGCTTAATTATTCCCACCATGAGCAATTTATATAAGATACATATAACTGAATTTTTAAATTATAATAAAGTAACATGCTCATTATAGTCACTTTGAAAACACATTAAAGTATAAAGAAGAAAATATCAAAATAACTCTTCTTCCTAAATCTTTTATATATACATAAATAAAAGGTTACAAATACAAATATTTCTGGGGCTTTCAAATTCCACATGACTTCCAAAACAGTTTGGATTTCATTTCTCCACTCTTTTTATTCTTTACAAAAAGAGAATGCAACAGACCAATGCCTCCAGCTGATTGTCAAGCATTTCACATTTGCTCATAGAACTGGAAACAGAAAGAAAGAACATTTTAAAATATGATTATTTTCATATTATAAAAGTTAAACATGCTTACTGCAAAAAAAATTACGAGAAAGAATAGAAATTACGCATTATTTTACTACTATTAGATGGTCACTATTGACATTTTGATCTATTTCTGTCCTTCTACTCAAATTACTGGAAATATAATTTATATCCTTTTTTAAACTAGCATGATATCATAAACATTTCCCAGGCATTAAGAACTGTTAAAAAAACATAATAAAGAGCTGCATAATAGTCCATCTTATGGCTAATACGTGATGCCCTCAAGCACATCTATAATGCTAAACATTTAGGTTCTCTCCAGCGGAACTAAATGAAATTACTGTCAATGTGCATGAACTGTTTTAAGGTTACTAATTTGTATTGCCAAAACGATTTCCAAAAAGATGGTATCAATATAAATTCCCACAGGACTCTGTGAAAGCCTGTCTCACCACAACCTCACCAACACTGGGGAAACTCATCATTTTCCAATATCTGAAAATTGAATCCCACTATGTGTTTAATTTGCATTTGCTATTAGTAATGTTGACTCATAAAAATAATTATCAGCAATTTGCATTTTTTTCTTTAGTGAATTGTCTCTTTATATACAAAATATATAGATTTTTAAGTTATAAAAGAAATCAAGGAAAAGCTATGTTTTATCACACTATGCATATTTTTGTGCCTTATTTTCTTTTCATGCAAGTTTTTTTTCTTTTGAAGCTCAAAGCCAAAATCTCAGCAGTGGGCCCTCACTTGTCCTTTTCACTTCTTTGTATCTCCTCCTTTCCATCAATGGAAAACCCAGTCCATGTGAAAACTGGTACAGATCCTTCTAAAAGAAACATGATGCTCATGACTGACAAACAAGTTTATGAAATGAAGTAACAGATTATATTCTTATGTATAGTGGGAATCATTCACAGAACGGTGGCCCAGACTTATAGCTTATAAGAACCTCTCAGGCTACAACATTATCACAACCTCATTCCATAATGGAGGTTCCTTGTAGTAGAACATGCACCATGACATGATGCAAATCATGTAATTCCACCCCTCACCCTCGCCTCCTCACATATGCTGAACATTTTCCGTTTCCTTCTCTAAATTCTTTCTTCATTCTGCTCTCTGGTCCCAAAAGGCTGACCTGTATGGACAACATCAACAGATTTCCATGTCTTCTGGCTTCTTATTGGGTTCAACCAATGAAGAACCCAGTCAGGTGATCAGAAGGAGGAATGAAAGTAAGTAACGGTATTTACTACCCTTGCTGTATCCCCCAAGGTCACTGTACCTCTCAAGACTACCATCTCTAAATAACTCTCTCCTTCTGAATTCCTCCTTTATTCCCTCCCAAGTAGAAGTGATAAAGCTCCCCCCACCATTTCTACTCCAGGTTATGAATTATTCCTGTGGTTCCCGTACATTCTGTGCAAACCTTTAAAAACAGTCCCTTTGTAAATAAAACCTCCTTAATTTATTCTAATTTGCCTCTGTGCTATCCTTTCAAGTTGGGACTGTATTGCTCCATCTCCCAATGTAGATATTAAATAACAGAAATGATAATGACTTACCTTCTAAAACTAAGTTTCTTGTTTGAGACTACATTATCTTACTAAAATCAATACCTTTAACTTCAAACTCATTGGCCTTCTCTCACCCATTTTAAATATATGAGCAACTGACAGAAGATCCTAAAGACTTCATCCTTGTTTTGATGAGTATCTCATGACCATAACATAATATGGAGTTTCTTTGAAGACAGAAAATGTAGAGTTCAGTGTAAACTCTGAATAGACCAGCAGAGGCCAACAGAATTATCAGTTTTATAAAGCGTACTAAAGTTAAGACATATCCAAAATGGAAAATGTTAGGTCATGGTGACAACCAGAAACAAATACAGGTTTTATATATTACTAAAGGAAAATTTCCTATTTATCTATAGTTGCCAGTGGTTATCCCAAAATTTGACTGCATACTTAATATTAGGTGTGTAATAAGATATTTTCTTTTATTTAAAGTTTCTTAACATAGATTTGTGTTTGACTCATATTTCCCTGACAAAATAAAAAATACTACCATAATTGTAAGATAAACAACAGATTAGGAAATGTATTTGTAGCAAGTATTTAACTGTTTAATCACATGAATGACCTACAAATTGATAAGAGAAATACTAAGACACTAAAATTCAACTGTCAAAGGACATGGAAAAATAGCTCACAAAAGAGAAAAGGAACTATACTTTATACATTAGTCGTAGTGGAAAATACTATCCTGTGGGAAGTGATTTGGTAACATGTATCAAAATGATAAAATATCCACTAGCTTTGTAAATTTATCTCAATGAAATAATGTTAATACCAGCAAAGGCTTATGTACATTACATGTGGAAGTTTGAAGACTGCCAAAATGATCAGTGATACAGAAATAGTAAACTATGGAACCTGCAGTTGATGATTATCCACCTATTTTACAGGATGGGTCAATAAGTCTACATAATGACATGAAAAGCAATTATTACTAATTGACAAAAGCTGTTTAGCACTTTTATAACATGATTGCAATTATGTAAAGAAGAAACTATGCATAGAAGAAAATGACTAAAAAGAAAAATACTCAAGCAGCAATCATTTATTTGGTCAGGACCACTGGATAACTGATATATAGATTTCACTAATTTCTAATTTCTAATTTTTTCTAAGCACTTAATATTTGAATTACGAAACATGTCAACTAAATACATCAAATAAACATTTGGCAGCCTTGTCTTATCTAAATTCTTCTGGGGGCAAGTCTACAAAAATGTACTATCTTCAGACAGAACTGCCAATGCATAAAATTATAAAAATTAATTGTGCAGTAATCAACATTACATTCCACCATAATTCATAAATACTGAAGTACTTCTGGTTTTATTATTCTAACGCCCCATAAATACTTTTGAAAAATCTTTTCCTGTTGAAACTTGTGATTGAACACTAAAGTTGAAAGATATTTTGGGGGAAAGCACACATGTTTTTAAATTTTTCTCTTTAAATGATGATATTAGCATGAACAGACCATTTAAATATTAGAAAACCTAATGCACACACCCACTCATAGCATTACAAAGTCATGATTAAAACAGGAAATCCTGCTGCTGGTGTTTCAAACACATACACTTCATGAACAAACTACAAGTTTTCAGATTGTGACCATAGATTTTCTGAACCTTGCTAGGCCTTCTTGGTCTACTGGTCTATATCTCCTTCTCTCCAAAGATTAGCAGATAGTGATGCTCAATAAATATTTACTGAGTGAATAAGTGAACAAATTATCATTCATTTACTCTCATTATCTACATGTATCCACTCCTCAAGACATACTCAGAGACTTGATTTTTCCAATAGCACAAAATTCATCACATTTGCAAATATCATTGTGTATCCAAGTAGACACTAAAAGGTATTCAAAGTGGGAAAAATTCGAGTTAGGATAAATATTCTCTATTCAAGAAGACTCATTAAGGGTCCGCCCGGTGGCGCAGCGGTTTAGTTCGTGCTTGGCAGCCCGGGGTTTGCCGGTTCGGATCCCGGGCGCCTGCCGATGCACTGCTCGTCAGCCACGCTGTGGCGGCGTCCCATATAAAGTGGAGGAAGATGGGCACGGATGTCAGCCCAGGGCCAGTCTGCCTCAGCAAAAAGAGGAGGACTAGCAACGGATGTTAGCTCAGGGCTGGTCTTCCTCACAAAAAAAAAAAAAAAAAAATTTAAAAAAAAAAAAAGAAGACTCATTAATAAGAAAAATTAATGGGGCAGGCCCGGTGGCATAGCGGTTAAGCTCATGTGCTCCACTTTGGCGGTCGAGGGTTCACAAGTCGGACCCTGGGCGCGGACAGACGCACCGCTTGTCAAGCCGTGCTGTGGTGGTGTCCCACATAAAGTAGAGGAAGATAGCCACGGATGTTAGCCCAGGGCCAGTCTTCCTCAGCAAAAAAGAGGAGGATTGGCAACGGATGCTAGCTCAGGGCTAGTCTTCCTCACACACACAAAAAAGAAAAGTTAAGAATAATTAATGAGATTAATTAATTTTCATTAATAGTGTTTCTCAAAAAATAGTTTTCTGTATCTTCCTAATTGGATCATAAAAATAGTAAACACATGTCACTAGGGTCCATCAGTTGGGGTTACTCAACAATATTTGGCATTTTGTGTTGGTAGCAGTGTTTTTTATAGTTTTAATAAGAAATAATTTACACACTATGTAATTTACCCATTGTAAGTGCACAACTCTAAGTTTTAATAAATATATTTAGTAAATTTATGGAGTGTACAACTAATACCACAATCCAGTTCTAAAACATTTTCATCACTCAAAAAAATTCTCTCAAGCCCAATTAGTTATTCTGTGCTCCCACCCCAGTCCTAGGCAACTAATCTGCTTTCTGTGACTATAAATTTCTTTTTCTGCACATTTCATATAAATACAGTCATACAATATGCAGTATGTTGCATCTGCTGCCTTCTTCTTAGCATAATGTTTTTGAGATTTTCCATGTCGTAGCATGTATCAGTTTTTCATTCCTTTTAATTGATAAATAGCATTCTGTTGTAGGGATAAAGCACATTTTGTTTATCTAGTCCCTAGTTAATGGACATTTGGATTGTTTCCAGTTTTTCTCTTTTATAGTTAACACTGCTTTGAACATTTGCATACAAGTCTTTGTGTGGATATAGGTTTTCATTTCTCTTGAGGACAGAGATGAAGTGGAATTGCTGGGTCACCTGGTAAATTTATGTTTAACTATTTAAGAAACTGCCAAACTTTTCCAAAGAGGCTATACCATTTTACATTCCCATCAACAATGTATGAGGATTCCAGTTTCTCCATATCCTCCTCAACACCTGTTATCCCCCATTGGGTGTGTAATGGTAACTCATGGTGGCCTTAATTTGCATTTCCCTAACAATTAAGGTGTTGAGCACCTTTTCATGTGCTTCTCAGCCATTTGTATGTATTCTTTGGTGAAATGTCTATTCAAGTCTTTACCCATTTTTTAATTGCATTGTGTGTCTTCTTATTCTTGATTTCTGAGAGTTCTTTATATATTCCTCATGCAAGTCCTTTATCAGATATCTGATTTGCAAATATTTTCTCCCAGTCTATGGCTTTTTTTCCCATTTTCTCGATGGTATATTTGGAAGCATAAAAGTTTTAATTTTAATGAAATCCAATTTATCAATTTCTATCTTTAATGGCTTAAGCTTTTGGTCTTATATCTAAGAAATCTTTGCCTAATCCAAGAGCATGAAGATATGCTCCCATGTTTTCTTCTAAAAGTTCCTCCTATGGGGCCGGCCCAGTGGCACAGCGGTTTAGTCCGCGCTTGGCAGCCCGGGGTTCGCCGGTTCGGATCCCGGGCGCCCGCCGACGCGCTGTCAGCCACGCCGTGGCGGTGTCCCATATAAAGTAGAGGAAGATGGGCACGGATGTTAGCCCAGGGCCAGTCTTCCTCAGCAAAAAGAGGAAGATTAGCAACAGATGTTAGCTCAGGGCTGGTCTTCCTCACAAAAAAAAATAATAATAAAAAAAATTAAAAAAATAAAAAATAAATAAAAGTTCCTCCTATGTCATCATATTCAGTATAAGGGTTTGGAAGTAACATGAATAAGAAAAGATATGATACAGTTCCTTCATTGGTTGTGTTTCTTAGAATGCCACTGTCTTCTTTCTTTTTTTTTTAAATTGAGGTAACACTGGTTTAAAACCAATGTTTTATAGATTTTTATAGATTTCAGGTGTACATCATTATAATTCAACGTCTGTATTCACTACATCATCAAAAGTAAAAATAAACAAGTGGGACTACATCAAACTAAAAAGCTTCTGCACAGCGAAGGAAACCATCAACAAAACAAAAAAACAACCTACTGACTGTGAGAAGATATTTGCAAATCATGCATCTGATAAGGGGTTAATATCAAAAACATAAAGAACTCATACAACTCAACAACAAAAAACCAAACAACCTTATTAAAAAATGGGCCGAGTTTTTTTCTGTTTTTGAAGCAAGTTCTGGTTCAAATGGAAAGCATGGCCCCTCAGGGTTGTCAGCACCCCTGCTTACTCAGTCATTGATGTAACAAAATACATTTATCTTGTACTTGCTTTGAGTCTCACTGAACTGCCTGACACCCACTGTGAGTACACAAGAATTCTATGTTCATGGGGGCATCACAAAAGTTATATGTGAGTAATGTAGCCAGAAACAGTGGACATGCATACTGTACAAGATCTGCTCACATGTATATTCCATTTTTCCACTGGACTTAACTTACAAAACACAGGCTCAGAAATAAAATTATTAAGAATTTCAAGTAGATGACTTCAGAGCCCTGCTAAACACAGGGCTCTGTGTGACTGCACAGGTCCATGCCCATGAAACTGGTTCTGGAAATAGATTTTTCATAAGTGACTTCAACCAAGTTTTCTTCTAGACCCAGATTTTTAATTTTTTTATTATGAATGGATGTTGGATTTTGTGAAGTGCCCATTTAGATGATCATGTAGGTTTTTTTCCTTAATTGATGTTCAAATATTAAGCCAATCTTTTATTTATGGAATAAATCCTAGAATAAAATCCAGGTGTATAATTCATTTATATGTTTCTGC
Source organism: Tapirus indicus (assembly GCA_031878705.1). NCBI lineage: Eukaryota > Metazoa > Chordata > Mammalia > Perissodactyla > Tapiridae > Tapirus > Tapirus indicus. The sequence continues at coordinate 64,868,905 of CM062930.1, forward strand.
ATTTGGTTAGTTTTAATATCTTCTTAAGGATTTTTGTATGTAAGTCCATGAAAGATATTGGTCTGCAGTTTTCTTATCTTGTGCTGCCTTTGTCTGGCTCTGGTATCAGAGTAATACTGACTTGAGAATTGTTCCTTCCTACAATGTTTTCTGAGAAAGTTTGTATTTGGTATTATTCTTTATTTAAATATTTGATGGAATTGACTAATGAAGTTAATCTGGACCTGTATATTTCTTTACCAGAAGACTTTTAATAACTAATTCAATATATATACTTCTTGTAGATCTATGCAGATTTTCTCTCTTATTGAGTCCATTTTGATAATTTGTATATTTCTAGAAATTTGTGTTTCATCTAAGCTGTCTAATTTGTTGGTATAGTTTTTTTTATAATATTCCCTTAGAATCTTTTAAAATTTCTGTAGAGCTAATAATGATATAATATCTTTCATTTATGATTTTGGTATTTTGAGTCTTCTTTATTTTCTTTGTCATTTAAACTAAGAGATTTTTCAGTTTTGTTTGTCTTTTCAAAGAACCAACTCTTGGTTTCGCTGATTTTCTCTATTATTGTTCTGTTTTCTATTTCACTGATTTCAACAATAATATTCATTATTTCATTCCTTCTGTTTCAATATTTTTAAAATGGAGACTTGTTTTGTGGCCCATCGTACGGCTTATCCTGGAGAATGTTACACATGCCCTTGAAAAGAATGTGTATCCTGTAGTCAGGTATAGACATCAGTGAGGTTGAGCTGCTTGATAGTGTTCAGCCTTCTTTAACCTTGGTGATTGTCTATCTAGTTGTTCTATTAATTATTGAAAGTAAAATATTTAAATCTCCAATTAACATTGTTAAATGTCTCTCTTTAATTCTGTCACATTTTGCTTCATGCATTTAAGGCTTTATCATTAGGTACACGTACATCTATAATTGTTATATCTTCCTGATTGCATTGTCACTTTCAACATTATGAAATGTCCTTCTTTGTCTTGAGTAATATTTCTCATCATAAAGTCTATTCAGTATGATATTAATATAATGACTCTAACTCTCTTATGGTTACTGTTTTCATGGTATAACTTTTTCCATTCTTTTATTTCCAATCTATTCATGTCATTGAATTTAAGATGTATCTCATATTGACAGCTTATAGTTCTGTCTTGCATTTTTATCCAGTCTGACAATCTTTGTATTTTGAGTGGTATGTTTGGTCCATTCATGTTTAATATAACATTGATATATTAGAATATATGTCTGTATTTTTCTCTTTGTTTTCTGTGTGTCTCATGTCTTCTTTTATTCAACATTTTTTGTTTAGTGCCTAATTTTGTGATATGTGTGTGTGTGTGTGTGTGTGTACCATTTTAATTGCCTGCTCATTTTTTACTATATTTTTGAGTGATTTTCTCAGTGGTTGCCCTATGCATTTTAACTTAGCACAATCTACTTCAAAACAACACTAACTTAATTCTGGTAAAATATAAAAACTTTGCTTCAATATAGCTCCTTTTCTTCTCTCCTCCTTTGTGTTAATATTATTATATTTATTACCTTTACCTATGTTATAAACTCAACAACACATTGTAATACTTATTGCTTTATACAATTTTTTCTGAAGAGATTTTTTAAAAAATGAGATAAATATATTAGTAGAATCCTTTTTATTTCTCCACACATTTGTCATTTCTGTCAGTCTTCATTCCTTTAGTGGACTTGAGTTACTATATGGTGTCACTTCCTTTCAGACTAAAAGACTTTCTTTAGTATTTCTTGTAAGTATATCTGTTGACAACTAATTCTCTCCATCTTGTTTATTTTGGTTTTCTTTATGGTGTTTTCATTTTTAAATATTTTAAATAACAGCATTGTTATGTATAGAATTATTTTGACAGTTTTTTCCCTTCAGTACTTTGAATAAGGCATCTCACCACCTTCTGAATTCCATTGTTTTTAATGTGAAGGCAGCCATTATTTTTTTTAGTTGTTACGCTATACACAATGAGACATTATTCTCTTGCTCCTTTCAAGATTTTCTCTTTATTTCTCAACAGCTTGACTGTGATGCATCTAGATCTAGAACTCTTTATGTTATTTTTCTTGGGTTTTGTTGCACTTCTTGACTCTGTAGATTAACAATTTTCATCAAATGTGGGAAGTTTTCAGCCGTTATTTCTTCAAATGTTATTTCTGCCTCTTTATCTCCTCTCTCTCTGGGACTCCCATTATATGTATGCTTTATGTTATCCCACAGTTCTCTGAGGCAATGTTCATTTTCTTCAATTATTTTTCTCTCTGTTCTTCAGAATGTATAGCTTCTATTGATCTATCTTCAAGTTTACTGATTCTTTTTTCTGCCATGTCAAATCTGCTATTGAATCCCATTAGTTAAATTTTCAGTTCACTTACTATACTTTTCAACTCCAGGACTTCCATTTGGTTCTTTTTTATAATTTCTGTCTCCTCATATTTTGTTGAACCATTCTTATTATACTTTACTTTCATTCTATAAGCATGATTTTGTTTAGGTCTTTGAATACTGTCATCATAGTTACTTAAAGTCTTTGTAAGATAAATGCAAAATCTGGGGAAATTCAGAAAGAGTTTTACTTGACTACTTCTTTTCCTGGGTATGGGTCATACTTTCTTGTTTTCTTGAATGTCTTATAGTTTCTTATTGAATACTGGACACTTTAGATAATATTTTGTAGCAACTCTGAATTGTTATTTTATTTTCTGAGGGCTGTTGTTGTTGATTGTTTAGTAACTAGCCTAGACTAAATCTGTGAAGCGTGTCTCAGGCATGAAATCTCTACTTATGTTTTTTCTTGTTTTTATTTTTAAGCCTGATTTCCCAGGAATCACTGATGTATTCACACAGCTTAGTGTTCAAGTAAAGATTTTTCACAGGTTGTGCTCAAGGACCTCAAGCCAGTAAGGCTTTCTGCTCTTCTGATAGATCTGTGTACGGATTGCAGAGCACATTCAAAGTTCAGGCCATTTTCCAAGCCTGCCCCAGCTTTTACTTTCCACCAAGCACTGTTGAGTCTTCTCTGTGAATGTGACATTCTATCAGCCAGGAATGTATGGGTGGCTTGGGCCCATTTTATCTCTGCTGCACATGCACACAGCCTCTGGTCAACCTGGGATATGTGGAGAGATTATCAAATCATATGACTGTTTCACTTCCTAGAAATTCCTGTTAAATCCCCAGCTAGTCAACCAGTCCATTGTTTACCCGAAATGGGCGCCAAATGGGAGCACAGCCTCAGGCTAGCACAGTTGCTGGTTCTCCCTGTTCACTTGGGTGGCAGTGTTTTTAACTCAGGACTTTATAATAACCACAAGGGATTCATTCAAGAACAACCTGCATCATAATGTTAATTCCAAGTAGTTCATTAGCAATTAACTTAAACATGGCTATAATTACAGTGTGTTTTTTTTATAATTACAAATTCCTTTCTAATAATGGGTTGAAATGGAGCATGGAGCAACTGTTAAAACAAATTCTAGATTCAGAATGCCTGGATTTTCATCCCAGTTCTTCCATTCTGAACTTTGAAACAACACTGAAAAAATTACATCACTATAAAATGAGACTGACAAAAACAATGTCTAAAAAGGTTGAAGTGAAGATTAAATGAAATCATATGTCTAAAACATTTGGCACAGTACCTAGTATGTAGTAAGCACCTGCTATAGATTATAAAGCCCTTGATCATGAATAATTTCGGTCATATTACTGCCCTGGTCCTGATCTTGCTCTCTGTACGTCATTCCAGCAGTTTCCAGCCTGCATCAATTTTTTGGAGGTTTGTTCTCCCCATGTTAATTCCCACTGGGCAGATCATTTGCCTGATACCAATGCTGATACATCAATACCAAAAATAAAAAACAAGTATTGCCTGCAATTGTTCAAAGTTCAGTTAACAAAGTATGGGTCTAGTCCCTCATCTGTATGCAGTTCATCAACTGTATTTCTATCACTTTTATGCTGGTATTTCTTTTTTCTCTTTCTAGATACTTTTGCACCAATATGAACAACTTGGGAAATACAGAAGTTAGAGCTCTCCAATACAAACTGTTTGAATGTTTGTGACCATCTTCTGTGCTATGCCGCTGCAGAGGGATTAACTCTTACTTAGGTGAATATATTCTTGTCTATACTAAGGGATTTCTCTGAGACTCTCCTCCATTCCTTTATTCCATAAAGCTCATTCTCTTTTGGTTATTTCCTGCCTCTTGATACAAATATTTATATGATTCAGGATCCATTTTCTCTTGGAGCTGAGCCTAGTCTATGTAACCCAGGGCTTTTCTATTTAACTGTTTCATATTTAATACATATGTGTTTACTTACATTTGTTAGAAAAATTCAACCACTTACCAGAATACTGGGTGATGGGGTAGAAAAAATAAAGCACAGCTAATGCAAATTTAAAACCTAATTATTTGGAAGAATTTATCCACAGAGTTTCTCCTCTAGAATCTATGCGAATTAAGTAAATGTCTTCTTTGTGTTCTTGTGGGTTTATAACCCAACACAGATGTTGCTAATGATAATAATGGATTGCATTTGTTGAGTTCTTACATACTCTAGGCATTATTCTAAGTGCTTTGTATATATTACCTTATTTAAACTCATAACAACCTATGATTTTCATACCTTTATTATGCCAATTTTACAAATGAGAGAATTATGGCTCAGTAAGATTAAATATCTTCTCCAAAGGCAGAACCAGGAAAAGATCAAGCAAGTTTGACTGCAGAGCCTTGGCTCTTACCTGCCACACTATATTCCATCCCATAATAATGGTCAACATTTACAGAATACTTACTATCTCCTCTCAGTATATGGTACTCTTCTCAGTACCATATAGGGATGACTCCTTTAATTCTAACCATAGCCCTAGGAAGTAATAATATCATAATCCCCATTTTAGAGATGGGAAAAATAAGGACAGAAGAATTAAGTAATCCCACAAGGCCACCTAATAGGAATTGGTGGATCTAGGATTATAAACAAAGTATATTAAATCCAATAGCATAGAAGCACCTCACAGCACCTGATTCTTCTAGTGTGTTTGCATAAGGGACATTCCAGAGAAGATTTCAAATTTTTTCTCCTTCCCCTCCTACCTTGCAGGGTGGTGGGAGGGGGATTGAATAGAGTTTTCATTTCATGTGTTATCTCCTATGCACATAATAAGTTACCTGCGCAGATGCCACTTATTCATTTGCATGTGCTAAGCACATTCTAGCCAAAGCAAATTGAATGCAAGAGCCTGCTTTATTAACTTGACCTTGAAGAGACAACTGCATGAATGCAACTCAATGGAGTAAAAAAAAAAATTACACTTTTATATAAATTGAAATTATTTTGGTCAATTGAGCTATTTATGCATTTATTCACAAATACTTAATGTAACCAAAAGAGTATTAATTACTGAATGAGATTATCAAATCAAACTAGAAATTCAGCCAAAAACAAAACACCAAAAACTCGTCCCCGTAAGGATTTTAAAAAGCACTAGAAGAAAAATACTACCATTGATGATCTAATTATGCTGCTATTGTCCAGTAGGATTTACCAGGAGTAACAATGTACTATGATAGAGTTTGAAGATTCCAATGCTTCTTTCTAAAATTGAATTCTTCAGCCTTATCATTTGAAACTATAGAGTATAATGATATGCTATATAATAGTGTACAAGTTTTAAAAGGGAATTATTTTTTCCCTTTACCTAGTAGAACTGATACCTCAAAATTTTGGAGGCTGTGATCAATTTCAGCCTTATTCAAAAAAAAATGTTGTTTTACTTGTCTGCACTTAATATTAGTATAAAAATAAGTAAATGTAAATGAAATTAGCTAGAGAAAAATATAAACTCACTCATATTACATCCATAAAATATTAAATACCATATCTACATCAGCTAAAGTTTTACATATTTAGAACAATATCCTAAGTAGCCATGGAAAAGTGCTCAGGAATAAATGAAACTTTAAATTTTCTAAGAAAGAGTTTGAAGAGCTAATACTGGCTACCAACTATATGTATAAATCTTCCCAAAAATCTAAAAATAAGAATGTGTTAAACAGAATGCACAAAGACATAGAGAACAGCTCATCAAGCTTTCCTAGCTAGGAAAATGTGGCTTCCCCATACATCATTCAATAAAAAACAGATGGGGGAAAACTGTTGCCAGAAAGAAAGGAAAAATATACAGTATGTTATAATTATGAGCTTCGGATAAACAAAGGGAGGGAGAAGAATGTTTTAAAACAAAAAGACAAAAGTTTCTTCCATGAAAGCTCTCTCTCCTAACTAGGTCAATTTAAGGATAAAATGACATCCTCCGAGAAACATTAAACGCTCCTGGAACGGACATTTTTTTTTTTAATCGTCTAGAAACCCTCCCCCTTCTTTTTGATTTAACACCCCAAATGCCCTGCCACTCCTGGTACTTGTGGTTCAGGGTTCCCATCCAGCCTCTGGGGATGGACTGTGTGATTCATGTTGGTTCAGTCCCTCTAGCCTCATGATCAAATCAGGTCACAGCAGGGATGGGCATGTCACTCAAATTGGTCCAATTTAGAGTAAATCCTAAGGTTTGTGAAGAAACTGAAAGAGCTCTGCTCTTTTTTCACTGGTGTTGAGCACAGAAGGCTGTAGATCTAAAGCTGCTGACAGCCACACTGACACCACATGAAAGTAGAATGAAACCACCATGGAGGAAAGCAGGCTTAAGAAATAGACAGTGGGTCCTGATGACAACATTTCAGCCCCTTGATCAAACTGCTCCTGAATCAGATGTGCCTGAGTCATGTCAGCTGATGAACTCCCCCTTTATCCTAAGCCAAGTTGGGTTCAATTTTCTACCTATTGACCCTAGAAAAGTCCTTAATACTCAGACTTCAGTCTCAAGAATAATATTGCATAAATAAAAACTAGAGCCACTGCAGTTTACAAAGCACTTTTTCCACATTCATTGTCATAACAACTCTGTGAAGTAAGTGTTACTACAATCCCCATTTTACAGGTGAGGTTAGATGGTGTCTTTGTTCAGGCTGCCACGAGAAAATACTGCTTTCTGCTATAAGAAATACTACTGGTGGTTTACAAACAACAGGATTTTATTTCTCATTGTTCTGGAGGTTGGAAGTCTAAGATCGAGGTGCCAGCGTGATGGAGTGAGGGTCCTCTTTCAGGGTGCAGACTTCTTGTTGTATCTTCACATGGGGCAGGCAGGCTAGCAAGCTCTCTGGGGCCTCTTTTACAAGGGCACTCATCCCAATCATGAGGCTCCACCCTCAAGACATAATGACCTGCTATGGGCCCCACCTCATATCATCATATTGGGCATTAGGATTTCAACACATGAACTTGGGGGAGACACAAATATTCAGACCATAGCAAATGACTTTCCCAAGTTTACACAGCTGGTAATTAGCACCCAGGTCTTCTGAATTCAAATCCCATGCTTTTCCACTTGTGCTTTTCAACCTCAGGCAAAAAAAAAAGGGATGCTCAGTGCTATGTCAGGTGATACAAAAAACAATTTGTGTAACTTATCTTTCTATAACTTTAATCATATCCAATATCTGAGGGAAGGCATATAAGTTATGTAATATAATTTACAAATAGTTCTATGTAATATTATTGTATTTTAAATCTTAATATAATATAGAACAATGCAAACATTTTTAGAATTAAAATATGAGATCACAATAAAATGTCAGGCTTGCAACTGGCCATTTGGGTATCTACCCCCAAACCAAAAAGGTAAGAGTTCTATCCTATTGACATTAGGAAGAACATAAAATGCAGCAGAATTTTGAAGCTCAAATGAAAGGACAAATGTGATTGTTTATAAATAAATGAGGTTCGATGAGTAAAATCTATCATTTTCTTTTACATTAAGACACAAAAATACTATAGGTCTCAGGGAATGATTATAATGACTAAACAAGCCCAGAACATTTTGAACAAAGAACAGAAGCCTGTATAAGTACAAAATATTCCAAACAGACTAAAATTTCTATTGCCACTTATGTATCATTGAGCTAGATGGTCCAGAAATTAAGGTCACTAATAATTGTCCAGAGGGACTTCCAAAATGTTTAGGCAGTACAGTTCAAGCAAATGTTTGTTTTAAAGGTAATACAGAAAAAAAAATATTGATGATAGCTTTTTAATTTCATTCATTATTTTTGGCAGAAGACTAATCTTCTTGAGGAGATACAAAGGTCAATAAGCAACAGAGAATGTGGTAGTAAGCTGAATAATGGCCCCCAAAGATGTTCACATCCTAATCCCCAGAACCTGTGAATATGTTACCTCTCACGGCAAAAGGGATTTTGCAGATGTGACTAAATTAAGTATCTTGAGATGGGAGATTATCCTGAATCATCTAGGTGAGCCCAACGTAATCACACAGTCTTTTTTGGTTTTCTTTTATTGAGGTCATATTGGTTTATAACACTGTAATTTCAGGTGTACATTCTTATATATCAGTTTCAGTATAGACTGCATTGTGCTCACCACCAATAGTCTAGTTTTTATCCATCACCAAACATATGTGCCCCTTTACCGCTTTTGCCCACCCCTCAACCCTCTTCCTCTCTGGTAACCACTAATCTGTCCTCTTTACCATGTGTTTATCTTCCACATAAGAGTGAAATCATCCAGCGTTTGTCCTTCTCTGTCTGACTTATTTCACTTAACATCATATCCTCAAGGTCCATTCATGTTGCAAATGAGAAAATTTTGTCCTTTTTTATGGCTGAGTAGTATTCCATTGTGTATATGTACCACATCATCTTTATCCATTCATCAGTTGATGGGCACTTGGGTTGTTTCCACATCTTGGCTATTGTGAATAATGCTTCAATGAACATAGGGGTGCATAAATCTATTTGAATTGTTGATTTCATGTTCTTTGGATAAATATCCACTAGAGGGATAGGTAGATGGTATTTCTATTTTTAATTTTTTGAGAAATTTCTACACTGTTTTCCATAGTGGCAGTACCAGTTTGCAGTCCCACAAGCAATAAATGAGGGTTCCCTTCTCTCCACATCCTCTCATCTTTGTTATTTTTTGGCTGGTTGATTATTGCCATTCTGACAGGTGTAAGGTGATATCTCATTGTAGTTTTGATTTGCATTTCCCTAATAATTAGTGATGTTGAACATCTTTTCATGTGCCTGTTGGCCACCTGTACATCTTCTTTGGAAAAATGTCTGTTCAGATCCTCTGCCCATTTTTAGATTGGGTTGTTTGTTTTTTTTGTTGTTGAGTTGTATGGGTTCTTTATATATTTTGGAAATTAACCCCTGTCAGATATATGATTTGCAAATATTTTCTCCCAGTTGGTGGGTTGTCTTTTCATTTTGTTCCTGGTTTCCTTTGCCTTGCAGAAGCCTTTTAATCTGATGTAGTCCCACTTGTTTATTTTTTCTTTTGTTTCCCTTGTCTGAGGAGACATGATATTCAAAAAGATACTGCTAAGACTGATGCCAAAGAGTGTACTGCCTATATTTTCTTCTAAAAACCATCTTCTACGGTTTCAGGTCTTACATTCAAGTCTTTTATCCATTTTGACTTACTTTTTGTGTATGGTGTAATATATGGTCTACTTTTATTCTTTTGCACGTGGCTGTCCAGTTTTCCCGACACCATTTATTGAAGCGACTTTCCTTTCTCCATTGTATGTTCTTGGCTCCTTTGTCAAAGATTAACTGTCCATAGATGTCTGGTTTTATTTCTGGACTTTCAATTCTGTTCCATTGATCTGTGTTTCTGTTTTTCTGCCAGTACCATGCTGTTTTGGTTACTATAGCTTTGAAGTATATTTTGAAGTCAGGGATTGTGATGCCTCCAGCTTTGTTCTTTTTTCTCAGGATTGCTTTGGCTATTTGGAGTCTTTTGTTGTTCCATATAAATTTTAGTATTCTTTGTTCTATTTCCATGGAGAATGTCATTGGGATTCTAATGGGGATTGCACTGAATCTGTAGACAGTTTTAGGTAATATGGACATGTTAATTATGTTTATTCTTCCAATCCATGAGCATGGAATATCTTTGCATTTATTTAAGTCTTCTTCGATTTCTTTCAATAATTTCTTATAGTTTTCAGTGTATAGGTCTTTCACCTCCCTGCTTAAGCTTATTCCTAGGTATTTTATTCTATTTTTGTGATTGTAAATGGGATTGTATTCTCAGCTTCTCCTTCTGCTAGTTCATTATTAGTCTATAGAAATGCAACTGATTTTTTTAAGTTGATTTTGTACCCTGCAACTTTGCTGTAGTTGTTGATTATCTCTAATAGTTTTCTGGTGGATTCCTTAGGGTTTTCTCTATATCAAATATGTCAGCCACAAACAGCAAGAGTTTTACTCCTTCCTTTCGTTTACTTCTTTTTCTTCCCTAATTGCTCTGGCCAAAACCTCCAGTACTATGATGAATAAGAGTGGCAAGAGTGGGCACCCTTGTCTTGTTACTGTTCTCAAAGGGATAGCTTTCAGGTTTTCCTTGTTGAGTATGATGTTGGCTGTGGGTTTGTCATATATGGCCTCTATTATGTTGAGGTACTTTCCTTCCATACCCATTTTATTGAGATTTTTTTTGAGAATTTTCCTTCCACACCCATTTATTGAGAATTTTTACCATAAAGGATGTTGGATCTTGTCAAATGTTTTCTCTGCTTCTATTGAGATGATCATGTGATTTTTATTCTTCATCTTGTTAATGTGGTATATCACACTGATTGATTTGCAGATGTTCAACCATCCCTGCATCCCAAGGATCCAGTCCACCCACCTCCAGATGTATGGCTGCGTGCATCTCTCAGGCATCGTGTTGTGCTGTGTAGGGAATGCTCTGTTGGTTAATGAATGTCCATTTAGTTGTAACTTAGATGAGAGAGACAAAGGGAACAACTCACTCCGCCAGGATGCTGATGTCACCCCCCACAGGGTCCTTATAAGAGACAGGAGGGTTGGTGTCAGAAAGAGATGTGATGACAGGAGAGGTCAGAATGATCTGGTGTCATAAGCCAAGGAATGCAAGTGGCCTATAGAAGCTCAAAGAGGCAAGGAAACAGATTCTCCCCTAGGGCCTCCACAAGGAACACAGAACTACCAACCAATTTTAGACACTGGACTCCAGAACTATATGATAACAAATTTGTGTTGTTTGAAGCCACTACGTTTGTAGTAATTTGTTGCAGTAAGAATAGGAAACTAATACAGGGGAGTTATACTTTCTTATTATTACACTTTATAAAAACATAAAAATATATATATTGAAATATTGAATGAAGCAGGAGGATTCTCCATTGTGTAGTATTCCTGAAAGCTAAATTCCAATTGCCTAGTATCTGCTCCCTACACCTATTTCACTTTATGCTAGTCTACTATTTCCCAGTCAACATTCAAAAATCTATTTTATTCCTATATGATGTAAAAAATTTCAAGTCAGAAAATAAAAATTTTAAAGTACTTTTACAATAGCATCTAAAATATTAAATACTCAGGAATAAATCCAATAATATATGTATAAGACTCTGCACATGAAACTTTAAAACATTAAAAGAAATTAGAGAAGACCTATATAAATCATAATTTTAGATTAGAATATTAATATTGTAATGATATCATTTATTCCCTAAATTGATCTCATGAAATCCAAATAAAAGTACCAAGGAAATTTACAAGATGATTGTAAATAACAATATTAAAGTAGAAGAAAAGGGTAGGAGGACTACTCTACTGAAATTTGAAACTTACAAATAGACCAATGGGATAAACAGAGCCTAGACACAGACCCACACATATATGGACTTGTGATTTATGACAATGGTGACTTTGCAGAGGCAGTCTTTATTAAAGGTACTAGGGCAATTGGTTATCCATATAGAAAAAATGTTAACTTGACCCCTCCCTCATGCCAAACACATAAATCAGAGGAAGATAGGTTAATATGCTAAAGTCAAAAACAATAGAGCTTTTAGAAAATAATGTAGCATAGTATTTTCATGATTTTATATTGGGAAAATGTTTCATTCATAAAAACCATTTACTACAAAAGAAATGATCGATAAATTGGGCTACATTACAATTAAGAATTACTGTTCATCAAATGACACCACTAACTAAGAAAGTGAAAAGACAAGTCAGAGTGGGACTGTTTGCAACATATATAACCAACAAAAGGTTTATTCAGAACATATAAAGAGTTTCTTATTAAAATAAATAAGTCATGGGGATACAATGTACAGCATGGTGACTATAGTTAATAATACTGCATTGCATATTTCAAAGTGGCTAAGAGAGTAGATCTTAAAAGTCCTCATCACATGAAAAGAAAATTTTTGTAACTATGTGTGGTGATGGATGTTAACTAGACTCATTGTGGTGATCATTTTGCAATATGTATAAATATCAAATTATTATGTTGTACAACTGAAACTAATATAATGATATATATATATATAAATTATATCTCAATAAGAAAAAGAGTTCCTCCAAATCAAAATGTGAGAGAAACAGTCTAATTAAAAATGGACAAAAATCTTGAGCAGGCACTTCACAAAAGAGAAAATTCAAGACCAATAAACAGAGAAAAAGGTATTCAACTTTACTGTTATTTAGGAAATTCAAACTAAACCATTTCACACCCACTAGCCTGGCAAATATTTAAAAGGCTGACAATACCAAATATTGGCAAAGATTTGAAGTAAAAAGAACTTACATACAATGCTGATGCAAGCATAAACTGATAAATCAATTTGGAAAGTTGTTCATCATTGAAGATGCACATATTCTATGACCCAGTAATTCCACTCCTAGATATATGGCCCACAGAAATCTGTGCATATATGCACCAGGAGACATGTACAAGAATGTTCCTAATAACATTATTTACAATAGTCAAAACTATGAAACAACTTAAATGTCCATTGACAATAGAGTGGATAAAGAACTTGAAATATATTCATGCAATGAAATAATATATTTCAGTGAAAATTGAGAAATGGCAGCTACACAAAACAACATGGATAAATCTCAGAAATATAATGTTAAGCAAAAGGAGTCAGACACAAAGAATAAATATCATATGATGCCACTTATAGGCAAGACTAGACTTAGTGTTTATGAATGCACTTTAGGTGGCAAAATCATAAAGCAAAACAGAGAAGTGATTATGATTATCAATATAATGGCTATTTTTAGGAATAAGAAAGAGAAATGTGAGTAGGTAGGGTAATAAAAATATTTTATCTTGATGTGGCTAATTGTTATATAAATGTTTGCTTTCAAGTGCTGTAGAAAGGGAATGTAATCATATTTACTATATGACTCAGATCTGAATAGTATACATAGGTTATAACATATAATAATATAAGATGATATTTATTTGATAATATGATATCAATTGATAATATGATATCAATTTATCCGATAATATGATATCAATCATATTATCAAATATGATAATTTCCTAAATTATTGATCTGAGCAAAATTACAACGTAACTCTATTAAGAGGATGGGAATTGGGAATGCATATTTATGTGTTTGGGGAAGGGGATTAAAGAAAAGTAAATCCTCACCTTCTTTAGTGGAAAATCAACAGATAATGCCTAAAATTGGGAAAACTAGAAGTAGCAATACAGGCATGTTACTTAGAGATATGGAGATAAATACAAAAGCCTATTCTAGAAGAATCAAAAATTACTACCTCTAGAAAAGAAGAAATTAGGAGCCAGAGACTACTAAATGTCTTTAAAAATGTTGTAGATCCAGTTGATCCTTTAAACTATCTCCATATATGTATCAGGCAGGAAAGGCTAGGTTATGATGTGGTAACAAACAATCCCCAACCTTGGACATGGAGCAAAAGCAAGAAGTAAACGTAGCTTTTTTTGGTATTAAATCACTGAAATATAGGGTTATTGACTTATACAAATATCTCTAAACTCAACTAGATTGTATCTTTCAAGATGGCCACAACAAGATCTGTCATTTCACATGTTCCTCTCTTAATGTGATATTGCCACTCCTTCCACAGGAGATGTGGGTCTACATTCCCTCCGGTTGATTCTGGGTGAAGCTGTAACTATGGCCTGTAACAATTTGCCAAAACTCACATAAGAAGTAAAGAATCTGAATAGGCCTATATATATTAAAGAAATTGAATCAATAATTAATAACCTCCAAAACAGAATGCAGCATGCACAGCTGGGTACACTGGTGAATTCTACCAAAAATGTATGGAAGAAATTGTACCAATTCTCTACAAGTTCTTTCAGGGCAGAAACAAAGGGAATACTTCCTAACTTATTCCAAGAGGCCAGCATTATCCTAATACTAAAACCATACAAAGACATTAGAAGAAAAAAACCCAAACCAATATCTCTCCTGAACATAGATGCAAAATTCCTCAACAAATCCAACAATATATAAAAAGAATTATACACCATGACCTAATGGGATTTACCCCAGGGACACAGGCTAGTTCAACATTTGAATATCATTAATGTAACCCATCACATCAACATGCTAAAAAAGAAATATCACATGATCATTTCAATAGATTCAGAATAAGTATCTGACAAAATCCAACACCTATTCATAATAAAAACTGTCAGTAAACTAGGAATAAAGGGGAACTTCCTCAACTTGATAAAGTATATCTACAAAAACCTACACCTAACATCATCCTCAATGATGAGAAACTCAAAGCATTCCCACTAAGATCAGAAACAAGGCAAGGATGTCCCCTCTCATCAGTCCTTTTCTGACATCATACTGGAAGTACTAGTTAACGTAATAAGACAAGAAAAGGAAATAAAAGGTATACAAATTGGGAAGGAAGAAATAAAACTGTCTTTGTTCACAATGATATGATCATCTATGTAGAAAATCTGAAAAACATCCAAAAAAAAAAAAAAACTTCCTGGAACTGAAAAATAATTATAGCAAGATTTCCAAATACTAATCTAACACACAACAGTCCATCAGTTTCCTATACATCAGCAATGAACAAGCAGAATTTGCGATTAAAAACATGGTAACACATTAGCACCAAAAAAAATGAAATACTTAAGTATAAATCTAAAAAAATATGTAAGAGATCTATATGAGAAAAACTGCAAAATTCTGATAAATGAAATCAAAGAAGAACTAAATAAATGGAGACATATTCCATGTTCATAGACAGGAAGACTCAATATTGTCAAAACATTAGTTCTACCCAACTTAATTTATAGATGTAATGCAATTCCAATCAAAATCACAGCAAGTTATTTTGTGAATATTGATAAACTAATTCTAAAGTTTATATGGAGAGACAAAAGACCCATAATAGGCAACACAACATTGAAGGAGAAGAACAAAGTTGGAGTGACACTATCCAACTTCAAGACTTACTATAAAGCTTCAGGAATCAAGACAATGTGGTATTGGTGATAGAATACACTTATAGATCAACAGAACAGTATAGCGAGCCCAGAAACAGACCCCAATAAATACAGTCAAATGATATGTGACAAAGGAGAAAAGGCAATACAATAAAGCAAAGATATCTCTTCAACAAATGGTTCTGGAACAAATGGATATCCACATGCAAATAAAGTGAATCTAGACACAGAACTTATACCCTTCACAAAAATTAACTCAAAATAGATCATAGATGCAAATGTAAAATGCAAAACTATAAAACTCCTAGAATATAACAAAGGAGAAAACCTAGAGGACCTTAAGTATGGCAATGACTTTTTAGATACAACACCAAAGACACAATCTATGAAAGAAAGAATTGATAAACTGGACTTCATTAAAATTTAAAACTCTACTCTGTGAAAGACAATGTTAAGAAAATGAGAAGACAAGCCACAGACTGGGAGAAAATATTTGCAAAAGACACTTCTGATAAAGGACTGTTATGCAAAATATACAAAGAACTCTTACAACTCAACAGTAAGAAAATAAACATCTTGATTAAAAATATGGACCAAAGACCTTCACCGAGCCTTCACCATAGAATATACACGGATGACAAATAAGCATATGAAAAGGTGCTCCACATCATATGTCATCAGGGAAATACAAATTTAAACAACAATGAGATACCACTACACACCTATTAGAATGCCCAAACTTCAGAATATTGACAATACCAAAAGCTGATGATGCTGTGGAGAAACAGGAACTCTCACTCATTGCTGGTAGGAATGCAAAATGGTACAGCCACTTTGGAAGACAGTTTGACAGTTTCTTACAAAACTAAACATATTCTTACCATACAATCCAGCAATTATGCTCCTTGGTATTTACCCAAAAGAGTTGAAAACTTATGTCCACATAAAAACCTGCATAACGATGTTTATAGCAGCTTTATTCATAATTTCCAAAACTTGAAAGCAACCAAGATGTCCTTCAGTAAGTGAAGGGATAAATAAACTGTGATACGTCCAGATATCAAATATTCAGCACTACAAAGAAATGAGCTATTGAGCTATGAAAGACACAGAGGAACCTTAAATGCATATTACTAAGTGAAAGAAGCCAACCTGAAAGGCTACATACTGTATGATTCCAACTACATGACATTCTGGAAAAGGCAAAGCTACAGGACAGCAAAAAGATCAGTGGTTGCCAGTGGTTGGGGGAAGGGGGGGACAGATGAATAGGTGGAGCACAGGAGACTCTTAGGGCAGTGAAGATAGTCTATATGACACTATAGTGATGTAGTCATGTTGTTATACATTCGCCCAAACTCAGAAAGTACACCACCAAGAGTGAATTATGGACTTTGGGTGATTATGATGTGTCATGTAGGTTCATCAGTTGTAAAAATGTACCTCTCTGGTGGGGGATGTTGATAATGGGGAGGCTATGCAGGTGTACCTTCTTCTTAATACCTTCTTCTTAATATTTCTGTGAACCTGAAACTGCTCTAAAATAAAGTCTTTAAAAAAAAGCAAACCCAAATATGTCATTAAATGTAATCAATTTTTAAAGTAATAAGTTCATTTATTAAAATACAGTTACTCTCTCATGACATTTGTAAATATTTAGTTATAAAAAATAATTCTAAAACATGTTGACACCTCTGCCAGTCAGTGTTTGTTACTTAAGGGATAATCCAAACATTATTTTCTGGTTTTTTTTTTTTAATTCTTGATGATCCTCTCTATAGTTATTCAACAGCTTTTATAACTGGACATGGCAGTACACTCTAGTCACTCTAGAGATCTCCTGACATTCAAGAATATTAAGAGTAGTCCTCATTAAGAAGGCCTCCCTATATCACCTTGATAATCAGAGTCAATCATCACAGTCAAAATTCTAATACCCTTTTTACCTCTTCAGCCACGTCACAAGGATCAAAATCATTAGAGCTTTGTTTCTCAGAAATAACTCCCAAAATCGCATCACAGAATGGGCCTGCTAAGACCACTGCTGCTACTTCTGTGGAAACAGTCAATCCATTCCAAAAAAAACTTTACTGGCTTTTCTCTTTCACATTCTCTCAGATCTTCGAGCCATAGACTACTATATCCCCACACTGATGGAACCTAAGACAGCTTTATTTGAAATGCCAAATATTAGAGTGAAAACTTTAGCAAGAGAACTAAATTTTGAAAAAAAATAAGTCAATCAATAAAGAGAAGTAAGTATATCTGGTTTTTAAGGAGCAATAGTTACCAGTTAGAGCATTTACTCAGTATTCAAATATTCTACGTAGAAAACAGGCAAATAAGTGATTGGGATCTGAGTAACTTCACTAAAGAATCTATTCTGTATCACATGTATGTTAAAGTCAAATGTCTTATTGATTATCACATTATATAAATTTGGCAAAACTCTATTGTCTACTCTGTTCATACCAGGCGATTACAAATTTTATAAAAAAACATATTTAGCGAGTCACTTCAGGACCTAAAAAGATAAAGTGAACAAAATTTAAGAAAAGTTGATAAAACAAGCAATGCATTCCTATATTTTTTATACGTCTAGAAACTTTATATACACGGATAAGCAGTTTTAAAAAAATCATATTTAAATTTATGAATCACATGAACTAATAGTTATTAGTTACAGGTACAGTTATTAGGTACATAGAAATGTCAGCTCTTGCAATAACCATAACTGATCAAAAATACATTCTCTCCTTCCCTACTGAATAAGGAATAAGCCACACACACAATAAATAATCAGCCAAAAAGAGCATAAATTTTTCTTAAGTTATCAGTCTTAGGGAAATTCAATACTTTTTCTCACTTTTTTCCTTTCTCATATTCTACCACTAAAATGCAAAGCCATTGTGGTCAGAGTTAAAGAACACTGAAAAAACAATCCTGACTATAGAATTTGATAGAGTAAATCTAAACTATTTCTTAAGCTTCCAGTCGTAAAAATCAAATCCTTGCTATAAATTTATCCAGGCTTTTTTTTATTATGTGTTTCTCCCACTGCAGGCATAAATGTCGTTTGGGTCTTCCTCCATGTGTGTTTTTCTTAGATAAATGGCTTAGTTCCAGAATCTTTTTATTCTTTCACAGTAAGCACAATTTCCAAATGCTATGTAGTCTGATAAACATTGTATGAAAGATCAGTCAGCACTGATGTGGGTAGCCAAGTTCTACAATGGCAGAAAAGAAAATAAGGTGATGGAGAAAGAATTTGTCTTCTCTCTCTACCTAGAAAAACTAGATATTGTAGATTCTAGGGGCCACGAGCAGCAACTTGCAATCTGCAAATTACTTGCACCAATACAGTATTGATGATACAGAAAACAAATTTCCTTTGGCTCAGGATTCACCTGTTACTACCATCTACTTTCTGACTCCTCCACTGGCAAGAAGTGGGAGCAATATATGAATGTATATGAATATGTGAATCTGAGCAGTATCCTGTTCAATTATACTTTCAACAGTGAGTGGTTGGTTTCTATATGCAAGGAGTAAAGAGGAGATGAGTAATTCTTATCAATACAATTCATCTACTCCATCTACACAAATGCAATCCTCTGGGTGGAGTCCTGAAGCACACCAGGACCCTCTTTTCATCCAGAGCTAAGGTTGTGGGTACCTGATAAAATCCACTTTCAAAAATCTTGAGCCACTCAGCAAATTTAGGCTCAGGCTGCCTCTCTGCACTTGGTATTCTCATCCCAGTCTGGTTTTCCTGTTTCCATACCATTCCCTATTACTTAGATTCTCCACTTGGAGTGATGACCTAGTTGGTTATCTACTAGATTAAATTTCACTCCTGTCCCTTAGATACAGCCACTCGGACCATTGACTTTGGTTTCAAGAGTCCCTGCTGCCATACCAAATCCAGATCCTATAACTCTGACCCCCAACACAAATCTCATGCAGAGTTTCTACATTTCTTGGGAGAAAGTTCAGAGTACAAGGAGGTGGGAGAAGTCTGTTTCTCTAAGTTAAAAGCAAAATTGATTTAATAATAATGAAAAGTGGACATATACTTCAATTGTAATAGGTATGTAGTTTTAGAAATATAAGATTGCAAAGAAAACAAAGGTGGCTTTGAATGGAGGAAATATAATAGTATACTTTTATTAAAGCATTGCTCTCACCAGAGCAACCCTACATGGGTCCCTTCATAGAAAATGCTCAAAAATTAATCTCTTTAACTTTTAAAATAAATCTATTTAAAGAGATGAGTTAAAACTTAAAACTTCAGATTACAGTTTACTAGAGTTCAGCAAACTGAAACAGTAACCGTGTAACAGCTCCAAAGGAGTTGAATTAGAATTCTATGATCTAAATCACACCTGAACCGACAGGGGAGATTTAAAATATAGATTCCTATATCACATCCCAAACCCGCCAAATCAGAATCTCCACGGGTCAGGATAAGAAGTATTTTTAATAAGTAGTACTAGTAGTCCCTGAAGAAACCTTTGTCAATTCCTGCTCTAACAGTGGGCCTTTAGTTCTCCATTTTATCTTGTGTGCCTTGTCTCAAAATTGCCATAACAGCAAGCAATCAAAATGCCAATTTCAATGAAAATAGTAAGTGGAAATCAAAACAAAAGACCTAATAAAAATCTGCTGATTGTTATTGACTCTGATTGATCAAAATGTTTCTGATATCAACTTCCCAATTTACAACTTCAGTGTAACGTAATACTTAAGGACACAGAATTGGGAGACATGTGACCTGGTTCCAGTAGAGTCTCAGTCACACACTAGCTCTGTGACCCTGAGAAATTTTCTCCTTCCTCATTTTCATCAGCTGAAAATCCCAGAAATAATACTAGTATCTACTTCACAGAATCACTGTCAAGATTAAATTACTAAATACATGCAAATTGCTTTGAACAATTCCTAGCATATAGAAAGTAGTCAAGAATCTGAGTTATAATTAATATTATTTTCATGATATCATCCAAGTGGCTATTAAAGAGTTGGAAAGATACCAGGTTCAAGTTAAAATAAATCAAGCTAGAGAATATTGCAAATTACTATTTCTTTTCATAGATATTAATACGTCCTCTAGTTTCAGTTTATTAGAAACAAAAATATTCAGATGCAAAAGTACTGAACAACGAAGTATAGTATATATATATATATATATATATATGCCCATATATGTACATTTCCAAGACTAGAAAAGTTGAGCATACAATTTTTAAAAAGAAAAGAAAGTCTTTGGTGGATTTATTCTCATGTTTAAGTTGTTTATTTTGGTCTAGAGAGTCCAAATTTCTCAAAAGAATTTCTTGCCCAAGTAAACATGCCCCATGACACATGAATGATAAATGCATTTCATACTGTGGAAGGTTTCGTTTCCAAAAAACAGTTATCAACTGCTTAAATAAATTCCCACAGGGAAGAAGAAACACCATACACGTGGTCAAGTTCTGTGTTTCTCGTTTCTGTCATTTAATTGCTCTGTATTTGTTTCTGGCTTTACCACAGGAAAGTTTGATGCATGGAATTTGCTTCAGAGCTCAGAATAATAGACTCTCTTCTTTCAGACTTATTCTATACAGCACAATTTCCTGAAAAAAAGTGTGCAAAAGTGCTTTGTGGCAACATATATGGAATTGGGGGGGGAAATGGTAAAAAGAAAATATTGTCCAAAAAAACCCAACAGTGACTGAGGTGAAACCTTCTGTCACATAAATTTAACTTTATTTAAAGTCATGTGTCACCTATTATTTATAATTCTTCAGGGTCTAAAGGTGAGTAGGGAAACAATTCATGAATTTCATGAATTCATTAAATAGGAATATTTTAAATTCACATACACATGTCAAAAATTTCTTGTGTTAAGGTTTGAGGAAACTTACTTTTCCCACCCCTCCAAAAAAATGCCAGCTACATGCTACTCCTTCAGAATTTAGGTCGATTCTGTGTTTTTTTCTCCTACCCCCTGAGGAATGTGTAAGTTTTTAAGCTATAGATATAGAATTACAGAAATCATTCAATCTTAGAACTGAAAAGTAAATAGAAAGACTAAAATGGGCTTGTTTCTCAGTCTCCAAACAATTAATGTGGACTCCTGATTGCTGCAAAAGTGCCCCCCTAATTTTCTAAATATCTCCCTCTTTCTCAAAGGTAAAGGGCAGGTGGACACCTCCAAAAGTAACTCAAGTGTCTTGAGGGACCTCACCCAAGAAAGGTGAAGGCCAAGCAGGGAATTCCACCGTGAAATAGAGCTGGGCCTGAAAAGGCATCACAACAAGTTAGCCATAAACTACACTGCCTTCATCAGGGACTGGGGAAGTATGGAGGCCAGGGTGGAAAGGAGAGTGTCTAAGAAAAACCTACTAACATATCACATTGAAGAGACAGTATTTGGACTTCTATCACAAAGAGAGGCTTAATGTTCAGCCAGTGTGAGCCAAAGAAGAAAGAGCCTCAAGTAAGTAAAAGGTATTATCCCTTTTCCTCTAACCCCCTTCTCTTTGCCTAGACCAGCAAAGAACCAGAAGGTGGAGTGGTAGGAAGAGGCACATGAAGAAAGAATTACTACTAGTCCTTGAGCCCCAGATCTGGCTGGGCAAGAGTTGGGGTTGGGGGCTGTGTGAGGAGAGGGAGGATCTTGGAATTGGGTATGAGATTAAAACTTTGATGTAGTCTGGGCTGGATATACTCAGTATATTACTTAGCTTAATATATTCTTACCATATAACTTGAAAATTAGAAAATCCTTAGAGCTGAAAGTTACTAAAAGGTTATGGGATCTTTCTGAGCTGTCATACAGGGGCAGGAAGGGAGATGTGGTAGAGCATACCTGAAGCTGGCGGGAGTGGGGAGAAGGGTGGAGGAGGAGTCATTTCCTACTTGTGCACCAGTAAGTCCAGGCCATTTAATAAACAGGTTACATTTAGAATAAACTTTCATTCACTAATATAAACTTTCTCAATTCTCTGGAAAAGCCCAAACAAAAGAGCTTTGATATTTTTATTTAGACTGTCCATTGTGTAGATAACTTTTTAGATAAATAGGGAGGTATTCTTGCTATAGTTTTCTCCTATCTTCCTTTTTTTAAATTCAAACTCTAATCTAAATCAATGAAAGATTATCTGCTGTCATTTTCACCAGCTTTTTCTGAAATGGGGCAGACAAAACAAAGTCCAAGGTTATTTTTCAAATGACAGAAAGCAATAAGTATGAAAACTACAGGTATTCTTAGAGTTCATGCATTGCATTCCTTATCCAGTCACGCACTGCATAACGATGTTCAGTCAATGACAGGACCACATATATAACGGTGGTCCCATAAGATTAGCATATAGATTAGATGTGTAGTAGACTATACCATCTAGGTTTGTGTAAGTACATTCAATGATGACCACAAAATCGCTTAAGGATGCATTTCTCATAACATATCCCTGTCATTAACCAATGCATGACTGTGTAGAAGCTCATCAGAGGATAAGCTTTGCAATATTTTCTGTAATCAATCACTCCACAGTAAACAAACACTTTTGTGCTCACTTATCCAGATGAAAATGTGATTTGGCAAAAAAAAAATTTGCTAGTAAAATTCATATCTAATAATATTACACATATTTTTGATAACCTTGAACTGAGTTTTTATTTCTTGTCTACCACAGCCAAAGGAAAAAATTATTTTTCTGCACCAACATTACCCTGTCTCATCGTGTATTGTCAAGGGGTTGAAATCTACAGTCTATATACTCAGACATGCAGAAATATGATTTTCTGTATTTTAAATTACTTACCTCATCTTGGCTCTTAAGCTACTTTTCCAACTTTGCCAACTAAACATATCATAGTGACTTTATTTGAAAATAGTCTATTTAGAGTAATTACTCATTTCCAGATTTGTGCTTTCCCTCCAACTCCTTCTTCCCAACATGGCCTCTAGGTACATTTAAACTTAAATTTCTAATTAGCAAAGGGCAGGAACTATCTGGTCCTTATGATTTCTTCTGATTGCATAACTTATCCCATTTAGTCAGAGCACTGACCTCTGTTCTCAGCATATCTGCTAAGATGCACTCTGGCCTGTCTGGTCATGCATACCCTGAAGTAGTATCCATGGAGAAGTTGTTGCTCCCTCTTGGTCTATTTAGAGTTAGGGTCATATGTGCTGCTGATAATCATGGAACTTTGCTTTGCCTCCAGTCTTGAAATGCCTGCACACACTGTGGCCTCCTTATCCCAACCTCAGTCTCCTTATGACCAATGATTCTCTCAACACTTTCTTTTCCCATTCTCAAACTCTATTGCAATAGTCAAGGTTATTTGTATAAGCAATAGAAGTAGATTCTGCCTGAATTGGGGGGGGTGGAGGTTCAGGGAAGAGCTATAAAAAGATTTTGCAAGACAAAGAAACATTGAGAAGGCTATAGAACCAGACTTGATTCTGGGCTTCCAGAAACATAATCCAAAACTATGCCACAGGACTTCCACTTCTGAGTAAAACATAATAGGTGATAGCAGACCAATATTCCAACTGCAGCTAGAAAAAAAATGGATGAATTACAAGAATTATGCTCTTAAACACATTATAGAGCTATGAAAACAAAAAGGACTGGAAAGACTAAAATTCTAGTCCTTCCTAAGTGAGCTGATGATCTTCAGATGTTTTTGTCTCTGGGGTAATTTGCCGATTTTTAAGAGTAGACTGAGGATCTAGCTTGGATTAGGTAGAGGTAGTCTATTGAAGAAAGGGAATCAGTGAAGCCTTTGAAGTTCACATGGACTGGAACGATGTACGAGAAACTAGAGTAAGCCTGAAATCATTATCTGTTCTCCCCCAAGGGATAATTTTTGAGTTCTGGAGTAGTGTTAAGTGTTCTAGGCTGGAAACTAAATAAAATTCCCCACAATCTATGGTAGTTAGAAGACAAAGTCCACGAGAGGGAGAAGGCCTGCCTCAAACACTCTGCTGGTCTCGCCTCAAGACCTTTGCCTGATTTTGAAGCTACTTGTAATAGGAAGTCAATGAATTATTGTCAAGAAATCTGAAATGCACAACTGAATCTCCCAGTTTCTCAGGGTTGAAAAGATGGAGAATTGCCAGGCTTTCAACCACAAACCTGAGAGGGCATAGAGGAATAGAGTCAAAACACAAGTTGGCTGAGTCCTTCTAAAATTGCAACCCAAAACCAACCCAGGTCAATCCTGGATTGGATTGAGATGATAGCTCCTCCTATTATCTGCCTAACAGAGTAAAAGAAGTACCATCTCTGGCAGAAATAAAATTAACAAATTGACATTCTGAGTCTGAAAAATATAATATCTGAAATTAAGAACTAGTCAGAGGTGCTTTACAGCAACCTATACAGAGCAAAAGACAGGATTGCTGAACTCAAAGACAGGTCAATAGAAAACATGCAACCTGAGGCACAGAGAGAGAGAGAGAGAGAGAGAGACCAAAAAAAAGAAAAAGAAAAAGAACACAGGGCATAATAAACATGTAAGACACAGTCAAAAACTCTAATGTACATGTAAACTGAAGTCTAAAAGGAGAGGAATGAAAGAAATTGAGGCAGAAGTAATATATGAAGAGATAATGGCCAAGACTTTTCCAAAATGAATAAAAGACAGCCACACATAGATTCAAGAAGCTCAGCAAGCCTATAGCGAGATAAATACAAAGAACAACACACCAAGGCTCATAAAAATCAAACTGCTGAAACCCCAAGACCAAAGAAGAACTTAAAAGAAAAGAAAAAAGACACTATCTCCAGGAGAGCAACAGCAAGAATAAGAGTTTTTTCAATAACACTATGGAATGTAGAAGACAATCAAGTGGCATCTTTAAAATGCTGAAAGAAAAAAAAAACTGCTAATCTAGAATTCACTATCCAGCAGAAATATCCTCCAGAAATGAAAGCAAAATATAGATATTTTCTACAACTAAATAAGCTAAGAGAATTTGTTACCAAAAGACTCACTCTAAAAGAAATAGTATAATGGGGCTTATATATTTCAAAGAACTTTTTTTCTCACTCCCAGTTTGCTAGGAAATCATTACCTTCTTGGAATTTATGTTACAAAAGCAGGACCTAAGGTTTATGTTGCCGTCAAATAGTCCACACGTTCCTTCTAGGGAAAAAAAGAAAAAAGAATCACACAAGCCAATTCCCCTTCTTGGATCACAATCATGGCTTTCTACAGACAAAAATATTGAGTAATGTCTACATTTTTTTTCATTTTGATATAATGACAGCACTGATTTTGTACTCTGTGTACTAGGCACACAATAAATACATACAGAAATGTGTTTGAATTTCTTGGTTTTCAGTCCAGAGCATTGAAAAGAAATTAAAGAAAATGCTAATATCTATCTTTAATATAGCTTTTTAGAATTTAAAAAGAATTTTCACATGCATGATGTTATTTAATGCTTACAAACTTCTAGATAAATTAATGGTATTCACATCTTATATATAAGAAAAATGTGTCTCCATTGAATTAAGCAACATATTGAGATAAGAGTATATCTTTTCTCAAGTTAGGTGGGAGAAAAGTTTGGGAGGAACAAAATAAAGAAATCTAAGCCTCAAACAGATTAAGTACCCAGATTCAAACCCAGATTTCTTTATCCAAAATTATCAACTCTCTCCACTATCTAAAACAAACAAATAACAAAATATATGTATGTATGTGTGTGGTATGTATATCTATATATTTATTTTCATACATAACAAATATAAATATATTTTAAAATCATCATATACTTTTAAAACATGATCTTTCAAGCAGAGAATAGATAAAAACAAAGCCATCAGAATAAGTTTCTGTCTAGTAATAGACAGCTTTAGAGTTATACTAATAATGAGGTTAACATCTCTGTGTCATTTTAAAGTACCTAAAGCAGATTTCTCTTTAATTTCCAATTTCCAGATATTTTAAGCAGAAGAATAATATAACAGACATCTGTGTGCCCACAATCAAGTTTAAACAGATATTAATATTGTCATTTTTCTTCAGTTTCTTCTATTTTCAATTTTAAGGAAAAAATAATAATTCCTTCATGATTCTTCTCCTTTCCTCTCCCAAAGCAGCAACTATTCTGAAGTTGGTATGTTTTTATACATTGACTGCAGATACATGTATCTCTGAGCAGCTTATACTAATGTTTTGGGTGTTTTTAAACTTTATATAAATAATATGCTCTACCAAACTTTTTGTGACTTACTTTTAAAAAAAACAATATGTTGGGTATTTATCCATGCTGAGTGCATGTAGATCTTGTTCAGTCATTGCATTTTTTTAAGTGTTCCACTGTGATAATAAACTGCAGTTTATTTATTAGTTCTTAGACTGATGAACCATCAGATTGTTTCCCATTTTTTGCTATTACAAAAGCACGTACAATAAATATATTTTGCATGTCTCCTTCTGCAACATCTAAGAGGTCTCTAGGATAAATACACCTAGGGCAGACATACTTACTGAATGCAAGGTGTGTGCATCTTCAGCTTTATTAAATATTGATTAATGGCTATCCAATTGTGTTTTGCCAATTCATACTCTCAATAGTAATATTTAACTGAGCCTATTTCCCACATCCTCACCAATGCTTAGGGTTACCTGACATTATATATATATATATATATATATATATATATATATATATATATATATATATCATTCTGAAGGATATGAAAGATAATCTCATTATTATTATTATTATAGTTTTAAGAGGTTTATTTCTTTTGTAAATTGCCTATACATGTCCTTTGCCCATTTTTTGTTTTAGGCTGTTGGTCTTTTCCTTATTGATATGTAGAAATTCTTCTAGAGAATTCATCTAGAATTAGACTAGAGAATATTCCTTGGTTATTTATATTACAAATATCTTCTCCCAATCAAAATAAATAAATAATATGCCATAGGCCTGGACTGATGAGAAAAACTTTACCTTCACCACCAAGCACTAAATACTATAATTTTCACTGCTGTAACTTCTCTGCCAGAAACACCGTTTTATTCCAATTGCTAATACCACTAGCATTGCTGCACATCCTATGTTAGAAATTTGACCTTATAACAACCTCTAATGTCACTTCCAAGAAAGAGAAAGAGTTCACTATCACTTCTCTCTTTGTTCTCTATCTTGTCAAAATAAAGTGAAAGTGAGTATCTGGCATTTTCAGCTTTTCTAAGAGAGATCATCTCTATCCTACTCAAAGAGAGGAGCTTCTCCCAAGTAGAAAATAACTCAGATGTTGTGTGGACTAAACAAGTGACAAATGTCCACCTCATTCCCCTTTGTTGGCATTAATACTTAAAAGCATCTACAAGCAAGTGAAACTGATTCTAGCCCTGCTTCCTTGGAGCTTTTGATTTAGAATTATTTTTCTTTTAATTACAGCAAAAATAAATGAAATATTTTTTCTATGGCTACAATGAATCTTGCAAAAAGAAGAGATAGGTCTTCATATTCCACCAAGATGAGCTACAGAACATTCATAAACTTACAACAAAAGTAAATTTCTCAAAGTACACTGAGAACCCAACACAGCACAGAGTTCACCATTCTTTTCACAAATAAAACACATTAATAGATTCTTTCTTAGAATTTACCACCTGCTAATCAGATCCTTGCCTTTCTGATTCAGAAAGTCCAATAAAGAGAAGAAAATAGGACTTCAAAAAAGAATAGAAGCTTTGGTTAAATATCAACCTGGGTTTAAATCTTACTTTAATTTTTATTGTCTTTGACCTTGGGAAAATCCCTTAATCTCTCCAATCTTTCATTTTTCACATTAAAGTAAGACTATGAATACTTACCTTGCAGTGTATCATAAAGATGCAAGATTTCATATACTAAAATGCCAATTACATAACAAAAACTTTTAAAATGTGATGTTAAAGAGACTTGAAATATCTTCAATGAAATTTAGAAAACTAAACTTTTCCTTGGGGAATAGAAGGAAATACAGGTTAACAAATTCTGCCATGGAACTATGAGTACCTAGAAATAAATACAAACAAAGAGAATATTCTTTGCTGTCAGTGTTTCCACAATTTGAAAACAAGTGAAAATCTGATGGATTCAATTTTTAGGAAGAGCAAGTAAACCAGAAGAAAATAAATCACTTATTTGATCTTTTATAGTTAGACAAGAAAGAATAGAACTTTTAAAACATTCCTCTCATTTTGTATAAAACATATTTGGGCTTTATTCAAAATATTTCTTCAAGTATGTTGTAGAATCACCAGAGTCTATTTCATAACCATATTTACTGGGGGGAAAGTAGACTAGTTAAGAGTAGTAATTATTTTTAATGTAAAAGCAGCTTCCATGTGCCTATCCCCATCAGGTATTTCCCCATTGAACACTATTAGACTTGAATCTCACCTGTGAAATTATAACATGTAGGCAATCCAGAACTTTTAAGGAACTGACTTCACCAGAAAGCCATTATTTATAAACGCAAAGTTACATATAAGAAACTGGTACATCTGACTACATTATGTGTTCACTCAAATGCCAAAATACTAACCCAATTCCTTTGTTTAAGCATCAAGAAGCAAGAGTACAGTGTGTTTTCTGGGATAACATTATAAGTCATTTGGTCAGTAGAAAATGAGAAGGAATTTTTCAAAAACAAAAAGAAAAAAGTATGTAAATACAAAATTTCAAAGTGCCCAAACTTTCTACATCGTTCATTTGTACTGGTATATACTTTATAAACTATGCTAGCAAGAAAACAAGGAGCAGTAGTTGAAGGATGTAAGCACTCATCTTGTTTCCTAAAGCTCATCTTTTTGCTCAGCAATATGGGTCACATTCACGTGTTTCTTTAAAGCCTTAGAAATAGGTAGTTATTTTATAAGATCAATTAAACTTTTTATACTATTAAAAAGCTATAGGAAGTATTTTTCACATATTGAAATTTCCATAACATAGGAGATAAACTGAAAACTCTAAAAAAAAAAGAATTCCCCACTTTTATAACAAAGGTGATTATATAAAAAAGTAGAACAAACTTTAAAAAATGATTTTTTCTGTCTAGTTCTTTATGGAATGTTGTGCCATAACAAAATCCAGAAATGTTGGAATTAGTTACTTAGGTCCTTAAGGAACACTCTTCATCTATCTTCTAATTGATTGAAGGGAAAACTAAGGGAAGAGTGACTTGACCACAGTTATACAGCTACTGAGTGGCAGAAATGAAACAAGGTTAGAAGCTGGTAGCCTCCTGGCTAGCAGCCTGATGCTCTTCCATCTATATAATACTTCGTCCCAATGGTTGAAAAAGTGGCATGGAATAGCTGCATAATTGCATATCTCATATTAGTTTAAATCATCAACAGAAGTATACACTAGATTTTAGGAATAAGTTACACATTCATTTATTCAAAGGTATTTTTCAACATCTTCCATATTCCAGGTACTATGGTAACCTTTGATCATATAGTAGCATGAGCCATACTCTCTTAAAGCTAATGTCCAGTATGGGTGAAAAATTTTAAACAAATAACCCCATAATGAATAATTATAAATGGTAAAAATTTTGTGATAGAATAACAAGAAGAATTTACTTTAGATTTGGTAGTCTCTATGTGAAGTAATACTTAAACCAACACCAAAATCATGACTATAATTTATCCAGTTTAAGAAAGAGGAAGAGAGCATTGCAGCTAGATGAAACAATAAATGCAGGGGTCCAAGGAGAAGAAAAAACTCAGCATATTTACAACCTGGAAAAGCAGCCAGTATGGCAGGAGCATATTGAACAAGTGGAAATGGCACAGGTTAAAGTTCAAAAGCAAGTCAAGGGTCATATTATCTATGATCTTGTAAGTCTAGATAAGAGACTTTTATCATTTTTATTTTATCAATTAAATATAAAACCATTAATGTTAGTAAACAGGTAATGTCATAATCTTATTTTCATTTTTAAAAGCTCATTCTGAATTCTGTATAAAGAATGGATTATAAGGCAATAAGAGTAGAAATTAAAAGGCAAATAAAATGCTACTTCAAGTTAGACTGACCAAAAAATAAGAGAAGACTCAAACTCCTGAGTGAAATGAAAGGAATCAAAGAGAAGGAATCACTACAAAGCTAACAGAAATTAAAAAAAAAAATTATATGAGAACACTATTAAGAACTGAATACCAACAAATTAGATAACTTAAATGAAAGGAGAAAATCCTAGAAAGGCACAAACTACCAAATCTCACTCAAAAAGAAATAGCAAATCTGAATTAATCTATAACAAGTAAAAAGATGAATTAGTAACTTAAAAGCTTCTGGATGAAGGGGCCGGCCGGTGGCGCAGCGGTTTAGTCCGCGCTTGGCAGCCCGAGGTTCGCAGGTTCGGATCCCGGGCGCCCGCTGACGCACTGCTTGTCAGTCATTCTGTGGCGGCGTCCCATATAAAAAGTAGAGGAAGATGGGCAGGATGTTAGCCCAGGGCCAGTCTTCCTCAGCAAAAAGAGGAGGATTAGCAACGGATGTTAGCTCAGGGCTGGTCTTCCTCACAAAAAAAAAAAAAGCTTCTGGATGGCTTCACTAGTAACTTCTACCAAGTATTTACAGAAGAATTAATACCAATTCTTCACAAACTCTTCCCAAAAATAAAAGAGGAATGAGAAGATCTCTATGAGAGCAGTATTACCCTAATACCACGACCAAACACATCACAAGAAAAGAAAAAATACAAACAAATATTTCTTATTAATATAGATGCAAAAATCCTCAACAAAATATTAGCAAACTGAATCCAGCAATATACAAAAAAAGGAGTATACACCATGACAAAGTGGGATTTACCTCAGGAATTCAAGGTTGGTTTCACATCCAAACATCTATTAACATATCACACCATATTAATAAAATAAAGGATACGATTGCCCCAACACAGAAAAAAATTGACAAAATCTAACATCCTTTCAAAGTAAGAAAAAACAGTCAACTAACAAGGAATAGAAGAAAAATTTCTCAACCCGATAAAAGACATCTACAAAAAACAACATCTAGGGGCCAGCCTGGTGGCATAGCGGTTAAGTTCACATGCTCCACTTTGGTGGCCCGGGGTTTGCTGGTTCGGATCCTGGGCGCAGACCTACTCACCGTTCATCAAGCCATGCTGAGGCGCCATCATACATAGAGCAACTAGAAGGATGCACAACTATGACATACAACTATCTACTGGGGCTGTGGGAAGAAAAAAAAGCAAACAACAACAACATCTGGTTACATACTTAAAGGTGAAAGATTGAATGCTTTCCCCCCTAAGATCAGGAAGAAGACAAGGATGTCTGCTTTCACCACTTCTATTCAACATCATACTGAAAGTTTTAGCCAGAAAACTTAGGCAGCAAAAATAAATGAAATACATCCAGATTGGAAAGGAAGAAGTTAAACTATCGCTATTTGCAGTTGCCATAATTTTATACTTAGAAAATACTAACATGCACTTAAAAGCTACTAGAACTAATAAATGAATTCAGCAAGGTTGCAGCATACAAGAATACACAAAAATCAATTGTATTTCTATACACTATCAATGAACAATCCAAAATTGAAATTAAGAAAACAATTTCATTTATAATACCATCAAAAAGAATAAAACACTTAGGAATAAAGTGTAAGACTTACAAAGTACAAGACTTGTACACTAAAAATTGCAAAATATTATTGAAAGAAATTAAAGATCCAAATAAATGAAAAGATACCTCATGTTTATGGATCAGAAAACTTAATTTTATTAAGACAGCAATATTCCCCAAATAGATTTACAGATTAACACAATCCCTATCAAAATCCTAGCTGTGTTTTTTGCAGAAATTGACAAACTTGTCTAAAAATTCATATGGAAATGCAAGGGACACAAATTAGCCCAAATAATCTTGAAAAAGAAGAACAAATTTGGAGTACTCATACTTCTCAATCTCAAATTTTACTGCAAAACTACAATAACCAACACAGTGTGGTACTGGTATAAGGATAGACATATACAGTAATGGAAGAGAATTGACAGTTCAGAAATAAATCCATATATTTATGGTCAATTGAATTTTGACAAGGGTGCCAAGACTATCTCAATATGGAAAAAATAATCTTTTCAACAAATAGTGCTGGGACAAATGGATATCCACATGCATAAGTGGATAAAACCTTTATTTTAAATTAAAACAAAAACTAACTCAAAATAAATTATAGACCTAAATTTAAGAACTAAAACTATAAAACTTTTAGAAGAAAACATGGAGTAAATATTCACAACCTTGGGTTAGGCAATGGTTTCTTAGATATGGACACCAAAAGCACAAGTGACCAAAAAAAATTAGATAAATTAAAGTACATCAAAATTTTTAAATTTCTGTGCTGCAAATGATACCATCAAGAAAGTAAAAAGACAATTCACAGAATGGAAGAAAATATTTGCAAATCATATATCTGATAAAGAACTTGTATCCATAATATATAAAGAACCTTACAAATCAATAATAAAAAGACTAATAATCCAATTGGAAAGTGGACAAAGGATTTGAATAGACATTTCTCCAAAGAAGATATACAAGTGTCCAATTAGCACATGAAAAGATGCTCACATCATTAATCATTAGGGAAATGCAAATCAAAACTACAGTGAGGTTTTATCTTTAGAATTCATCTTCACTAGTCTTCAATGGTTATAATAAAAAAGATAAACAATAGCAAATGTTGGTAAAGACAGAAAAATTGGAACCTTCATTCATCGCTGCTAGGAATGTAAAGCTGGTGCAGCCATTTTGGAACAGAATTTGGCAGTTCCTCAAAAAGTTAGACATAGAGTTACCATATGATCCAACAATTCTACTCCGATATATATATCCAAGAGAAATGAAAACAAATGTTCAAGCAAAAATGTGTACACAAATGTTCATAGCAGCATTATTCATAATAGTCAAAAACTGGAAACAATCCAAATGCCATCAAGTAATGAATGAACAAGCAAAATTTGTTATATTTGTACAATGAAATATTATGGTCATACAAAGTAATGAAGTACTGGCACATGGTACAACGTGGATAAACCTTGAAACTTTATACTAAGTGAAAGAAGTCAGTCACAAATGACCAGATATTGTAGGGTTCCATTTATATGAAATGTCCAGAATAGGTAAATACAAAAATGGAAAGTATATTAGTGGTTGCCTGGGACTAGGAGGGGGTAGGGAGGGATATAGGGAGTGCCTGCTAATGTATTAGGCATTTCTTTTTAGAGTGATGAAAACATTCTAAACTTAGATTTTGGTGATGGTTGCACAATGCTATTAATATAATAAAAATCACTGAATCATACACTGTAAATGGGTGAATTGAATGGTATATGAATTATATCTCAATAAAGATGTTTAAAAAAAAAAGAAAAGAAAAAGAATGCACTGCACTGAAGAGGCAGTGGAGTTACAAACCAGAACAGTGGCAATGGGTATAGAAAAAATATACATGTGATAGATTTGATATGGAGGAGAGGAACAGAGGGGTATCAGAGATGGCTTCCTCTTTCTGGCATGATCAACCAGGTGTATAGAAGCATCATGGGCTGAGATACAGAGATATGGGAGAAGAGCCATTGAGGATGTGGAGGGAGAAACGATGATCACAAGTTCTATTTGCTCAATGTTAATTTTGCAGCACCTAGAAGACAAGCTAGTGGAAATAACAAGTAGGTGGTACGAATTTGGTAGTTTTCAGCAGGTAGATAGCACATTAAAGCTATGGAAATAAAGGAGATCAACCAAGGCAAGATTGTAGACATAGAGATGAAAATGACCCAGGATAAAGCCCTGATGAGCTCCAAAATTTATAGATTGTGATGTCTATAATAGGGCATTTCAGCATTCCTGATAGCCTGTGTGTGTGTGTGTGTGTGTGTGTGTATATATATATATATATATATATATATATATATATATATATATATATATAAATCTGCTCTTTGTGTTCTCCTTTGAACTAATTGGAACACCTTACAGGTTTCCTCATTAATTAATGAGTTAAATAATATCTTTGACATGTGTTTATTTTATATTTGTATGAAAATCATGATTTTACATTTTTAAACAGTTATCCTGCAGACAACACACTATTTAAAAATCCTTCCATAGTTTCACATTGTCCTTCAAATAAGAAACCAAAATCTTTAAATGAGCAACAGTGTGCTACATGATCTGCCCATCTCTCCTTCCTCACCTTCATGAAATTCCCCCCTTTTGTTTTCGCTTTTGCTACTCCAATTATTTCTGGTCTTTAGTTCTTCCAGCCCTCATGCTCTTTCCCATCTTAGATCCCTCACCAGCCCCCCTACCTGAAATTCTTTGCTCTCTCAGTCTTTTGCCTCTTTACCAGGTATCTCCTAGCCATGATCCGCATGGTGTTCCCTAACCATTTCTGTCTAAGCGAGAGTCCCTCATTCTATGTTCTGTTATGATAGCCCCAGGAAATAGTGCAGCTTAGAAAACAGTTAATATTTGTTGAATAAATAGATGAGTGAATGAATGATATATAATTCCAGCTCTGATTGTTCTGATTATTGGTTATATTCTTGAAATTCAAGGAAAGTATGCAAGGGCCTCTGCTTTTAAGTTAATGATTTAACTGAGCCAAATGTAATATTTGAAACATATTTTTTTTCCTCTAAATTTAATTGTCTCTGTAAATGGCCAAAGGCAAACTTCACCCACACATGCATAGTACGTGCTAGTATATGGCTGCAGAGTCAGATTTCCACTGCCTGTTTCTGATCTTAACTCAATCCCTCAGAAATTGGGTGTGTTTTTCTCTGTCAGAGGAAAAAACATAGCAAGAGCAATGTGACCCATGTCTCCATGCCTTTTAGGAATAAATCAGCCCCCGGGGGCTCTGTTAGAAGGGAGGTCTCCCCAAAAGATTTGTGTTCCTGACAGGGGTCCTGCCTCTGCAGGTCAAGAAGTTAGTTCTGACACATCATCAGTCATATCACTAGACATTCAATCAGACATTTTATAAAAAGGCAAAACCAGACTCACAGCACAAAAAGTTTCTGCCATATTAAAATGGCTTTTTCAGACTAAAGTATCTGTGATTTTACTGATGAATCAGATCACATCTCCCCACAGTAGTTTATCTTTTGTACCCTCTCTACTCCCAAGTTGAAATGGGAGGGTGGAAGCGGGGGAATAGAGATCAACTCAGTCAACAAAATGTAAATGTATCACAAATAAGGAACTTAAAATATGTCTACAGATTGATTTTCTTCTGTGCTTTTATTAGCTATAAATATCTGCTGACTCATGTATTGACTTTTAATTTTATAGTATTGTCACTTTTCTATATTATGTGGCTTGACTTGTCACAAAATGTGACACTGTAATGTGGTGTCAGTTCACCCATTATAAAAGCAGAATATATCTACCAACTTTTTTTAGGGAGATTGCAAAGTTATTTCCTCAACATCATGGCACCATACTATTGTTTCCTTATATTTTATATAAATAGAAGTTCACCATAATAATTGACTTAATTGCCTGTGGCCTCCCCTAATGTGTCCCTGACTTGATGAAACAGCAGAGCCTCATTTCTCAATCTTGAGTTTTCCCTGAAGTTTCCTCCTACTGACAGTCTCTTGCTTTTTATGAGTTGAAAGAGACTATATGTGGGAGGTATGAGAGTCTGGAGTCCATAATACCTAAAACCATATGACATGTGAGCATATTTCGGGAGGATGAAGAACTGTAGTAAGTTCTGAAATTCAGTCTCAATTCAAGGAGTCCTGTTGAGACCTAGCAGACCTTAGGTGATCAGAATCAAAAGGTATCTGCCCTTACTCACCCCTCCTGCCCTAGCATTCCCAAAACATCCAGCAATAGACCCAATCATGAGTGAAGAAGAATACAATGAAATTAGAACTATTTTCTTCTTGGGCATTCTTTACAAGCCAGCAGAAAGTTAAGTATATGCATTACTTCACCTTTCCCAATTCTCACTTTCTCCCATGCAACATTATTCCCTTCTTCATGTGGGTTCTTATAGCTCTTTGTCTCCACTACAGTACTGATCACATCCTAGCGAGGCTGGTTGTACATGATTTTGTCTCTCTCTTCCTAGACTATGACTCTTTGAAAGGTAGGAAACAGGTATTATTTTTATTAGTATTCTCAAGGCAAAGCCCAAGGCTTAGCATATAGTAAATAGACGATGGATGGTTTTAGAATAGATTAATAAATTAAACTAGTTCTTTCAATCCAGAAACAGTTTAGTAAATTACTAAAGCCAATGAATTCATTCTGGACCAGAGAGCTGACATCAGATATTATGGCAGAATTTCTCCTTTGACTCCGCTAGATATGCATCTCAGCCAGACCTCTGGTCTGATATTTAGGTACCCATGAGAAACCAGAGTTCTAACCAATCAAATAGGCATTCTTTACATCAAAGTAGAGCTTCTAGTTACAAATGCCTACCTGCTATTCAACTCTGGTGAGATAGCCTGGACTGTGTAGAAATCTCAAATCTAACTCTCCTACATTCTCTTACAACCTAGACCAAAGCCAGGCCTTAGCAGACGTATTTATTCAAAGCAGCAAATATCTATGGAGTGTCTTCTAAGTAGAAGATGCTCTGTTAGATACCAGCTCTATCTTGATCCTTTTCCCTTGGTCCTCAATCTGGAGTCCTTTAGCTCTCCAAAGATGAAGGCCTTTCTCAAGTAAAGACATTCCTGGCCCCAAATTTTACTCTTAGAAAAAGAAATAAGAAATAAATAAGGGAGTAAGCTCTGCTCCACCTTTCCATCTCTCCTAGTTTTGTGACCCTTTACTCCTACCAATCAAGGTCTCATCCCCGGGGCTTGGAAATAATGATAGTGATTTCCCTTTAACATGGCTTTCTCCCACCCAGGGTCGAATAAAGGGCCAAGGGCACAGGCTCAAACAAAATCAGAAGCAAACACCATGGTGATGTTTTAGAAATGAATTAAAGATTTTAAGTATCTATTTTATAATAATATAGTTTATAATGATGTCACCTAGTAAAGCCTTTTATCTGGGAATACTATGGAAAGGAAAAGAAGGAGAGAGGGAAGAAAGAACAAAAGAAGAAAGATATTAATATTCATTATTATTGCCATCTTTGTCTTCCAATGCTTTAGAAATTAAGGGAGGAGGTGATTATTTGATTTAGTTTTATTTGGTTTTTGTTTTAATATTTACTGACATAACTATTAGCAGTTTCTGGGAAAAGGATGAGACCCTTAAGAAACTGCATCAGTGATTCCATTTAATACAGTGAGTCAAAAACTGAATAAAAGTATCCAGGCAGCCTAAAATAATAAGCTGGTAGTTTTCAAGGATTTGATTTCCAGATCTACCTCACATGAACTTTTTCCTAAAATTATTCTCTAGGGGCTGATTCTCCACTTCCACAATATTCTTCCCCGTCTTTTTTTATTTTTTGTGAGGAAGATTGGCCCTGAGCTAACATCTGTGCCAATATTTCTTTACTTTGTATGTGGGATGCCACGACAGCATGGTTTGATGAGCAGTGTGTAGGTCTGTGCCCAGGATCCGAACCCACAAACCCTAGGCCACTGAAGCAGAGCACACGAACTTAACTGCTATGACATCAGGCTGGCCCCTCTTTTTAAAGGACAGGCACATTCCTCACTATCTTGTAACCTACTATGGTGTATTAACCCAGGGTGTAAAAGATTTATAGTTGCCAAACAAAAGCACAATGCAAAATCTTGGTGTTAGAACCACAAGAGTGAATGATATTAACAACTGCATAGAAAGTCCTTTTGCAAATCAAATGGTTTCTAATCCCTTGCTTTTAACAAAATTA
The DNA here is from genome assembly GCA_031878705.1 of Tapirus indicus. NCBI lineage: Eukaryota > Metazoa > Chordata > Mammalia > Perissodactyla > Tapiridae > Tapirus > Tapirus indicus. Next base: position 64,907,206 of record CM062930.1, read on the forward strand.
AAGAATAATCTAATTGAGTTATCAGCTAATAACTCATTAAAATTATTTTTCATAATAGATCACTATGTGATTTTTGGCATATAACTTGGAAGGAGTTTATTTCAGGTGTCTATCTTTGCCTAACAAACAACCCTAAAACTTAGTGGCTTAAAATGAGAATTTAATATTTCTCTTAATTCTGTAGGATAGAAATTTGAGCTAGGCTTAGCTGAGTAGTTCTGCTCCTTGTGATAACAAATGGGATCATTCATTCAGCTGCCTTCAGTTGCTGAGCAGACTGAGATAAAAAGTTCAAGGAGGCTTCACTCCCATGTCTGGTGCCTCTGATCTCTCCGTGTGACACCATGTGGGCTTTCTCCCAGTATAGTGAACTAGGGACTTCTTATATGATGACCTGCTTTGAGAGAGAAATAGTAGCTTCCAGGCCTCTTAAATGCTAGGCCTGGAACTCTCACAGTGTCACTTCCTACAAATTCAATTGGTCAAAGCAAATCACAACACCAACCTCAAGACAAGTATAGAAGAAATGGATTTGACTTCTTGTTAGGTGAAACAGTATGCAGGTACCTGCAAGGAAGGAACTGATGGCAGGCATCTTTGGAGACTGTTTACCACAGGGTTCAAAGACTTACATGACATTGTTGTAATAGAACTTATTCCATTCCCATATACTTTTCATGCATTTTTTTTAGGAATATTAAGTGCCTACTACATGTCTGGCACTGCTCAAAGGATAGAGGATACAATAGTGAGCAAGAGCCTACTGATTTTGAACCTACATTCTGGTGGAAAGTAACAGAAAAGATAACCATATTTTGTAAGAAAAGATACTTTATAAATGTCACCCATTTTTGTGGACTCTGAGGTGACAATTTAAAACAATACATCAATCATTTAACTGAACTTTGCACCATGGCCATACTACAGTGCACTAGAAACTCTTAGAATAAATTTCTGTATTACTTTAGGTTCATGTGGTCAAATAAAAGGCTTATTTTCAATGTTTTAGTTATAGAAAAGCCTAGAATCACAGGTTGGAATGAATTTCTATTTCTAGGTCATTATTCCAATAAAAGCATATGGTTTTATATAGAAAAAGAAGACAATCCCTGCTGTTTGAAGACTAAGAGATGACAGGATTATAAAAAGTTCTGTCTGAGAGTGGTTTTCAGAAATTTGATGAGGAATTTCCTGTACAGTCTGGAGTGGAAAGACTAGGATAATGTCCTGCTCTTTGCAGGCTAAGTATTCTTTTCTTATTACTAAAAGTACTTGTGGTTTGTTTTAGATAGTACTTAATACTCATATTACATTATACTATCTTATATTATATTATATTATATTATATTATATTATATTATATTATATTATATATAATTCTCCTAATAAAAAATTATTATACATATAAATGTTTATATAGATAACTATTAACGTTTTAATGGTTAAGCAGTCTACCTAAATGGGAATTAATAGCTAGGTATGAAAGGTCCAGAGTTATATCTGTCTGTCAGTGAGCCACTGTGTTGTCAGCCCAACATCTATACTCTAAACACAGCAATCCCTCTCACCACCCCAATTAACAGGCCCACATAGTGATCTCCCATGAGTCATGCTTGTACAATGAGACCATTCCGTTGACCACTTTCGGTTGGAGGAGTCCTAGGCACTTGATCCAATCTGGGACAATTAGTGAAGACTGGGGCTGAGAGAAACAATTCTTGTCTTCCTTGATGTAACTAGACTACATACAAGTGAAGCATGGGTACTGTGGGTTGGCATCTTCTACCTACTACACTTGCTCTAGCAAAGCAGAGAATCCACTCTGCAAAGAAAGAGAAAGAAGAATGTCACAGATACACAGAGTCTAGTGAGTAAGGATCTTCCTGGCTTTTTAGTAATTAGTTCCAGTCCCTTCCTGCCCTTGAGTTCTGTGAAACACCCCTGTACTCTCCTAATAAACTCTCTTTTTTCTCTTTCAGCTACTACAATCAGAGAATGTTGATCAGAGTTCAAGGAGAGAAATCATGGGTGAGGAAGCAGAGTTCACACCAGAACTAGGAAGGAGAAAATAAGAAATGAGGGTCAACAGCAAGGTGGCCCATGGTAAAATAAAGTAGAAATACATGTGCCAAGTGGACAAATCAAAAATTGATTCTAGACTGTCACTCATAAACTGCGACATTCCTTCTGTGTGGCCTGGGTCAATCTACAGCTAACAAGTGACCAAGTAGGGATGCATGATGTCTCTCTCCTCTGTATCTTCTAATCAATCTCTCTCCAAGAGCTTTTTGTCTCAATCTTAAAACAACATCAACAACAACAAAGAAACTAGTTTTTCTATAAAAAGGAAAAACTTTCCTCCTTTCTCAATCAAAAAAAAAAAAAAAAAGACTGCACTCCTGCCTCTTCCTGCCCTTACTCAGTCAAGTGGCTTTTTCCCTCTCCAGTATATCAAGGATGCTTTCTTAAACGTTCTCTAGTCTTCAGGCTCCCTCATTAACCATGACTTTGTTCCCAGACAATTCTACCTAAACAATGTTTCTCCAATCAATTCCCTCCTCTTATTTCCGCTTCAACAGCCCTAGCTCAGGCCCTCCTCTTCTACTGTGTCTCCCTGTGCCCAGACTCCTCTTTCCAATCCATCCTTTACAATACCACTAGAATTATCTCCTAAAAACACAAGTATGACTGGGTCCACTGTCTTTTAATTTTTTTTTTTTTTTTTTTTTTTGTGAGGAAGACCAGCCCTGAGCTAACATCCGTTGCTAATCCTCCTCTTTTTGCTGAGGAAGACTGGCCCTGGGCTAACATCCGTGCCCATCTTACCCTACTTTATATGGGACGCCGCCACGGCATGGCTGACACGCAGTGCGTCGGCGGGCGCCTGGGATCCGAACTTGCGAACCCCGGGCTGCCAAGCGCGGACGAAACCGCTGCACCACCGGGCGGCCCCCCACTGTCTTTTAAAGACCTTTTAAATCTTCAAGTTGCCTTAGATTAAACCTATACTTCTTAATTTTGCCATCAGACCACTTTCAATCTTACCCTAACTTATTTTTTCCAATTTTATCTTCCAAAAACCCATCCCCAGGTAGCGTACTCTACATTATAGTGCCACAATCCCAAACACACCACCTTTCATGCTTTTGTGCCTTTTTTATGTTGTTCCCTTTGTCTAAAATGCATTTTTCCTTCATACATACCATCTCTCCATTCTATGCCTCATACATTTTTTAAAGTTCTCCTCTGTGAAACTTTACTTGTGTTTTTAGGTGCTACTATAGTTCGTAATAGACATATTTGTTGGTGGTAACAATAAAGCACTAGCCACACTATACAGTGTGGTTTGTACAATCCTCCTACTGGACTGTAATCCCCTGGAAGCCAGAGACAATGCATTATTAATGTTCATATTTCTAAAGCCTAATAATGTCCCTTTATAAATACTAAATAAATGTTTATTAAATTATTAAATAGTCAATCTGCAGGAGAAAATGGCATTTCTATTCCCTATGACTTATATAATGACATGGAAATGTTTTCATTTTTAAAATTATAAGCCAACAAAGTCATTTATTTATTCATTCATTCAATAATTGATTCATTCTATTCCTCAAACATATATCATGATTCAATTGTGCAGAGTATCTTCAAATTTCTTAATATAAGAATTTTTAGTTAAATAGTGAAAAACAGTTCCAGGGCTGGCAGTTGTCAATACTCCCAGCTAAGTATTCTTATTTAAATGTATATTACAGGACAATAATAAAATGCAGTACAACAAGCAAATAACAACTCTGATATTTTCAAATACACGCATTTTATTTTAAGCTACACAGATTTCATAAACAAACCAGAAATTAAATGTTTAATACATTTTGAATCCAAAAAAGTATAAGCTTATTACAAAACATAAATTGCAAACATAAATCTATTTTTAATATATGTTTATTAGCAGATAAAATTAATTCTTACTCAAAATACAATAAACACTACATTAATATGAAGAAAAATTAGTCATAAAAATTTTGCTATTGTCTAAAATATGAAAATATTCATATCATAAAACAAATTAGCCAGCATAGTCTAGAAAGAATCAAAATTTAGTGAAAAAATGCTTACTCCAAAGTAATTCGCTTTCCAAAAGTATTAAGGGAGGAGTACAAGGATGAGGGGAGCAATCTAAGACAATAGATTTCATATCTAAATGATTTTCCACCTTGAGAAATTTCCACCTGCTCCAATTTTGTGACTTGTTGAGTTCTTCCAATTGCTTCCTAGGTCCAAGTTGTCTGGAATAATATTCTGAATGTTAGCAGCTGTATGAAGTCAGTATAGCTTTAATGTTTCTGCCAAACGTCATTACCTCATCTCTCAAACTGAGCTATGGAAATAGTTGGAATCATCTTATACAGACCTTTGATGACCCCAAAGGAAGAAATGAGAAAAGCAAAGACATGATAGCTAGTGAAACTCTTCTATGCTTTGTGATTCAAACTATCAATATGACTTACCAAATCTACCAATATTTGCTCAGTTTGAGATGTGAGGCTATGTTATGGACAAGTAAATGATTAGAGGTTTATATAGCCCAGATTTTGTGATTCTGTTAGCCAATGGATTGCTTCATTTTGACCCACAAAAAGTCAACCAGCCACATAGACAGACAGGATATAAGCCAGAGATCTAAAAATGATCAAAGACTCTCACTGTTGTCCAATTTAAGACAGAGTGAAAAAAGTTCAGAGACCATGCCTGGTACCATACTGGTATCCCCCACTTCCTCCACTTCTGTCCCTCCAAAAACTGAATATGATTTACGTATGTGAATGTGTGCATTGATGTTCTCATATATACATTCAATCCTCACTATTCACAGATTCCATAATTGTGAATTCACCTACTTTCTAAAATTTATTTATAACCCCCAAATCAATATTTCCATCACTTCTGCGATAATTCATGGACATGCTCAGAGCTGCAAAAAAATTGAGTTGCCCAAAGCACTTGTTCCCAGCTGAGGACAATCAAGGCAATGCTCTGCTTTCTTGTTCCACTGTAATAGAGAGATGACCAGAGGACGGAGATGGTTGGGGTAATGCAGTGTAGTGTGAGAAGCTCTGGCTCTGGGGCCAGTTGAATGGGGTTTGAATCTCAAATCTGGCACCTGTTAGTGGAGCAGACTCAGACAAGTCACTTAACACTTCTGAACCTTGTTTTCTCTTTTGTAAAATAAAGAGAATAGAATCTACTCGGATGAGTTGTTTTTAGGATTAAAGATTATATACTATGTGAGATACACATATTTCCCCTAGGAGTTAATTCAATGCTTGGGCTGATTCAGTGTTTGCAACAACTTTATAGAACATAGCTACCTTGACTATCAAGAATCCACTGTATCCAGACATTGCTGATGAGATTCTGAGGCATCACAGTGACTTAAGTTTGCACTCGGAAAGGACCGAGAGAGATGATTCTTATCCCAGGCTTCATATGCACTTATTTTTACATACACTTATTTTACATACACTTATTACATTGTTTGCCAATTTCATTGCAGAAATTCATATGCTATCTAGCTTTTTATAATCAGTCAAATTCCCTTTTTATTTGCTATAAGAGATTGTTTATCAAATCATTCAAGCCATGCAGGAGAGTTGGCTTGCGTAAGCTACTCATTGACTGATGTATTTCTCTTAATAATATTACTATATAATATTTATGTTCAGTGAATTTAGGTTCAAGTGTTTTGCAAAGGTAATAGACAATTATTAAAAAGCAGTTTATAGCAGCTCTGGTCTCATGAAATATTTTCCACCAGGCTAACTGCTGCACTTGTCTTAGAAATAAGCAAAATACAGGAACTGTTGAATTAAATCAGGGATTTGTCTACATTGATTGAAAAGAAAAATAGCACTTTTAAATTAGTAACAAAGTATGTATTGCTGATATATAAAGAACTCATAATTCATAATAAGATTATTAAATTAAATCTATTTTAAATGGACAAAATTGGAATAAACCACTTAAAAAGGCACACAAATGGCCAATAAGCACATGAAAAGATGTTCAACGTTATTAGACATTAGAGAAATGCAGAATAAATCACCATGAGATATCACTACACACTCACTAGAATGACTAAAGTTTAAAAGATTGATAATACCAGTGTCAATAGGGACGTGGAAAAACTGGAACTCTCATACATTGCTAGTGAGAATGCAAAATGGCACTACTTTAGAAAACAGTGTGGCAGTTTCCAATAAAGGTAAATATACACTTATCATATACCCTCAAATCGACTCCCAGGTAATTACCTAAGGAAAATGAAAACATATGTCCACACAAAGACTTAGACATAAATGTTCATGGTATTCATAATAGCCAAAAACTGAAAACAACCCAAATGTGAACAGGTGAATGAATAATCAAATTGTGGTATATTCATACAATGGAATACCAATCAATAATGAAAGGAATGAGCTACTGAAACACACAACATGAATAAATCTTAAAACCATGATGCTGAGTGATATAAACAAAAGAGTACATACTGATTCCATTCATATGAAATTCTAGAAAAGACAAAACAAATCTATAACAACAGAAAGCAGATCAATGTTTGCCAGATGCCAAGAGGGTAGGAGAGAAGAATGTTGCAAAGGACCAGGAGGGGTTATAGAAATGTCCTCTACCTTGATTGTGGCAGTGGTTACATGGCCATAGACATTTATCAAAACTCATTGAACTGCACATTTAAAATGGATGTATGCAAATTATACCTCAATAAAGTTGATTAAAAATTATATATTGTGCTAATTTTCACTCAAAAGAGAGTTAGGAAAAAAGAAAGAGCTAGAGGACATAGGAGAAGGGAAAATTAAATAATCTGTGGGGAAGAAAATAAAGAGAGAAGATGTGGTTGAAGTAATCTGGTTTGCAAAGTCTTCATAATCCTTAGGAGATTTCAGTAGCAGAAATAAACATAAAAATAACATGATGTAATAAGCAACTGATTCTTGTCTGCCAATTAATGCTCTGCCTTTTGGCTAAATTAATAAATTTTGTACAGTTTCCTTCAAAGAAATAGTCTAATATCAATATGTGCTATGTTTTCATTATTCACTGCTAGTAGTAGTTGATGAAGTATAACCAGTATAACTACCAAATACCTTGTCTGTAAGGACCAAAAATAAAACAGTGCCTACTCAGATAGAGAATAGCAACTCAAATCCCAAACCAGTTGGGTGGTCTTTTTACCCACTTTTTTAATAATTAATTATCATTAACTAAAGAATTCATTAACTGAATCAATAAATATATAATAGTATGTACCACGTTCCAGACTTTGAAGTAGATTCCAAGGATCCAAAGGTGACCAAAGCATTGACCCTTCCCTGAAAGCATGCTCAATTGAGACAGAGGCAGACATATACAGAAATAATTACAGGGATGTGTCCTCAATTATTATGTACATCAGAATCATCTGGGCAACTGTTACAAATGCAATTCTTGGTCCTGCATCCAGAGATTCCGATTTGTTCAGTCTGCGTGGGAGCCTGTGAATTCTATTTTTAGTTTCTTGCAGGTGATTCTGATGAACACCAAAACTTGAGATACACTGACATAAAATTTTATGGGAGCACCAAGGATTACTCAAGCCAACTAGGACAGCCAATTCAAAGGAAATGCTGCTTGAGCTGGTTAAAGAAGAATGATTTGGAGTTACCAGACAAAGGCTAGGTGGAGGTTTAGATTTCCAAAAAGGTGAGAACTGTATAAATAATTATGTTAAAGTAACTTAAAAGACAAGAAGTAGAAGAGGTGGGGACTATCAGAGTCAGACAATAGAGAGTTTTAAATTAGTTAATTAAAGTGACATTCTGAGAGGAGTTAGTCTGACCTGAGACTAGCTGGCTACCACAGGGTCAGTTGCCCAGCTTTCCTTATCATTAGTGATTTCTCTGGTCTTACCCCATGTCTGTAAACCAGACCAATGCAAGAAAAATCCAAGTGGTAGGTAGCCAATAAAAATATCTTCAGACTCATCGGTTCAGTTTACAAACTTATATTGGACTTCTCAACTTGACCCTGCATTCTGTTCCATTTCTAATCTCCTAGATTCTCAACCTTTTGCTCATTCTTCTATTCTGGACTGTAGTACTTTTCCTCTAGTTTAATTGTGAATATAGGTGGTTTGGCCATCTCTCTTGAATAAGGTTTGTCCTCAACTTTTGTCATCTCTTACTCCTAGTGTGATTGAGGTCACTATGATGCACCCTGGTGGTTACTTTCCCCCAATAGATCTGCATCCCCTACTCTTGAGGGAGGTTTGGACAGCTAGGTGACTGTAACTAGAAAACCTTTTAAATTTGAAGATGTAAATACTTAGAAACATTTACACAAAACCTTTATTTTCATTGGTCACTGTGTTCTATCTAGTAATCTATTGCGTCTCTTAGTGTTTAAAGGGACTTCTGCACATACCTCACTTGGAAGGCATTTATTTCGGCTAGGTTCAATCATAATTAACTTAAAACACTGACTGAATTTTAAGATCCTTTGAACTATCTAGAAAAAAATATCATTCTTAATGAGAGATGTGGTAAAAAATACACATGAGATAGGTGCTTTGCAGGTTTTCTTAGTCAATGTAATTTTGACTTATAGAGTTTGTTTGAAGGGTTGATGGATTTATTTATTTGTTTGTTTTTATATTTATTTATTTATTTATTGGCTTTCAATCCTTTTCAGAACGCTCCAAAGAAGAGTGCTATTTTTAACCTGGTGGGTGACAAAAAACATGTTCTATTAACTAATGGTGAGTACCTAAAGCAGTTTTATCAGATGTGTAGATTTATGTGGGCTTAAACTTGGCTGGAAATATCCTCCTAGAAGGTAATATGCTGATTATCCTTTCAGTGTACTAAATACCTAGTTATATCAACACTGACTCATAACTTCAGAGTACACTATCAGCCCACATCTTTCTTTCTCCTGGCCTTGATTCTTTTATAAAACCTTCTCTAACCTCCATCTCCACCAAAAGTTCATCTCTCTGTCCTCTGAAACCCTCCAACCCTTTTATTTGTACCTTTCCTTTCACATTATGCCTTCAAACCTAGTATTCTAGGTAGAATATCAACACAGGGAAAAAAGCATACAGAAAAATTCAGACCCCAGGTAAAAGCACTAGGATGGGGGATAACATCTGAATTATCTAAACACCATTGCTTCTCATCCTTTTGGCTAAGATCAAGTGTATTATCTAAACACCAGAATAGAATCTCTTGAATTTCACATATAGGAAGAGGGATTACTCCTATTCCCCTCTGACAACGTGTTTTTCCACTGATCTGTATTACAGACAGTATGCTTCTTAAAATTGCATAGCTGACAAGCATTTGCTGACAACTACAAGGTGCCTGGGTTGCCATACTAACCATAAAATGTAGAAGTTGCCCATTTTGCTGATTCTATCTCAAAAGTGGGAAAAGAACGAAGAAACTCTATTCAAGAATGCATTTAGGAGGCCGGCCTGGTGGCGTAGTGGTTAAGTTTGCGCACTCTGCTTTGGCAGCCCGGGTTCACAGTTTCGGATCCCCGGTGCGGACCTACACACCACTGACAAGCCATGCTGTGGCAGGCATCCCACATATAAAGTGGAGGAAGATGGGCACAGATGTTAGCCCAGGGCCAATCTTCCTCAGCAAAAAGAGGAGGATTGGCAGCGGATGTTAGCTTAGGGCTAATCTTCCTCACACACGCAAAAAACGAATGCATTTAGGAGATGCAGGACAAATGGTTGGCTGGGTATTAAGAACATTAATAAGTTTCAGCAGATTTAGACATTCACAAGCTTACTAGCTCTTGCTATCATTCTGAATTCTAATTTTAGGAAGTTCATGGCCATCACAAAATCAGAAAAGAATAGGAATTTTCAAGGAGCCTCTGATAAGGAGAGTTTAGTTTTAGTAGCTTAATAGGGAAACACTGAGTCAAAATTTATTTTGTGGGGCCGGCCCAGTGGTGCAGCAGTTTAGTTTGCACTTGGCAGCCCGGGGTTTGCGGGTTCGGATCCCGGGCACCTTCCAACGCACTGCTTGTCAGCCATGCTGTGGCGGCGTCCCATATAAAGTAGAGGAAGATGGGCACGGATGTTAGCCCAGGGCCAGTCTTCCTCAGCAAAAAGAGGAGGATCGGCAATGGATGTTAGCTCAGGGCTGGTCTTCCTCACAAAAAAAAAAAAATATTTTGCTATACCTGTATCCTCCAACTAGACCATTTTTCCAAGGGCAAGAGCAACTTGCATTTGGAGTAGCTAAAAGAAGGAAATACAGCCCTGCGTCATTTTAGCTTGGAGCTTCTTCATCATCCTACTGTGCGTATCCCTGCAACCACATCCTCCCACACACCTGACAGCTCAAGTTGTCAGGGAGATTTTGTTGCAGCAGCCTTTAGTCTTATAACATTTGGTTTCCATCCATTCTGCATGTGGTTTTAGAACTAACAGTCTAAAGTCTCAACTAGTTAGGTAATAGAAAATGATGAAAACATTTAGCAAGAGGTATGAAAAAGCTTAAGCACTGGGACCAGAAGTTTCATGAGACCAGACTTTCAAGCCAGATTTCTAGTACCATACTTCCTGTTTATTCAGTCAGAACTATTGGGAAAAATCTCCATTCTTGTAGTAACAGTACTTGAGATTCAATAGTAACTAAAAACCACAAACTGTGACATAATCTGAGATAATTTGGGGTTTGGGGGGAAAGCTACTGTGTCTTTCTCTTTCTTCAACTCAATTTTTGCATTTTTTAAAAATGGTAACCAGAAAATATATCCAGCCCATTTCAATTATTTTATAGCTATTTAATTATGGCTCTAATACATGCAGAAGCTGCAGTCTAGTAGAGCAGATAACACATAAACATCAGTGTTCAAAATACCACCCAGCGTATGATATGTGAAATATAAGTGACAAAATACATAGTAATTACAAATGTATTTTAAAAAACTGTAATTGGTAGGCAGAGGACAAGGGTCACTCCTGCATAGGTAGACTCTAGTGCTGAATTAAGTGTTGAAAGATGATGCAGATGGTTTATACTGAAGACCTTCAACTTGGTGGGAGAGGAGGGGAAGCATGAAGGGATTAAAGAAAGCAATATAAATAAAATTATGCCAGCTAAAGCCCAGTGCACATATAGAGAATTATGAATAGAACAGATGAGCCATTACACTAGTTTTGTGTTAGATATTTCTGAAAATTAAAAGAAGTTGGAGGTCACAGAGTTGAAAGCCAAGTTAGTGAGTCTGAACCTTACTCAGTCACTTACAGAAAGCATTATAGTAGTGGTTAAGAGCCTAGGCACTGCCCCCTCTACCCACCCACCATCCCCCCTCCTATATCTGGGGTTTGACTCGACCTTGTGTCTTATAAGCTATGTGATTTGGGTGAGTTGCTGAATTCTATGAGGTTCAGTGTTCTCCACAGTTAAATGATAATACTAGCTACCTCAAAGGATTCGTATGAGGATTAATTAAGTCTCTCCATGTAAACTGCTTAAAACTGTGCCTAACACATAGTAAGCCCTCCCTAATTGCTAGCTATTAAAATTGAGTTTAAAGTAATATAACCAAAGTGAATTAATATAAACCAAAGATTTAGGAAGGCATCAAAATACATCAGAGAAGGGTGACTGTAAGAAATGAGACCAATAAATAGAATACCGCCAATTGCTTAAATATGTGGTGGTGAAGAGCTAAACTAAGGTAGAAGCAGTTGGAAAAGATGTCAGAAATATTCCAAAGGTAAATTTGTCAGGACTTGGGGATTGATTGTCTTCGGGAGACAACGAAAAGGAATGAGTCAAGGATGACTCCAAGATTTCATTACTGAGGAAATAGAGCCTCCCTTATAAAAATCAGGAAATAAATTAGGAGAGTGAGAGAGAATTTGAATGAAAAGATCCTGAGTTCAGTCTTAAGAGTGATGAGTTTGGGGTGCTTATAAAACATCCAGATGGAAATATCCAGCAGATCCCTGACAAAGCCAAACTGGAGCTTATGAAAGAAAGGGCTAGAGAGAGGATATGAAAACCACCAGCTTGAAGGTAACAGGATAGAATATGGAGAATAGGGTGTTAAATGAAATGGAAAATAAAAGAGAGAAACTGGAATATGACTTTGGAAAATGCCAATCTTTGACAGGGAGGAAAAAAAGAGTAACATTTTCAGAAGAGAAACAATCTGGGGTAAGAAGGGAGCACTCTTCCAGAGGCCAAAGAATAAAAGTTTCCAAGAGATATACTTTAGTTATCCAGACTTAATGCTAAGGAAGTGAAAGAAGATCATTATTAATAAAAAGTTGTTGTATTTATCCTCTGAAAGCTAACTGGTGATTCCTGGGAACAGATTCAAAAAACAGAAGAGGGAAGGCAGGACTAAAGGAATAAGTCATGAAGTCATCAAGTATAGACCAAACTTTTAAGACATACAATGATTGACCACAAAAGAGAATGGACAGTAGTCAAATAAACAGAAGAACCAACAGGTGATTAGCTTGGGTTTGGATTTTTTTTTTTATTGTTTTAAGCCAAAGGTAAGGGTTGATATGCTCAGGCACCTCCCAGTGAGAACAGAAGTTCAAACAATCAGAACAGATGCTGGCTGTCAGGTCACATCAGTGCAGAAAAGCCAAATGAGCCCTGTTTTCAAGGAATGGGAGACCTGAGCATATCTATAGGAAGAAGAGAAAGAGCCAGTAAAAAGGCAGACAGATGCTAACATAAGAGATAGAGGAGATCATTGACGGAACAATTTTATGGAAAAGGTTAAAAAATCGTGTTATAGACAGCACAAGTGACAATCTAGTCATGGAAAGAGAAGAGATATATTTTCACCCTACAATAGAAAAAGAGGTGAAGATACAGAGGAATATGAGGTTCTGGGGAAAGAGTGACAACAGAGATATCTGAGGACAAGGGGGAAAAACTCACTGGAGCTCACATTGGATGACATGTAGAGAAGGAGCAAGGGTCATCTCTTAGAGTGAGGGAGATGTTATAGGATTGGAAGTTGAAACGTGTAGAAAATCTAAAACAGCTGCCATGAGGAATGCAATAAGAATTTAACAAGCAAAGAATAAAGAAAGTTGCATTCTTTACTGACCAGTAGCATTAAAAGCCCGGATGAGGTTAGATAGCATGAATTTGCAGTGGATCGAGCCTGCACAGTTTCGTGACTTTCTGTAACACCAAGCAGGTTACATCATCTTGTCACTTCATCAACTGTTCCTCAATGAATACTTTCCTTTTCAATTTTTTTCCAATATACTTTTAAATGAATCCAGAAGTGAGTTAAAAATCCACAATATTTGTTGAAAATCTATATAGCATAATACAAGAAAGATAAAATTATATTTAACCCAATATAGCATGTTTAATTTTGCCTCTAACTACAATTCTTATTCTCACAATATTATGTCAGTGAAAGATTAAATATTCTTGTCTATTCAAGTAAGAGTACATAAAATATGCTCATATAATAACCACAATAAATCAAAAAATAAAATCCAATTATTTAATATACCTGATATTCATATTTTATTCCAGGAGTTGGCAAACTACAGCCCACAAGCTAAATCCAGCCCACCATCTGTTTTTGTACATCCTATGAGCTAAGAATGATTTTTACATTTTTAAATGGCTGAAAAAAATCAAAAGAAGAGTATTTCATGATGTGAAAAATTACATGAAGTTCAAATTTCAGTGTCCATAAATAATTTTATTGGAACACATCCATGCTGATTATTTATACATTGTCTGTGGCTGCTTTGCACTGCAAGGGCAGCTTTGAGTAGCTGCAACAGAGACCATATAGCCCGCAAAGCCTAAAACATTTACTGTCTGGCCCTTTGCAGAAAAAGCTTGAGGATCCCTGTCTTATTCACCCATTTAATCAATATTTTATTGAGCACCTCCTGTGCATTAGGTGCTATGCTTGGAAAATAGAAAGAAGAAGAAGGGACACAGTTCCTACCCTCAAGGAGATTACCATCTCTTAATGGTGATAAATTAATGTCACTTCAATGGTTTTTGAAAGTTATCAGATCTGATTAATGCCACACACCAATGGACCCTTATAGCACTGCATCCCCCTGACATATTTTCCAGAAGAGAAAACAAAAATTTTACGTGTGGAAGTGGCCTATTCACGATTGCACACTTCATAAGTAATAAAGTGGAAGCTAGAACCCAAGTCTTCTGAGGCTGGCCCATTGCACCACCTCACATCCCTCACATCAGTAAAATGGGGATGATTTATTGAACCATAAGGTCTATGTGAGAATTTATAAAGATAATGTGAATAAATATTTAAATAAGTAAACTTTTAAAGCTATCAAAACTATGCAAATACAATTACAAAGTAATCAGGAAGAAGGACATATAAACATTTAATAAAAGACAGAATGTGAAAGGGTCACCAAAGGGTATAAATAAATTGCTACAGTGGTCCATTTCAGAAAAGATCACACTTCAGTGAGGACATCAAGGAAGATTTCATGAAGAGGATAGCAGTGCGCTCAGCCCAGAGGGATGAATTAGCAAGGCTTCAAAAAGGATTACAGGAAATGATTGATATCTTGCTTATGATTTCATTTAGCAAAATACTGAAGTTATTCATTCCTCAAAATCATTCTCCTAGCTCCCATTGTTTGGTTGCAGTTTATCTACAGAATCATATCAATATTAAAATATGTGCACCTGTACTCCACCTCTGGTAGTACCAAGAGGCCAGATGGGCAGGCTGCTACTCCATCCCCTGACACAAGGTGGGCACTAATCACTGCATTCCTGCACTTTTTCCTGGAAGGCAGGACTAGCCTGGAAATCATCCTCCCCACAGCTCCGCAGGCTACAAAATTTAAAACCTGTCTGACAGTTCTGGACATTTAAGAAATTAGGTGGTTAACACCATACTGTACTTCAGAAGAATTTGTTTAAAAAATGCATATTATGGAATTCAGTTTCTCTGGGAATGTACCAATTTGGTTTAATTTGATCTATTAATGGGAGGTGAAATTACTTCCAACTGACTATGTATACTCTTTACTAGAAATGAAATTTATAATTACTCATAATTGAAATACCTTGAGGCAGATTCTGATAGCAACTTCATGTATACTCAGGCTTGGAATGTATTACATGATTATAATTACTCTGTATCTGAAGGCAAATTTAGGGAGCTGTTTATCATTATTCTCTAAGACTGTCCTTGGACTTACTACTCTTTGCCATGTCTTCATCAGTCATCAGCGTTTCTAATGCTAATAAGGATATTAAGACTCTTTTTGACTTGGATCCTATTGAAGTAGTATACTCCCTACTTTTCTAATTCACTCTGATTAAGTATAGTAGTAGAGGGAGTCCTGATATAGGAATGATTCATTATTCCTAACCAAATAAAAAGTGAGAATGATGCTATGATCTAAAATTTTAATAAGTTCAAATATCCCATAAACTCTTTATCCTTAACCCTTGTAGGAGGTAACTTCTACTAATCCAGTTTACCACGACAGATTATACCCTCTTCAGCAAATCAAATATTTAATAAAGTAATTAAAAATGAAGATTCAAATTCAATACAAGTATATCCCTGTATTATCAATTTATAGTCTCATTCAAGATCACTGGTTCCGAGTGCTGGAGTAGTTATGTGATTGCTGAAGAAAATTTCAATCTCTTCCATCCTCACCTTGCCTTGCACACACCTCACGCGTGCTAAACATCTTTTGAATGAGTGAATGAAGGCATGACTGCCACTGTATAAAATCTATACTTTTCTAGATAATAAAGAGAAGTCTGTTTTCTGTCAAAACTCAAAAATTATACAACAGATTAGCTACATTACCAGCAAACATTAAAATTATTTTGGTAAGTTATAATAATTATTCTATTATCTGGAATGCTCACCACATATCTATTCAAATTTATTTAATAAATGAATAAATACACAGCAACATATTCTTCCTTTTAACTTGCTCTCCTTATGGGCTATGCTCTTCTAGAATCAAAGCACTATGTGAGATCTCTACTGGATTGCCTCTTAGTGTCACTTGGCTTTTTCATCGTTTAAATTTGAATATATTAGTAACTCACCTCCCAAACAAAATTGGAAGTTTTTCTTTATTATTTTAAAAATAATTTCATTATGAAATGTTACAAATATGTGGATAATTACAGGGAATCATGTAATGCACACCAAACTCCACGAAATCTTAACAATTTTGCCATATTTGATTCATATTTTAAGTAATTAAATATTAATAGAGTTGCAGCCCTCTGCATCCTGTTCTCTCTCCCTCCTTAAGAGGTAACTTTTATTCAAATTAGAGTTTGTCTGTTTCAGACATATTTTTACATGACTGCAGCATATGTATCCCTAGACATCGTACAGTACTGCTCTTCATTCTCCAGATGAGCTGAAAGAAAAGCAAAAATGCTGGATGGCTGTGAGAATCTCCATGCCCCGCATTTCTCCCTCACGCCTACCCTCCAAAACCGGGGTTAATTTCAAAAGGGAGAGAGTTAATTAAAAGCTTCATAGGAGTTTGGGGCTATGATGGTAGCAAGGACCTGTGCTCTCTTCTTGGCAGAGGTCTGGAGAAGCAAGCGAGGTCTTAAGATTTCCCCTAGAATAGAAGCAAGAGGCTGGCTGGGGGCATGTGGGACAAGGACCGAGAGTGCTTGCTGCTACCCGACCGGGTCACCTGCAGTTCTGGAGTGACAAGGGAAAGCAGCCAAATTTCCCCACCTCCCAGGAAGTAGGAACTAGAGGATTTAAGAACTTTCTGATTAGGCAAGAGCACTAGAACACGTGAACCAGAGCCTAATCAGAATGCTGATTTAGGGGATGAGAGTGTAGAGGATAAGCACGCCCACGTGGCAGATGGAGCAAGTTACATCTCAACAGATGAGACACTGGACAGATGCTAACAACCAGTGGTCAGATGTGCTCCCCAATGCCACCATGTAGAGTTAAAACTAAAGCCAATGGGTTTAAATGTAAAATCATTGTTTACCCAGAATGCACTAAGATTATGTGTTCTTCCATAAGGGACTGAAGCAGAGACTACCACTTACTGACAACACTTAAAAATTACTAGTGAAAACTGTTAAAGGGAAATTAAACTTACAGAGCATAAATATTTGAATTATCCTTAAACCTTAAGAATTTATCTCAAATAAGCAAAATATAAATAATATTTTCATTAATTTCAAAATCACAAATCAATTAGAAACTATAAACAGGACTGACTCTCATTCTATATTTCCAGCATTGGCAGCCTATAGAAGAAACCCTTAAACCTGGAGTCAGAACTATAAATTGAATCCTTGTGCATGCAGTTGCTGCTGTGTGCATGTGAATAACTCACATAGACTCTCTGAGTCTGTTTCTATAAAAATGGTAGTATTCCCAAAAGATTGTTGAAAGAATGTTTTTTATGCAAAAAATTCTTATTGAATGCCTACTATATGCTAAGCACTAACTATAGATATTGAAAATAGAATAGTAAACATTGGTCTCTGTCTTCATTGAATTCAGAGACTGATGGGAAAACAGATAGCAAAGATTTATAAAGTCACGTAGTACTTTCCATAGATGAAGTTATGGGGGGAAACAAAAGGAGCGCAAAAGACAGAGCTTAGCAGTGGATTAAGGATGGGTAAGATTTAGAAAGCTTAAGTTTGAGAAGACTCAGAAGATAGGATTCATACCACATCACTTCAACACCCATAAAAATCAATTAAAACTATGGGGCCGGCCCGGTGGCACAGCGGTTTCATCCGCGCTTGGCAGCCCGGGGTTCACCGGTTCGGATCCCAGGCGCCCGCGGACGCACTGCCTGTCAGCCACGCCGTGGCGGCGTCCCATATAAAGTAGAGGAAGATGGGCACGATGTTAGCCCAGGGCCAGTCTTCCTCAGCAAAAAGAGGAGGATTAGCAACGGATGTTAGCTCAGGGCTGGTCTTCCTCACCAAAAAAAAAATCAATTAAAACTCTTGGAGATAAAAATTAGAAAAGATTAATTTGATCAAAATTGATATATAAATTAATCAAGGCCTATGTCTATATAAAATAAATTCAATTTAAAGTCTCATTCAAAAATCACACAGTTGATGGTGGAGTTGAAATTAGGCCAATAAAATTCAACTAGACCAATAAAATGCCAGCTGATGTGGCACCTCCTATACGCCTATCAGTGTTAAAAGAAAAGCAAGTATTAATAAAAATTTATGATTCATATTTTTATCCTCAAGGAATTACACTATTCTAGTCAAGATTTATATACACAAAATTATTCAAAATATAAAATATGTTTGGATTCAATACAATGCCAAAAAAGACATTATATAACATAAATGGTCAGAAACTGAAGAGAAACAGGGCTGTCTGGATTTACTGGGGAAGATTTTAAGGAAGATGTGGCACCATGAATAGGATTTATCAGCTATAAATAAGTCATGAGAAAGGAGGTTGGCATTCCAAGTAATTGACGTGATGAAGGAACACAGCAGAAATGTGCATAGAATATGGAAGACAGAAAATACAATGGATCAACTCGAGTAGATTTAGGCACTGAGGATCACGAATTTGAATAATTATAGACTTACCCTTAATGGCAAAGAAAGAAAAACCCCTGAACTCTAGTCTAGTAATATTTTCATTAAATCATGAAATCAACCTTTTTCTTCTTTATCACAGCTATGTGTTAAGTCCACAAGAAAAAATGAAAGAAGGAAAGAAAAGAGCTCTAAAGTATTCCCCAAGAGAAATGTAACACTCCAGGGGTCAATCTAGAATTACAGATGCAGATTTCTCTGGAACACTGCCCTCCCTGGCTGCCCTTCAGATAAACTCCCACAAAGAGCATTTTGACACAAAAAATTGTCTCATTATGGCTATATTGCACATACCATATTTGAAGCAAATATATTTCCATAAGACATTTTGTAATGAACACACTCTTTTGATATCATAATAACATTCTCAGGACTGAATGTTTTTGTTCTAATGCACCTGTCTGCTATTAGGGATGCGTGAATAGTATGTTGTATATTATGTGTATTATACGTAAATTTTAATTGGACTACTTTGTGAAAATATTTAATTTAATTCATTAGTAAAGCTTTCCATCCCTAAAAATTAAACCATGCATCCACTCTGAAGAAATTCCCAAGCACTAGAAATAAAGAGCTGGCTCCTACAATATTTGGGGAGAATGCTGTCTAGAACTGAAAGAAAACTCCAGCAAAGACCAGCAGTCAGACAGTTTTAGAGTTCTAACTAACTGAAAATGTCCTTTAGGATCACACATCTGGAATGAATTCCAAGTGATTCCCATGCAAAGTGGGATTTATAACATCAAATGAAAACCACACACAAAAGTTAGCAGTTGTAAACAATTTAAATCCAAAGTTGTTCAACATACATCCTTGAAACTGAGTTTGTGGTTTCTTTCCAAATCAACAAAGCAAAGCAAAGCTAAAGGCACAGCAATATCACTCTATCAAAACCCTACCAGATTTTCTGAATTATTTTCTATTATAAATTAGATAATTTGGCACAATAGTTATCAAGTGTTAAAAAAATTTTATTGGAAATTTTTTTCACGGTTTCATTTCACTAGCAGCAAAAGCATCTCAACCAAATCCCTCCTAAATTATTTTTTTAATGTTCCGGAGAATAAAACAGTCACTATGGCAGTCTTGCTCTTTTTTGTGGATTACATACATATTACCAGCTCCTCTTCCTTTGAAATCTCAGTTAGTGACAGTGACCCAATCATCTCTGTCATCCAGATCAGAAATCTCTTTTTTCACCTTCTTCTTCTTCATCTCTTCATTTAACTGGTCATCAAGTACTAAAATGTGAGGGTAATCTGGCAAAATTTACCATCCTATTGATCAATCACACTGCTCGATTTTGCCTGCCCAGGCTAATGTGGTTTGTCTCCCCTTTTCCTAAAGAGTTACACGAACTTTTCCCCCCAAAGCCACATAATTGAAAGGGATAACTTTCTGAAATAGATTTAACACTAGACCGTCAGAATTCTGAGGTCTTTTTGCCTTTAATATTTAAATAGAATAGGGCCGCCCGGTGGCTTAGCGGTTTCCTCCGCGCTTGGCAGCCCGGGGTTCGCCGGTTCAGATCCCGGGCGCCTGCCGATACGCTGCTTGTCAGCCATGCAGTGGCGGCGTCCCATATAAAGTAGAGGAAGATGGGCACAGATGTTAGCCCAGGGCCAGTCTTCCTCAGCAAAAAGAGGAGGATTGGCAACGGATGTTAGCTCAGGGCTGGTCTTCCTTACAAAAAAATATATATATATATTTAAATAGAATGGCTTTTAGGCCCTATTTTATGTATTTCCTAGGCCATTTTGATTATAAAAAAGAAACTCTCAAGAGTTCCTACAAGATGGCAAATTTCTACCAGTTGCTGGTTCCCTCCCCCAACCAACTCTGTTGATGCCACAGAAATAAAGTGCATTAATCTGAAGAACTAAAGGAAAGACTGTGAGGAGTCCCTACAGAGACAGGGGGCAATTGTGGACTTGGTGTAGGATAGGGGGCACACAGCTGCTTGGGCAGAAGGCCTGGCACACAATGTAGGTATAGGTTTAGGGAAATTTGTCTAGTTTTGCTCTTTACTTGCTGCCACATTAACCTGCTCGATGTTACAATGGGGCTAAAAAAACCACAGCACCAGCCCAACACCACAGGAGAAACATTAAAACAGTCTTCTGAATCCAGATGAGAAGAACAGTGGATAAAACAATTGCAGGTAAACTGAAAGTTCCAGAAAATCCTTGTCTCTGTCTCTTCCCCTCCATACCCTAAGGAATAGTGATGGAAGTCAAAGGAGAAAAACTCTGTAGAGGAAGCAGTATAATAATAATGATAAAAAGGGTGGGAGGAAACTTCTGGAGGTGATGGATATGTTTATGGCATAGATTGTGGTGTTGGTTTCTCAGATGTATACTTATCTCCAAACTCATCAAGTTGTATAAATTAAATGTGTACAACTTTATACATGTCAATCATACCTCAATAAAGTGATTTTAAAAAAAGAAGAAGAAGAAGAAAGCAGCAACCCAGGACATCTGGAGAAATAAATCAGATTACCCACAAAAGAAAAAGAAACCACTTGACATCAGACTTTTTACCAGCTACATTGTAGGAATGTAAAGAAAATAATTTTAATCCTAAAATTGTATGTCTAGTCAAACTATCATTTAAAAGTAAGATTGCAGGGGGGCCGCCCGGTGGCGCAGCGGTTTAGTCCGCGCTTGGCAGCCCAGGGTTCGCAAGTTCGGATCCCAGGCGCCCGCCGACGCACTGCCTGTCAGCCATGCTGTGGCGGCGTCCCATATAAAGTAGAGGAAGATGGGCATTGATGTTAGCCCAGAGCCAGTCTTCCTCAGCAAAAAGGGGAGGATTGGCAACAGATGTTAGCTCAGGGCTGGTCTTCCCCACAAAAAAATAAAAAAAAATAAGATTGCAATGAAGATATTCTCATACATACAAGGCCTCAAGATATTTTTTACACAAAGCCTTTTGGAAGCTCTCTTGGAAGTATTATTTTAAAAAGAAGAGAAATAAATCATGAAGGATGAGATACTGTAATATATATGGAATATAGATTAATAAATAATTTATTAAAGTTTAGAGAGTTTTTTTAAGTGACAGAAATATATAAAAGTGTATTTAAAACAATCTAGAACCAAAATTCTGGGCACCCCCACCAATAGGGTGGAATGGGAGAAGGTATAGAAAAGACCAATGTAAGATGCAAGTGTGCTAAAGTATTGTCTATTATGGGAAGAGAGTTATATAGTTATTGATAATTTTAAGTCATTAATAAGAAAAAATAAAATTAAAATGGATCTTAATATATTAAGCATAATCACTAGAAAAATGAAATGAAGGATTTCAAATTGTCAAAAGATTAAATCACTCCAAAAGAACACAAGGAAAGACAAAAAAAAAGAAACCTACTTATAATAATGCAAACAGAAAACAAAAAACACTAATATGGCAGAAATATGTTCTAATAGAATAAAAATACAAATGTAAATGAGTTAACCAAACAAATCAAAATACAGTGACTATCAGGTTACATTTTATTATAAATTCATCAATATGTTGTCATCAGAGATATAATTTTTTAAAGAAGGCAGAAAGCTGAAAATAAAGATATTTTCAAAAATACATCAGGCATGTCAAAACTAAAAGAAGGCCACAGCAGCAATTTTAATGTAAGACAAAATTTAAATCAAGACAAAAGTTATTAATTATAAGGGATGAAGAGAAATATTATATACTAATAAAATGAAAAAGAGATCAAGAATATTGATCATGAACACATATGCATCTAACAAAGAAGCCTCAAAATATATAAAAAGTTAACAATTTTTTTTATAATTTTGACATAGCCCTGCAATAAACTCATAAAATAAACAATAAAAACAAAGTAAAAGTATATAAGCTTTGAGTAACTCATAATAGACATAAATCAATATATTTGCAGAGAATTAATATCCAACAGGCATTGTATTAGCCACTTCAGGCTGTCATAACAAAATACCATACAATGTGTGGCTTAAACCGCAGACATTTATTTCCTAACAGTTCTGGAGGCTAGAAGTCCAATTTCAAGGCACCAGTTGGTTTCTGGTGAGAGCTCTCTTTCTGATTTGTAGACAGCCACCTTCTCACTGTGTCTTCACGTGGCTTTTCTTCTGTGTGTGTTCAAGGAGAGAGAGAAAGAAAGAGTGCATGCTGGTGTCTTATAAGGATACCAGTCCTGTTGGATTAGGGCCCACCCTAATGACCTCATTTTTAACCTTAATTACCTCCCTAAAGGTCCTATTTCCAAATACAATCACACAGGGAGTTAGGGCTTTAACATACTAATTGGAGGAGTGATACAATTCAGCCCATAACAGGTATAAAATATGTATTCTTTTTGAACACACATGGAACATTTTTATTGATCTATGGTATTTTGGGCCACAAGGAAATCTATCAATAAAATCCAAATAGCCAACCGCATGCAAACTAAATTCAATACAATTAGAAAATATCATCAAAAGGATAGCTAAAATAAAATCCTGTGTGTGTCTTCAATAATATGTTCGTAAATAATCTTTTGGCTAAGGAACTAATAAAGAAAATTTTTAAATACTTAAAACACCACATACCAATATTTGTGTGACATAACAGAAGGTGTAATTAGAGAGAAGTTTACAGCTTTAAAAGTATTTATCAGAAAATAGATAATAAACTATATGGTCACCTTCAGAAATCAGAAAAGGAAGAACAGACCAAACCCAAAGAAAAAAGAAAGGAGGAAACAACAAAGCAAAGTTACAATCAATTAAGTAGAAAACAACAAATAAAATAAGAGAATGAGAGAGAAAAGATTAACAAAACCAAAAGCTGGTTCTTTGAAAAGATTAATAGTACAGACAAACCTCTAGCAAGGTATGTCAAGAAAGAGTAAGATGATATAGGTGAACAAATACAGAATGGAAAGAGAAATAAAACTACAAACACAACAGCAGCTTAAATATTAATAATATAATATGATTTATAGTAATATCTATAATGTATCATATACTAATTATATGGCATATAGTACATTAAATACAAACAAATTTAACAACCTAAACACAATGAATAAATTTATGAAAAATTTAAAAAGTCAAACTTTGTACAAGAAGAAATAGAAAATATGAATAGAGTAATAACCATTAAAGACATTGACATAGTCATCAAATACTCCTCTCACAAAAATCAAAAGGCCCAAACTCAGATAGTTTTATAGGAGAGTTTTTACCAAAAGTTTAAGGAGTAGATAATTCTCAGAGAAAGCTATCTAATTAATTTAATGAGGCTGGTATAACCTTATTTCAAATTGGGATAAGCATGAGACAAGAAAATTATAAGACATGTTCCCTTATCAATACAAATGAGAAAATCTGAACTCTCCATTAGCTAAACTAAATAACGCTTTTAAAATATCATGTTAGAGTAGGGTTCATCCCAGAATACAAGGGTGTTTGAATATCAGAAAAGCCATCAATGTAATTCACTACTTCAATGGAATAAAGAAGAAAAATTATACAATTATCTCAAGTAGAGAAAGTAAAAAGTATTTGATAGTTAAATATCTATTTCAAATAAAAACTCTCAGAAACATATGAAAAGAAGAACTCTGTTTTAACTCGATAAAACTCTTATGCCAAAAACACCATACATCACATGTTATACTAAGTAGTGACATTTCATACACATTCCTAATTAAGCTCATGAATAAGACAAGATGGGGCCAGCCCAGTGGCGTAGCAGTTAAGTTTGCGTGCTCCACTTTGGCGGCCTGAGGTTCGCAGGTTTGGATCCCGGGCACAGACCAACACACTACTTGTCAAGCCATGCTGTGGCAGCAGCAACCCATATAAAGTAGAGGAAGATGGGCACAGATGTTAGCTTAAGGCCAATTTTCCTCAGCAAAAAGAGCAGGATTGGCAACAGATGTTAGCTCAGGGCTAATCTTCCTCACACACACACAAAAAAGAATAAGACAAGATGTCCACCACTTTCACTGCTTATTAACATGGTATTGGAAATCTTGGTCAATGCTATAAGACATAAAAAGAGGTGGGGAGAATAAATGGGGCATGATCTGTAAATGATATAATCATTTACATGCAAAACCCAACAGAATCAATCAAGAGACAATTAGAACAAGTAAAAGAATTCATTAAGGATACCATAAAAAAAAAATCAACTCATAAAACGTTTCTTTCTATACCAGCAACAAAATAATCAGAAAATACAGCAGTATATAAGATATTTTTAAAAACTATATTCTAAAGATTAACCTAGAAGGGAGTGATGTCAGCATCATGGTGGAGTAAGCTTTTTCCCCTAAACTCTCCCCTGCTAAGGGTCATCCATACAACAATGGAGGTGTTTCAAACTAAACATAGGATGTCTGAGAGACCCATGCAGCCTTAAATCTGATGGCAGAGGTGCTGGAAACTGTAGAGGAAGTTGAAGTGGGTAAGGAAGGCTCCCCTCCTTCCCCAACAATAGTGGACCTGCAACTGAGACCATGCGGCTCTCAGAGAGGAGAGGGAGGGGCAGCCCTCTGCTGGGGGGAAAACCTTCACTCTCTAAGTTCCCACACAGCGCCTGGCAAACTCCCATGCAGAAGGAATGGATCAGTTGTGGGGGTGTCCTCGCCAAGCTAACACTCCAGGAGAGCAGATAGTGAGGGAAGAACAGGAAGCCCCCAGGACCAGGGAAGTGAAAGTGAGTGCCCCTCTGCCTCCCTCAGCATCCCAGCTCAGCCACGCTCGGTGCTGGAGCTCAGCACCTGAGCTTAGC
Organism: Tapirus indicus; assembly: GCA_031878705.1. Taxonomy (NCBI): domain Eukaryota; kingdom Metazoa; phylum Chordata; class Mammalia; order Perissodactyla; family Tapiridae; genus Tapirus; species Tapirus indicus. Next base: position 64,932,663 of record CM062930.1, read on the forward strand.
CATGCTCGGTGCTCCAGTTTGGGGCCCAAGCCCAGGGATGCTGCAGCCTGGGGGAGGCGCGCAGCAATCCAATCCAGTGGAAACCCAGTCAGGCAGAAGAAACAGATCAGTTGTGGGGGTGTCCTCACCAAACTAACTCTCCAGGAGAGCAGATAGTGAGGGAGCAACAGGAAGCCCCTAGGACCGGGAAGGTGAGAGTGCCCCTCTCCCTTCCTTGGCATCCTGCCTCAGCCATGCTCAGCACCTGAGCTCAGTGCCTAAGCTTGGCCACACTCAGCTCCCCAGTTCAGCCCAAGCCCAGGGGTGCTTTGGCCTGGGGGAGGCATGCAGTGATACAACCCAGGCCTGGCAACCATGCAACACCTGCCCCCGCAGAGACCCAGCCCAGCCCCACCCCACTCCCTTGGAGACACGCCCCGCAGCGCTGCAGCCTGGCAACAGGAAAAGCACTCCAGCCCTGCCAGCATCAACCCAGTCGCTTCAGTCCGGCCAGAACGCCCACATATCTTAGCGGTTTCGGATCACACAATTATTGACTCCTACCTAGTGGCGGCAAGTGGAGACTACAACCAGACATCTTCAGGATGAGGAAAACTAAAAACACACCTTCAACCACAATGCAAAAATACATTAAATCTCCAGACCAGAAGGAACATGACAAGCATCCAGAAACCAACCTGGAAGGCACAGAAATTTATAACCTAAATGACAGAGAATTCAAAATAGCAATCATGGAAAAGCTCAATGAATTACAAGAGAATATGGATAGACAAATTCAAGGAAATTAGGAACTTCTTCACAAAGGAGATTGAAACCATAAAGAAAAACCAATCAGAATTATTGAAGATGAAAAACACAATGGAGGAGATAAAGGAAAATGTGGAATCTCTAAAGACCAGAGCTGACAATATGGAGGAAAGAATTAGTATTGTTGAGGATAGGAATCTAGAAAGCCTTCAGATGCAGGAGGAGACAGAACTAAGGCTAAAAAGAAATGAAGAAATTCTCAGAGAAATATCCAACTCAATTAAGAAGAGCAACTTAAGGATTATAGGAATCCCAGAAGGAGAGAGAGGGAAAAAGGAGCAGAGAGCTTGTTCAAAGAAATAATAGCCAAAAACTTCCCAAACCTGCTGAAGGAGCTGGAAATACAAGTGAATGAAATCAACAGATCTCCTAAATATATCAACAAAAAAAGGCCAACCCCAAGGCATATAGTAGTAAACCTGGCAAAAGTGAGTGACATAGAAAAAATATTAAGGGCAGCAAGAGAAAATAAGATAAAGTACAGAGGAATTCCAATCAGGCTTTCAGCAGATTTTTCATCAGAAACCCTACAGGCTAGGAGAGAGTGGAATGATATATTCAAAATTCTGAAAGATAAAAACTTTCAGCCAAGAATACTCTATGCAGCAAAAATATCCTTCAGATATTATGGAGAAATAATAACTATCCCAGATAAACCAAAGCCAAGGGAACTCATGGCCACAAGACCCCCACTGCAAGAAATCCTCAAGAACGCCCTCATGCATGAAAAAAAAAAAAAAAGAAAGGGGATACAAACCTTTGTGCAGGGAGAAAATAGGTAGACAAAATCAGATAAATTGCAGCTCTCTATCAGAATATGTTAGCAAACAATTATAACATCAAAGATTAAGGGAAGGAAAATACCAAAAACAAACATAACCTTATCACTATAAACACAAAATCACAACACAGGATGGAATAAGTTGTCACAACAAAAACTTAGAAGGGGAAGAGGAAAGGGACAGAATCAACCTAGACAAAAGAAATAAGAGGACACAAGAAAATGGACTATCTCATCTATGAGATTTTTTTATATGAACCTCACGGTAACCACTAAACTAATATTCAAAGCAGAGACACATATGATAAATAAAGAGAAGACTAAGAAAACCATCATACAGAACTACAAAACTGAATTGGTAGTCTGAATCACATGAGACAAGAAACAAAGGAAATGCAAAAGATCTGGAATATGAGCAAGAAAGTAGCAACACCAAGCCCTCATAAATCAATAATCACTCTACATGTAAATGGATTGAATTCTCCAATCAAAAGACACAGAGTGGCAAGATGGATTAAAAAAACAAGATCCAACAATTTGCTGCCTCCAGGAAACACATCTTAGCTCCCAAGACACAGAGTCAGAGTAAAAGGTTGGAAGACAATACTCCAAGCTAATGGCAAACAATAAAAAGCAGGTGTGGTCATACTCATATCAGACAAAGCAGACTTCAAAATAAAAAAGGTAATGAGAGACAAAGAGGAGCAATATATAATGATAAAAGGGACACTCCACCAAGAAGACATATCACTTATAAATATGTATGCACCCAACACAGGAGCACCAAAGTATGTAAAGCAACTATTAACAAACCTAAAAGGAGATATTCACAACAGCACAATAATAGTAGGGGACCTCAGCACCTCACTCACATCAATGGATAGAACATCCAGACAAAAAGTCAACAAGGAAATAGTGAACATAAACAAAAAGCTAGATGAGATGAACTTAAGAGATATATACAGAGCACTCCACCCAAAAACAGCAGACTACACATTCTTCTCAAGTGTACATGAAACATTCTCAAGGATAGACCATATGCTGGGAAACAAGGCAAGCCTTTATAAATTTAAGAAGGCTGAAATCATAACAAGTGTCTTTTCCAACCATAAGGCTATGAAACTAGAAATCAACTGCAAGGAAAAAAACTGGGAAAGTGAGAAAGAGGCAGAGACTAAACAACAAGCTACTGAACAACCAATAAATCATTGATGAGATAGAGGAGAAATCAAAAAATATCTAGAGACAAATGAAAATGAAAATACACCATACCAACTCATATGGGATGCAGCAAAAGCGGTCCTGAGAGGGAAACTCATAGCAATACAGGCCCACCTTAACAAACAAGAAAAATCCCAAATAAGCAACCTTAAACAATATCTAACAGAACTAGAAAAAGAACAACAAACAAAGCCCAAAGTCAGCAGGAGGGAGATAATAAAAACTAGAGCAGAAATAAATGAAATTGAAAGCACAAAAGCAGTAGAAAGGATCAATGAAACAAAGAGCTGGTTCTTTGAGAAGATAAACAAAATTGACAAACCCTTAGTTAGACTCACTAAGGAAAAAAGAGAGAAGGCTCAAATAACTAAAATTAGAAATGAAAGAGGAGAGATTACAACGGATACCACAGGAATACAAAGGATTATAAGCAAATACTATGAAAAACTATATGCCAACAAATTGGAAAATCTAGAAGAAATGGATAAATTCCTAGATTCATGCAACCTACCAAAACTGAATCAAGAAGAAATAGAGAACCTGAATAGGCCAATCACAAGTAAAGAGAATGAAACAGTAATCAAAAACCTCCCAAAAAATAAAAGTCCAGGACCAGATGGCTTCTCCAGAGAATTTTACCAAACATTCAAAGAAAACTTAATACTTATCCTTCTGAAAATTTTCCAAAAAATAGAGGAAGATGGAACACTTCCTAACACATTCTATGAGGCCAACATCACCCTGATACCAAAACCAGACAAGGACAATACAAAAAAAGAAAACTACAGGCCAATATCGCTAATGAACATAGATGCAAAAATCCTCAACAACTATTGGCAAACCAAATACAGCAATACATCAAAAAGATCATACACCACAACCAAGTGGGATTTATACCTGGGACACAGGGATGGTTCAACATCTGCAAATCAATCGATATGATACACCACATTAACAAAACAAGGAAAAAAACCATAAGATCATCTCAATTGATGCAGAGAAGGCATTTGACAAGATCCAACATCCATTTATGATAAAAACTCTCAACAAAATGGGTATAGAAAGAAAGTACCTCAACATAATAAAGGCCATATATGACAAACCTACAGCCAACATCATACTCAATGGGGAAAAACTGAAAGCCATTCCTCTGAGAACAGGAACAAGACAAGGGTGCCTACTCTCACCACTCTTATTCCACATAGTACTGTAGGTTTTGGCCAGAGAAATTAGGGAAGAAAAAGGAATAAAAGGACTCCAAATAGTCAACAAAGAAGTGAAACTCTCACTATTTGAAGATGACATCATCTTATATATAGAAAACCCTAAAGAATCCATGGGAAAACTATTAGAAATAATCAACAACTACAGCAAAGTTGCAGGGTATAAGATCAACTTACAAAAATCAGTTGCATTTCTATATGCCAAGAATGAACTAACAGAAAGAGAACTCAAAAAGATAATCCCATTTACAATCACAACAAAAAAATAATAAAATATCTGGGAATAAACTTAACCAAGGGGGTGAAAGACCTATATAAGGAAAACTATAAGATGCTATTGAAAGAAATCGATGAAGACATAAAGAAATGGAAAAATATCCCATGCACATGGATTGGAAGAATAAACATCATTAAAATGTCCATACTACCTAAAGCAATTTACAGATTCAATGCAATCCCAATCAGAATCCCAATGACATTCTTCACGGTAATAGAACAAAAACTACTCAAATTCATATGGGGCAACAAAAGACCCCGAATAGCTAAAGCAATCCTGAGAAAAAAGAACAAAGCTGGAGGCATTACAATATCAGACTTCAAAATATACTACAAAGCTATAGTAATCAAAACAGCATGGTACTGGTACAAAAATAGACACACAGAGCTGCAGAACAGAACTGAAAGCCCAGAAATAAAACCATACATCGATGGACAACTAATCTTCAACAAAGGAGCTAAGTATATACAATGGAGAAAGGAAAGTCTGTTCAATAAATGGTGCTGGAAAAATTAGACAGCCACATGCAAAAGAATAAAAGTAGACCATTTTCTATCACCATACACAAAAATTAACTCAAAATGGATCAAAGACCTGAAACTATAAAACTCCTGAAAGAAAATACAGGCAGTATGCTATCTGACATTGGTCATAAAGGGATCTTTTCAGAATCCATGTCCACTCTGACAAGGGAAACAAAAGAAAAAATAAACAAGTGGCACTTCAGCATATTAAAGAACTTCTACAAGGCAAATGAAACCAGGATCAAAATGAATAGACAACCCACCAGCTGGGAAAAAATATTTGCAAATCATATATCCAACAAGGGGTTAATCTCCATAACATATAAAGAACTCACACAACTGAACAACAAAAAAAAAACAAAAAACCCGATCAAAAAATGGGCAGAGGATATAAACAGACATTTTTCCAAGGAAGATATGCAGATGGCCAACAGACACATGAAAAGATGTTCAACATCACTAATCATCAGGGAAATGCAAATCAAACTACACTAAGATATCACCTTACACCCATTAGATTGGCTATAATCACCAAGACAAAAAACAACAAATGTTGGAGAGGTTGTGGAGAAATGGGATCTCTAATCCACTGCTGGTGGGAATGCAAACTGGTGCAACCTCTATGGAAAACTGTATGGAGATTCCTCAAAAAATTAAAAATAGAAATACCTTATGACCCAGCTATCATCCAAAGAGACCTCTGCACCCCTATGTTTATTGCAGCATTATCCACTATAGCCAAAAAGTGGAAGCAACCCAAGTATCCCTTGATGGATGACTGGATAAAGAAGATGTGGTATATATATACAATAGAATACTTCTCAGCCATAAAAAAGACAAAATTGTCCCATTTGCAACAACATATATAGACCTGAAGAGTATTATGTTAAGTGAAATAAGCCAGAGAGAGAAACACAAACACTGCATGATTTCACTCATGTGTGGAATATAAACTAACACAAGGACAAAGAGAACTGTTTGGTGGTTACCAGGGGCAAGGGGGAGGGGAGTGGGCACAAGGGGTGAAGGGAAGCATTTATATGGTGATTGACAAACAATAATGTACAACTGAAATTTCACAAGTTATAAACTATTAAGATATCGATTAAAAAAAAGATTAAGCTAACAATGTATGTCAATTATATCTCAAATAGAGTTGTTAAAAAATATTAACCTACAAAATAATACACAAAACCTTTAAATAAAAAGATTTTAAACTATTGTAGGACATAGTAAATATCTAGATAAATGAAGATATGTGATATATATGGGCAAGACAACTTAGGAGAAAAGATATCAATTCTTTCTAAATTAGTCTATAAATTCAATGCATAAAAATTCCAGCTGAGGGGCCAGCCCAGTGGTGTAGTGGTTAAGTTCACGCACTCTGCTTTGGCAGCCCAGGGTTTGCGGGTTCAGATCCCAGGTGAGGAACTACGCACCACACATCAAGCCATGCTGTGGTGGTGTCCCACATTCAAAATAGAGGAAGATAGGCACAGATGTTAGCTCAGGGGCAATCTTCCTCACCAAAAGAAAAATTTAAATTCCAGCTGGATTTTTTTGGGAGGAAACTAGCAAACAAAAAATTTGTGTGGGAAAACAAAGATTCATGAATAGCCATTGCAGTTTTAAAAACAAGAGCAAAGAGAGGTTCTTTCCATAAAGATATTAGACCTATTACAAAACTATATACTAGAAATAGAAAAATAGGCCAATTATCAGAATAAAGGGTCCAGAAATAGTCATATTTTTATATAGAAAATGAATCATCAAGGTAGTATCACAAAGCAGTAGGAAAAGGGCAACCTATTTAGTAAATAGTATAGAGGAAACTGGCTCACTGTATGGAAAAAAATAACATGGATCCTTATCTAGAACTATAAACAAAGATATATTCCAGATATATTAAAGACATAAATTCAGAAAGTTAAACTTCATGGCTAACAAAATTAATCTATAGATAATATCTTTGTGACCCAGGTGGTATGTAAAAACGTCTTTTTTAAAAGATCAAGAAAAGTGCAATCACTATGTCAAAACTTCATGGAACTGTAAATGCTTATATTAAAAAAGAAAGATCTCAAATCAACAACCTACCATTATACCTCAAAGAACTATAAAAACAAGATGAAAACTAAACCAAAAGTTAGCAGAAGGAAGGAAATAATAAAGATTAGAGCAGAGATAAATGAAATAGAGAATTTTTAAAAAAAATAGAAAAATCAAAGGAAATAAGAGTTGGTTTTTTGAAAAGATCAACAAAATCAACAATTCCTTAACTAGATTAACTAAAAAAAGAAGAGAAAAACTCAAAGAACTAAAGTCAGAAATGAAAGAGGGGACATTACAACTGATGCCAAAGAAATACAAAGGATCATGAAAGACTACTGTGAACAATTATATGTCAACAAATTGGATAACCAAGAAGAAATGGATAAATTCCTACAAACATACAAACTACCTGGACTAAATCAAGAAGAAATTTAAAAATCTAAACAAACCTATAACTAGTAAGGAGATTGAAGCAGTAATTGAAAACCTCCCAACAAAGAAAAGTCCAGGACCAGATGGCTTTCCTGGATAATTCTACTAAACCATTTAAGAATTAACACCAATCCTCCTCAAACTCTTCCAAAGAATCAAAGAGGAAAGAACCCCGTTGTTCTTTGAGACTTATTCTATGAGACTAGGATTACTTTGATATCAAAGCCAGACAAAGACACGACAAGAAAAGAAAACTACACACCCACATGCCTGATAAATATTAATGTAAAATTCTCAACAAAATACTAGCAAACTGAATTCAATAGCACACTAAAAGGATTATACACCATGATCCAGTTGGATTCATATCTGAAACGTAAGGATGGTTCAACATACAAAAAATCTCTCATTATAATACACCACATTAACAGAATAAAGAACAAAAACCAAATGATCATCTCCATAAATGCAGAAAAAGCATTTGACAAAATTCAGCACCCTTTCATGATAAAAACAAATTAGGAAGAGAAGGAAACTGCTGCAATACAATAAAGGCCATATATGAAAAGCCCACAGTTAACATCATACTCAATGGTCAGAAACTAAAAGCTATTCCTGTAAGATCAGGATGCCCATTCTCGCCACTTCTATTCAACAGATGATGGAAGTTCTAGCCAGAGCAGTTAGACAAGAAAAGGAAATTAAAAGCATCCAAATTTGAAAGGAAAAAATAAAATTATCTTTGTTCACAAATGACATTAGCTTATATGTAGAAAACTATAAAGATTCCACCAAAAAACTGTCAAAACTAATAATTTCAGCAAAGTTGCAAGATAAAATGTCAGCATACAAAAGTCAGTTGCATCCCCCTACACTAAAAATAACCAATCCAAAAATTAAATTAAGAAAACAATCCTATTTATAATAGCATCAAAAAGAATAAAACACTTAGGAATAAACTTAACCTAGGAGGCCAAAGACTTGTACACTGAAAACTGAAACTGCAAAACACTGCTAACAGAAATCAAAGAAGATCAAAGACATCTTGTGCTCATGGATTAGAAGACTTAATATTGTTAAAATGTCCAGACTACCCAAAGTAATCTACAGATTCAATGCAATCTCTACCAAAATCCCAATACCATTTTTTGCAGAAATATTAAAAAACCATCCCAAAATTCCCATGGAATCTCAAGGGATCCCAAATAAGCAAAATAATCTTTAAAAAGAAGAACAACTTTAGAAGCCTCACCCTACCTGATTTCAAAACATACTAAAAAGAAACAGTAATAGTGTGATATTGTCATAAAGACAGACATATAGACGAATGGAATAAAATAGTGAGCCCAGAAATAAACCATCACTTATATGGTGAAATAATCTTCAACAAGGGTGTCAAGATCACACAATGAGGAACGGACAGTCTCTTCAACAAATATTATTGAGGAAACTGGATATCCACATGCAAAAAATAGAGTGAGATCTTTACACCATATACAAAAATTAACTCAAAATGGATTAAAGACTCAAATGTAAAACCCAATGCTATAAAACTCCTAGAAAAAACACATAAGAAAAGCTTTAAAACATTGGATTTGGCAATGATTTCTTGGATATGACAGTAAAAGTACGGGCAACAAAAGCAAAAATAGACAAATGGGACCAAATCAAACTTAAAAACTTCTGTGTGGCAAAAGAAACAATCAACAGAGTGAAAAGGCAACCTATGAAATGGGAGAAAATATTTGCAAATCATATATATGATAAGGGGTTAACGTCCAGAATATATAAGGAACTCAACTCAACAACAAAAAATCAAGTAACCCAATTTAACAATGGGCAAAGGACTTGAATAGACAATTCTCCAAAGAAGACATACAAACAGCCAACAAGCATATGAAAAGATGCTCAAGATCACTAATCATTAGAGAAATGCAAATCAAAACTACAATGAGATATCATCTCACACCTGTTAGGATGGCTACTATCAAAAGAACAGAAAATAAGTATCGGTGAGGATGCAGAAAAATTGGAACCCTTGTGCACTGTTGGTGAGAATGCAAAATGTGCAGCTGCTATGGAAAACAATATGGCACTTCCTCAAAAAATTAAAAATAGAATTACCATGTGATCCAACAATCACACTTCTGGGTATACATCCAAAAAAAATTCAAAGCAGGATCTTTTTTTTTTTTTTTTTTTTTGTGGGGAAGACCAGCCCTGAGCTAACATCTGTTGCCACTCCTCCCCTTTTTGCTGAGGAAGACTGGCCCTGGGCTAACATCCGTGCCCATCTTCCTCTACTTTATATGGGACGCCGCCACGGCATGGCTGACAAGCAGTGCGTCGGCAGGCGCCCGGGATCCGAACTCGCGAACCCCGGGCTGCCAAGCGCGGACTAAACCGCTGCGCCACCTGGCGGCCCCTCAAAGCAGGATCTTAAAGAGAGATTTCCACACCTATGTTCATTACAGAATTATTCACAATAGCCAAGAGGTGGACGCAACCTAAATGTCCATCAACAGATGCAAAGGAATATTAGGCAGCCTTAAAAAAGGAGATCTTGTCACATGCTACCATATGGATGAACCTCAAGGACATTATGCTAAGTGAAATAAGCCAGTCACAAAAGGACAAATACTATACAGGTCTACTCATATCAGGCCTCTAAAGTAGTCAAAATCATAGAAACAGAAAGTAGAAAGGTGGTTGCTAAGGGCTCAGAGGAGAGGAATTAGTGTTTAATGGGCATAGAGTTTCAGTTTTACAAGATGAAAAAGTTCTAGAGATGTTGTACAACAATTTGAATATATTTATCACTACTGAACTGTACACTTTAAAATGTTTAAGATGGTAAATTTAACATTATTGATTGTAATCACAATTAAAAAATACAATTTTTAGGGCCAGCCTGGTGGTGTAGTGGTTAAGTTCGTGTGCTCTGCTGCTGCACTTCGGCAGCCCGAGGTTTGCAGGTTCGGATCCTGGGCGCAGACCTATGCACCACTTATCAAGCCATGCTGTGGCAGGCGTCCCAGGTATAAAGCAGAGGAAGATGAGCACAGATGTTAGCCCAGAGCCAATCTTCCTCAGTAAAAAGAGGAGGATTGTCAACAGTTGTAGTTCAGGGCTAATCTTCCTCAAAAAAAAAAAAAATATATATATATATACACAAATAATAATAATAAAATTTTTTAAAGTTTCATGGAACTGACTATATCAAAATTAAGGATTTCAGTTCAATGAGGATCAGTTTAAACTTAATTAGCAGGGCAAACTAGGAGACAATATGTGCAAATTCTAAAAACCACAAAGGATTAATACTTAGAACATACAAAGAACTCTTGCAAATCAAAAAGAAAAAGACAGGAAGCCCAATGGAAAATAAGGATATAAATAAGCAATGTACAGAATATGAAACTCTAATGCCATAAACCTGAAGGTTTATGAGGGTGATGCTCTAACTTATTTGTAATCAGAGACATGGGACTCAGCAGTGAGATATACTTTATACCATCAAAACAGCAAAAATTAGAAAATTTTGATGGTACCAGAATAAAAGGAAATAAAAACTCTCATATTCCACAGCCATTCTTAAGAGCAATCTGGCAAAACATTGTAAAATTACTTCATGGAATTATATAGGCATAAACTCTAGGCCCAGAAATCCTATTTTATGATATACAGCCAAAAAACCCCTCTTAACCAAGTCAGTACAGGAGCACAGAACAGGATGTTCATCAAATCACTGTTCCAGCACTTTGTGAACAGGTAAGTGTGGTAAATACATACTATGGAATAATATGCAGAAATTAGAAACAACAAACTAGACATACATACAACAATGTGAGTAGATCTTTAAAACATAATGCTAAATGAAAAAAAAATAGGTAGAATGAGATTTATAGCCCAGTGCCGTTTAAGAAAAGCAAAAATACATACACAGATGATACTATATATTTTGTAAGAAGCTTAAGAACATATATAAAATATGGAATAGGGTTGAAGATTTGAGATGGAGAGTCAGAGAATGGAAGGAAAGAGAAGGGAAAAAGAATAAATGATAATTGCAGAGCATAAAATATAATGAGGAAAGAGAAAAGTAGATAAAGGAGTGTAAACTTATAAGATAAAAATAAAAGTTTAAATGCTTTGCATTAATCAATAATAATGAGCTGAGATCCTGAATATATAAAGTCTAGAACTACAATTGTTCACTGGTAAGCAGTCAGGAACTGATAAATCTCTAGGAACCAATTACTCTCTCTGTCTCTCGGGCTCTCTCTCCTCTGGCTTTCAATTTGCTGAGTTCTCTCCTACTAGACTACTGGCTTATCCATTCCTTCACTTTGTATTCTTCTTACTACTTAGTTTTAGCTTTTTCATCACTTTGGTCTCTTCCTCACGTTTTCCTGATTCTACTTCCTAACTTCTCCGTATGCATCTTTCCCACTACTAACTGTCTCATGCCCTCACATTTCCTACTTCAAATACAGCCATTCCCTGTTTATCACTAGAGATAATATTCCTGGAAACAGGAGCACTAAATCAGCACTGAGCAGGGTCACTATAGCTTTGTCCCTATGACGATTCATTCTTAACTACAAACAACATTCCATTTGACATTTATTAGATGACATTTACATTTTCTTTGTTCTTTAGAATTATTCTAATGGTGGCTTTAGGATAGGGGGTATTGCAGGCACTGGGAGTCACACGGTATACATAGCTGCCTGGACTTGCACTTTCAGTAGGGCCCATGATTGAGGCAATTTGTCAGAAATGCACTGAATTTATAGACTAATTTGGAAAGAATTGATATCTTTACTCTTAAGTTGTCCTGTATCTATGTGTAGATAGAAAGATAGATAGATAGATGATAGATAGATAGACAGATAGATAGATGATAGATAATGTACATATGCATATATCTTCATTTATTTAGATATTTTCTATGTCCTTCAGTGGAGTTTTAAGATTTTTCTCTTGTTCATTCGTTATTAGGTTAATTCTTATATAACATAGAGCATCATTTTCCTTTTGCAAATGGCTAATAGTCTATTGTATGTTCTTGTTGGTTTTTGCTAGTATAGAAAGAGAAATATTGATTTTTATAAGTTGAAGTTAATTCTTATTTCTGAGTGAATTCTTAATCTGTTCAACTGGATAATTCCTCTTATAAAATACATTCTCCATCTCCATTTTATTTTGTTCTTTTCCATTTTTATTGCAGTCTCTATGCTGGTTCTTTTTTATATTATCATTCACCTTTGAATGTCGTCAGTCACTTAGCGAAAAAAAAATAGAGAGGCTTTGATTTTTTTTTTGCTAACCAAATATGCTATTTCCTCAGTCCTAAATTTTTGACATTAAAAAGGTCGATGTGACTCACAGGATTGGTGTTAAGTCCCAACTCTGTGTGTTGTGATCCATGTCTCCCTGTGTCCCCACCCTCTCTTTCCTCATTTGACCTCTGGCAATCTCCTGCAACTAGAAAACAATGTTGTAGATAATCCAAATGTCATGCCATTGAACTTCCAGGCAAAATGGTAGCCTAAACAGATACAGACATTCTCCCTTCACCATCAACTCTGGCAACCAGAGATCCTAGTCAACGTGTTTTAATTCAAACTACATGTATCTTTTTTGATGTAGTATTCTGATTTTACATTATAGGGGTGATATTGTCTAAGAACAAGAATAGTGCAAAGAAATTTTAAACTTTTCTCATTAGGATTATTGTTAGCAATAACATTGGTATTACAATTTGTAACTACTCTGTGTATACTGAATGATAAACCAATAAGTAAATATATTAAGATTTTAGGAACTGTCTTATTTAGGATTCTCCCAGAAGCAGACTCTGAAACAGGAATTCAAGTGAGGGTAGTTTCATTGGAAAGCACAAGTAACACTGGTAAGGAATGGGAAATTAATATAGGGAAAGAAGGCGACAGCCCTTCCATAAGGGCTGTGCTATTAAACAGTGAGCAATTAAAGCTTAGTCCCACAAAGAAACTCTGAGAATGCATGCAAGACATACACTTCAGAATTGTCCAGCTCTAGGAAGAAGGAGCTCAAGTTTTCATATACATGCTTACGAGAGTCATTAATTGAGAGCTGTACTCTAGGGATTGTTAATTCATTGGCATTTTCAGTCTGTCATGTACACAAGCAGCTCTCCACAGTTTGAGGAAAAAGAGACTTAGTCACAAATGCAAATGCTAGCAGTTATAAATGAGCAGGATTTCCCAGAAATATGGATGGGGTACTAACTGTATTTGCTACAGTCCATCTCTTGCATCAATCTGATTCACTCTGTCCCACGTTAAGTTTACTTCATCTAGTTACTGTTTCTTCAAAGCGGTAACCAGTAACAATTTTGATTTAAAAAGAAAAAATTTAAAACAGGATTAATATTGATGCAAGCTACTGTCTAGGCTGGCTGTTGCAGTTGGTCCTAAGACCACAACTGATATTCATCATCTCCCTTTTCTAACACACATTCCAGACTCTCCTCACTCTTGAATAGCACTTCTGCTTGTCCAGCTCGGTTGTTCAGTGGGGTAACCCAGATCTTCATACCTGAGAGGTCTGTACCTCTAATTACCTTGACCTAGTTAGGCTGCTGTTCCTGCAATTTCCTATTTATGGTAATCACTGGATTTGAAGGCAGCAAGAGGCGCCCAGTAAATCTCCTAGTTCCAGACATACTTCTTGCTGTCCCCATTTTGTAACAGCAATCCTACCTCCTCACAGTAATCAAGGTCAGTTAGTCCTGTCAATATATTAACCCTTATTTACCTTCGAGTCTACTTGTATGAGGATCCCAAAATGACTATGCAACTGCTGTAACTTTAAGTTTAGTGGAACCATTACTTTATCCCCTGGGAACCTGGACTCAAGTCCAATAAAGCTTAAATTTGTGGGGATAGAAAGCACACATTCCTCCAAGTGGGTCACTTGGAGGAATGGTGTAAGGGCAACTACCAAGGGAGATATAGCAGTACATATTGGTTCAAGGAATATACCACATCTTTAAAGATAGCATCCAAGAACTCCAAGCAGATGCCTTTGCTTTACTTTTAAGTGGTCTTTTCAACATTCAGGTTGGCAGCTTCTGAGTGATACACTAAGATCAGTAGATCCCAAGGACATGTGTTCTTACTATAAACCAGCCCCTTGGTCCAAGCCAGATTTATATAAGATTCCATAACTATAAGTCAGACGCTCCGATCCGTCAGATAATGGTGATGACCAAAGCATTGTGGCAGAGAAAGTAGACTTATGACTGGATTATGTATCAATCCAGTAAAGATAAATGGCTGCCTCCTCTAGGTTTGGTGTCTTTAAAGGATAGGATCATATCAGCAGCTCAGCATCAGTTTCTACTGTTGACACTTCGAACATTCCACAGTAGTGATAGCTAGATTAGTCTCTGAGTGCGAGGGAGCCTATGCTGTTGAGCTCATGCATCATGTGCATTCCTGTCACAAGACTACTCCATTCACAGACGCATTGTGAAAACACTGGGATGGCCAAGAAGAGAGGCTCACTAACCTCTCTCGGACAAATCATCCTATTCATCTATTCAATGCCTTCTCTGATGTGAATGACTTCTGATAAGTACTGACATGGGATACAAAGACCACACACTGTGCCTGCTCCTGTTGGTCAATCCACATTCCTCTTCCCCAGATCCCTTTTCATTTATCTTCCAATATCACTCCTTCCAGATCTCTCACCAACCAGCCTTTCAAGTGCTGTGCATTTTCCTCAGTGGTAGGAAATGGAAGGTGTAATAGCTTTTTTTTAATTGGTGCAAATGTCTTGTCATGCTCCAGACCACAGAACCTCTAAAACTTTCAGTAGTGTGGCAGGCCCTTAAATCTTTGTAGAATTTGTCACCCACCCATAGCATGTATGTGTCTTACTAAGACATCTAGAGTACTTATGAATTCCTTCTCCAGTTAACATGATGTCATCAAAATGGTAGACCAACATGAGTTTTGTGCAGAATGTTCAGATAATCAAGTTGCCTTTATACTATGTTGTGACCGAGAGTAGGAGTTAACATAACTTTGAACAAGTCCGTGAACACATTCTTTGGTATCTTCCAAATGAATGTGAACTGCTTCTGATCAATTTTTCTTGCAGGGAGTGAAAAGAACATATTCTCCAAATCATTTGCTGAACACCAAATAAAAGAAGTTATGTTGACCTGCTCTGGTGAAGGTACACATCCAGCACAGCAGCTAGAATCGAATACGTTATTTTGTTAAGTTTTCAGACCTCCACATCATCTGCTCTGATCCATCTGTTGTTTTTCTTCCAGAGGCAAGTAGTGATGATGGTGACAACCATCCTTGAAACACTCTTTGAGGGTATTTCTTGGTTCTCATTCCACCTGAGATGCAGTATTTCTTCTGACTTTCTGTCTTGGTTGGAAAGAGGGTGAGGACAGTTCAAGGGCTTCATTTGGCCTTTCCTACCATGGCTGCTCTCACTCTGCAGACCAAGTAACCAATGCAAGGGTTCTGCCATCTACTAAATATGTTCATCATGAGTATGGACTTAGGGATTAGGAAGTGACCACAGAAGCCCTTGAACTCAGAGAGATGGACTTCGGCCAGGGCTCCATTTGTGACATGGTATTAGTTTGCTAAGGCTGTCATAACAAAGTACCACAAACTGAGTGGCTTAAATAACAGAAATTTATTCTCACAGTTCTGGACGCTAGGAGTTCAAGATCAAGGCGTCGGCAGGTGTCCTTCTGAGGGCTGAGGGAAGGATCTGTTCCAAGCCTCTCTCCTTGGATTACAGATAGCCATCTTGTCCCTGGGTCTCTTGACATCATCTTCCCTTGCTACATGTCTGTCACTGTGTCCAAATTTCCCCTTTTTATAAGGACACCAGTCATATTGGAGTAGAGTCCACCCTAATGACTGCATTTTAACTTGATTACCTCTATCACCAAGTAAGGTCACATTCTGAGGTAATGAGGGCTAGGAATCCAAAGTATCTCTTTTGGAGGACAAAATTAAACCCTTAACAGACCTGAACTCCATACATCCCCTCTCTAAAAGGGTGTCAGTGTCGGCTCAGACCCGGTATCCAACAGCCCTGGAAATACATGGATATTTCCCATTCATTAGTGTATAATTACTCTAGTAAATGGCCATAGGTCTCTTCAGGAAAAGGTTGGGAAAATTACTACTGTTTGTGCTTGCTGGGGCTATGCAAAGTTCTTCTTCAAGACAGCTCATCTTTCCCTTCAATCAATGGTGGGTCTGAGAACTGCTTCAGATCTGGAAACTGGATACGGGATCTTAATTTTTTTGTTGTTGTTGTTGGGAGCTGACATCAACATTTGGAACACCTGCTCTCGGTATTTTTGCTTAAAGAGGGTACAACAATATCTTCACTGGGTCCCCCTCTATCTTGTCACTAGTAGAAACATAGAAAATTAAAGTGTTTTATTTCTTTGTAAAATAAAAACTATCGAGAGTAGTTTGAACAGTGGTTGACTTCTTCTTTCTGTCCTATAATTAATGACATGGATCAAGCATTTCTTTATGCCTTGGCAAATTGTCATATTACTTTCTAAGTTTGAATCAACTTTCAGCATTTTATCCTTTCCACTTTCAATGTGGTAAAATATCTCTGAGAATTCCACAAATGTAAAGTTTTTCACTGGCATCCCTTTCTCTGAGATATCTTCATCCCTTCTGTCATGAGCACTTTTCTCAATTATGTCAATAAGGTTGCCTTCACTAAGTTCCTCTGATTGCACATCTGGAGTCTCTTAAACAGCAGCAGTGTCAATATTCCCACAGTCAGCTATTTCTTCTATCACCCCATTTACATTCAATTAGAATTTCACTTCTAGCGTTATCACTTTTCATTTCTTTTCTATACTTTAATTTTTGGTGGCCAATTCTCTCTTTCCATTATCCATTTCTGTAAAATGTTACACGGCTTTCTCACTGGGAGATAAAGAGACAACACAACTATACATTTGTCCTCTGTGTGTGAACTGAATAACAGATGTCCAGTGAATAATAACCTACAGACTTTGAAAAAAGTGACACAATTGGTCATTGATCATGATGTGTGTCTGTTATTTATGGACTGATTTGTGCATTGAAGAGCTAGCAGCAAAGTTTATATTTCATGCAATTACTCACAGTTAATGTATCTCGGTAACTGAAATTTGAACTGTGTTGTTAGAGCAGTGGTATTATTTAACTCAACTGTGAAAACTGAAATTGATGCATATCAGAACCATCCAAAGCAAGAACAGTAAATCCATTCCAATATGCCCAGCTCTCTGAGCTTTTTAACTCCTCCTTCAATACTTTGCCAAGGCAGTTCCAGCATCTCCAACACTAAAGCAGAAGATTATAACTGACTCCTGGCATCCTTGCCAGGATGTAAAATCCTGAGTCATGTGAGAGTACTCATATCGATAAACTCTCCCTTACATAGCCTTATTTGGTAACTCCTGGTACAGCACTCTCAAGATTGATTTCTAGGCACATTTTCCTGGTTCCTGACAATATATTTTACCCAAGTCCCACGACTCATCTGGTGAATAGTCCCTCTCCTCATAAATCAGAGACAATACTTCCCCAGTTGGGCTAGGCTGACGTTGAGCCTAGTTATTGGCCTAGCTACCATAGGGGCAATTGGAGCAAAACTGAGGTAAATATACTGGCACCCATACTATCTTGCAAAATATCTGCCTCAAGTGAGGACTCTGGATGTTGTCCAGGCAAGGCAAGATTGGGAGTGGAGGTACTGCTATCCTCTGGTAAGAGGAGTTAGCAACTTCTGCAGGCCCAGGAGCTCAAGGAGATCTTGGGGAAATTCAGTGGGCTACTTGTGCAAGTCCAAGAGTTCATGGAGATCTTGAAAAAGTTCAAGATTCTCAAGTCAATCCATTCTAGATATCAGGGTCCCACTCTTTTCAGGTTCCTAATTTTAGAAAGAGTCTTGCCAGAGCTATTATTCAGACTTCTTTGTAATTCTACTACTCTCACAATCAGATCCTGGGCCTAATTTTCAACACAATCTGTCCTCCAGTTTTAGACGTTGATAACTTCCTTAAACACTGCCAAAGAGATTTTCTGGCTTTCACACAATTCCCATGGTTCATGACTGGCTAGTTTGAGTATATAGTTTTCTTCCTTCAGTACATTCATGTCATTTAACAGCAAGTGAGCAAATTCATAGTCCTTATAATTACCAATGCCACCATCTCTCAAACTCTATAGATATTGCATACATCAGTGCATCACCCTGCACCTCATCCCATCACAATTCACCACAATAAGAGTCTTAGTGATTATAATGCTACTACATCCCAGAGCTTATCACCACCCCACTTATCACTAACAATAGGGTCTTTGCTACAATCTGGATGTCAAGTGATTCTATTCTAGAATCCATCTTGAAGATCTGTTTTCTAGAACAACTTCTGGTATCAATTGCCTTAGTTTAGGATTCCCCATCCCCCACAAGCAGACCAAGAGAAAATAATCTAATGCAAATATTTATTTGGGAGTTGCAGTAAACAATGGAAGGGAGAGAGGAGGTGAGACAGAGAAAGGAAGACAGTCAATAAAGGGTGCATTATCAAACTAAATATCACAATGGGTAACTGGAGTTTGATCCCTTGGGGAATATCTGGGAAATGATATAAAATGAATGTCTCAGAATTATCCTATCTGAGGGTCAAAGAAGCTGGAATATTTATATACCAGTTTCTCTCAGTCATTGGTTGAGAATGGCTCCCAAGAGTTAACTCTTTGGTATGTCCAACCTGCCATGCTCACAAGAAAAAAAGCTTTCTGTAGCATAGAGTGCCCTCATCGAATATTAGTAGTTGAAGTTAGTCAGAAAACACAGTAGTGGAAAGGCATCAGGAATCTGGGCAGGGTAATACAGCATCTGCTATATCAGCTATCCCTGATCCCCATCACCCCAAAAAGTTGTATATCTTGAACCTTGGTGCCAAGTGGAATTCAAACATAGTCTCCCAAATGGGGATCTAGAGCATTCCCTGGATGACCAGATCACCAAAGAAGGAGGAGCATTAGGCTGATGTTATGGCCTGAATTGTGTTCCCCCAAAGTTATATGTTGAAGCCATAACCCTCAGTCCCTCAGAATGTGACTGTATTTGGAAGTAGGGCCTTTAAAAGTTGATTAAGTTAAAATGAAGCCATCAAAATGGGCTCTAATCTAATGACTGCTGTCCTTATAAGAGGAAATTTGGACACACAGAGAGACACCAGGGGCACATATGCAAGAGGAAAGACAAAATGAGGGCACAGTGTGAAGGCAGTCATCTGCAAGCCAAGGAGAGAGGCCTTGAAAGAAACCAAACCTGCCAACACCTTAATCTTGGATTTCTAGCCTCCAGAACTATGAGATAAATATATTTGTATTGTTTAAACCACCCACTTTGTTGTACTTTGTTTTGGCAGCTCTAGCAAACTAATGTAACTGGAGTGGCTCAGTAATTCAGGGACATCATCCCCAGGGGTACAGAACCATAGGAAAAGAATCCTTCCAACAGGCCAATTCTATCCTGATCAAGCAATTCCTCCACAAGTGCAATGCAGAACTGTCCTGGTGCTCCCTGCCCTGCCAGACTCTCAGGACCAACAGAACCTGTAAGTTTCACTATGCCTTCCTTTGTTAACACAGAAGTCCATCTTCAGAAATGGAATCCAGTAGAAGTGACACCACAGATGATAGTCTTTGTCATTTAAATATGTCTGATTCATTTCTCCCACCTGAATGGGACACAGCTGGCCCAGAATCGGGTCCTCCACTAGTTTATCCTTCAGTCAGAGGTCAGATGCTGCAGAGGATGCCAGAGGACAACTCCTGAAAAAAGGACCTCCTGTCCCTCTTTCTCCCCTGGAAAATTAGTATAGACCTTCCCAAGAACCCTGTCCACCAAGTGATTTCCCTACCTCAGCACGTCGTCCACTGGCAATAAGAAATGTCTCTCCACCAAGCACTGTATTTTGTCTTCTGTCCTACAACCTGAAAATAGAAGTGAGTCACCTTCAGAGTTGATCTAGCCTTTCAATAAGCCTACTTCTGAAGATCCAGGACCACTGGAAGATGTTCTTTTGTGTCTTATCTAAAGCAATTTTGATTTTCTTCTTTTAGTTTTATTACTGTAATCCAGAAGGATATCTAGTTTCAGTGCTATAGTCAAGTAATTATACAGCTGTTCAAATCAAAGCTCAGTAGAATTATAATTCTTGAGATATTGTCTCATTTATTAATTTCTTAATTCTTTTACTGAAGTAACACTGGTTTATAACATTATATAAATTTCAGGTGTACATAATTATATTTTGACTTCTGTATAGACTACATCATGTTCACCAACAAAAGTCTAGGTTCCATCCATCACCACGCAAATGTGCCCCTTGACTTCTTTCACCCTCCCCACCTGTCCCCTCTGGTAACCAGCCATCTATTTTCTGTATCTCTGTGTGTGCTTGTTGTTGTTTGTTGAGACTTGTTTTGTGGCCTAATATGTGATCTATCCTGAAGGATGTTCCATGTGCATTTGAAAACAATGTGTATTCTGCACTTTTTGGATGGAACATTCTATATATATCTACTAAGTCCATCTAGTCTAATGTGTCATTTAAGGTCAAAGTTTCCTTATTGATCTTCTGTCTGGATGACCCACCCATTGAGGTAAGTGTGGTGTTAAAGTCCCCTGCTCTTTTTGTGTTACTATCAACTTCTCCTTTTATGTCTGTTAATATTTGATTTATGTATTTAGGTGCCCCTATTTTGGGCACATAGATATATACAAGTGTTATATCCTCCTGTTGGATTGTTCCCTTTATCATTATGTAGTGCCCTTCTTTGTCTCTTGTTTTTGTTTTAAACTCTATTTTGTCTGATATAAGCATTGCTACCCCAACTTTCCTTTTGTTGCCATTTGCATGGAATATCTTTTTCCATTCCTTCACTTTCAGTCTGTGAGTGTCTTTAAGTGTGAAGTATGTCTCTTGTAGGCAGTATATATATGGGTCTTGTTTTTCAATCCATTCAGTCACCCTATGTCTTTTGATTGGAGCATTTAGTCCATTTACATTTAAAGTTATTACTGATAGGTATGTACTTATTGTTCTTTTTTTTTTTCTTTTTTGGTGAGGACGACTGGCTCTGAGCTAACACCTGTTGCCAATCTACCTCTTTTTGCTTGAGGAAGCATCACCCTGAGCTAACACCTGTGCCAATCTTTCTCTATTTTGTACATGGGATGCCACCACAGCCTGGATTGATGAGCAGCGTGTAGGTCCACACCTGGAATCCAAATGCACAAACCCCAGGCCACTGAAGTGGAGAGTGCAAACTTAACCACTATACCACCAGGCCAACCCCTTATTGTCATTTTGTTACCTTTTTTATGGATGTTTTTGTAGGTCTTCTCTGTTCCTTTCTTCTTCTTTTGCTCCCTTCCCTTGTGATTTAATGACTTTCTTTAAGTGTTATGTTTGAGTTCCTTTCTCTTTATTTTTTGTGTATTTATTATAGGTTTTGGTTTTGTGGTTACCATGAGGTTCATATATAATGACCTTTGTATATAGCAATCTATATTAAGTTGATGATCTATTAAGTTCAACCTCATACTAAAAACTCTAAACTTTTACTCCCCCGATCATGTTTTGTGTTTTCGACATCACATTTTACCTCTTTTAATTTTGTGTATCCCCTACCTTCTTATTGTAGATATAGATGATTTTAGTACTTTTGTCTTTTAACCTTCATACTAGCTTTATAGGTGGTTGATAGACTCAAGGTTGAAATGGTACCTTAACTATATATTTGCCTTTACAAATGATGTTTTTCTTTAATAATTTTCTTATTTCTACTTGTGGCCCTTTCTTTTCCACTTAAAGAAGTCCCTTTAACATTTCTTGTGAGACTGGTTTAATGGTGTTGAACTCCTTTATTTTTCACTTGTCTGGAAAACTATTTATCTCTCCTTTCATCCTGAATGATAACCTTGCTGAGTAGAGTATTCTTGGTTGTAGGTTTTTTCCTTTCAGCACTTGGAATATATCATGCCACTCCCTTCTAGCCTGTAAGGTCTCTCCTGAGAAGTCAGCTGATAACCTTATTGGGTTTCCTCTCTATGTAACTTGTTGCTTTTCTCTTGTAGCTTTTAAGATTCTCTCTTTATCTTTAATTCTTGACATTTTAATTATAATGTATCTTGTGTGGGCTCTTTGATTTCCTCTTGTTTGGTGTTCTCTGTGCTTCCTGTGCCTGTATGTCTGTGTCCAGGTTAGGAAAGTTTTCAGCTATTATTTCTTCAAATAAGCTCTCGGCCTCTTTGTCCCTCTCTTCTCCTTCTAGGAGACCTATAATGCAAATGTTAGTATGCTTGATGTTGTCCCAGAGGTCCCTTAAATTGTCCTTGATCTTTTTAATACTTTTTTCTTTTTTCTGTTCAGCTTGGATGATTTCCTCTACTCTATCATCCAGATGACTGATTCATTCTTCTGTGTTATCTACTCTGCTGTTGATTCCCTCTAGTGAATTTTTCATTTTGATTTTTGTGTTCTTCACTGCTGACTGGTTCTTTTTATATTTTCTAATTCTTTGTGACGTTCTCACTGGGCTCACCTATTCTTCTCCTAAGTTAAATAAGCATCCTTATGACCATCATTTAGTACTCTTTATCGGGTAGATTGTTTATCTCTGTTTCATTTAGTTCTTTTTCTGAGGATTTGTTCTGTTCTTTTTCTTTTGGAACATATTCCTTTGTCTCCTCATTTTGCCTACTTCTCTGTGCTTATTTCTATGTATTGGGTAGATCAGCTATGTCTCCCAATCTTGAAAATGTGGCATTATGTAGGAGATGTCTTATAGGGCCCAGCAGTGTGCTCCCCTCTCATCACCCATGCCAAATGCTCCAGGGGTGTTCCCTGTGTGGGCTGCATGTGCCCTCTGTTGTGGTGGGGCTGCTATTGCTGTAGGAATACAGGTAGGCTGGGCTGGCCCCCAATCCAGCTGGTTGTGAGGCCCAGTCACATGTGGCTGCTACAGGCATGTTATTGGGTGGGGCAAGCCCCTGGCATGGCTGGGTGCAAGTCATGGTAGTGCACAACTAATGCAGGTTCACTGGTGAGTGGGTCAGGCCCCTGGTGTGCCTGGTTGCAGGGTTCAGTGGTGCACAACTGCTGTGAGTTCACTGTTGGGTGGGGCAGAGCCCTGTGGGGGCTGGTTGCTAAGCCCTGTGGCATGCAACTACTACAGTCTCTCAGTGTGGCTGGCTGCATGGCCTGGCAGTGCTTGGGTGCACTGGTGGGTGGGGCAGGTGCCCTGTGAGGCTGACTGCATGGCATGCACCTGTTGCTAGTTCACTGATGGGTAAGGCAGCCCCCAGTGTGGCTGGGTTTGAGGCCCAGCAGTACAGCTGTTGCTAGCTCACTCTTGGGCAGGACAGGCCTCAGGTGCAAGCTGGCTATGCAGCTAGATGGTGCACAAATTCTTCAGGCATGCTAGTGGGAGGGGCAGGCCCCCACGATGGGCTGGCACACAACTGCCTCAGGTACTCTAGTAGGTGAGGCAGGCCCCTGCATTAACAGGCCAGAGGGAGGATTCCAAATGGTGCCTGTCAGCGTCTGTGTCAGCATGTCTGAACTATGTCCCCCAAATGGCTGCCACCAGTGTCTCAGTCCCTGGGGTGAGGGGGAGGGTGGGGCCCAAGTCACCCCCTGCCTCTCTGGGATGTGCTCCAAGCTTATAAGTGAGTCTCTATTACCAATGCAGTATACACTTTTCCATCTGGTGCATTTGTGTTGGTTTCCAGGTCAAGTGAGTCTGTGTGTGGGCCCTTCAAGAGCAGGTTACCTTTCCCTAAAGTTCTATAGTTTACTGGGCATATTCCCTGTTGGTTTTCAAAGCTTGATGTTTTGGGGTCTCATCCTCTTGTGCTGGATTTAAGGACTGGGGTGCCTAATGTGGAAGCTCCCTTGAATTCCCGCTCCTCCAGGAAAAGTTCCATATCTTTGAGATCACTCCCTACTGTGAAGCACCGCAGGTAAGGTGTGGTTTTTTACCTCAGCAGGACTGTATCTCTGCCTCTTCCACTCCTCTCTGTGTTGTCCTTTGTTGTGAAGGTTCTTTTCATCCAGTTTCCAGATCTCTCAGAGGAAACTGTTCCACAGGTAGTTGTAGGTTTGTTGCATCCATGGGAGTTCAGGATCCTCCTATGTCACTATCTTCCAAACTCTCAGGATTTTGTTTTATAACAATAAAAGTTATAAGTGTTGCTTATTTAAGAATGAATTTTGTGAGTCAATTGTTTCATTTTCTTCTATTTTAGACAGTGAAAGTATAGTATTTTGGTTGTTGGTGTTTGTATTAGTTTCCTGTAGCTGCTGTTACAAATTACCACAAACTAGGTGGCTTAAAACAACAGATTTATTCCCTTACAGTTCTGGGGGCCAGAAGTCCAAAATCAAAGGGAGTCAGCACAGCCACACTCCCTTTGGATGCTCTAGGGGAGAATCTTTCCTTGCCTCTTCTACCTTCCACTGGCAGCCAGCATCCCTTGGCTCCCTCGGCTTCTTTGGCTTGTGGCCACATCACTCTATTCTCTGCCTCTGCCTTCACATTGTCTTCTCCTCTGTGTGCCATTCTTTTGGGGAAAAAAGACTAATATTTGTGAAGTGAAAAAATAGTGGAATTGGAAGTCAAAGTATATTTATTTTTTAAAGTTTCTTAAGGATTGAAAAGATACATACTAAAATGTAAACAGTGGTGCTAGAAGAAGAATGGGAATTGGGGTGGGGAGGGATAAGAGGGGAATTTTGTATTCTTTCTTTATACACATTTACAGTAAAATGCACACACTATAAAGAAAATAAACATATACAATAAAAAGTGAAAGAAAGAGAGAGAAATTCAGAATGGCAGGGAGGAAGTTGATGTTAATTCAGACCACTCTCCAAACTACAAATGTCCCAGGACAGTCCTCTTCTGTGTGGCCCAGCATGCTTTCCCTAGCCAGAGGCAGAACTTCCAAGTAATAAAGCCCCTACAGATGGAGAGGGCTAGAAAGAGAGACAAGGTTCAGTGAATTTCAGGTTCCAAGGTTCAACGAATTGACCTACTTCACAACTTGTCCCAGGGCTTGTGTTAAACTATGAGCACATTCTAATTTTCACAAAGTCTGTTATTCTAGGTCATGAAGACAAACATTTGGAATTGGATTCCAAATTAAACTCATAAAGTACAAAAAGACCTGATTTACACACTTAAGTCATACACACACATACACATGGCATATATACGTATGAGACTAAGAACTACTACCAATCCTCAATATGTGTGCAGGAAATAGTTGTAAGAAAACAAAATTCTGGCCAGGACTATGAGTAATGATCATTTAGGATTTAGAAATAGAGTAAAGATGTAGTTCATTTTTTCCATAGCATTTCTCTGTTCTTTCAAAACATCTGAAGCCTTTTCTGTGCACAAATATGAAAATGTCTGATGGAAAAATATCCTATGACTATCTAAAATGCCTTCTAAAGCACAGATTGAATTTCTTCTGATGCATCAAAATTTTAAATAGATGGATCTGGTGATGTTACTTTTTCTTTTCTTCCAATAATATCCTTCATGGTTACATATGTTTTCCCAACTCATAATCTAGCAAACATTCCTTTTTACAGTTACTCTTCCAAAAAGAATCGATTAAAAGCTTTTACAAAATAAAGATCCAGTCTACATCTTAACTTTTATAAATCAGAATTTCATGAATACACATGATGAATTTTATCAACAGATAAATTATGATGGCCAAGGAAGAAATGTCATGTTTTTGGAAGAAAGTTTAAAACTGAGGTTGTCAATGTCTTACATGGACATCAAGGGCCCCTGACGGTTTTTTCTTAATAATAGATGTTTATCCTTATTTCTGTTCTTGCCAGAATTTTGCAACTCACCAGTAAATTAGAGGCCAGCTCATTTCCCCAGAGATATGATTACATTAGTCATTCAGTAAATCTTGAATTAATTTTGTTCCAAAGTTTTCTAAGGAACTCATTAGATAATCTCTGGATCTAGGGAAATTAGTCACAGGGCCTAAAGGAATTCACCTTCGCTGAACCAAAAGGAAAAAAAATTCAGTAGCAACATATAGGCTGAAGAAATCTTAACAAAAAGGCCTCCCAACTCTGAACAAATGTGAATTCATGATACATTGAATACTTCTACTACAAAGTAAATAAACAAAACCTATATTTACAGCATCTTATGCTAGATAGTCTATAAATCTCAAGATCTGGTGTAAATCAGTGATTTGCTTGGAGCAGCCAAGCTCTAGGTCTAGCAGCCATTGGGGTGATTCTTCAACAGGAATAGTTTAATCATGCAGACCCGAACAAATGCTCTAAGGTGTCGCTGACAAATCTCTACACTGCTGGGAACAGTCTCTTTCAAGTAAAGGATGAAATTATAGTTCTCCTCTCACTGATGCATTGCATTCACCCTCTTCTTCCATCACATTTGAATCAAAATAAGCCAAAGTAAGGACATAAGTAGAGCCAAGTTGTTCATTAGCTCCATCCTGGCCAGCCCTCTCAATAGCGCACTCTCTAGGTTACTTGTTCCAGAGAGCACATAGACAGGAAAGGCACACAAGCAATTGTTAGAAATACACCATCACCGGCTCCCCCAAAACCAGTACCAGATAATCCTTCTAGCTCCACAAACAGAGTAGGATTCAGAATCACTCCACCGACTTCATTCCCAGATCAATTTTCTATCACATACTCTTTTTTCATTTCAAAATGGCCTTAGAAGAAAGGTACTAATTACTTCCTACCTTTAAGTGCCCAGAAATGAACTTCAAACATAATAAAAACAAAACTTTGTTTCATAAATAAATAAGACTAGCCCTGTCCACAGTTTGTATATTTGTGAGCATCAAGTTTAGAACTAAAAGGTGCTATGGGAAATTAGTGATATTAAAAGCAAGTCAAAGCAAGTATCAAAATACTTGATGCACTCCTAAATAAGTCTTGTTACTAATTAGCAGTGAAGAGCCAATGGAATTCAGAAAATCCTTGTAAGTTTGAGCTTTCTTTTCATCATGTGCCATGGAGGAGAGGTTTGTTTTCACCGAGGTCTGGCCCCATTAGAATTTCTTTAATTTCTTTCTAGCAAATGACGATCAAAATCTAAACTCTGCCTCTGAGGCCTCTTAACTGCCAGTTTTCACTGGGATACAAAAATCTTACACAACAAAGTGTATTACAGTGAATAAAGTGTATTCTAGCTAGCCTTAGTTGCCTTAAGAAACCAGAACAGCTACATGAACTCATCCATAAATTTGCCCCCTTTGGTGAAAGGAGAGGTTACAGACTACAATAAACAATGTGAGAGGGCTGATGTGGCCAAAGGAATTCTGGTCCCTACACGAAACACTAAGGTCCAGATGTCCAGTTGCCCAACAAACCATCAGCTCTCATCTATTCCACATGGTTTTTATAAAGACTTTGCTGGAACAGTCTATATTCATCTTGAGAACAGACACCACAAAAAAGAAGAAGAATATGGATCTTTTCCAGATTGATCCTTTGTAGGATTTGAGAGTTTGATAACTCAGAGTAATTTGCCATTAAAGTGCAAAATTACCTTTATATTTATGCTATGGAATAACATATTCAGATACTTGGGAAAAGAGTAAAATGCTAGGACCCTGAAGTTTTTTTCCACAGAAAAAAGATAGTCCATTTCTAGAGCCTAATTGTTGCTCTTTCTCATATCTTTACAAATAGTTTGCTTACAATGAGTTTTCCCCAAAGAATTACTTATCTGAGCAAACCATCTGAATTCCCTTAGTGAGGCAGGCCCCAACAAAGATCAGTCCTGATATCAGCTAGTTGCAATGAAGAGAAGGGAATGAAATTCACCTTGACCCAGGGAATCGTAATGCATATTCATTACATATTGTTTAATGAGCACTGCAAGAGATTAAAAAGTAACATTTTATGTGAAATATAGGCTATTAGGCCAGTTTTTAATTTTTTTTCAAGTGTATATAGGAGATTTATAACAAATCTGAACAATGCCTGAAAAATAAGACTTCTATTCTTGGTGTTTGTAGATCTGTAAATTAAAATTGGTTATCAAAATATTGTTTTTCATCCTGTGCAGAATATATCTTTCTGATAATTTATGAACACTTGTTACTCAGATTTAGAGCTCTTTCTGTATCAATATCAGAGTCACACAAACCAAATGCCCCAGTGAACCCTTTTTTCTCAATACTCTATACCAGGGGTTCACAAATTATGCCCCCTGACCTGTTTTTGTAAACAAAGTTTTATTGGAATCCAGCCATGCCCATTCATTTCTATATTTTCTATGGCTGCTTTTGAGCAGTTTAATAGTTGCAACAGAGACTGTATGGTCCACAAAGCCTAAACTATTCACTATCTGCACTTTAACAAAAGGTTTGCCTAATGCTATTCTTTATCCCATCTATCTGTCTTTACTCTCCCAATTTTACTCTCATTTCCTACTGAAATACATATTTCTAATGCCTTATTTATTACAAACCCTGATGATCATTCATTGTACTTTCAGTATTTAGCTTGGAAAAAGCTTTTAGTAAAGTGTGGTTCTTTCCAAGGAAATATGAATAGATGTTAGCTTTCATAACATAAGCCTTACTCATTATCCTCTGCTTGTTTTATATTTACTCAAGTTGCACTTCCCTGGTGTGACCACATAGGATGTGCAGGTTGTTCACTGCACAAAAGGGCCAAGCAAAGGGGATGAGCTGAGGCTGAATGCAGCTTGTGCACCACCCGACAAGCCATAACCCTTGACACAAGGCCATATCCCCCCAGAGGAAAGAGCACCTTTATTCTAAATTGCATGAAGGTCTCTGCTGCTCACCAAACTTTGCACCCATGTGCAAAAAGGTGTAATCTGGTCTAGCAGAATCCTATGTTCCCTCAATGTTTTTCAGCAGATCTCTGATAGGAACCCAGAAAATGCAGGTGAAATTCCTAAGTAACATTCTGTATGTCCCAATTTCTGCATAACTTAGCTCTGGGATTGCACACAGATCTTTAGCAATGTATAGCAATGAAGTAGGGGGTACAAGTTGAAACAGAAGACAAAGGTAGGTTGATAAACAGAATTTATTTATCATTTATGTTGGGGGTATAAGAAGGTTCTTAATAAGAAAGGGAAATAAGGAAAGAGGCTTTGAACTTGTGTAAATCACTTACACCCTGGCCCAATCTCCCTGTGAAATTTATATATTTCTAGGGTTAATTATTTACTGAAAAGGAAAGCAGAGAAGAGAAAAGGAATTCATTAATTCCTCAAGGGAGGTCGGGAGAGTATTGGTGGAAAGAAATGATCTGTGAGAAAAGATGTTAGAAAGGTAGATAAAATAATGGTTAAAAGGAGGAAGAAAGGTTCTTTTGGAAAATTAGGATTAGAAAAGGTCAAGGATGAGAATTAAAAGATAGGACGAATGGACAGGAAAAGAAGGGCCTGGATAAGGGGTGCGAGAAGAGGTTCTGAGAGGAGAAACCTGAGTCACAGAGAAAAGAAAAACGAGAAGAGGAACCACAGTTACGGCTTTAACCTTCTAGCGAATAAGTAATTAAAGAAACTGTTGATCTATTTTGTCTGTATATAATATGCCCCCCAAATATAACACACAAACCCCCCAAAATATAACACATGATAGCAGAGCTGAAAGAATTTGTGTAGAGATCAGTGTTAGAATTTCAAGAAATTACATATTTAAACATTTTATAATAGGGAATGAAAATAAAGAATAATGTATAAAATTAAATTTGCATTTTATATTTTTCTTAAGAAGTCTTTAACATTACACATTTGGATTCTTTATTCAACCTAACTGTCTTGAAATAAACATATTATCATTCTGTTTATACTGAAATTATTCAAAGGTTTTGAAAATTATTTACGGCTAACCAGTTAAAAGGTAAAAGATATAACCAAAAAAATGAATTAGCCCTTAGCAACTCTAAACTAAACATTACAAAGTGATTATTTGACTCACATACCTGAGTTTACTTTAAGTCAAAACATGAAGTATTATCAAGTCCTAAAGTGACTAATAAATTAACTGACTATTCTAAACCCCATGTTCATAGAAATATTTAAAAATAGTGAACCCAAATATACCATCCACATTCAGAAAGTTTATGGGGAAAATTGCCCTCTTTAACCTGTTCCTAGATTTTGCAAGGTTTGAAGTGGGCCTTTCCTAAAGAAAACACCTTTCCATTATGCAGGTCTACTCCCCGCTATGTTGCCTCACCATTAAAATCATACCTTACCACACGTGACCTGAACAGAGTGATGGCACCTCAAGACCAATTTCAGCACAATATCACATCCAAAAGAAATAAAAGTTGGAAAAGTTGTTTTGTTTTTGTCTTAGTTTTCTTTTGTTGCACAACAAATTACCACATATTTAGCAGCTTAAAACACCTATTAATTTGCTCACAATTCTGTAGGTCAGACCTCTGGCATGGTGTGACTAGGTCCTCTACCCAGAGTATCACAAGGTAGAAATCAAGGTGTCAGCCAAGGTGAGTTTTCACCTGGAAGCTCTGACAAAAAAAAAAATCCACTTCCAAGCTCGTTCTAATTGTTGGCAGAATTTTGTTCCTGGGGGATTTGTGACTTAAGTCCCTGTTTTCTTCTTGGCTGCAAACCAGGGCATTCTTAGCTCCTAGAGGCCTCCCACTGTTCCCTGCCAAGAGGCCCTCTCTATAACATAGCATTTGCTTCTTTAAGGCCAGTGGGAGTATGTCTCTACTGCTTGGAAACTCTGACTTCCCCTCTTGCAATAACTGGAGAAAACTCTCTGCTCTTAAATGACTTACTCAATTAGGTCAGGCCCACCCAAGATAATCTTCCTTTTCCCATATAGTGTAATATAATCATGGGAATGGATGTCTCACATTCAGAAGTTCTACCCTTCCCCAAGGGGAGAGGATTATACAAAGGCGAGGGTCATTGGAAGTTATCTTAGAAATCTACCTGCCAGTTTTGTTATAATTTTATTCACACTGTAAGGTTGGTTATGATGATGAAATGTGCACTCTCATACGGCCAGTAACTACCCTCTCAGAAACTTCTCAACATAGTAACCCTCCACAGACCATGACAGTTATCCTCCTGAAAAGTACAGTAGTTGGCAAGACAACACTTAGTAAGATCAAGATCTTACAGAATAAAGGAGATTGGGAAAGCAATGAAAAAGTCATTAAATATGTGTTAGGGTCTGTATATTCTTTACTAAGGCATTTGCTTCCTAAGCAAACCATATTAGTCAATGTTACCTTGTTTGAATAAACAATTGTCCTGACTCATTTTCGATCATTCAGGAAACATGCCTGCAGACATCATGATTTGCTAAGACTTGTAAGTTTTGAGCGCTTTGCTTAAATTTTCCTCTTTTATAAAGGTTTTTGGATCAGCTCCTGCAGGCTTATAAATTTAATGTATTTTGCGCTTGCACTTTCCTTTATTTGTTTTCACAAGTTACAGCAAAATGCTTGGGTTGCTCCCTAGCTTAACATCTTACTTTCTGGACCTGATTTTTTACCCATATCACCACATTATCCTTAGTGTCTACATCTTCAATAAATACTTGTTGAAAGACTGAACAAATGAATGCATTAATGAATGAATGATTAAATATTGAGAGGGTACTTCAGAAAGACATGTCTATACTCTTTCCTAAATCTAAGAGAAAGGGGAAAAATAATTATCCCCACATTGTTTGTTTTAAAAGGGCTGAACTGAACTATATATACACAAAAAGACTATGAATTTTTAATTTGGGGCATATTGATATAAAACTTTGTTTATTCCAAAATAGCATCTACCAGTGGTGTAAATTCTCAAGTACGAATGAGGAAGGGAAAGTGTGATGGTTAATTTTGTGTGTCAACTTGGCTGGGCCATAGTGCCCAGATATTTGGTCAAATATGAAGATGTTTTAGGATGAGATTAACATTTACAGCACTGGAGTCTGAGTAAAGCAGATTGTCCTCCATAACATGAGTGGGCTTTATCCAATCAGTTAAATGCTTAATAGAATAAAAGATTGACATCCCCCTAGCAAAAGGGAATTCTGCCAGCAGACAGCCTTCAGACTTGAACTGCAACATCGGCTCTTCCCTGGGTGTCCAGCCTGATGGCCCACCCTGCAGATTTTGGACTTGCCAATCTCCATAATCACATAGGCCAATTCTTTAAAATAAATCAATCCCTCTCTCTCTCCCCACCCCCCCATCTCTCTGTCAATACACACACACACATCCCATAGGTTCTGTTTCTCCAGAGAACCCTGACTAATACAGGAAGTCTCAAGGCACAGCCACACTCTCAGAATGACAGACTGTTATACTGGGAGTCCTCTTTCCCTCACAATAGCCGAGGCTTTGCTGTTAAGCCAGGGTCCCCACCTGTGCTGGATTGTGTCTTTATCAACTTGACATCACAGCCACCCTCTTCAAAGGTCTTCTACGCATCACAGAAGAGAAACCAGGAACTACATTCCTAGAATCCCCTTCCTTGTGTGATTATAGGTTCAAGTCTACCAATGAGAGGCACTTGCTTGAGATCTAGAATGCAGAAGAAAAGAAGAGGTTGTTAACCTCTGGAGCAGTTGCACATAGCTACAGACAGACATGTTAGCCAACACG
Source organism: Tapirus indicus (assembly GCA_031878705.1). Lineage (NCBI taxonomy): Eukaryota > Metazoa > Chordata > Mammalia > Perissodactyla > Tapiridae > Tapirus > Tapirus indicus. Next base: position 64,965,760 of record CM062930.1, read on the forward strand.
AGGATCAAAGTAACTTGAGCTTCTTTGAGAATCACTGAAATCACTGCTGCAGGATGAGATCATCACTGCAACCATCCTGCCCTTTGCTCCTGCTGAGCTTCCAACAGTCATATAAGCCTGCATTTTCCTGTACTGAAACCTTTTGCATTCAGAATGCATACAAATACCTTCTGTGCTCTGACCAGACCCAGACTATACATCACTGATATGTTCTTTGGGGGAAAGGGGGAAGGAAGCTCTTCATTCTTTCCTACTAAATGGCCTCAGTTGGGGCTACCCTAATCTATCAGATAGGGTGTAAGAACTTTGAACTCTAAGAGGGATCACAATCCTCTTCCTCCCAGAAAGTCCCACGGCTCCTATGAAAGTGGGTCGACTCTTCATCCTCCTGTCCTTAAATCCACAAGCCTGAGGTCATTGGGGAGAAGCAGCTTGACTCTCTATAGAGCAAAAATGAGATGATTCCATTGGCAAAAATATCTCCCATTACACTTCCCCTGGAAGAGTAAGTTCCAACTTATCTTACACAATCATGACTGAGACACTAAAACAGTTCTTCCCAGAACAAGGAAGATAAACTGATGGCTTCATCTTTAGAAATAAAATTGCTGACAACATTAAAAAAGTTTATTCCTCTTAAATATCTGTGTGCATTGTGTCTGTTTTCTTTAGTTCTGTCTCACAGGTACACCACTACAATAATATAAACCCTAAAACTCACCCTATTACAATAGGATAAACCTTAAACTCCTAACCTACGACTCTTAACCTGGTCCATCTGGCCTCTGCATAACATCTCAGACTCACTTCATTCACTCTGAATTCAGGCCTCCTTTGTCCTTTTATGATTTCTTGAGTTAATCCTGTTCCTTTAGGTCTTAGGGCCTTTGCATATTCTGTTCTCTCTGCCTGAAAAAACTCCCAAAGACTCTCACCCTACCATCATACCCTTTGTCTCAGTAATTTCTACTCACTCTCCAGATTTCCTTTTAAATGTCACTTCCACAGGCAGGTTACTTCATCCTGTTATTCACATTTATATACTCTTGTACTTCCCCTTTGAGGTGCATATTACAACTATAATACACTAATTTTTAAAATATCTTTCCTCCTTTCTAGACTGTAGCTTCCTGCTGTTACATTTTCACCACTATATCCTTGATACTGGCATAGTGTTAAGCAAATAGACATTAAATACGTATTGAAAGAAAAAAAGAAAGGGAGGAAGACAGGAACGGAGGGAGGGTAGGTGATGTGATGATTAAAATTAAATTCACCATAAACCAGTAATATTCCAGGGAGCACCGCAGGAAAGGGAATCTATGGATTGACTGGAGAGAAAAAAGACCTTCACAGAAGGCTAGAGAAGTATTCTGACTGGCAAAAAATTAATACAGTGCTGAGTCACTAAAAGAAATCTTGTTTTTTGAAAATGGTGATGATGACAGAAATTTAAAAAGGTTCTGTATTTCATCTGCAGTTTTGAGTAGGTAAGTAAGTCTTTAAATAAAGTAGGTTTGACATTGGGAGGCTGGCGGACACCACACTACCTTCCATTTTTGGAAGCTTTTGGCTGCACCTATTCCCAACTGAACTCCATGGGCTATGTCAGCAGACAGTGGCTCCAGCCTTTTCTGGTTCTTGGCAATACAAAATAGCCTGAATCACAGGACAGGAAAAAAAACAGACGTGGACTATTCTCCCCTGTGTACAAAAGTAGCCACTTGCCACATGAAGTAAATACATGATGTCACCTACTCAGAATATAACGAAAGTAGCTCACCATTAGAATCAATTTGCTCTGCAATAACTACTGAATCCCCACCATTACTCTCCAGCTTCCTCACTCTACTTTTATAAACATCCCCCACAAAAGTCAACATGATAACTTTCCCCAGGGATTTGTGTGTATGTGTGTGATGGGTCACAAGCAGAAGGAACTTGGCACCACCAGCACACTTAGATAAGTCAAACTGGGTCAAAGAGAAAGGTCAGGTCAAGAGGAAATTGGAGACACACAGTGAAGGGTACATTTCTTTAGAACCAGATTCATGGACATTTGCCAACACTACACAACTGCTTATTGTGTGGAAGAATGCCAAAATGTGACAGCAAAAAATTTCCACAAATAAGAAAATAAAAGAGTCTTTCTATGAGGGCTTAATGCAACGAGAATGAAAAGCAATTCAATGTGCTGGCTTTAAATTATAGGAAAGACAACTGAGTGGAAAAGAGTAATATAGGTTAAAATTAGGTGTACTGAAGAAAAAACATACACATTACATAAAGCAAAGATGCTGTATCCAAGGCATGTTACATACTGAAGTGCAGAGTATTTAAATTTTCCCAGTTGTCTTAGAGAATGAAAAAATCAAACATACACATATATACAAATACACATTGATGTTATAAAGAAAACAAGGGAACATTCATATTAATAAGGATTTTGATGAGAATTCTTGGCCTTTAGACTACATTTTAGCTTTCAGAGTTTGTATTCTTACATTGATTGATCGTGCCTACCTCTCTTACACGATTCTGTGTTATTCAGGGCATCACCTGAGTCTTGATCACTTTATTTCCTAAATCTGCACAACCTTTGAAGATACTTTCTGTGCTATGAACCATTTTCCTTTCTTCATAGTAATGGCCAACATCTAATCTATTTCTTTAAATGTATTATTTCCTTAAATTACCCCCAAGCCATGATGTTATCTTTCAGAGAGACAAGGAAAAAAAAACACTAAAAAATTCCCTAAAATCTCTATTTCTTCCATGCTGCCTACATCTCATTTGGAAATCTTATCCAGAAGTTCCACTTGTAGAAACTATTCTGTCTGTATTTTGTTTCTCAAAGCATGAAGTCTGGCTTTGTACGTAGTTCAGTTTGTCATTGCTCCTTATGCAATATTATGCAGATTGATGGATTATGCAAAATGACTGATTATCTCCAAATTTTTGCCCATTGTAATAAATCACTTTTCAATTTCAGTCAGTGGGATAATGGAAATACATGGAGGAAATATAATTGCATATTTTTCCTTCTATAGATCATGGCTTTTCCCACTTGTTGACAACAGATAAGTCTGAAAAACAGATGCTACAACACACTGCTTTCAGTCTCTATTGCAACTTTGTACTATCTTTTAAAAAAAAGAGCCCTAGAGAAATTCTTCAAATAATTAATGCATCACTGTATGTGAAATCTAAACAAGAAACAGTATTAATATTGAAGTGCTAGATGAAAGGGGAATTTCAAATGTGCCGAAAATTTCTATTTCTAAGGAAGTAGCCTAGGACATATTCACATATGTGCAATATTATATATGTATGGGTCTGTACATTCATACATAGTAATGTACTGCAAATTTTTTTAATGATAAAGAATTGGAAACAACCTAAATGTCCTTCAATAAGAGATTGGGTTTAATAAATAATGGTGTATTCATACCATGGAATAGCATGCAGCCACAACAAAGAATGGGGAAGCTTTTTATATACCAGTATAAAATGGTCTTTACATACATTTTAAGTAAAATGGCAAGGAGCAAGAAGTATGTATAATATGCTACTATTTGCTTAAAATGAGGGATATATATTATCATGTGTGTGTTTGCTGTAATACAACACATGCATTCCTTAAAACCTACCTTCAGCATATGCTTTTGGGGTGGTTTTTATAGAGCATTATTTTAGCAGTAGTTACCAATCCACTACATATATGTACCATAATTTCAACATAATTTATTTCTTCCAATTCTGTTTCAACACATGAATTTTGGGGGGATGCAAAAGTTCAATCTAAGATAGATAGATAGATAAGAAATGTAAGGGCTCTAAGTTCATAGGTATGGTTGTCATTCAGATCTATCCTTAGGACCTAAACTTAAAAAGGTCCTGTTGATTGGAGGAGGTAAAGAGCTAAGAAGAGCCGGGCAAAGAAACACATTTGATAGTCAGTATAGAAACCACCTGGAGATAAGGTGATGCCTGTCTTTTTTATGAGAGGGAGCAAAAGGTATGAATACACAGGGCAATAGTTTTAAGCAGGGATATAGATAGATATAGCTACAGATACAGATATAGATATAGATATAGATATAGATAGATATAGCTACAGATACAGATGCAGATATAAATACAGACATAGATATAGATATAGATATAGATATAGATATAGATAGATCACAACCCCCTTTGGAACTTGTTAAAACTGCAAATGCCTGGACAAACTTAAGGAAATAGTGATTTAGTGAGTGAACCTGAGAATCCATTGATTCTGATGGCCCTTCTGGTCAAAGATAAATATAGGGGGAGAAACTCTACCTCTGTTCTAGCCCCTGAACACATACATCTGACTCTAAGGACAAAAGAACCATAAGCAATAACAAAAACTGCTTCCTTCAGAACACATTGGGGCCTAATTTGCTCCATGAGCCCTCTAACAGATATTAACACAAAAGGAGAGAGTCCTTCATTTCCATTCCCCCATTTCACCATAAATCATCACACCCTGAGGGCTTTGGGCCATGGCCTGTGGAAAAAATTAGGCTCTGGAGCACCATCTGCCTAGAGTGAGACAAATCATCAGCAAGCCAGTAGGGTTTGGGCAGCAGCCCCAGCAGCTACCATGCCATGCCAAGGACAGACCGAAGCATCCAGCGGAGTAGCACGAGGTCATGAAACATTGCTGAACCCCTGGAAACACTCCCTAGGGAGTCACAGGAATACTTAGGAGAGCTCTCCTGGGGCTTGAGCCTCTTCCCTGAGCAGACTGGGACTAAAGCCAGAGTGATCCATAACATATGTGTTCAACAAAAGAATCTGTGAAATGTTTCTATGAAGAAAATCCATACTTTCATTCCTATCCCATATATAATGAAACAAGTTTTCAGAAGTAGTGTGTAAGTCACATAGAGAATCCACCTTTACACTAGGATCATGCAAAAACACATCGTCTCCTTTTTGTCAAAGAAATTGTTTATCTGGATAACAAGTGAGACTTAAAAGACTTTTCAAATAATAAATGAATTAAATAGCATGCCAGACAAGATTTTCTTAGTTAAAAGTAAAATGAGTGTGTAAAGCATTGGACTGAATAATCCAAGGAGAAAGTTCCTTACCTTATATTTATTCTCCATTTCAATTTGAGCTGTACAACCTGATATAAATGGTCCACAACCCAAGTATTTTGGTTATGTTCATTTTTAATAAAGCATTAACATCTTTCATTTTTCACTTCTCTAATGTTTCAGAATATAGTTCGAACCATTTAAAAGTGAAAAAAGATATTTAAAGCATTGATTTTTGAGGGATATTTCTATTCGTCTTCCTCATATTACCCTTCCCAAGCTCACCTTTTCAACTCCCCTGTTTCAGCACAACCTTACTTCCTTCCAGCTAATCACTATCTCTGTCCTCACCTTCAAAGCCACACTTCTCAAAAGCATTGTGCACATTAGTTTCTTCATTTCCTCACCCCACATTCACTCCTCAACCCACTCCAACTGGCTTCCACTCCCATCAAAACCACCGTCCCTAAGATCATCAATTGTCTCCATCTCCAACAGGTGTCATTTCTCTGAAGAATTTTACACTGCAGACCACTTCTCTCTCCCCTGGCTTCTATGACTCCATCCTTTTACCTCTCTGGCCATGCCTTTTCTAGCTCAGTTCCAGACTTCTCTTCATCTATCAGCCTTTAAATGTTGGGCTTCCTCAAGTCACAGTCATGGGTCCCCTGCTTCTCCCAACCTACACCAGTGACTGCATACCCAGATGCCTCAGGAGCTAGGAAGGTAACATAACGCCGTGAAGCAAATGAGGAAAAGTCCTCCATGAAGGGAAAATCTACCATTTAAAGGGGAAATCAAGCTTCCAGTTATGACATGCAGGAATGTGATGGAAACTTTGACCCCTAGCTTCAATTACTATATAAACACCAACTCTCAGTTATTCATCTCCAACGTAGACTTCTCTTTGAAATCCCAGATATATACATTCAAATGCCTCCCCGACAGTTTCACTCAGATGTCTTGAGAGGGCTTCACACTCAACATGTCCAAAACAGAATTCATGATCTCTCAACCTGGTTCTCCTGGGAGAGCAGATTCATTTTATCTACAATAAATGACATCATTATGATTACTAAAAGCTAGGTGTTAAGTATAGTTGAGCATCCTTCACCCAATTGTTAACAACATATTCTCAGTGTATTCAAAGTACCTATTTTTAGACTATATGTGTATATGATATATGTATATGAATATGTGTATAAATATATTTATTTGAGCTTTGTGTGTATATGTTTATATATATCACTTATGTATATGTGAAATATATACATATATATGTGTATCACTATTATAGCACTAATGCTGAAAGAATATAGTAAAGAATTATCTTAGACTATATTGATAAGACTTGGAATTGACTCTGAAGAGAGTAGCTTACATGACAGTCACAGTGAGGAAGACTTCCACTCAGTATAAGGTAGAATGTCTTATCTACAGGGCTGTTCTGGTGGATACTGTGATGCCCAGGCCCCCCTTGGAGAGGGACATATTCCACTAGTTGAAGGAGAAGGTGATCATCAACTTTTAACCCTCTTTGAGGATTGCCTCAGTTGAAGAAATGTGCCTTGCCCAAGATCCAATGACTGGTCAATCAGAGAGCATAAAAGTCCAGCCCTCTAGCCCAAACCCATGACCACTCTGATGGGCCATTGCAGCCCTGAGCTTGCCATGGGTTCAGCCAAAGTTTTCACTGGGACTGCTTGACAGCTTGACTTCTCCCTCTGCCCAATCTTGCTTCCTTCCCTCCCTTCCTCAGATGATGATGACAAGGGCACTTCCTAATAAATGCTCTGCACCCTAATTTCCCCTCTGAGTCTGCTTCCTGAGGAACCCAAAATGGGACACTTGCCAAATATGGAATGACCTGCATTCTAAAGAGTATGGGTCCATCACTGGAAATGTCCAAAGATGGGACAATTATTTTTAAATGTGACAGAAAAGATGCATATACTGGAATGTCTTCTAATGTTCCTTTGAAATATATAATTTTATGATTCTAAGTTTTGGACATTGGAAATCATATAACTAATATACTTTATATGTAGAGTACTTTACAAATTACACATATTGTCTCATTCAAGCCTCACAAAAACCAGAAGAAATAGAGACAGTATTAACCCCATTTTACAGAAGAAGAAACTGAGGTTCAGAAACATTATTTGGCCCCAGGTCACACATTTATTACACAAAGTTCTCAATTCTCAATCTATAACCAAGGTTCCTTTTACTGAATCCATTATGAGAACGGACTATGGGTTTCCATAAATACTGTATAACCAAAAATGATATTAAATTTTTACTTTGCTCTGCCATTGCCAGTATTTTAATAAGCATTTTTTTAAATCATTGAAAATGCAGGTGTGGGGGGCCGCCCGGTGGCGCAGCGGTTTAGTCCGCGCTTGGCAGCCCGGGGTTCGCGAGTTCGGATCCCGGGCGCCCGCCGACGCACTGCCTGTCAGCCAAGCCGTGGCGGCGTCCCATATAAAGTAGAGGAAGATGGGCACGATGTTAGCCCAGGGCCAGTCTTCCTCCTCAGCAAAAAGGGGAAGATTGGCAATAGATGTTAGCTCAGGGCTGGTCTTCCCCACAAAAAAAAAAAAAAAAAAAGAAAAAGAAAATGCAGGTGTGTTTCCATTTGCCAGGTATAAGTAATTCCATTCAACAATTTTGATGGGATCTTTGAGACTTACAGGAATCCTTTACTATTTTGCTTGGTTCTACACGAGAGTCTGCCTTTCTGCTCAGTGGCATAGGCATTTCCTATGATATACCTAGCAGCACAGATTTCACAGCCTTCAGACTGCTAGGACCAAAACCAGAGGTCCTGGACTAAAATTTTGTATGTTCATAAGACAGATGAGGGGAGCTTTGTACAAAATATTTCTGAAATTAAAAGTTACCATGTAGACTCTATTCTAGCATCCACCATGCTAGACAAAGCAAAGACCAGCCCTTTGGGTTCTTGTGACTTGAGATTGTGTGGTAGAAAAAAACTTAAACAAAGGCCTGCCAAATGCTATGATTATCTTGAGAGTTACATTAGATTCTCAGAATGGTTAAGGCACTTGACAACAATCTGAAGAGAGGCAACAGCATCTTTCTCCAGCTCCAGATCATGTCCTTTGAAACAACAGTATAATCCAAATAACCTTACAGGAGCAAAATTGAGGCCAGAAGTTTTCATGGAATCTGACCCGACTCTATTAGCCTTTTAATTAATGAACACTAAGCCTTCTAACAACATGTTTTTGTTATCAGACAGAATTTTCATCCCAGAAGTAGAAATGACAGTTTCAAACTTAATTATATGGAACTCCCTTGGGATATCCCAGAAGAAGGGGAGAGGGTACATGTTAAGGGGTAACAGGGATATACCCACTCCTATTTCAATTTCATATTGGACTTTCTTATAAACTTTCACTTAAAACATATTACACATATTTAGGGGGAAATGTTTGAAATCACTATAATAGATGATACAAAGCTGTGGTTTCAAGGCTGGTGTGCATACCAGATGCTACAAGCAGGACGGCGCCATTGCCTCCTTTCTGGGAGGCGTTGGAGTCTAGCGCGAGTCTGGGTCCTGTCACTTCCCAGCTGTGTGAGACATAGGGCAACTTATCTCAGCCTGTTTTTCATCTAGAACTTGTGGCTAATAGTACCATTCTCATAGGGTAGTTATAAAGACAGCATAAACTATTACATGCCAGCATTCATCACCACAGCTTCCTCAGACTTGTGGCATCTTCTCACTCTGCAGCTCCGCAGCTGCTGGCACTCCTGACGCTCCTGCAGCAGCCTGGGCACCTGCATCAGAACCACCCACCCCCTTCAGTCCCCAGAGCCAGCTGGTCTACCACCAGAACTTCCTGCCCTCAGTGCCCTTCAGCACTGAAAAAGGCTTTAACCATTTCCATCGAACACCATCACTGTTATTCTCACACTGTCTTGTATTTTTTATACAATAACATACACAGTTGTGTTCTTGAAAATGAAGAGTATAAAATCTGGGAGGCAATAGAGCATTTAATGTGTGGGCTCTGGAGTCAGAACACCTCGATTTGAATCCTAGCTCCACAACCGATTCGTTGTATGATCACAGGCAAGACAGTTAACATTTCTAAGCCTTGTTTTTCTCATCTATAAAATGGGCGCTATAATGGCACTCGCTCCCTAGGATCACTATGAAAAATAGATAACCTGTGTAAACTTCATGGAACGCAATAAGTACTCTATAAATGCTAGCTATTATCATTTAGCATCTCACTAGAGTAACCCCATTTTTAAATGCCATGTCTCAGGCAGTAGAGCCTTATGAATTAATATAAAATAAGTAAGAAATATTAAGTGAAAATGCAAGAATGGACACACTATAGATCATTTGTGCTTTTAAAAACAGAGGTGTGTTATCTAGATACACAGACTATCTGTGGAAGAAACAGACATCAGGGATTCCCTCTGAGGATGAGAACCTGGGAACTAAAGGAAAGGACTGGAAAAGAGACTTACTTTTTACTGTAGACTATTTTTTACTCTGTGAATTGTTTAATATGTGTAGGAATTACCTAGTCCAATAAATAAAACTTTAAAATGCATCTTTCCTTTTAGTTTAGCTACAAATAATGTTTGGAAGCCATCATCAAGATATTGCTGCCTTCCAAAGGCATATTATAGTAATCACAAAGGTAATTAATTGGAAGAACTTTGATTGCAATGATACCTCTCAATATTGTTCCACTTTACAGATTTTCATTGATTATATCAGTTACCTCCTTGACAATGAAGCATATGAATTTCAATTTAGACATCAGAAAGTTAATAGATAAAAATTATATTTTATTTAAGGGACACTAACCCAAAATTTCAAAGAATGAGTATGTAATTCTACACCTGATATTCATAACACACCACATATTCCTCCCCATTGTCTACCCTCCCCCCATGTCATTTGTAAACTGATTCCAGAAACCTGAGCTAATGTGGAAAGAAGCCATTTTCAATCTTGTCCTTCTTATGTTTTTTTTATCTTCTGTGATATCTTCTCCAACCCTCATAGGTGGCCTTTTCTTCTACAGGAATGTTAATTACAATTTATTGATTGATTTCCATGTGTCAAACACTGTTTTGAACACATTCTATATGTTTTCACTTACATTGCTTCCAAGTTAAAAAGCCTGTTTTTAAAATTCAGTAACAGAGAATAATATAAATTGAATAATTTGGTTGACCAATAGCACACAGCTAATAAATCACTAAATGTAAAATAAGACTATATGGTTGCAATGTCTGTCCTTTTCATCATTAAAAAAAATACTACCCGCAGTTATTGCCTGTACCTCTCATTAAACACTTAACATCTTACTTTAAATAATTTGTTTTATGTTTTGTTTGATTTTTGCCCACATCCAGCCATCCTAACTTGATTTTAAGTCCCTCCAGGAAAGAACCTTGTCTTTTGACCCCTTTGTATTCCTAGCAGTTAGTACTAGACCCAAAGAATAATGATGGGAATAATGGGGTTGTGGTGATGATGCTGGTGATGGTGATAACAATATAATAACAGAGACTACTAGGTGAGATTTGAGGCAGAACTCTGTGCTGAAGTGTACTTATTCATTCCACATGTACTGTCTCAACATCCACTCTATGCCAAACTAGTGTAGTCTCTGGACTTACATGAGAGTAACAAGGTACTGTAACTGCTATGATAAAATACTTTATGGAGTGCTCTTGGGATACAGAGTGACTATTACATCCAGAGAGGAGGAAGAGACTTTGTAGTCCATGTATGCATTGTTACCATTTTTATTCTTCCAGCTAAGAATGAGGTTTAGTTATACCAGGCCAAGTTAAGGGCTTTGAATGCATTATTTCAATTAATCCTAGCTACAGCATTGTGAGTTTGCAATGAAAACTCCTTTATGCAAATGAAAAAAGTAAAGCTCACTTTCCCTAGGATCACTTGGCTTATAAGTGTTAGAGCTAGTATTTGAATTTCTAGCCCCAGAATCCAAGTTTTTAACTAATGTTCAACATTCCCTTTCTAAAGCCTTTAAAATGAAAAACATTCCCTTTGAAGTCATCTGAAAGTTCCACAAATTATACAAAAAATAATGTGTAAATTATGTTAAAACTGAGCAAAACCCACCTAGTTCAGAAGCAATAACTCTGGCTGAACAGAATTTTGGGGATCTTTACAACTTTACTATGTACATGACAACCTGTGCTATAGAGTAGAAGAGGGATATTGTCTGAAACTCTACTCCAGATCTAAGAAGTCAGAGGAGAGAACTTAATTAATATGATTTTGAGTTTTCTTGAAAAGCAAAAGACAATGATATTTTAAAGGGCCAAGTATTATAGTAAAGAAGTTATGGGAATAATCAAAATGCACAGTTTCTAAGCTTTCAGGCAAACTGGAATCCAGATGCCTAGGAGAGAAGCAAGTGAGATATTAGTAAGCAAAATTATTCTAAATTCATTTAATGCAAACAATTTGTCAAAAAAAGTGAAAATAGTCTGGAAATGCATAGCTTACAATCTCTTGAGGAAACCAGGCAGAAAGAGCCAGGAAGACTTTCCCAGAAATAAATCAAAGCTTTACCAATGACATTCACTACTGAAATGTAGAACAGAAGTATGAGGCCAAAGAAGAGGCAGAACTATAAAAACAGTTTCTGTCAGGAGCCAGAGTTATTCTAAATAGATTCAATGTTGAAAATTTAAGGACTATTACAGAAACATATGGCTTAAAATATTCTATTCTATTCAAGGGACCTAAAGTTTCAAATAAAGCAGTTAAATGCTCTGCCCAACACAAAATATTTCTGTAGGTGGCCTAAAAGAATGAGATATAATTCTACTACTAATTCCTTCCAGTTCCACAAGCCACCACACATTTATTGCATACCATTGGGCAGATGTTGCAGTAATTGCAACTGGTTGTCAGTTATCTACCCACTCCAAAGTCATTGAAAACCATGGCACGATTATTGGAAATACAAGAAAGAAGAGTACTGATGTGTATAAGAGAGAAAATGTTACTCTGTATGACACTATAATGGTGCATAGATGTCATTATTCATTTGTCAAAACCCATAGAATGTACAACACCAAGAGTGAACCCTAATGTAAACTACGGACTTTGGGTGATCATGATGTGTCAATGTAGATTCATCAATTATAACAAATGAACCCTCTGGTGGAGGATGTTGATAGCGAGGGAGGCTGTGCATGTAGAGGCAGGGGATATATGGGAACTCTCTGTACTCTCCACTCAACTTTTTTGTTGTGAAGTTAACACTGTACTAAATGTTAGTCTTTAAAAAAGAAAAAAAAGACTAGCCCATGGGTCATTGATGGACCCATACAGTCCACAGAAGACAAAGCCTTAAAGAAATAGAGGATGAGCAAACCAAATTCCCCAGCTCCACCCTGCTGCATTCTAGTTGTTTGCTGTATTATGCCAAAAAGTCACCAAATATTTCCACCTGCCTACTCCTCCTACTCCTCATGCTGTTTTCTACTTCTGAAAATATATCATGAGTGTGTCCATTTCAAAAGGAAATATGTACTGAATAATGAGTTAGTAAAATCCATTATTAAAAAATTTTAATGATAAATTCAAAAGTTATTAATGTTTACCCTAAAAAAATTAGTCTATAATTATTTCCCTTTTGTAATAAAGATTAGCATAGCAAGCAGTAATTTTAGCATTTGTAGAAAAAGCTCAAAGCTGTGTGACGGGTACATACATGAAGGATCATTTTATTGTTATCTACTTTTGTATCTGTTTGAAATTCTCCTTAATATAAAGGTTTATTTTAAAGGCTCAACTAGAAAGTTAAAGTATATACCTTCTTAATATACCAATAACTCTACATAAGGTAATTTGATTGCTATCAAATTGTGTTATTATAGTTATAGAAAAATATTTTATATTCTATAGCACCACCTACTATATATAGAAAATATAGCAGAGTATTTAAGAACATGAATTCAGAAATCAGACTACCTCAAGTTGCATTCCACCTACTCCACTTCTTAGCTGTTGTAACCTTGGAAAAGTTATTTGTTCTACTTAAGTCCCAATCTCTCCACCCTGCAATGGGGATAATATTACCATAAGGTCATTGTGGCATTAAATGACATAAAATGTGCAAAGTCAGCACAGCATCAGGCTAATAAAAGGTGCTCAATAAATATTATCTATTATTAACATTCCAAAGTTCTCTATTGATATTATTGCTCTAAAATTAAAAGTAGCAGTAAAGGTAATTAAGAGTTCTGCTCTGTAGGTGAGGAAAGAGATTTCAGAGACTCACAATTCAGAGATTAGAAAACTATTCCCTATTCTGGAGTATTTCTAGATTAAATTTTTAGAAATTACAAAGAATTTTAAAAAATAGAAGAAATTATATAATCCTATCATGGCCTTTTAACCCTAATTAAATAACCAAAGGAAAGTTTTGCCATTGAATTAATCAATCAGTTTTTAAGACTGCCCTGGCTTTTACTTCCCACTGGGCCTTACAGCATCTCCTCTGCACCAGTGTCCAGTTTCGTGCTTAGCCAGGTATATGTGGATTATTTGGGGCTTCTCCAGTCTATCCTATGTGGAGAGATAGTGAAGCCCTCTGTAACCATCTCATTTCCCAGATCTCCCTGTTAATTTCAGGCTAGTCTCTGCTAGTCCACGGCTTGCTCCCGCTAGGACTGCAACCTCAGGCAATCTGAGCTATTGGTCTTTCCCATTCATTTGCCACCAAAACTGGTTCTTCCACCATCAACACCACTGAATGTGAGATTTTTTCCACATTTTGTTCCAAACCAAGTGAGCCCCCTCCGGCAGGGAAGCTGCTGGTTTTCTTGTTCTGCCACACCCCGTGCATTTCTGCTCAGATCCAGCTTGGGGGTGGGAGTGGATGGGAGAAGCCCCAGGCAAGAATGCCACAGACTCCCACTGTTCTTATCTGACCTTCAGCATTTATTTCACAAATAATTGCGTCTCAATTTGTTGTGTGTCTTTGGTGGATTTCAAGAGCCCTGAAATGGTTGTTTTTGATAATTTTGTCCAGTTTTATTATTGTATAGTGCTTTATCAGAAAACATAATCAGAACATATAATGTTTTACCACAAAAGGTAGATAGCAAGGCATGTTCTAAATTGTCTAACTGGTAGCCATTATTATTAGCATTTTGTTTTGTGGATTACAACAAATATATGCAAAATAAAGTGTTCATCTAATCTAGATAAAATATTGGCCCTTTTCTATATAGTGTTTATATGTTTTCTCTATAAAGTTTATATGAGGACTCTTTTCTATATAACATTTCTATACAATATTTCTATATAATATTTATATGTTTATGTTATGTTTCCATATAATGTCTATATGTATCTATATAATGTTATACATTAGATGTTCATCTAATCTCAATAAAATATTAGCCCTTTTCTATATAATGTTTATATTTCCTAATAGCTAAATTATCCAAGCTCCTCAAGAAGCAAGAATTCTGAAAGCTGGTAATAAACAATAATTCATTATTCTCAAATTCTCTTTCATCTCAGAACAGGTCCTTTCTAAAGGATGATTTAAATCTTTTTTTAAGCAGGATTTTAGAAATGTACTTTTAGTGAGAGTGAATGATGGTTGGATAAGATAAAAGTTTCTATGAACATAATTATAAGATACCAGGTTGAGACTCCAAAAATAAATATATTTGTCTACAGAACCCAGAGTTATCAAATATTTGTGGTCTGCTGGATACACTCTCTCCTAGACAATAAGAGAAAAGGAACTCACTGCTAAAAAGGAACTCACTGGGATTAAGCACAAACCCATGGCTATACATTCAGGGTGCACTAAACTGTAGCTCAATCCTTTTATTTTCTATGCCATTATCCTTCCTGATCACAGCAAACTAATCACAAGATGAGCCCATAGAATGATTAAGGCAGCCTTACTTAATGGATTGCCTGTATTCAATCCCATTCATTCTGAACATCTGACATAGTTATAACCTACAGTTGTTTTTTTTTTTTTTTTTTTTGTGAGGAAGACCAGCCCTGAGCTAACATCCGTTGCTAATCCTCCTCTTTTTGCTGAGGAAGACTGGCCCTGGGCTAACATCTGTGCCCATCTTCCTCCACTTTATATGGGACGCCGCCACAGCATGGCTGACAAGCAGTGCGTCGGCGGGCGTCTGGGATCCGAACTCGCGAACCCCGGGCTGCCAAGCGCAGACTAAACCGCTGCGCCACCGGGCGGCCCCTACAGTTGTTTTTTTTAATTATAGGAGATAACTTTATTAGAAGTTAAGCACAATTAGCTGAAAGGTAATTGGAAAATGTAATAAGTGTGACATTATGCTATGAACTACTGTCATGTAATTTTTTTGATCTTTGAATAAAGTAACATAATTTACATGAATGTGTTCTCATAATAATCTGCCAACAAATTGGATGGTCTTAATAAAGGAAGTAACAGTCTGTGAGGAAAAGCAAAAGAGTATACAATTCCTTACTGCTGTGGGAGGAAGTGAAAAAAGAGTCAAATTTTCAACGTCTTCATAGGAATCAAGACAGAAAGGTAATGGTTTTTAATGCTTATATTGCACCCTACATTCTCAATATAGTAAAACTGGTATTTAAAAGGTTGGGGTTGTTTTTTTCAACACAATAAACATAACGCAAGTTTCAAAATGAGAGAACAGATGCAGAGCAATGGAGAGAAAATGTTCTTTCATGAAGAAAGAAAAATCCACCACATTGCAATGAGGCCCTCTGCTGCCACTTTTTAATACTACACCAAAAAATCTAATTTCCAGTGGTGTCTCATTGCGTTTGCAAGGCCAATACTTCAACAAAGCCTTAAGAAAAAAATGACTTAAATCTTTCAACAAAGTTTAGTCATTTCCAAGATTTTTAAAAATTGAAGTGATTGATTCTGGGTAATGTTATTCTGAACATATTGTCTGAGCCACATAAACCTCAGTTAAATCCCTTAGTGACAGCATTGTTTTTTTAAGAACAGATTTTCATTATTTATTTCATATTCTATTTAAATATTTCCAAAAGGAGATTATATTCATGCCAAATAGCTTCTATGATGACAATAGTCCATCCAATGCAGTGGCCAAAAAAGATTTTTTTTTAATTAAAAAGAAACTCGTGTGTCTCAAAAGGCCATTCCTAATAAGATATGTCCATTTCTCGGGAAAATGTACCAATAAGTGCAGAAAATTAACTCAAAAACTCATATGTGACTAAAACTAATGCCATTTGACCATCATTTTTGAATTGCCACCACCAAAGGTGGACTTCTTGGGAAGGAAATAAAGCCTCACGTGCAGGGTTCCTATGAATGCTGGGAGTGGCCAGGAGTTGTGGAGTGGGGAGGAGAAGCCAGGTGGCAATAAGGAAGCATTTCTATGCAAGCATTTCTGGTACATTGCCTCAAGATAGCTTAGAAAACAAGAGAGCTGAACCTCCAGCGCTCAAGTAAACTATCACGATTTCTTTTCCTATGCTAAATGTGTCATGCTTCTTTTTATATTTGCAGTTTTATTTTCTTTTTCTTAAAGAGGGCCAAAAACAATTATGTAAGCTCAGGACCCACAAAACCTGAATCTGCCCCTGGGCAGAACAATTTATCCAATACAGTCCACCCAGAAAATATTATTTTACTTTTAATGGGATCATCTTATATTAACAGAAAAAGCAAATGGTTCTAATGGTAATTTTGAAACCAAGACTAAATAGTAGCTTAAAACGGCATTGGTGAAATATTTTGTACAATTTTTAAGGGAAAGAAAGAGAACTAATATCTGCCCAACAGCGAAGCCACCTAGCACTCAGGAACCTCTAGCTCTTGACGTCCAAGTAGTGGTTAAGAGACCGGCTTACTGGATTTCAATCCTGAATCCATCACTATACAGCTATGTCACTTTTGGCAAATCAATTGTGCCCTACAAATGGGAGGCATTCAATAACTATTTGTTGAGTTAAGACATGCATCAACTCCACACACTGTTCAGAAAACTTTCAATTTAGCAAATCTAATAGTTGATTCTATTTCAATTTTAAAAACTATTTGCTACATCTCTTAGAGGAAAGATACTGGGCAAAAGAGTAGAAAGGAATACTAGAGTTTAAGCAAAGCATTGTTTGGGTTTTTAAAGAGAATTTGTATTTGAGGAAATTGGAAAAAGACTTCCTGAAGCAAAAAAGCATTTAAGGATGGAGTCCGAAAGATTATTAGGATTAGACCTGGGTGATGGGGAAGGTGGAGCAGGCTGGAAGCATTTCACACTTGAAGGAACGATATACTAAGCCAAGACCCAGGGCTGAAAAAGTGGAGGGATCTAAGTGTTCTGAGAAAAGTCAGCAGCCCTGTTGGCGAGAGGTTTAGAAAACTCATGGGAGACTGCACTGGATCTAATTCAGGGTCATCACCACTTCAGTTAACGATGCTCCCCACTCCAGGGATGCTCACAAAATTCCTTATCCATGAAGGTCCACAAAACCACCATTATGAATTACATCTGGCTTTCTTTTAAAGACAATGTCTTTAATTGATACAAAGAAATATGGGAGTTAGGACAAATTTTTATTAAACCACTATTAAGTTATATTAGTTCCAGTGTTGAAAAGGGATTTTATTTTTTAATTCAAGCTTTCATCTAAGAATGGACTATCTGTACATTTTTTTAATACTTACTTCCTCACATGAAAATTACTTGAATTTGAAGGTTTATGTGAAAGCCATTGATTGGAGGATTCGAAGGAAAGGAAGCATAACAGGCATTGGGTTAACTACATAAATTTTCTAGTAGGTCATTAGAAGGAAAACTGTTCTCAAGGCAAATGGCAACAAAGATAGACTGGGAAATGAAGAAAATACCATTCTTGCCAGTATAATATAAAAAGTAATGGTCTTGGGTTAGACTTGAGTTTCAAATTGACCTCTGCCACTTGTCAGTGGTGTGACCTTGGGCAATTTATCTAACTTCTCTATGCCTTGGTTTCCACTTCTGTAAAACAAGAAGCACAATCACAATAATAAAACTTGCCAGTGATACATTCATTCTATTACTATCTGCCTGTGAGAGGAATACACATTTCACCCACCGTCTTTGGACCCAGCCACCTGACATGTTTTGTCCAGTGGAATGTGACATTTGTCCCATCTCTTTGCCATTAGAACAGCATGCCTGTAAGGAGGCTGCTCTTTCAGCCCAGATTCTGGAACGAAGAGGACATGGGAAACAGAGATGCAGCTAATGTACAGCCTACATAAAATGTAAATGACAAATAAACTTCATTGTTGTAAACCACTGAGATTTGGGGATTGTTGCTGTTGCAAAGCCAGGTAACACACTGAGCTATCCACTTCAGACATTTGTTACAAAGATTGAATAAAATAATATATTTTAAAGCATTCAATAACTATTTGTTGCCCACCCATACCTCAAACTAGCTCCTTCTCTCATCCCATCTTGTTGCAGATCAGAAAATTTGGGAATAGAACTTGTGATGTGAAAGAGTAAGAATGGGAATACCGAATGCCAAAGTTTCATCTCCCTCTTCTACCCCTCTGCCTCCCCATATTCAGTGCTACTGCCCCATTAACAGTGCACTCAGTTTCTACCCCATCTCCTTATCACACCTCATAAAACAAAATAATCTTGAGTTTTTTGTTATTTGTGTTGTGAATTCCCGTGTGAATATTGAAGGGGGGAAATATCTTTAAAATGATATAGCTTTTCATGCTAGTGCTTGTCCCAATTCTTCTGAGAAAATGCTCAGAACCACTTAAGTCTGGTTTCTCTCTGTATTTTGATTAAATCTTACTTGAATTCTTTCTTTAGTCAGAGTTTTACCAGAACTTATATGTGGAATCGTGTTTATACTTAAAGGTTTCCATAGAAAAATTAAAAAGAATAGCTTTAAAAAAAAAAAAGACATTTCAATTTAACTAGCAGCAAAAAGAAAAAATAAAAAACACCTGGATTAAACTCAATATAAAAGTAACCATAGAGATGGCAGAGAAAAAGCCCAAGAGATGGCACCATGATTCTCAAAAAACCAGGTAGAGAGGATGACTAGGGAAGCAAATGAGTCAACAACTGGGCCAGAAAACAAGAAAATCTTTATTATTCAAGGCCCTGGGACTCCCATTTCTTCCTCATGAAGTTGAAAGAACATGGGCTTCAGAGTTACACAAGCCTAGGCAGCTTTGAATCCCAGCTTAGCCACAATTTCTACACAGTCTTAGGCTGGTTATGTGATTTGAGGCTTACTTTCCTTACCTAGCAAATTAGGGGAAATAGATACCTCACAGAATTGCTATAAGTATTAAATGGATTAAGGTGAGTAGAGAACCTAACATAGTACTTGGACAATAATAGTTTCTCAAAAAATTCTCATTCTTGGCTCTTTGCCATTAACTCTTCTCTCCATATCCTGAACCAATCTTCAACAATCCACGGGCAAGTGTTCCCAGGCTGGGAACCTTCTGTAGAGTAACAAAAGTGACTATAATCTACCAAATAAAGACAGATGACAATAAACATTTTATGTTTTAAAGCTTTTTTTAAGTATGCACACATTTATATGTAGATTTTCTCTTAATATATTCATAGCTTTACATTGGTCACAAAAAATTAGCACATATCTGAAATACGTAGAAATAAATTCACATGTTTTCCCAAGAAAGTCCTATCATCAGTTCTGTATTTATCCAACTTCCAACTTTGAAATCCCCAGAAACTACAAAAGAAAGAGAGAGAGCCCCACCTATCAAGAGGTCATACTGAGTTATTCCAAGGAACAGTAGAAAACCAGCACTGAATCCAAGTTTTTAACTGCCAAGTTTTTAACTCCTGGCTACAGTTCCCATGTATGATATAATTTAGAAACTAAATTTAGGCAAGGAGAATCATAGGATTTAAAACACTGTGCCCCTCAACATGTAAAATATTAATGGAAAATCCAGAGAAGTCATAAATTGGTATAAAGAAACTAAAAAACAAAAAGAAATTTCCAAAATGGCAGGGATATCTTTTTAAACCAAAAAGGAAAAAGAAGGAAGGACAATTTTATTAATGTACAAGTTGAATGGAACCTTCCTAAGTTCTTCACTTTCTCTCCATTTTTTGGGCATCTTCTGCACCAATGATTCCCTAGGGCCATTATGAGAGCTACTATGAGGATGGAGCAGCCAAGCCTGGTGCTACTTTTCCAATCAGAGATGATCACAGAAGTTTGGAAACATACATTTTCACCCCAATCCAGCAATACCAGCACCACGACTCACAACACTTGCACACATAAGGACTTATTCATAAACACTCTAAAAAAAACTTCTGAAGGCTTCCGACTGCATTTCTTTGAACCCATTAGTTGATTCATGGTCTGAAATTTGACTCAAAAATTCTAGATAAAATCAATTTTTACCTATAAATCTCATCTTTATCTCTAAAATCCCATATGGTCAATCTCAGTTATCCCTGTTACAGAAAGAGACAAGTGACACAACACAGAAAAATTTATCAATTCATACAAAATGATTTTCTTCTGCCCCTGCTAACATTTAACCTTAGACGTGTTCTGACACATAAACACCCATCTGGGCACAGCTGTTGTTCTCCATGATTGGGGCAATAGTTCCAGAATTAGATAATGGAGAGAAGAGGCCAAGGTCATGTTTCAGCACAGTTCATTCACATCTTCATTTATTCATTCAACATTTATTTATTAGCACCTACTACATGCCAAATAATGTTCTAATTGCTGGGGTTGTATCAGTGAACAAATAAATAAAAACTCCCACTGTCATGGAATCTATACTCTAGTAAGGGCAGATAAATAAAAGAAAGAAAGAAATTACTTAGAAGACGATAATTGTTGTGATGAAAAATAACACAGTAGAGAGGATAAGGGGCATTGTATGCAGTTACAAATATAAACAGAGTAATCAGGGAATCCCTCACTTACAAAATGCCATTTGAGCAAAGACAGGGAGCTGAAGGGGCATTTCAACAAGTGCAAAGGCTCTGCCGCAGGGACACACAGAGAGTATTTGAAAATGGCAAGAGGGCCAGAGCAGCTGAAGATGGAGCAATAGGAGATGAGGTGAGAGAACTGGAGATGGAGGAGAGGAGGCTTGGATTTTATTGTAAATGAGATGAACAATTACAGGGTTTTAGGCAGAGGAGTGGCACGATGTGACTAAGGTTTAATGGAATGACTCTGACTGCTGTGTGGAAAAGAGGTTGAAGGAAGGATGAGAGGGTTGGAAGTACAAAATTCACTTAGTCTCTACCACAATAATCTAGGTACTCAGGTAATCATGGTTAGGATCAGGCTGAGAAATGATAAGAAGTTATCGGATTCTGGATATATTTGAAAGGTAGAGCCAACAGGTCTTTTTCTACGTGTGAAAAAAAAAGAGAGAGAGAAGACAAAGATGACTTCTTGATGTTTGGGCTGAGTAATTAGGAGGAGGGAGTTACCATAAACTGAGGTGGGGAAGATCTTGGCAGGGCCCGTTTTGAGCAGGGCAAGATCAGGAGTTCAACTTTGCATGTGTTAAGTTTGAGATGCCTGTGAGATGTGGATGCCTAATGAGAATACCTATGGGGATGCCTAACAGCAGTCAATTCACTTGACTCTTCCTCTATAGCTATGTGGCTTTATCCACCTCCAAGGAGTCCTTTGCCATTCGGCCCATTCTAAATACTTCTCCCTTTCCTCACTTAGGGGACTGAAATAGCACAGATACTTCCACTGCTGGATCCATCTATGTTTCAATATTTCCTCCATGCTTTCGGTGGGTAACAATATATTCACCAATACTGTGAAAGCTAAAACATGTTAGGGGCAAGACAAAAATCTTAAAGAGACTGAATTATCCTGGAAATAATTTGGAATTTTAAGATCATATGCAAAAAAATCTCTTCAAGTACATTGGGAAACCAGCTGTGGCTGAAACACTGCCACTATTAAGACCACTATTCAGTGTGAGATATTTGCATAATTGGTACTTTACAAGATCAAACTGTTCCCTGTATTTATTATTAAACTAATGCATTTCAACTGCTGTATCTTGTGGTTTACAAATCATCAGGAGTTTGGGACATTCATGGTCATGTGAAAAGCCAAAAAAGATGTCATTCCTCAAATTAAAAACTGATCTTGTTAGGAACAAACATGAATATGATGAGCAAAGAAGCAAGCCACTTACCTAGCCTTGCCTACGGATTTGCAAAGTTGCCACTAGGGCCAAGCTCCAACAAGGAGCGACAGAAGAACACTCTGTTCTAAACTAGATGACAATTCTAGCATTTGCGTAGGTAAAGATTTATTCTAACGGTCAGTAATTAAAGGCACAGTGTGGATCCTGCCTGCAAGGAGTGTATGTTCTAAAACTGCCGAGTAAAAATATGTATATGTTGATGGAATTCCTATCTCAGGATAAGCAAAAGGGCAGCTTCCTTGCACCTATTAACACTCCTTGAGAAATGATAAGGAGCTACTTTCTTTTATGTTTCAAATAGATTCCTTTGACTCCTTTGCTCCTTTATCCGAGGAAACGCCCATCTGAGCAAGATTACCCACTCTTTCCATTGTGTAGTTACACTACTTAAGGCAGGACTAATTACAGGATAATGCAAGCAGTTTTTATAATTAGTCTCATGTCTGAAAAGACAAATTTTAGAGTCTGAACGATTTGTTGCGGATTCCCAGACGATTATTATCTCCAGACAACCTCACTATTAGACTAATGAGTCTATGTTTCATAACCTTCAAAATGAATGAAAACTACAATTCCCATTTTAATAGCCCTATAGTAGGGTATAGTGGCTAAGAGCCCAGTCTCTGAGGTCAGAGCTCCATCCTAGGCCCAGCTCTGCCTCTTCTGAGCTGGGGGGCCTTGGACAAAGATACATAACCTCTCTGTGCCCCAGTTTCAATGTCTATAAACTGAGGTCAGCAATAGGACCTATCAAGTGGCTATTGTGTGGATTAAATCATAAATGACACTGGGCATTTTGAATGGCAAATAATAAATGCTCGATAAAAAGGTCCACTCCTAATATTTGTGGAGTCTGGAGAGGAATATAAATGAAGTCTCTCATACTGTCAAAGAGATTCAAAGCCAGACACTGGTCAAAGTGGTAAAGATGGGTTTTATTGTTACTATTGCCATTGGGGAAAAGAGACTTCAGTATAAAACTGAGCTCAATTCTGAATACAAGTAGGATAGGTAGGAATTTATAGCCAAAGAGCAGGATGAGGAGGTCAGTGGATGGAAAATTACTAAGAGGAGAGATATATCAAAGGTAGGGGAATTCTTGCTAAACTGACTTAACAAGATTCTTGCTGAAGGCAGGCCAAGATGATCAGATATCAAGGGTGGGGAGATTCTCCATAAACTGACTTAGCAAGATTCTTGCTAAAACTGGGCTATGCAGACCCAGCAAGGACTGGGGCCCAAGGTCGAGGCCTAGTTGAGAAGAAGGCTAAGAGGAGCCTGACTAAAGTTTGGTCAAGGAGAGTCTGTCAATACTACAGGTCTAACTATTTAAAAGGTATAAAACCAAGTCAATAAGCTGTTAAATAAAATATGTCCTACTTATTATTTTATCTATTATATATAATCTATTTATATAGTCTCATAATGACTTAAGATTCCCCCAGTTCCTCATCAGAATACAGCAGTTAGGGGAGAGCCAGCACCCTTCTCCCTGGGCAAGAACTGCCCTCAGTTACCCCTTGGGCCCACTGATGTGTACACCAGTGGGGCAGACCACACTCAGGAGGACAGAGACTGGGAAGAAGCCCAATGAGGCCCCAAAGACAGGCTCCAGAACATTTGGGCAGGGAATTCCAGGGTCTCGGTTATCCACAGGCCTTCTTGGCCCTATGGACTCCTTACCCCATGGGAAAGAGGGCTAGAGCAGGTCTCAAAAGCATGGTGCCCAGAGAAGGACCTCTCGATGAGGTCTAGAAGTTTTAGGTATTATTTTGAATGAGTAAATTATTACTATCTACTAAAAAGTAATGAAGTTGTTTTAAAAGCTAAAATAAAATAATCTGATATTACAAGATTGAATAAAAAGTCTTCTAGAACTCATTTAGATTATTCTGTCCCAAACAGAAAGATAATCATTATACTATTTTCAAAATGATTTCATATATATATACATATATATACACACACACTTGTTATCATTAAGCTTATTCACTCATTTTATTTTCAGTAAACATTCATTAAGAGCACACCAAGCACTAAAATTATAAAAATGAAAAGCATAATCTCTGCACCCAAGGAACTTACAATCTATTTAACCAAACAGAAAGAACTTTGTATGTTTTAATCACAACACTGCGATGACTTCCACAGACACATGTTCTAGAAGATAAAAGCTCAGATAAGGCACTAAATGAAGCTTTGGAAGGCAAGGAAAAGGAAGAGCCAGGGAAGATTGCCTCCAGAAAGTGGTATTTGAGTAGAGAATACTGAGCAAGAGTCTGTGCGGCCTTTAAGAACTTGGGTACTCTAAGCAGAGAGAAAAGCAAGTATGAGAAAAGGTGGTATGTAAAAGAACATGATCTCCAAGCTCACAATCTCTGAATACAGTAAGTATTGGAGAGTGTAATGGGAGTGAAATTGGAAGAGTTGTGGAAACGTTATATCATTGAGGAACACACGTCATTCTAAGAAATTTAGATTTTACCCTGGAGAATCTGCTGCAAATTTGGCCCTTTGAGAAATGCAGGTTCTTTTTAATTTTTTCAGTGTTATAGAGGTATAACTGACAAATAAAACTGTAATATATTTAAAGTGTGCAACATGATGACTTGCTATACCTACACATTGTGAAAGGATTATTTCCATCAAGTTAACTAAGACATCCGTCACCTCACACATTTACCTTTCTTTTTTTTGTAGTGAGAACACTTAAGTTCTACTCTCTTAGCAAATTTGAATTATGCAACATAGTATTATTATCGACTATAGTCACCATGTTAGACATTAGATCCTCAGAACTTATTCATCTTATAAGCGAAAGTTTGTATCCTTTTACCAAACTTTCCCCATTTCTTCTACCCCCCAGCCCCTGGCAACCACCATTCCACTTTCTGTTTCTATGAGCTTGACTTTCTTTTTTTTAAGATTCTACATATAAGTGATACCATGCAGTATTTGTCTTTCTCTGTCTAGCTTATTTCACTTAGCATAATGTCTTCCAGGTTCATCCACGTTGTTGCAAATGACAGAATTTCCTTCTTTTTTAAGGTTGAATAATATTCCATTGTATATATGTACCACATATTCTTTATCCATGCATCCATTGATAGACACTTAGGTAGTTTCCATGTCTTAACTACTGTGAATAATGCTGCAATGCACATGGGAGGGCAGATATCTCTTTGAGATAGTGATTTTATTTCCTTTGGGTACATTCCCAGAAGTGGGATTGCTGGATCATGTGGTAGTTCTATTATTAACTTGTTGAGGAATCTCCACGCTGTTTTCCATAGTCACTGTACAAGTTCACATTCTCACTAACAGTGTACAAGGGTTTCCTTTTCTCCACATTCTTACCGGTATTTGTTCTCTCTTGTCGTTTTGATAATAGCCATCCTAACAGGCAGGAAGTGATATCTCATCATAGTTTTGATTTGCATTTCCAGATGGTTAGTGATGTTGAGCACCTTCTCATGTACTTATTGGCCATTTGTGTATCTTCTTTGGAAAAATGTCTATTCAGGTACTTTGACTATTTTTAATTGAATTATTTGGTTTTTTGCTATTGAGTTGTATGAGTTCCTTATATATTTTGGATGTTAACTCTTGATTGGATATGTGGTTTGCAAATATTTTCTCCCATTCTATAGGTTGCCTTTTCATTTTGTTGATGTTTTCCTTTGCTGTGCAAAAGCTTTTTAGTTTGATGTAGTCCCACTTGTTTATTTTTGCTTTTGTTGCCTTTGATTTTGGTGTCAAATCCAAAAAATCATTGCCAATACCAACATCAAGGAGCTTACCTCCTACATTTTCTTCTAGGAGTTTTATGATTTCAAGTCTGATATTCAAATCTTTAATCTATTTTGAGTCTACTTTTGCATATGGTGTAAGATAGAAATCCAGTTTCATTCTTTTGCATGTGGATATCCAGTTTTCCCAACAGAATTTGTTGAAGAGACTACCCTTTCCTCATTATATTCTTGGTGCCTCTGTTAAATATAAATTGACCATATGCATGGGTTTATTTCTGGGTTCCCTATTGTGTTACATCTATGTGTCTGTTTCTATGCCAATACCATCCTGTCTTGATTACTATAGCTTTGTAATATAGTTTGAAATCAGGAAGTGTGATGCTTCTGGTTTTGTTCATCTTTCTCAAGCTTTGACTATTCAGGGTCTTTTGTGGTTCCACACAATTTTTAGGATTTTTTTTCTATTACTGTGAAAAATGCCATTGGAATTTTGTTAGGGAGTACACTGAATCTGTATATCACTTTAGGTAGTATGGACATTTTAACAAATTAATTCTTCCAGTTTATGAACATGGAATATCTTTCCATTTGTTTGCATCTTCTTCAATTTATTTCATCACTGTTTATAGTTTTCAGTGTACAGATCTCTCATTTCTTTGGTTAAATTGATTCCTAAGTATTTTATTATTTTTGATGCAGTTGCCAATGGGATTGTTTTCTTAATTTTTCTTTCAGATAATTCATCATCAGTGTAAAGAAATGCAACTTATTTTTGTATATTGGTTTGTATCCTGCAAATTTACTGAATTAATTTATTAGTTCTAACAGCTTTTTGATGGTCTTTATGGTTTTCTATATATAATATGTCATCTGTAAACAGAGACAATTTTACTTCTTTCTGATTTAGATGCCTTTTATTTCTTTTTCTTGTCTAATTGCTCTGGCCAAGACTTCCAGTACTATGTTGAATAAAATTGGTGAGAGGGGCATTCTTGTCTTGTTCCTGATCTTAGAAGAAAAGCTTTCAGCTTTTCATCATTGAGTATATTAGCTGTGGGCTTGTTATATATGGCCCTTATCATGTTGAGGTACATTCCCTATATATTCATTGGGTTGAGAGTTTTTATCACAAATGGACATAAAATTTTGTCAGATGCTTTTTCTGCATCTATTAAGGTGATCATACAATTTTTACCCTTAATTATCTTAAGGTGGTGTATCACATTGACTGATTTGCAGATGTTGAACCATCCTTGCATCCCAGGAATAAATCTCACTTGATCATGATGTATGGTCCTTTTAATGTAATGTTGAATTTGGCTTGCTAATATTTGGTTGAGGATTTTTGCATCTATGTTCATCAGTGATATTGATCTGTAATTTTCTTTTCTTGTAGTGTCCTTGTCTGGCTTTGGTATTAGGATAATGCTGGCCTTGTAAAATGAGTATGGAAGTGTTTCCCCTCTTTTATTTTTTGGAAGAGTTTGAGAAGAATTGGTGTTAATTCATCTTTAAATGTTTGGTAGAATTCAACAGTGAAGCCATCTGGTCCTGGACTTTGTTTTTTGGGAGGTTTTTGATTACTGATTCAATCTCCTTACTAATAACTGTTCTGGTCAGATTTTCTATTTCTTCATGATTCAGTCTTGACAGGTTGTGTGTTTCCAGGAATTTATCCATTTCTTCTCCTGTTTGTTGGTGTATAATTTTCATAGTAGTTTCTTATGACCCCTATTATTTCTCTGTTATCAATTGTAATGTCCCTTCTTCCATTTCTAATTTTATTTATTTGAGTATTCTCTCTTTTTTTCTTAGTCTAACTAAATGTTTGTTAACTATGTTTATCTTTTCAAAAAAACAGCTTAGTTTCATTGGTCTTTTCTTTTTTTTATTATTTATTGAGGTCACATTCTTTTATAATACTGTGTAAATTTCAGTTGTACATCATTATATTTTGGCTTCTGTATAGACTGCATCACGTTCACCACCAAAAGTCTAGTTTCCATCAATCACCATATATATGTGCCCCTTTACCCCTTTGCCTTCCCCTCACTCCCTTCCCTTCTCGTATCATTGGTCTTTTCTAGTCTCTATTTCATTTATTTCTTCTCTGATCTTTGC
This sequence comes from Tapirus indicus, assembly GCA_031878705.1. NCBI lineage: Eukaryota > Metazoa > Chordata > Mammalia > Perissodactyla > Tapiridae > Tapirus > Tapirus indicus. The sequence goes on from CM062930.1 coordinate 64,993,972, forward strand.
TATTTCCTTCCTTCTACTAACTTTGGGCTTGGTTTGCTCTTCTTTTTCTAATTCCTTGAGGTGTGAAGTTAGGTTGTTTATTTGAGCTCTTTCTTTTTTACTTAATGTAGGCATTTACCACTATAAATGTTCCTCTTAGGACTATTTGTGCTGTATCCCATAAGTTTTGGTATGTTGTGCTTCCATTTTCATTTGTCTCAAGATATTTTTTGATTTTCCTGTTGATTTCTTCTTTGACCCATTTGTTATTCAGGAGCATATTGCTTAATCGCCACATACTGTGAATTTTCCAGTTCTCTCATAAATGATTTATTTTTGATATGATTTCAATATTCTTAAATTTATTAAGACTTTTTTGTGGCCTAATATATAATCTATCCTGGAGAATGTTCCATTTGTGCTTGAGAAGACTGTGTATTCTGCTGCTATTGGATGAAATGTTCTGTATATGCCTGTTACGTTCATCTAGTCTTACATGTAGTTTAAGTCCAATGTTTCCTTATCAACTTTCTGTGTGGATAATCTATCCATTGTTGAAAGTAGGGTATTCAAATCCCCTACTATTATTGTGTTGCACTATATTTCTCCCTTCAGATCTGTTAATATTTGCTTTATATATATAGGTGTTCCAATGTTGGCTGTATATATATTTACAATTGTTATATCCTTCTGATGAATTGACTCCTTTATCATTATATATTGACTTCTTTTTCTCTTGTTACCATTTTGGCTTAAAGTCTTTTTTGTCTGATATAAGTATAACTACCCCTGCTTTCTTTTGGTTTCCAGTTGCATGGAATATCCTTTTCCATCCATTCACTTTCACTCTGTGTGTGAAAACAAGAGTCTCTTATAGACAGCATATAGTTGGGTCTTGTTTTTTTTTTTAATCAATTCAGCCATTCCATGTCTTTTCATTGGAGAATTCAGTCTGTTCACACTTAAAGTATTTATTGACATATATGAACTTACTATTGCCATTTTGTTCGTCTTTTCACTGTTTTGTAATTCCTTTGTTCCTTTCTTCTCTAGATCTCTTCCTTTATGATTTGATGATTTCTATAGTGGTGTGTTTTGATTTCTTTCATTTTATCTTTTGTGTATCTACTATAGATTTGTATTTTGCAGTTTCCATGAGACTTACATTAAACATCTTATAGTTATAACAGACTATTTTAAGCTGATGACAACTTAACTTTGAACACATACAAAGGTTCTACATTTTTACACTCCTCCCCATCCCACGTATTTTGTTGTCACAATTTACATCTTTTTACCTTGTGTATCCATTATTGTTATTGTAGTTATAGTTATTTTTAATACTTTTGCCTTTTAACCTTCATACTAGAGTTATAAGTGATTTACCCACCATTATTACAACACTGGAGTATTCTGAGTTTAACTATATATGTTCATTTACCTGTATGTTGTATACCTTCATGTTTTTAATGTTTCCTTTAGTTCAGCTTGAAGAATTCCCTTTAACGTTTCTTGTAAGACCAGTCTAATGGTGATAAACTCCTTCAGCTTTTGTTTGTCTTGGAAACTTTTTAACTCTCCTTCAGTTCTGAAAAGCAACTTTGCCAGGCAGAGTATTCTTAGTTTGCAGATTTTTTTCTTTCAGCACTTGAATGTGTCATTTGCTCCCCTCTGACCTTAAATGTTTATGAAAAATTGGCTGATTGATAGTTTAACAGGGCTTCCCTTGTATGTAATAAATTTCTTTTCTTTTGCTGTTTTTAAGATTTCCCCTTTATCTTTAACTTTTGACAATTTAATTATAATGTGTCCTAGTCTCTTTGGATTCATCTTTTTTAGAACTCTCTTGTCTTCTCAGATCTAGATGTCTGTTTCTTTTCCCAGGTTAGGGAAGTTTTCAGCCATTATTTCTTTGAATAAGCTTTCTTCCCCTTTCTCTCTCTTTTTCTTCTGGAACTCTTTTAATGCATATATTGATCTGCTTGTTTGTGTCTCATAAGTTCCTTAAGCAGTCTTCACTCTTTTTCACTCTTTTTTATTTTTGCTCCTCTGATTGGATGAATTCCAGTGCCCCTTCTTCTAGTTCACTGATCCTTTCTTCCACTTGATCTAGTCTGCTATTGAATCCCTTGATTCAATTTTTCAGTTCAATTATTGTATCCTTCAGCTCTATGATTTCTGTTTGGTACTTTTTAATATTTCTAACTCTCTGTCAAAATTCTCACTTTGTTCATACATTGCTCTCCTGACCTCACTGAGCATCTTTATGACCATTATTTTGAAATCTTTATTGGGTAAGTCACTTATCTCCATTTCATTAAAGTCAGTTTCTGGAGATTTATCTTGTTCTTTTGTTTGGAACATATTCCTTTGTTTCTTCATTTTGCTTGATTCTCTGTGTTAGTTTCTGAGCATTAGATATAACAGCCACCTCTACCAGTCCTGATGGTCTGGCCAAACATAGGACATGAATTTCATCAATTAGCCCAGCCCAAGCTCTTGGTTGCCTCTCAAACCTTTATGACTGTCCAAGCTGTTGTCTTTGTTCTTAGTGGCTCCCAGTACTTGAGGGTATGCCATGACTCATCACTGTCCTAAAAGTGTGGGAAATGCCAATAAGCCTGTTCAGGCTCCCAGAGGACTACTAATGGCCTACCCCTTCTGCTCCCCAATGTAGGCTAATTGGAAGCTCAACCTTCAGGCAGCAGCTGGGAAAGTCAGGACATTACATATGCAGTCTAGCCCCTCAAGTGGCAGCCATAACAATTGGGGTGCTAGATGTGTGGACAAGCTCCTTCCAGGGAGAAGCTGGCAACTTAGTTTTATTGATGGAGCAAGTCAGAGAGAGAATGCAGGATAAATGCCCTCCAGCTCTTTACGGCTCTGAAAGAAGGGAAGGATAAGACTGGAAGGATCCCAGTCAGCATCTAGAGTCAGGCACCTAGATGCAGACCCTCAGGCAGCAGCTGGTAGAGTATGCAGTCAAACCCCTTCCAGGGAAAAATTGGGTGATGGACATTGTTGTTTGCTCCCTCTGCACTGAGCCCAGGGGGATAGCCATGGGGAATGCTTGCACACCCATTAACAGCTGTTTCTTTATCTGCTATAGTCCCATTGGCTCTTAGAGCTAGGTGATTTGGGGGCCTGTCCCTTGGATGCAAGCCTAAAAAGTTGGGGTGCTATATGTGTGGTCCACACCGTTAGCTCCTCAGGAGGAAGCTGGGTATTGTGGGTTCCCTCCCAATTGTGATGCACTGTGCTGGGGGTGGGGTTTATAGTGAGAGTGTGTCTCAGTCTTTCTCATCCATTTCAGTGTATTTTCTCAGTTGCCCAAAGTGTAGGAGTCACTCAACTAGTTTCTGGTTCTCTCAGAGGAAAATGATCTCTGTGTAACTGTATATTCAGTGTGTCTGTGGGAGGAGGGAAATTCAGAAGCCTCCTATGTTGCCATCTTGGTGATGTCCTTCAGGTTCTTTTCTGAAATGTTGGTAGCTGCCCACATTAGAACTAAGTGGAGCTATTCATCCCCTCCTCCTCAACTGTACTACCTTGTGGCATGTCATAATGAAAACAAGTCCCCAAATGAATTTAACTTATATCAGGATTTTAAAAGAATAGTTTATCATACCCCCCCCCCAGATTCAGAATCAATCAAGAAGTAGGAAAAAAAAAAGTCAGATAGGAATCAAGATACAGCATTTATTGCCAGAAAAACCAGATTGGTACCTCATGTGGAACAGTGTAAGAATGAGATTTGGCATTTTATTTTAACTATGCAACCAGTAAGAAGAAAAATCTAAACAAAGAGTCTGAGCTAGTTTCCTAATCTAAAGAGAACTTACAGAGTTTAAATATGGGTAAGGTCAATTTTAGTAAGATTAATGAGGTCACAGTCAGTGGGTTAATTATCACAAGGCTGGTAAGCGAATTCAATTTCCTAGGACAAATACAGCTTATAACTTTAGTGAGCCAACACAATTTCCTACAACAAACATTTGAATAAGTCTTGAGGTTAACATAGTGTTAATATTATAGGTTATAACATAAGGAGATTAAAAATAAAACTCTGTCTTTCCTTAATCTTTTTTATCTGAAATGAAATGGTAAATACCATAGCCTTACACATTGTATTCTTTTTTTTTTTTTTTTTTTTGTGGGGAAGACCAGCCCTGAGCTAACATCTGTGCCCATCTTCCTCCACTTTATATGGGACGCCGCCACGGAATGGCTGACAGGCAGTGCGTCAGCGGGCGCCCAGGATCCGAACTCGCGAACCCTGGGCTGCCAAGCGAGAACTTAACTGCTGTGCCACCGGGCGGCCCCTGTCATTGTATTCTTAAAGCACTTGTGTCAACAATGTTTATTCTGACTCTATATTTCTTTTAATTTTAAACAAGGTTGAACTTACCTGACCAATTGAAAAAATTCCAGGCTTGCTTGACATGCTTACCTTTAAGAAAAGAAGACCACAGAAGACCTGGGGACAGAAGGTCAAGAGTAAGAGAAAGGGGTAGGAAGGAGAGAGAGAGAAAGAGAAGGAGAAAGAGAGATAACTCTAGCAAACCAGAAGCTAGGGTTATACACAAAGTCCCTTTTCCCAATCTCACCTAAAAGTGAAGTCATTCCCACTCCTGGGCAGAAAGCAGGTCAGAGGTGTGGAGAAGAGAGAAGCTTGTTCCCAAAACAGTGCTTCTAAGTGGGTGAAAGTGTCAGTGGAAGTTCGTATTTATGACCAGCAGGAACTTAGGGAAAGGAAAGATCCCCCTAGAGATAATATTGCTCAGCGAGAGTATAGAGAATGAGAAGAGGAGAACAATGATGGAATCTTGGGGAAAACAAACAATAAAGAAGCAAGTGGGGAAATAGAAGCCAGCAAAGGTAAGAGGTAGCCAGAAAGATGGGAGGAGAAATAAGGGTAACGTCTCAGAAACATAAATCAGATAAATGCCAATTGGAAAGAGTTTCAACAAGGAGAAATTGTTCAAGTTACCAAATCGACAGACTCGACAATCTACACAATGAAGATTATGTGTTAGGAGCCCCTCTGTGTCAGGCCCAGTGCTACATATGCAGCTCAATCAATCCTCTGAATAGGAGGTATTATTATTCCCACTTCACAGAGAAAAAAATTGAGGTTAAGACAACTTAAGTAACTTGTGAAAGAGTTGGGATATGAACTTATTTCTTTCTGACCTTAGGATTTATTATCTTCTCACCATGCTGCAAAGCCTCTGAGAATGCGGAATTTGGCCAATATATTGATACATCTTATACACCTCCTTGGGGTCTCTTGAGACTATCACTAGACTCTCAACAGTTTGCTTCTTCTCAGCTATCCTGCAGCTGCTCCTTCTACGACCATGGCCTACCAACTCCACTGGAGTTCCCAATGGTCCTGCTGCCTGAGACTGATGAGTTGCTTGCCCAGTGTACTAGATATCTATTGCTGCAATCAAGGTGTCAGTCATGGCTGCAGTCATCTCAGGCTTAACTGAGGAAGCACCCAAGCTCACTCATGTGATTGTCAAAAGTATTCAGTTCCTCACCTGCTGCTGGCCAGAGGCCTCTCTTAGTTCCTTGCCATGTGGGCCTCTCCATGGGACAGCTCACAACATTGCAGCTGGCTTCTCCAGAGAGGACAAAAGAGTACGCATGACGGCAAGATGGAAATCACAGTGTTTTAAAAGCTAATCTCAGAAGTGACATCCCATGACTTTTGCAGTATTCTATTCACTAGAAGCACATCACTAGGACCAGCCCACACTCAAGGGGAGGGGATTACACAAGGGCATGAAGAACAGGAGGTGAGGATCATTGGACCATTTCAGAAGCTGCCTACCACATCCAGAATGGCTGGGCTGTCTCACTTGGCTGTCTCTGCACACCCTACATTTCTGACTCCTCCCACTTCCATACTTGGAAGAACCACCATGAAGCACTCCTCCAGCAGCTTTATTTGCTATCTTTGACAGGGAAGGGGTGAATTTTGCAACTGGCTGCTGAAGTAATGTCTGAGAGGTAAAGCACCTCCCTGATGAAGCAGCACATGTCAGATGCCACTCATTCCACTAGACACCTGCAGGGACCATGGGATAGGCTGCCAGACTGCACTTGGCTCAGGCAGGTCCTGGAAGAGCTCTGGCCAGGGGTTGTTCACTGCTGGTGGTGACCACTAGAGGTTCTGCAGAGCAGGCCCCACTGAGCCACACTGAAGACTGTGGGGTTCACCATCTGCATACACACCTGTATCTCAATCATAGCCTACCAGGACACCATGGGACATTAAGAAGAATATTTGCCAGGTGCTTTGACACACCGACTACAGGTCATTAGGGATGGTCCTAAGTTAGCTGGAGTTTCAGTATTGCAGGGAGAGAACAGAGAACTAAGGGCCTGAGGTTATTAGTCTTGATTCTACAAATCCTAGTACAGTCACGCACCACATAACAATGTTTTGGTCAATGACAGGCCACATATACAACAGTGGTCCCATAAGATTAGTACCATATAGCCTAGGTGTGTAGTAGGCTATATCATCTAGATGTGTGTAAGTATATTTTATGATGTTCACACAATGATGAAATCACCAAATGATGCATTTCTCAGAATGTATCCCCATCATTAACCAACGCATGATTGCATTCAACCAAAACTGAAAAAAAAAATAAGTATACTTGGGGCTGCCCGGTGGCGCAGCGGTTTAGTCCGCGCTTGGCAGCCCGGGGTTCGCGGGTTCGGATCCTGGGCGCCCGCCGACGCACTGCCTGTCAGCCATGCTGTGGCGGCGTCCCATATAAAGTGGAGGAAGATGGGCACGGATGTTAGCTCAGGGCCAGTCTTCTTCAGCAAAAAAAAAGGAGAGGATTGGCAACGGATGTTAGCTCAGGGCTGGTCTTCCCCACAGAAAATAAATAAATAAATAAGTATACTGATAGGTGTATTAGTCAGGGTTTCCAGAGAAACAGAACCAATAGTGTGTGTATGTGTGTATATATATATATATATATATATATATACACACACATATATGTGTGTGTATATATATATATATACATAAAGAGAGAGAGAGATTTAAGGAATTGGCTCATATGATTGCAAAGACTTGACAAGTCCAAAATCTGCAGGGTAGGCCAGCAGGCTGGAGACCCAGGGAAGAGTTACAGCTCAAGTCCAAAGGCAGTCTGCTGGAAAAATTCCTTCTTGCTCAGAGAAGATCAGTCTTTGTTCTCTTCAGGCCTTCAATGATTGAATGAGGCCCACCTACATTATGGAGGGCAATCTGCTTGACTCAAAGGCCAACAATTTAAATTTTAATCTCATCCAAAAAATACCTTCACAGAAACATCCACAGCAATGTTTAACCAAATAGCCAGCAAATTTGACATATAAAATTACCCATCACAATAGGAAACTTTCAAATAATCCTTTGTGTTGAAAGCCCAGATCTACTATTATCTCCTTAAGGAAGAATAGCCTGGAATTGGCCCAAATTTTCTGTAAATTTTTTTCTCTTCTGCCTTGAGGCCCAAAATGACTTAAGAGTATTTTTTCTTTAGCATTCTCCACTCCACACACTTTCAGGTCTATAGCTTAATGTAAGAACCCATCCCTCTGATTTACAAAACTAAAGTGAGAATAAATCTTCAAAAGCATTCTTTTAAACTTGATGTTGGAAAGTCTGGAATGGTGTTGAGAACATTAGGATGTCAGCCAGAAAATGAGTTCACCAATTTTCCCTCCTGCCTTGGTATTTAATGAAATGGGTGTTGTCATGCAACAGAGAGGACAAAACTAGAAGGAGACTGGGGAAGATATTGTAACAGCAGAGCTTATTATATCTTTGTGAAACTTTTCCATTTTCTAGTCAGACTTGGGTCATTCAGTCCATACATCTCCTAAGAGTCAGTGTGAACCAAATGTCTTCATCTTCCCTGTAGCCATGGGCCTTAGAGCAACTTAGGTTCACCTAGAACTTGTAAAAAAATTCAGATTCCCACTCCCCTGCCCAGAAACCCTGATTCAGTAAATAGGTCTTGGAAGGAACCTGGAATATTTTTAACTCCTGAGGAGAAAACTCTTTGGCAGTGGGGAACCTACAGAAAGATGGGAAGCAAATTGCCTCTGCCTTAGTGTCAGAATTCACTCATAATATCTTGAGCCCATTCTTACTCTCTCTCTCTGACTTCCTAAACCCATAGTACCTGTGTGATTCTGCAAGTCCTTTCCTCTCCCTCTAGAACTTAAATTTGTCTCTACTAGACTTATATCATCTGCTGCTTATTTGAACTCAAAGTTTTGTTCCATTCAACACAGACCTGCCTGCTGCTACTCACATATAAGAAAGACAAAGTCCTATTCCTAGGTTGGCCAGATGTTTGTTTCTCAGAGTTAGGCCTAAATCTTCTAGCCACACATCAAAACTATCAATAACTTCACAGCCATTCTGAGCTGCTGATCTATCCAGAGATCTCTAGGCACTGATCAGAGAAATTACCTAAGTAGTCTTTTGCTTTCCTAAAGCTTTGGCTCAGTCCTTAATCATTCTGAGTT